>ML675609.1:11732084-11770304 GCA_007922155.1 Mesoclemmys tuberculata | reverse complement strand
TAGATGATCATATTGGTCCCTTCTGACCTATGAGTCTATGAGAACCTCAACATGTGGTATTAAATAATTATTGTCCTACTCCCCCACCTAATCGCCTGCAACTGTGAAAATTTAAACGACAAAATAAAATTTTAAAATGCTTAAAAAGAATTGATATTTATCAAAATTGTTTTAAAAAATTTGTCCTCATCCCATGAGCTGTTTTACCAGCAGGCTGCAACAGCAGACCATAAGGGGAGAACTCAAAAAAACCCAAGAGATTTTGCATTGGTGTTAGTCACACCTACCTACTGATCTCCATATCATGATTCATGTGTTAATTTTATCCAATAAAACCTTAAACAGTTTGGGCCCTGCTGTGTGTAAAGACCATATCTCACGGGGAGTGAGTCCCTGGCAGCTGTGATCACCGCTAAGGTAATCAAGCTAGTATTCCCTTTGTGTAAATGACAGCAGAATGAAAATAGGGCTTCTGCAAATGGGCCTTGGCTCTGGAAATTAATTCTCTTCTTCATCTATCAGAGTCCTCCTCCGATGACTTTTAGGGCCCACATGTCCTTCCAGTCTTTCTTGGGGAACGTGGTTTTAGGAACTGATTGCTTGAAGAGTTCACTGTTGGCTTTGAATCAATATGTAAAATGTTTGCCCACTTAATGTTTTGCAGTATCAGACACACACTTGACAGAGTTATGAGCCCATTTAAAATTATTTAAACGAAGAGTAACAACTTCCCAACGCCACTTCCTTACTAATATTGCCCACCTCTCAAATCTCCTTTTCCCACACTCCAATGCCCTCAAGCCCAACTAGTTACTACAATTAGATCATGTCATATAGTAAAGCACATGATACAGTTCATTGACAGAATGTGTCCACTTTAGAAAGTGGTAATAAACCCATAAACACAGACTGACTCTCACTTTTTGCTCTCAGAGGTGACATTTCAGGAGACCACTCCAACAACGTCACAATCGCCCCAGCCAACTCAAAAAGCGACCATATTCTACAAAATACAATGTGGTGCTTAGGCTAACTTGTGACTCTTATCATCGGTGTGTGCCCTGTACAGAAAATTCGACCCAGTGGCTCCTCTCTGTCCTGCACTTGCCCTCTGAAAAATTACTTGCTTAAAGTAGCGCCAAGTTGTATTTTATTCCAAAAGGTCAAATAATATTGTACGGGGAAAAGCCCAGTAACTACTGAGAGCGCTTAAAATCAGAGAACTGGCAGCACTGAAACGAGAAGCTCTAGAAAAGCGGTTTCTGATCACTGCTACACAGATACTTCTGCTTCTTCGGATTGGTATGCTATATTTCCCCCATCCCCACCTTCATGATCTGCTTCTGTGCAGGTCACATCTGTTCAGATGTTTATGCACTTCCCTACAACGGCACATGGGATGCTCACAAATGAGGTATGGAATAGTCCAAGCTCATTTGTGGATGACATCATTGAATGGGAGATGGTGGGCACTAACTCAGAAAGTTGAACAGAGAAGCTATGAACCAATGCCCAGCCTAGTGTGTCATGAAATACTTGTACTTTTGCCACTGTACACCAGTTATGTAGAGGAAGATTTTCCAAGGCACAAAGGGCAGTTAGGCACCAAATTCCCATTGAAAGTCAAAGGCAGTCAGGGGCCTAAAGCCCATCTGTGCCTTTGAAGATCTCCCCCTTAGTGACTTACACTCTCCAAAGAATTGGCACAACTTTCCAGTAGCAATTAAGTGTTTCTTTCTTTCTTCAAGGAGAATTTTATAGGACAGATGAAGAGGAGGAAAAACACATCAGAAAAACCAACCAACCAAGTGGTGGATAGAACCCTAGAATTCCAATTTTTACTTGGATTTCTGAAAGATAACATGCACTATACGCACATACTCATTAAAAACACCATAAAGTTCATAAGTAACATATTGTTTGGACTAACCGATGGCATGTTTATTACACACTGGTTTTTATGTGGAATTGAATACATTAAGGATTTCCACCCAGCTGAGATTTACTCAAATCAACTTCTCTATTATTCCTCCATTTCACATAAAATGAGCTCCTTTAGAAGGAGAAAACACACAAGCTATAATATAGGTCAGGTGAGAAGTAAAACAAGTGGTGCAATAAATCTAACAAGTATCTATGCCTTGGTGGGAAGATAATCCCATTGGGTCTGCTTGTTACTCCGAGAGCTGCTTTCTCCAATTGGCTGGGGATAGATGTTGTCCTTAGACTCACCCTGGAATGATGATCTCAAGAGAAAGGAATCACCACTATTAGTTCCAAGAAGAGGATCAACACACCAGAAAGCATGCTGCTCTCAGTGCTCTTCTTTTTATAATGTGATATATTTATACCCAGGAGAATGCCACTCACGTGCAGTATCTGCTTTGGTCAGGGAGGCCCCTGCTATCACTCAGTGTTACAATGGAGGCATGGGAAAGTCTTAGGCTTGCTGAGACCCTGCCACCTATCAACCCTATTCTAGAACCACAAGACCACACGAGTCAAGGAGGGCTGAGGGCAAGAAAAAGATTCATTGTTTTCAAAGTGCTCCTCAAATCCTGATTAAACACCCTTGACACAATAAACACATAAACAACAAACTCCATCTATATATCTCCAAGCGGTTCACAAAGGAGTTCTGTATAGATAGGGAAAGAGTGCCAAAGAGGAAAAAGTGACTTGCCCAACGTTACCCAGCAAAGCCAGGGCAAAGATGGGACTAGAATCCAAAACCCATGGCCAGCAATTAGATTATCCATTAGAAGGTACTGTCTCCCTTACCCACTTACATTTGTCCATAGAGGAGCTTTGCGAAATTCTATTTGTCCAGTAACATATAATTAGTCATTTACATAATCATGTTCCTCCCCCTAGGCTGGGCAAGCAGATTTTGTCCTGGGTGTTCGTTATCTTTTACATGGCAACCACAGCTTCCAGGTGGATTTTATATAAAATGGTGCTCTCTTTTAGCTCATCGCTTTTTCAGCCTCTGCCCCCTCATTCTGTGTTTCAGACTGCAGTCTCCTTAGGGTACAGCTCATGCGGCTTTCTTACAATCTATTAAGCATCATGTACATTTATGGCTCTATATAAAGGTTTTAAATGACAATGAGAACACAATCAGAAAGGGGCACCGCTCTCATGTTGAGTGCAGCCCAGCTCCTCAGGGCATGGAGAAGGCACATTCCAATAGTCACTATACGGGACCACTGGTTATGGTTAAACACTGGGCTGGGGAACAGGGGACCTACAGTGTATTTCTGCATCTGTCACCGACCAGCTGTGCGACCTTGGGCAAATCACTGCCTCTCTCCGCTCCTGCTTCTGCTCCCAGCTTTTCTGTGACTTAGCTATCTAGACGGTGAGCTTTTTGGAACAGGGACTCTCTCTTACAGTGACTAATATGCACGACGGGGAGCTCGCAATCACAGCTGGGGTCTAGAGACGTAATAGTAATAATGATAAGTAACAACCTCTGCTCTCGTCCCCAACAAGGGGGTTTGAGAAGAGCAGCTAGAGCAGAAAGCAGAAACATAGGTTAGAAGGAAGAGCTCCACGGACTGGACAGATTCATTTTGACAGCAGCACAGAGCGCAGGAGAGAGAGCGTCTCGTGTCTCAAGCAGGCCCAGGCTGGGCTATATGAAACACTCTGTAGGTGCCAAGTACTATTATTAGTAGCGACATGAACTGTCACCTGGCTGGGAGGAAAGGAGAGATGTACACACTGCTTCTGCAGAGCTCTCCTTTTTGGGGCCAAAGGAGATGATAGCACAGGACCTCACACATCCCATTTGCAGCAACTAATGACTATGTGCACATCCCAGCAAGCGTTTCATGGAGGATATCTGCAATTCACCTTCTGTCTCTTTGGCACCTGCCGAGGGACTGAAAACTACCGTGTGTACTGCATTACAACGTGCCAAATGTTTGGGGTTTTCTTTAAAAACAAAAAATTAAGAAAAAAATCCTATGGGGGAGGTGGGAATGGAAGGCCTGACCAACAATAGAATTGGTCAGAATGTTTTGATTAAAAAAAGAAATGGCCATAAAAAAAAAATCAAAAATTTCAAAACAGTACCGACACTTAAAAACTTCATTACTTCCTCCCCGCCTCAATAATTTCTAATTGTTCATTATTTCTGTTTCCGTAAAACCTAGAGGCCCAGGCCAAGCTCGGGAGTCCACTGTACAATGCACTGTGCAAACGTATAGTAAGAAACAATCCTCAATCCAAAAAGCTTACAACCCAAACAGAAAGGACAAGGGTGGGAATGGAAAGAGAGGCACAGAAAGGTGAAGTTACCTGCCTACAGTCAGAGAAGGTTAGCGGCATTACCAACAACAAAACCCAGGTCACCCTGGCTCCTAACCCACTGCCTTTAAATGGCAATGGTACTAGTGTCTATGTGCATGTTTTTTCAGGAACAGCTGAAGAGCCATTAAAGCTTTCCACAAAAATGTAATATTAAAAGGGATTTGTTAAAATGAAGTTTAATTCTGATGAAGCTGTCGGGTCCCCCAAACCTTTTCTGGGCAGAGGGGAAGGTTCTCAGGGAGCTGAAGTCAGCAGATCAGCAGCTCTCAAACTTGCATGAAAATAGTGTAGCCTGGTGCCAGACAGCCGCCAGAGCCCATAGCTCTGATGGGTGGGCAGGGCCATTTTAGAGCTGTACTAGGAGGAATGGCAGTGGCATTTAGGTTCCCAAGTGACTTGGACATGTTTTGAAAGTTTTACCTGGCTTCAGCAGGTGAGGGCAGAATGTTTCCTAGAGCTGTTTGTTTGTGTCAGTTTGTGGAGCACAGGGGAACGTTTCTAGGTGCGCAGTGTCTCATACATATTCAAAACACCAACCTTTTCTACTTTAGATGGACCAACAGATACAGTGGTTAAAGGATGTGCTCAAGGTCACGCAGCAAATCAGTGCCAAGCAATGTCTAGTAACAGAACCCTGCCATCCCTATCCCAAGCCTTCTGCTCTGCCTGGCATGAAAATATTTCCTTTAAATAAATAAAATTTACAATGATAAATATTGAAAATAAAATGCTAGTACTAATATAATTCTTTTCATGGACTAATTGCCCTCATTTTTCCTCCTTGTTACTAACATACCCTATTTCAGAATGCTTGGGATTTTTTCCATAGATTCCTAGCTCAAGACATGTGCTTCTAAAATCTTGAATGTAATCAATCAATACAAATCATCAGCTAAAACACAGCCAGCCTAAACGAAGAGCATGAAATATTTGCCTTACTACAATATCAACATATTAATAAGCAGACAATCTGGTGTAGGCTTTCAGGATTTTTCCTCTTTTGATGGGGGTTAGGCAAATTGTTGGGGAAAATTATGTTAAAAACTAGACAAACCAATATACCTCCAGCTATGAAATTCCTACCTTTGAATTAGTTTCAACCATTGATTATACCTAAATGCCCCAAATGAAAGCGATTAAGAGAAGTTGGCGCATTAAGAAACAGGGCACTAATTCGTCAAGAAAATGAAGGCACGAACATGAATGGCAAGATCCTGCCACCCTCACCTGAGCAGCCATTTACATCAGTAATCCTATGGCTTAATGCAGTGGTTCCCAACCTGTGGCTCAGGGACTGAAAGCTTTCCTCCGGCTGACTGCTGAAGGGAGCCTGTCTAAGGATCCGGATGGAGCATGTTCTCATGGGGCTACAAGACCAGTGCAGGCTCCTTGCTGCACCCAAGGGGACAGAAGATCAGCACCCCGCTCCCCGTCTATAGCAGGGAGCACTGCAAAGCATTGAGCCTGGGTCCATAGGCGTTGGGTCCCTGCTGGAGCCAGAGGGAGCGGAGACCTGATCTCCCTGGCTGCAGAAGAGAGCCGCTGCCTCCTTGCGAGGGGACTAAAGCAGCCAGGACCCACCATGCTTGAGGAGGAGCAGGACTGTACAGATCATTGCCATCCAGCCTGGCCTGCACTTAGCAGGCCACCCGTCTCGACTTAGCTGCCAGGCCATGTGCCTCAGCGTGTAGTGACGGTCACTCATCTACACTAGTGCTCTGTCCGTCGGTAATTTGCAGGGGTAAAATAGTGAATGTAAAAATGAGCACAGCAGCATCAAAATATTTGCTTTAAATATGCCGTGATTTGTGGTCCTTAATGGTGTGTACATAAATACATTTTTATAAGTTGATAGACTGGGGGCCCTTCAGGGTTGTAACAAGGATATTTGTGGCCCTCAAGCCAAAAAGATTGGGAATCTCTAGGTTAATGAGACCATTCTCATAAATAAGGTTTGCAAGTTCAGATCCAAAACCAAGCCTCTAAGGGTGTGTCTACACTGCAATTAGACACACACAGCTAGCCTGTGCCAGCTGACTCCGCCCATGGGGAGCTCAGGCTCCTGGGCTGTTTAATTGCGGTGTAGCCCTTTGGACTGTCGCAAGCTCTGGGACCCTCCCACCTTCCAGGGTCCTAGAGCCTGGGCTCCAGCCCGAACATCTACAGTGCAATTAAACAGCCTCTTAGCCCAAGCCCCACAAACTCAAGTCAGCTGGGACAGGCCAGCTGTGGGTTTTTAATTGAAGCATGGACAGACTATGAGCCCCAAACTTACTCCTGAGTTCTGACATGAACAGAACAGAACATCAGGCTTGCTGCCCCTTTTACTTTATGTTTAAGGTGTATGGGGGGCCCTGTATGAAATCCTGCTCTTTCATTAGGATCTATTACCATAATATATCAGTTGGATGCTGTCACAGAACTCCCAATAGAGCTGATCAGATGAGAAACCCAGATATGGACACATGCAAGGGATTTTTAACTCTAAGAGGATGATTTTCTGATGGTTACTGGCAGATGTCTTTGGCTCTTCATCAGGGCTCCTATCATTATTATTAACACATTGCTTGATCTCTCTAACCTGCTCCATTATTGAGCAGATTTTAACTAATGACAGGTCTACCAGGGGAGGAGCTGGGGGAGGGAGGTATCTTTGGGTACAGGTACGTGGATTAGCCAATTTGGAGGTGCACCAGAGTCTCTGTGACATCAAGACCCCTTGGAAAAGGGTCCCCAGTCCTTTACAAACAACTTTTACCTCAGACCTGACAAACTCATGTCATCAGATATGTATTACAGGATATTTATCCATAAAGGGTAACAGGTAAGGTATCTAAAGAAAGCTTGTAACTTGTCAGGATTCATAATCATTGTGAGACGTATGTATGGATAACATTGAAAGAGTAACGTCATTATACTGAAAGTGTGCTTTATGGACTTGGAGTAAAAATTAGTCACCCAGGGATAATGCGTCCTGCTGATGGCCCATTCGGGCAGGGGGAAATTGTCACACCACCCTGTTTGGCCCGGGATGCAATGTAAGGCTCAGGTGGTTAGCCTTGTGCAATACTCAGACTTTCAATGGAAAACCATCAGCGGTGTCTGCAAACAATCAAAACCACTTGAAGGTAAAAAAGGAACTTAGCAAGAGTGAGGTTCGCCCACCTTGAACAGAAACAAAAGGCCGTTTTCAGTTTTAACAAAGAGGATGGAGTAGGCCACTAAACCCTTTCACTAAGGAGACATCTTGAGGAGCAAGGTGTTCTCATGAAAAACTGGACCCTGGTTCTTGAGAAACCAGCCAGCTCTGTAACAGATTGAGCTTGCAGGGAGAAACCTACTTTATTAGACAGGAAACACAACTATTAATAAGTATAAACCCAGGTTTGCCTTTTATGATTTTGGTTTGTATTGTAACCATTTGTTTCCACCACTTGCTCTTGCTCCTAGTTAAATCTTTATGGTTTTTTAAATAAACTTCCTTTTTTTTTTCTTTAAATAGGTGCTCACGGGCACTGTGTGGTTTACAAGCGCAGTGGTTTGAGGAAAAGCAGTAAACTGGGGCACGCTGCACCTTGGAGAGCAGAGGATCTCTGTGAGTATCCAGCATCAGGGGCTGGCTATCACAAAGGAATTATTCAAAAGGACTCGGGACCCAGGGTGTGACTACTGTTAAGCTGCAAGGCAAAGTTAGGGCTGGCATAGACCAGAGGACAGTACACAAGTGGCTGAAAGGCTGGTGGTATCCGAGATCTGACATCCGGCCAGACACAGGCAAGAGTCCCTGAGGGCAGGGGGTTACAACGTAATCCATAGTCCTGGTTGCCCTGAGAACTATCACCAATCCCCATTTTATCAGGAGGCAAACAAAGAAGTTAAGCAACTTGCTGAAGGTCGTGGAGTTAATTGGTAGCAGAGCCTGGAATAGAATTCAAGTCACCCAATTCCCTGTTCTGTGCTATTGTTCAGGCTCAACATCACTGCTTCTCTCCTTTAGGGCTCACCTCTGCCAAATGCCAAATACCTGTTGCAAGGTGCCATGTGCTCCCAACACCCAGTGACCTCCATAGCAGCAATCAGGTCACACAGGCATTGTTCAGTACCTTTCAGGGCCAGGCACCTCATTAGCATCTGAGCCAATCCACTCCTTTTCTATCTTGCGGGTGCTCATAGCACAGTTCACATTACGACTGCTTGGCACTTAAAATAGCACTTTAGATTTTCAAAACTCTGTACAAGCATTAACTTAAAACCAGCTCCACGTATGTACTAGGATCAAAAGCAAGACCAGCCCTCACACAGCCACAGCTAGCCACAATATAGGGCTTCTTTTGCAATCCAAAGGAAAAGGTTTTTAGCAGAAATCTGAAGATTCAGGCAGACTCTGTGTAAAGGTAGGTCTGACCAGTGACAGAGCAGATTTGAGACTTACAGCCAGGAGTTAATAATGACAAAATTAAGGCTTGATGGAGAAACAAAGGAATTTGTGTTATATATTGTGTCCAAGAAATTTGCAAGTACCTGGTATAGTATCCCTGAAAAATCCCAAGTGCTTTTCTTCTCTTCCTTTTTATACTATTCTTCTCCTTTTTATACTACTGCCACAGTACAGCAGCCAGAGACAAAACATGGCATCCAGACTCTGCTCTGTGCACCTGAGCTACTTAGATGGGGAATCAAAATCTACGTGGAAACACACCCAGGTACTTTTGTAACTTCTTCAATAAGAGAGAGGAAAAGCTTTACCTTTGGACTGGTCTGCATTTAGGAAGAAACTACTTGTTTGATTTGAGTCGCTGGCCGGACACTGCTGGCAAGACGTGTAACTTGACACCCAATGGATCTTGTAGAGCAAATTGCTCACGCTCTCTCTGTAAAAAAAAAATTAAGAGGAAAAGCAGATTTTTCACACAAAGTAAAAAATAAGTCTTTGCTGGAGAAAAGTGACAGAAAGCAAGAGTTGCTCTCTCAGAGGGGAGACATCTGTTTGGGAACAGATTACACTTCATTTTCATATGCAGATAATCTATGTTTTTCATTGAACAACTCTTTGTGAAGCAAGCACTTTTGCATGAACTGAGCGAAACTTTGATTCATCCAGCCTGCCAGGTTTTGTTTAAGAAAAACAGAAAGTTATATCTCGCCTGTGAAGATGATAGTCACTATGACAGAGAAAGGCCAGTATTTTTAGCTGAATATATAAAGCCCTTGCTGTCTTTCTCTCTCTCCCCCTCCCTCCTCCGCCACACCAACCCAGCTTTAGAATTATCTTGCACAAGAGTGGCTGAAGCAGCAGCCGCTGCCCTTTGACCTGCCATTAAGTTCTTTACCAGCTATGGATGAGTTACTGGATTCCTTACTGACAGTGTGTGTGCGCGCACACACACACACACACACACACACACACCCCGTGTCTGTATGCCCGCACATTTGTGTTTCCGCTTTACACAACACTTGCAAAATAAAAATAACTGAGTGAGGTGGTAAAGACAGCTTTAAATTAACCCTCCGCCAACCCGCCCCCAAAAAAACTAGCTTACAGGAAATAGCTTCAACTCAGCAACCCTTAGAAATTATGTGTGAGTTAGTGCATGCTAGTTCATTCAAAACATCTTCACAGTCCACTTAATGTTGATTTCATATTCAGAGGTCACCATTAAAATTTGCAGTTTTTACTTTTCACAAGATTGATGCTACCAGGGAATTTTCAGTATTTACTAAAAGGAATACCACTGTCACATTAATTACCTGCAAACAGCAACTGCATGGATTTACTGTAGGTCATGCACGGTTTTAGCCAATCCATGCATACCCAGGTCACTTATACGTCATGTTACGTAGAAAACCCTTTTTATACACCAAGTCAAACTAAATTAGATCAATTCAACATGGAGCTTAATAATTACTAGTTGTAGGGTAGAAAAAGAATCAGAGAATTGGACTAAAGATAACAAAATGATGTCGCACCTGGCTAATGTGGTGACACACAAACAGTATAGTTTGCCCTAAAACTAGAAATAGGCCACAAAGCCCTGAATGACAGTTCTGTATGTTTGCAATGTTGTATCAATCAAGACAGAAGTACTGCCTCATGTCTTCCAATTGAACAGAGATAAAGAAGGGGGACGAGGGGGGCGTTAATTAATTGAAGCCCAGTTACTCATCTATGGTCTGAAGGCCACTCTCTCATCTAGCACAACTGATTGAGAACACTACAGGAGACGCATGGGGTTGATAATTACTGAGGAATTATTTCAGTTCAGCACCACTGTGGATGCAAGAACAAATGGAGATAAACAGGCCATCAGGAAGTTTAGACTTGAAAAGAGATGAAGGATTCTAACCATCAGAGGAGTGAAGTTCTGGAACAGCCTTCCAAGGGGAGCAGTGGGGGCAAGAAACTTAGCTCGCTTCAAGACTGAGCTTGATAAGTTTATGGAGGGGATGGTATAATGGGACAGCCTAATTTGGCAATGGACTGATCTTTGACTACTAGCAGTAAATATGCCCAATGGCCTGTGATGGGATGTTAGCTGGGTGGGCTCTGAGTTACTACAGAGAATCCTTCCTGGGTGTCTGGTTGGTGAGTCTTGCCCACATGCTCGGGGTTTAACTGATCGCCGTATTTGGGGTTGGGAAGGAATTTTCCCCCAGAGCAGATTGGCAAAGGCCCTGGGGCTTTTTCCACCGTCCTCTGCAGCATGGATCACAGGCCACTAGCTGGTGGATTCTCTGTACCTTGAAGTCTCTAAACCCTTATTTGAGGACTTCAATAACTCAGTCATAGATTAGGGGTCTATTACAGGAGTGGGCAGGTGAGGTTCTGTGGCCTGCGTTGTGCAGGAGCTCAGAGTAGGTCATCATAGTAGTCTCTTCTGGTCTTAAAGTCAGTGAGGCTAATTAAATGGGGAGATAGACCAGAAGGGGCTTGTTCTCTTATGAACTGATCCACAGAAGAGAAGGATGACAATTTTCCTTTCCCACTTCTTAGAACGTTTACCAATATTTTAGCTGGGTGATGAAAAAGCCGGCGGCGGGGGGCGAGGGGAGGAAGGGAGAGGAGAGACCGGTGCTTCTAGAGGAGAATGAATGGTTTGGGAGTGCTTTAAAGGAGAAATAGACCTAAACCCAAAGCCCAAACGCCACTGTTCCCCAAACATTAGATATTTGTATCTGGAGGTATTTCAGAATTTGCTCTCTGACCAAGGCAAAACCCAAATCCTGCCACTCCTGAATTCTGGGTGACAGAACAAGAGTGTCCCCTCCTTGCCCCCTACTGGATAAAGCAGAGATCTGCTTTAAAAACCTTGCACAGTACAAACATCCACAAAAATCAGGAGACGCACAAGAACCAACCACTGATATTAATCGCCCCTTGAGGTGAGAGACAACACCCTCATCTTTAATTTACAACAGGGGAGACAAACCAGGATGTTACATCAGCAGAGCTCTTCGATTTAATTGGCTATATTATCACTGTTTGCATTAGAATTAAAAAAACAAGGCATTGAGGCATACTGGAATGAGCCTGGGCGGAAGCTAGAACCTCCCTATCTCAAAGTCTTACTACTTCGGGAGACATGACCAAGTCAATCAACCTCTCTGCCTCAGTCTTGCCTTCTATGAAATGGGGGTGATAACCCTTATCACATTGGGATGCTAGGAGGAATAATTAACAAACATCTGCAAAGTACTTTAAAAAAAATCAAGCTACATAAATGCTGAATATTTCCCTTATAATTAGTGAAAATGCTAACAATGGTTTAATTTTAATACAGGAGAATGCATGACTACATTTTCACTCCCTCCTGCCCCCCCATGCACAACAGTCGAAGAAAATCCTGGCCAGAGCAAAGCAAAGCATCTCTTCCTGCTCTCCCAAGCAGGGTGGAGGAAATGATGTGTGCACATGTGCGGTGAGAGGTGGCGGCGAGGGGGGAATGAGAAGGAACTTTGCTTTCCAAGGGCTAGATTGGTTTACCACATTGAGCTGAGTCCTGGACAGCACAGCTGCAAGTTATAAATGTCCAGGCAGGCAAACATGAGTGGCATCCCTTCCAGTCTGCCAAAATTCCAAGCAATTAGAACAGCTAGCGTTTTCAGCTCTTTCGCAGGTTGCCGAGATGGAGACTCGGCAGCAGGGAAGAACGGAGGGAGGGAGCGTTGCTGTAAGAAAATATGTTAAATCAATTTTATTTCCACTGCTGAATATTATTTAGCTCTTTCCCCAGCCTTTACGAAAATGTTTGCCTTACATTGTAATGTGTTTGCCAGAAATCAATAGCCTCTTATCCTCCCTACCTAGTAGCCAATGTCATCACCTTTGTTTCTTACTTGTCTGATTTCAGACAACTCATAATGTTGGACTTAGACACCAGAGATGAAGAAACCTATTTAGGCTGGCTGCCAACAGCTTTTAAATCAAATTTTGTGTCTTTCAAGTGCACTTTTCCACTGAGCAAATGTGCCGGGGTCATTCCAGGACCTCTTTAAAAGATAGCTCATGATTAGAAAATGGAGAATTTTAAATTGACCCAACAGGATGGCTAGTGAAGGGTTCTGACCCTCAAGAGATGTTGGAAGAAGGAAGGGACAAAGCAAGAGATACATAGAGTATAAGTGATGGGAACATCAATTATTATTTGTACAGTAGTAATGTCTAGAGGCCCTGAATGTGCTAGGCGCCATATATACTTGTAACACTGGGCAGCCATTTAACAGCTCACAAACTGAGTGGACAACAGAAATGGTGGAAGGTGAAATAGAAGCACAGAAAGGTGAAATGGTCACAAGATCAAACCTTGTGTCCTATGACCCTCCCAATCCCATGCCCTAATCACCAAACCAACCCGCTGTCTTAGTCATTCAATGGTCCCTCAGCTCCAGTATTTCTGACTCCAATGCAAAGATCAGAATAAGTTCCCTAGAAATGGTGGTAACAAATTTTATAAAAGCTTCTAATTTTCTCACTGCTACGAATCTTCCCAAAGCACGAATAACTTTCTAGATCAAATTTGTAATATAATGGTATATCCCCGTTGTATTTCAATCTTGCATATGCGCTACATTTTCTGTCATGTAAAAAAAATGTTAATAACAGGGTATCATTATAATTCTCTGCAACTGCACCCTGGGTATGGCTACATTAAGGAGACTACACCAGCATGACGACGTAGATAGAAGGAGTTTTTCCATCAGTATAGGAGCACCACCACCCCAAGCGACGGCAGCTAGAAGCATTCTTCCAGCAACCTATCTGTGTCTACACCGGGGGTTAGGTTGTGTGGCGAACTGCCCGCTTCCCTGGTGGGTCTTGTGCTTTTACCTTCTGTTTGTGATCAGGGCACCCCGGCTACCTCGTCTCCCCTGGCAGTAGCAGAGCTCTGTCTCCTGACCTGGGAGGGAAATCTCTCCTCAAGCTGCTCCGCACCTTCTGGCAACTTCTCCTGCGTTTGTTCCCTCCCCTTCCTTTAGGGAAGGCAGGGTTTAAATACCTTTGGCCCTGCCCTTCATTGGGTCCAGGTGTCTTTAATCGCCTTGCTGTGCTTTCCCCTCTGCCTGCAGGGCAGAGGGTTTTTAACCCCTTTCAGGCCCACAGCTCAGGGCTGTGGATTTTTCACACCTGCCTGAAGAAGCTAAAACAACCTTAATTTTAAGTGTACACTAGACCTCCATTTAAAGTTTATCCTCCCAGAGCTTTGAAGATGGAGTTATTCCAACACCCATCAGCTGAGTAGCATCTGAAAGCAACTCCAGATTGCTGGGAAAAGCCTGATTCAGGATAAACTGCGGAGTCTCTACCACAGAGCAATGCAACCCTGGGTCCTCTTGGAGCGTCAGGCTCCACCATTCGACAAGCCTTGCCCAGAAATGAGACCTATGTGTCAAAGACTAAACTTATGACACTGCCTCAGCCACTGCCACCGATCCTCTTTTGGAAGGGATCGTGCAAAAATGTAACTGTCTGAAAAGCACAGGGATTCTACAATGGAAAATAGCAGCTTTTAATGATCAGGCAGAAGAAATCCCAAAATCCCAGTTGACCCAATATCTTGCTTCCGGGAGGCATGTACCACACATCTTGGTATATATGTCCATTGGATTAATCCAAGCAGTGATGGAAAGCTTGTATGGTTAAAAGGGGGAGGAGGGGCTCTTTCCTCATCAGCACCACTAGACAAACAAATTCTCACCTAAAACACCAGTGACCAGCCACATAAATACAGCCCAATTTAGGGCCAAAACCACAAGTTGCCAGGCATCTGAGAGGGAGCTAGTGTTTTTTGTTGATGTGGTTTTTGGGGGGGCATAAAACCCACCTCACTTTTAACACACAATTGTCCTGTGAAGACTGCACGAGTCCCACTAAACACTGCTCGATGTTACCCCACACACTACATTAGAGCACTACAGTTTGACCCACACACTACACAGGCTGCACGTTACCCACACCCATTCAGGGCGGTGCTCTGTCTCCCTTTAGTGGTGGCTGGGCCACGTACACAGGTTGACGACCCTGCTGCAGCTTTGATTAAAGGCTTTTTTAACTCAGGCAACAGAGGCTGACACTTTAAGATCCTAGAGGACTTGGTTTTGATTCCTTGCTGCTGACAACCCACTCAGGGGTGCAGTGTTATATGCACACTGGCCACCCGAATTGAACATCCAACCCTCAGCACAACACAGAGACAGAGCAAGAGTAGACATGAGCAACACACGCTGCCCTGAAGTACGTCATAGGTCAGTCTATTTATACGCTTGCCTCTTCTCTTACACTCCTTTCTTGGAGTAAAACACATCAGTATTTCATCATACAGATGCTGGAAAAGAAGTGTCTGCTTGCTGCTGTTGGAAATGTCCCCTGCATTTTCCTCCCAAAGGGATTTAGTGTTGCAGCCTAATGCTTTCTTCTAAATGGGCAAGTGCCAGTTTCTACTCTGTTAAGAATAGTACATTTTATATTTGTAATGCTTGGTTGGTAAAAAGAAAATGACAGGCTTGTTCATGAAACACCAAGGTAGGTAGTACAAAATAGTGAAGCAAGAAGTTTGCTCATAGCAAAGCTGGATCATCCTTCTGGTTTTATATGATACCTCTTCAAAACCGTAAAGCTGCCTCTACTGGGAGAGATCCATCATTCAAACAATAGCCTGAAATAAACCACAATCTGATGACTCTCACAGTCCCTTTGACACCGCTGCCTACCATCTCCCAGCCTACCATCTCCCAGCATTTACACACTAATCAGTTTAGTCTTCCCACTTGGATGCATGTGAGGCAGCTGTTTCTAATGGCTTGTATTTTCTTAAAGCCTCATAGAGCAGACAGCCAGGGCTCTACAATTTCCTCTGCTCTCCCAGCACAGACTGCCCCAAAGGAGAAACAAAACAACACGAAAGAGGGCAAAGGGGAAAAAAAAAAAAAGACATTCATTTTCATGCTTTCTGAATCATGGAAAATCTCAGCTCATTTCTAGTTAATGCTCAATTGTTCTTTTCCAGCCTTTTAAATAAAAGCCTTTCTACAAATCTGACAGTTATCTATTACTAAAGTTAAAACTCAATCGCTCGTATCTTCACAAATAGCACAGGCCGTTTTTTATTTTTAAGTTTCGTCAAATACTTAAACTCTTTCTTTAACATATTCAATTTTAAAAACCTCTTGTCAGCAGCTGAAGTTGATGCACTTGAAGTATATGTGTCACTCTTATTTGTAACTTTGTTTTATAAATAAATTATATAAATAGGCTTCTTTGATTGCTCAGAGCATCCAGCATTAAGTACTGGGGCATAGCTTTAGGCATAATTGTACTACTGAATTCATCAGCTGCCTAATTATCATTCATTTTGCATCTATTTCTGCTAATTAAAAAGAGAAAAACTCTTAACAACTTTTACATAAATACTATATTTCTTCTCTGTTCAGACATGAGGTTAATTTACCAGTGATTAACAGATTATCTAATTTTATAGCTGTCATTCTGCAGAGACCAGTACCCCACAGCCCTAGCAAATAGAAACAAAACAGGAAAACTGAAGTTCTCTCCGTCTCGCCATAACCTTCCTTCCCCGCCCCCTCCCCCGGCGGTATATCCTACCTAATCGTAGTCACACTCATTCATTGCGTCATTTCCAATTTTGGACTGTTAGTGGACCATCACCAGGGGTAGACCCCAGGGGCAGTTAATAGCATGAACCTCCACACACTGAGCAAAAGAGAACTCACGTTGACTTCAATGGCACTTGCATTAAGCCCTAAAGGTATGTCTTCGCAGCAACTGAATAACCGCGGCTGGCCCAAATCATCTGATTCAAGCTGGGGCTGTAAAACTGTTGTGTAGACATTCAGGCTTGACCTGATGCCCAAGCTCTGGGACCTTACGAGAGCGCAGCCCAGGCTCCAGATTGAGCCTGAAAGTTTACACAGCAGTTTTTAGCCTGGCAGTGGGAGCCTGAGTGAGCTGACCCTAGCCATCTGTGGACATGCTATGGGCCTTTAATTCCAGTCTACCCTAAGTGGCCGCGCTGTGTAGCCACCTCTCCACTGTGTATCAGTAAGAGAGCATGACACAAACACTGGGCTCTTTGGAGTAGATCTCTTTCTTTTTTTGTGTACGTCTCCACAGCAAAAGGGTGTGTTCATGACTTGAGTTAGTTAACACATTTTAAAACGGCAGTGAAGACATATCACATCCCTATATGGCAGCCTAGGTTTGAACTGGAACTCCTAAGCCAAGTTAAAAGACAAGTCCCTGTATTCTTCACTGATATTTCAATTCAAGTTATTTAACATGGGTTTAAATAACCTGAGTTACATTTTCAGTTTCAGGAAATCCTGGAGAGGGTCAGACAATAATTTATTTAATGACAGAACACACAAATTCGTCAACATCACAGGTCAAATGCCATCAAATCAATATCCTTAACCAAAAACTCTTAATTCATTTTCAAGAACCGTTTTTCTTGCTTTGCCTCTCTTTAAATGTTTATGATGATCATCGACCAAAAGGTTCTTTGTTGATTTGTGTGTGTAATCTGTCCAATCAACCGTGACCAACATTTACTGATAAAATACTAACTCCTCAAAGTCTATATATAGATAACAAAGAGCAGCAGAATTCCCATTTTGACCAGAACTGTCTCTGATCCTGTCTAGCCATTCCATGAAAATGCTGCCTCCAGCCAACCTCCAAGGTCTTGGATGGGGTCCCAGCAGCATCTTCCACTGCTGCTCAGTCATCCTCTTCCTACCTCTCCTGATTACTACAATAGCTGCAGGAGCAGCAACTCCAACCTTGCTTGCCTTCCTGAGGGCTGCCTCTCCACTGTGCTCAACAGGAGGCTCTGACTGAAGCTGAGAAGCAGCTGCTAGCACTTACTTTAGACTGGGAAGGCTGCAAAGCTGGTACATGTCCCAGTTAGGAGGGGAGAAAGGAAGGGAGCAATAGCACAAAGTGGTCAGCCGTAAGAGTGAATGACCTGGAGGGGGTTTAAATAGCCAATTTAACACAATGATTCTGCTTCAAACAATCAGATCTGGGGGCATGCGGGAAACTATGCACATTCAGCTGAATTTTAGCTTTTTCTCTTTGCCTTTTCCTCTCACAGTTCTTAGGAGAAAAATAACTTAAAACGCACCACAGCGCACACAACCCCTTACGTGGTTGGTATAACCCTCACATGCCTTCCATTCAGCACCTCACCTAACTTGGAGAGCTGTCCCTTTCAAAAGACAGCTGTCAGCATTTATAGCCAAATTCCCTCTCTGAGCTGAGAATCCATGTAACCTGATGGAAGTGGAGGGAGAAAGGAGAGCTGTCTCGGGAACATAACTAACCCCTCCACTCAGCACGAGTTAGCCTGAAAAAGGGATCAATACCCAGCCAGCCTCCACCACAATACAGGGCCTTAGGACGGGCTGAAGGGTGTTTAAAATAAGGGGCCAAATAGGATGCTCTTCAGGGAGACATGAAGAGCGCAGATAATCCATTGGGGGAGGGGAAATGGAGGAAGTTTTAAAAAACAAAAACCACCTCATTGTCACACTTCCAAAAAAATGTTTAAGGACCAGATGTTTAAGGCCAAATGTTTAAGGGCAGACCTGAACTGCGGTAAATAGCTCCATTGACTTCAGTTTACTCTAGCTGACAATCTTATTCTTTAGTGTCAGGCCATGCAATGAAAAGCTCAGGCAAGAACAAACGAGGTTGACCTCACCAGCTCAGGTTTTGTGGGCAACCAGCATTTTAGCTCCCCATAAAATTTTCTATTAGTGCATTAATTATAGATATTACCTCTTTAGATCTCATCCCCTCTCTGAAGGTTAAAGTAGCTGGGTAGCCAAATTGCTCAGTTCAAGAAGCTTCCACATTGAAGTTTTAATTAAGATGAGACACTATTACTTCGGGTTAGTCACGCTGTACATATGAAAAAGGGGAAGGAATGTAGATGTGCCTACATTGACTACTGAAGGATTCTAGTGGGAATAGATAGCATTTAATTTTTTATCTGAACTGAAATTAAAAAGAAAAATTCTAAGGAAACCCATTAAAAGAAAACGAATCCCACCAAAGCACAGAGACATGCAGTCAACTATACTATTAACATACCATAGATGCAAGAGCTAACTAAATACTCAGGAAGACATAAAAGATTGATTTCACTACTAGCACGACAGCTAGTGCTTGGCTGGAAGTCACCAGCCATACATACAGATTGAATCATTCATCTGCTAAAATACGTAGCTAAATATTTGGGTTCGTTCTTTTTATTTCCCTAACGCTTAAGCAGCCTTTTCCTCCACTGGATTTTCTTTGGGATCCTCTTAACTTTCAATAAATGATTCAAATTTGAAAAATACATAGGAAGAAAATGGAAAAATGTTGCCAAGGAAAAATTAATTCTCTTCAAAATTACCTGCAGTGTTCATTGCTTTGGGTTTGGTTGCTTTGTTCTGGGGGGGGGGTTGCTTTTTAGGTTTCTCTTGTAAAATTGTGAATAAGTTTAAAAATAACTGAAGATTAGAATGAATAAAAACTATATTATATTGTTTGATCTAAACTATTCCCTTATATTACAAAAACAAACGAGTTGGGTAGATGAATTTCTGAATTTTACTAAAGGAGTTAATGATATTAAAATGCAAACTAAGATCATAGAGTTCAAAAGGTAACATATTCTTTGTATAAAAATCCAATTTTACCTTCATCTCCACAGTATATTAAGAGGGCTAGAATAAATCAAGATAAAATCCTTACCAATGGAAAGAGGGGCTTTGTGATTACAAAGCCAAATAATGAGACCCAGTTCTGCAGGGACTTACATGTGTACAAGTAACTATTACACACTGTGAATAGTTCCATTAAAGTCAGTGGAACTCGTGATGGGGCAGATTCTCAGTTAGTGTAATTGTCCCAGCTCTACTCAAGTCAATGGAGCTGTACCAACTGAAAACAGCAGAGGATCTGTCCCACAGTGCATACATTTAAGCACACAGATAAAGGCTATGCAGGACAAGAGCTAGGGGTACCTATTTGGAAAAGTGATGTATTGTTCCCATGCTTAACCCTACCACTGAACACTAGCTAGCTTTAATAGCAAATGAAACTACTAGCCCAAAGGAATGTACATGATTCCTCCCAAAGCTGAGGAAAGTGGCCTCATAATTATGAATTTGTTTAAACTATGGAAGGAAGCCATAGGCTCTCTGAAAGAAGTCTGATTTTTTGACAATATAAAACATAGAAACTATTTCAACGCACCTTCAAATGAGGATTGTTAACTACTAAGAAGTAACACCTTGTCAGTTAGATTTAATGAATACAGTACTAAAATTATTTCAAAAGACAATTGGAAGAGTCAAATTTAGCATTTGATCAATATTTATTTACAAGGAGTTTGGAGAGCTCTGTATTCCACCATATAGAAAACTTTTTATGGTCCCTACAATTTACCAAAACGTAAAATAGCAGAGGCCTCAATAAACAAATATTTTATGGATGAAAGTGATGACTAAAATTTTAACCGAAGACATAATGCCTACAGTTTCCAGATACATTTATTAAATATCCTCCAGAGATATTACTCTATAATAATTAATTAGTACGCTTTTTTAGATTCTCTTTTCACATCTACAGATGTAAAATGATATTGGACACTTTTATATCATATGCTGTGTTCTTGTGCTTCAGGAAATTTTTCATGTATGTTGTGAATGTTCTGCAGTTACTCAAGTGATTAGACCTTCCCCCACCCATCTATGTGTGTATTTGGCATCTATGCTAGACAGAAGAACATAAGGGGAAGTTTTTTCACATGGCTTCATAGATGGCCAATGAAACCGTAATATTGGCAGTTCAGTGGCTGAATCCTTAAGCAGCATGGTCTAGTGGATAGAGCAATGGCTTATGACTCAGGAGACCTAGATTCTATTCCCAGCTCAGCCATTGGCCTCCTGTGTGACCTTGGGCAAATAACCACTTCTGTGCCTCAGTTTCCTCCTCTAAAATGGGAATATGATATTTACCTCCTTTGTAATATACTTTTGAGATCTAATAATGACAAGTGCTATATAAGAGTTAGGTTTTATTAGCAGTAGTCTCTTTGTACCTCAATTCCTCATCTGCAAAATGGAGCAAATATAATCCTCTCTCTCACTCATCTATTTAGACCATAAACTCTTTGGAGCAGTGACTGTCTCTTAATATGCATTTTTTCAGTCCCTAGTATAATCGTGTCCTGTCCTCAGTTGAAGCCTTAAGATGATATTGGGATACAAAAAAAAAAAAAAAAAAAAAAATGAAAAATGGCTCTTCTTTGGAAATACAATGGATTGCTTTCTTGATTTAGCTGAAATATTTACTATTTCTAACTGAAAATATTGTGATAAGCCCTAAGGTTAAGTATATTTTACTAATCTGGCACCCATTCATGGCCACTTAAATTTAAAGATTACATAGTATAATTGTGACTTTACTCAATGACAAGAACAGCAGAAAGGAAATTTCGACACAAGTAACAAGGATTTTTAGTTTCTGTCACTACCCCTTTTCTGAGAATGTAAATGATAAAATTATGCAAATGAATACACTACAAATAACTGACCGTTATAAAAGGTACGCACATTCATTACTGGCTTTATTGTAAGAACTGCATATTATCTGTGCAGGGAGGGGGATTAGATGATCTTTTGATGCCCCTTTCAACCTTACATTTCTATGATTCTGTAACAATTATAAATTGAGATATCTGAACTTATATGTAATTGATCAGAAGTAATAATTTCATGAACATTTTATTACAATGTTCCTTAATGGACAGAGATCATATTTAATAGTACATAATCTGAAACTGAATAATAGTATTGTTAGAAGTTATTACGCATGGCGAATGGAACAATTTTTGCTTCAGGAATTTTTTCAGTAACATTTTATATCATAAGATATTCATAAACCCCTTTTTATATTTTTATTACTAAATTCAAACTATAACGTTTTTTAAACAACCAGGCAAAACCAGAAGCTTGTCAATGGGACAATAAAATACATTCAGTGTTGCATGGGGGCCTTCCCTCACTAGCTTTTGCAGACTACAGTGAAAGGAAGGGAGAAAGAGAGAGAGGCACAAACATCTGGAATATCCTCCTCTTTCTTAATCAAGAAACCTTCTTAAAACCCTTCCACTTCAGTGGTCCTCTCTCAAAGCCAGTCTGCTCTCGCTTTCCACCTCATCTTTTATAGTTTCTATTTTAGCTACCTGAGATAAACTGTAAGCTCCTCAGGGCAATGAGTGGGTTTTAATTTTGAGTTTGTACAATCTAAATTTGAAATTCTGGCTCTGTTGAAGTCAATGGCAAAACTCTATTGACTTCAAAAGGGCCAAGATCTGTAAATCGTCACAGTTTCTCCTCTTTTCACATGATTTACAAGTGACAAAGCCATTCCCGGGTTATGCTCATCTTTCCAAAAATGGTAAAAGAAACCCCACTAAACTCCCACGCAGAGTTACATATGTTCAAGTCACTTTTTCTCCCTTCGCATTTTCCCCTTTGAAATCTGTTAGTTACTGTGGAACAGCTGGGGGGAGACTGGAGGGGGCATTTGACACAGCTTTAGCAACATTTGCAGGTGTAGCACAAACTCTGTTTCCATAATAATTTGTAATTTATGCTATGGTGTGTGGAAGAAAAGAACAAATGCTTATACCCTATAGACATGTGGAGAGCATGTATACGTCAGCTCCTACACATTTAGTGGGAGGAAGCACAGAAGAGTAATCAGAAAGATGCCAGGGCTGCAAGGGTTAATATATCCACTCCTTATTTAGATAGACTGAGAACCAACAACGCCCTTGGCAACACTTGGAAGCAGTCTGTGAAAGGCACAGGCATCCATAACCTCTTTTTATATTCCCCTTTTCAAAGCACATTTCATGTTTTAATCATTTGTTTTTTAAATTGAATTCACTTCCAAAATATCTCCTCACCCCCAGCGCCCCCTCCCCTGCCTAGGGTGACCAGATGTCCTGATTTTATAGGAACAGTCCAGATATTTGGGGCTTTTTCTTATATAGTTGCCTATTACCCCCACCCCCCAGCCCACCCCACAGCCAAATCCATCTCAATTTTTCACACTTGCTAGCTTGGTCCCACTACCCCTGCCATACGCACACACACTATACTTGCACACAACCCTTTATTGCCTCGTTAATATCGTCCATACACCAGGGCAAGCCTGAGCAGCATAATTACAGATCTAGTACCTAGCTGTGTATGATCACTCCCAGTGATAGGGGATAATCATTGTTGCCAAATCAAATTTGTGAAGAGCACGATTTGCAGCAGATGGATAGAAAAGGCCCCCGCCTGGGGCTGCCTTTCATTCTGCCCACTGGCCTCAGCAAGAAGCCAAGGCTAATGACACAGAGCGCTCTGCGCAAGACTGAACTAATCCTCATCCAACGATTCCAGCATTGGCCTTTCGCTGCACAGGAGCACAGTCAGATTATAAAACAGAGAATGGCTCTAACTATCATTGCTATGATCTAAGGAGATGCCAGCTGACAATACATTGGTCACCTTGCGGATTCCTTTGCAGCCTCTAGCAGCTCTCTTTAGGCATGTCTCCACTACAGGTAAAAGGAGCTGGCTGGCCCATGCCATCTGACTCCGGCTCTTTGGGTCCAGGCTAAGGGGCTATTTAATGTCAGTGTAGACGTTCAAAGACCATCCCGGGGTTCTAGAGCCCAGACTCTTGCCTGAGCCTGAAGTCTACATTGCAGTTGCACAACCCTCAGCCCATGCCCTGTGAGCTCGAGTCAGCTGGCACAAGCCAGGCACGGGTTTATAAGTGCAGTGTAGACATAGCCTTTCATGTTATGTTTATCCTGTTGACCTCTTAGCTTCTTCATGCTAATATGCTTGGAACCATCGCTAACTCCTGTGTTCCAAATACCTTCCTATTCCTCTAAACGAGTCCTTAAAAAAACTTTTTTTTTTAAATCAGCTAATTTATTTTTGCAAAACCCTTCACAAACTGAAATCACTGACACGACTGATCCATTATCGTGTGCATTTTTTTTTTCTGCATACTATCATAAAAGAACTTGGGGCAGAAAATTGACCTTTTACTTCCCTTAAGTCACTGCATACACTCCCGGCCGCCTCCACCTCCACTTTAGAATTTCAGAAAAGGGTTCACATGCAAAATTTTCCCACCAGATCCGCCTATTAGTTCTCACTGTTCATATCGTGTCAGAGAAGCCAGATAGGATACTGCTTTCCCTCACTGTGCAGCACACTTTTGGGCATTCAATTTATACACTAAAAATCAAAAGGGGAATCAGAAGAAAACTGGTATGGATTTTGTTTTGCTATAAAATTGCTAGTGGGCCAAATGCACATTTTCTGTGCATTGCCACTTGCTTTCTCGTAAGTTCAAGCATCATAATGCTAGACAACAGAGAAAAGCTTTCATTGCAGAAGTGGGCAGTCTTGTCCTGAAGTATCATTAGTAAAAAGAAACCTGTTTCCTCTACATTTTGTCTCAATATCCAAAATACCATAGTTCCTTCTTATTCAAGTAAAATGCATTGGCACTCCCAGAAGTCAGCCTGCTTCTCCCTCTTTCAACTGATTTTTAAGTTTAATGGGCAGCACAGGGTACCACAAATATTTAAGCAAAACTGGCAACCCCCTCGGGTAGTCGTATGTTAAAAAGTCCTATATTTACCTCTATACTTTCAAGCAGCACCGTAGTTCCCTGTACTATACGCGATACTCCATGGTTTGCTGCAGATGAGACACAGTCTATATTTAGAACTCCTGGTACTTGCACAGGGTGGTTAGGCAATGCAAGCTGAAACTGTTTCTGTAGCAGGATTCTCTACTGCAGTGTAAGGATGGGTCATTTCAGATGATTTTCATCCCCCGTGTGTAAAAAAAATTCAAGAGACTGGAAGTTAAAAAGGTCCCTTATATGGATGATTGATAGGACATAGTAACCAAAGGCCAACTGCAGCGTAGTATTGCTGTCAGAATCTGCACCGCAATGCCACTGCTACTGTGTTAATGTACTGAATTGTTTAGCCAAGGGAAGTGGAGGGGAAGGGTAGTGATAGGAAATTTACCAGAATCATATTTATAATCAAGGCTAACTACATCTGCCATGTAAACACAAAGCTTAAATTGATACACTTCGTATAAGATTAGAAGAAAAAGGGGAAAATAAGAACAACAACAAAAAAGCATCCAGTGAAGATGAAGTCAGCGTCAGTGCAAGTGCAAATTCTCTCTCTCTCACTCTCACACACATGCACAGGAGAATTTTCCTCTTCCTCATCTTGTTTTTATGTTTTCCTGGAACCTAGATTTCCCAAGAAACAGTTACAAAAATGTCTGGGGGAGGAAGAGAGTCAGCCCCGCGCACCAATTATTCTGACTCTGAGTTTACAAAATGTAAACAGAGGGGTCAGATTGTCAAAGCAAGCGCAGGATACTTGCGTTCCAATCAGCCCGGCTGCTGAGGATTTGGTTCTCTTTGGTAGAAAGCTTCAGTTCTGATGAAGTTCAGATGCCGGTTGATAGGGCACTGCTGACCTCAGCAACCATGTTCTCTCAGTAACACAGAATGTTTCTCTCTCCTCCTTCCCCTGACCTCAAGGGAAGCTCATGTTCCCTTGTGGGTGCCATTTTATTTCTATCAGGAGCTCAGCTTATTCCATCCATGGCTGAGGCTGGGGGAGAGAAGGGGGGTGCGGCGGCAAGGAGAGAAAGCAAGATGGGAGATAGTCATGGTTTCTCCAAGCAGCCACAAAATGCATCTCTCCAAAGTTATCCCAGTGCTATTCATCAACCGTTTTTTCAGGGCTGTGAAAAATCAATGAGATTTGTGCTGCAAACTGATCATTATCACAGGAAAAACTCTGCAATGAAATTGATTTACTTAAATATAATAACAATTTAACAGTGAGGGGGGGGACCCTAAAGATCTCAGACAAAAGGTGAGATAAGTAATAAACCTCTTTGCTATGCTAACTAAATGGATTTTTTAAAAACAGGCTTCAGACTTGCTAACATGAAGAATCCCCATTCCAGCTAACACAATGCAGAAAAAGGACCATCACGGCAGCAGAAGAATGACGTGCCACTAGCTGGGTGAATGAATGAATCCAGATTAGTTCACTTATAAATCACACACAGCAGCAGCAACGATTAAAGACTGAGCTCTCCCAGCCTTTTGGCTGTATTTCACCCTTTTGTAAGTGTGTGTAGAGCGTGTATCTAGCAACATTTCCGTGAAATCCCACCATGCTCTTTTAACGCCCTCGAATGAGTGTGGTCTTGCCATTCAAGGTAAGGAGAACGGAAATTCAAATAGGACAACATACATTTTCACTTCCATTTCAATACACAGCTATTCAACAAACAATGTAGCACTTCTCAATCGCAAATCCATTGTAGGGTAACTGCTGCAGTGGTCTGGATGGGATATAGTACACATTCCAATCCGATCGATAGAGCATTGGACTAGAAGTATATTCCTGGTTCTTCCATTAGACACTTCACCTCTCTGATCCTGTACCTCCCCCCCTCCCACTCTATATTAGCTGTATTATCATAGCCCGTTGGTCTGTCTTGTCTATTAAGATCAGCCTTTGGGCCACAGATTGCCTCTTATTATGCATTTGTATAATGACTAGCATAATGAGGCCCCTTCCACCCCCAGTCTCAGCCACCACAACACAACATTAATAATAAAAAATGCCACTATATGGTTCTATGTTAGCACCAACTGAACTAGAAAAGTTAACCAGGTCAATAGTGAGAAGATAAACTCTTCTCCTCTTTCCCCGGGAGGAAGGAAAACACGTAGATTACCCTGATACCACACCACCATTGCTTTTAGTGGCTCAATGCTTGTAGGTAGAAATAGTATGCATACAATTCAGAGCATTTTATCTTTGAGGCACTCCATTATGCATAAGAATAATGCATGCACCTAGAATAGGTGAAATTTGAATCCATAGCTCACAAGAAGCACATAGCTAACTTCTTGATTTACGGGCACAAATGGGTAGATTCCTATCAGAATCTGTTCTATGTCCAGTAGATTAATTTCATCTTACGAAATGGCACGGTGAAGCACAGTTCTTCACCACACGTGAACATGGGCAGCTTAATGAGTTGGTATGTTTTTTATCTGCTTCACCACCCTCCCTGCAAGCCTTCTAATTTCAGGGCCAGTTTGGGAACATTCTCACAGAAAATCTCCTGATAAGAACAGAATAGTTGAGGTCAAACGATATGAGCCCCTTTCCATCACAGGTAGGATTCTAGCAGAGCCCAGAGATTATACCAGTCCAGCCCTGCCCCTCCCCGCCAACAGCAGCAGCATATTACTCAGCAGTTATCAATCAGATAGACTGACATTCAATCTCCACCATGGACCCTTTAAGAAGCTATTTAGAGAAGTGATGGACAACAGTGCCCATGCATGGTGCAATGAATGAGTTGAAGGCTTCATTTCTAAGGCCAGAAGCATTGTTTTCTTCCCCCATTGCCATTTTTTTTAAACATATGCACTCCAGTTTACTGGGAAGACAACGTCTCTTTCTTCAGGCCGCTGACAGCAGCCTGTTTGCATCACCATGCCATGGTATGTTTCTTAATAATAATAACAGAAAAAAATAAGTATTTAGTATACAGCTCTGCAATTGCAGTACATTTCTGAAAAGGAATACACTGCAGGCAGAAAGGCAACTGTACTCAACAAAGAATTATATTCACAGCTATTTCTCAGGTTCAATCCCACCTAGCATAAATGCTTGTAATTGCATTAGTCTGAAATCTATAACCAGGTGATCGACTGGGATTCAAATTCTGGCCGTATTGTGCAATCACTGCCACTAAAAACAACGGCTGGAGAAGTTACAGTCCAATATGCCCAGTGAGCAAAGAACAGAGAAATTACATGCCTTAAAAATTAAGGGCCAAGATTTGTACAACATGGGTGCCTAAGTGAATTGGTTTTCTGAAGTGTTGAGCACACAACGGCTCCCAAGGACATCAAGGGGAGTTTCCACTTGTTGGGCACTTTTGAAAAACAGGATCCTCATGTAGGTGCCCGAGTATGTATTTGGGAGATTAACTTTTGGTGCCTGCTTTTGTATTTTTAAAATCTTGACCAAAGACGTTATCTGGTAACTTTACTAGTAAAGCAATCACATACTGTGTATGGATATGGTATCCGGCCAGGGTAAGGACTAGCTAATTCTGCCTATTTTTAAATTTTTTGCAAGAGTTTGATTCCCCACCAGAAATCAAGGTTCCTTAGGCTATATAATAAAGGCCCAATTATTCAATCTCCGGGTGAGTGAGAGTGCACTTCTACAGGTGCCAGAAACAAAACGTTCACATCTTCTCATGAGAGCGACCTGGACGTACAGGTTGTTGGGGGGCAGATTAGAAATAGGAGATCTGCAGAGCCACAAATGGCAATTGCCCAGCTCCCACTGGATTTAGAATTAAGGACCTACTATTCTTTTTGAAAATCTCCCAACAAAAAATTAATAAATTATTATAACCATCAGACTTATAAAATTTCTTTCTTGGAAGTAAAAACGCTCCTGCCTCAATCACAATTCAGTGCTCCTGTTTCTACTTCTCTTGTTTCCAGCAGATTTTAGCTTAATTCAAGACCTAAATCACAATACTTCATAACGAGGATGATGCAAAAACCTCCTATTTCTCAAATCTACTCATGCACTTTTATATACTTTCCTACTTTTTATGAGTAAAGGAAGATGGTTTTGCCCAATCCGGATAATGCTTCTCATACTGATTCCACAAACGTTCTGATTTTTGAAAAACCTGACTGTGATTTAATATTCACAATGAATGATTACTCCTTAAAGCAATCTGGAATTATAATTACTGTGTGAGGTGAATACTATGGTTCCAAGATTTCCTTCCTCAAGATGTTTGGGGACTTTACTTTTTACATGGTATGTGGATATGAACTACTGATGTCGATTTTTATAATCCTTCAAAATTCTGTCCGTTGCTCTCAACTGATGTCAGAACTGGAGTAAGGGACCTCTGATAAGGTTATGCAACTAAGGGGACATCCTAAGAGCAATGGTCAAACTGCTTACTAATTATTGTGGTTTCAAAAGGATGATCCAATAGTTGCCGGGACCGGGAGACCCATTGCCAGCTCTGCCACAGACTTGCTTTGTGACCTTAGGCAAGCCACTGAGGGCTGGTCTACAGTGGGAACGTACTTTGGTATAACTATGACACTGGGGGTGTGAAAAATCCACATCCCTACGAGACATAGCTATGCTGACTTGACTTCCAGTATAGACAGCGCTGGGTCAATGGAAAAATGCTTCCCTTAACCTAGCTACTGTCTCTCAGAAAGCTACTGTAGATTGCATGCACTGACGGAAGATCCCTTCCCATTGGCCTGTCTACACTGAAGCGCTGCAGCTGAGATGCAGTAGAGATTTAAGTGTAGACATATTCCATCCCCAGTCTATATTGAAGTTCTTCAGCTATAAAATAGGGATAACAGCACTTTCTTACCTCGCAAAGAGTTGGGAGGATTACTGTATTAAAAGATTCTGAGGCACTCAAATACTATGTTTATGGGGGCCATAGAAGTATCTAGGCTAGAGTGATCCTCAAGTTTATTGATCAGATTGGTGCTACCACAATAGCAGTACTAGACGGCTCCCACAGCAAATAGCTTTACTTCCCTATCTCACTGGTATGCTCCTTACCCTACACTCTCTCCATCACCCCAAACACACCTCTCTCCTTGAACTTTTTTTTTCAGGGAGTTCTTTTCTACAATGTGAAAAGAAGTAAGTGCCTCTCTTGCGCTGCCTGATGCCTTTGCTAATCCAGTATTCAATCACCACAGGGGGTGCCTCCAGCAAGGAGTGGTGGAAAGTTCTTAAATATTCAGCTTGGAGGATCCTCCTTAAAACCACAGATGACGTCTCTTGTGGTTGCTAAAGTCCATCTGGCAATAAGCGGTTAATTTCTGTGGTTGAAGACCATATTGCTCCTCCACACAATGCCCATGAGATCCAATAGTCAGCTAGGCTTTCAATGGAACAACTATTCACTCAAGAACATGGAAGTCTGTCCTTGCCATTACAGGATGAGCTGCATGGACTCTTTAATGGGCTGAGAATTAATAATCAAATGTGTTTGAAGCTTTGGAGGAGATGGAGATAATTTGTGTGCAAGAGAGAGGGGGAGAGAGATTTCTTTTCTTTTGTCCTCACTGAGTGTTCAATTTCCTGATAGGCCTGGTCCCAGGCAGAAAAAATGAAAGGATCAGACCAGACATACAAGGATGGTCTACAATGGACACAGGAAGTGTTAGTGAAACAATATGTTCATGGGCACATGTGTACACAAACACCCCCCCTTCTTCCACGCCCTCCAAAAACCACCAATAAAAAACACATGCTGGTGTTTCATTGGACAAGAAATCTAGGAGCAGAAAGAAATTACAAGAGTTTTCCTCAGAAAGTTAAATGAAGACCAAAAGGGAACCACTAAAGAGAACTCCCTACTTCCCAAAGATGCCCAGTTTTCCTAGCCGATGTAATGCAATGTCCAAGACCATACTCCTTTAACAAAGGATGCTGGCTCAGAGGGTACCCTGGCAGTTATGCTCTTCACCCAAATCTGGTCTATTTCTGGTTTACCTTTTGTGAAAGGAGATTATTTTAAATGAAAAACCCTGAAAAGGATTTCTCCTCTTGGTGAATTGAGTCCTTCATAACCGCCACATTGAAAAATGACACTTCAGCATGATAATTTCCGAACATGCAACTAAACTCCAAAGTCACCGGACAAAGAATCACTGACCTGCTTGCTCTTCCATATACCACACTTAAAAAACATACAGTTAGCAAGAGAGTCAACTGCAAAGATGGGGACCTATGGAAGACTTCACCAGAATAGTCCACAAGGTCACTAGAAAACAATGAAATGGTTAGGGTAAGAGCATACTTCAACTCCCTGATGATTTATTTTGGCTGACTGTCAATGACGTACCCTTTCGGCCAAGTGTATTAGTCACAGAAGTTTTACTCATCACTTGTGAGCCAATAATTCTTGTCTCCTTTGTGGTACGTGCTATCCAGAGCTGGCAGAGTATTAGTAGTAAACATCTTCATTAACTTCTCTCCCTTATACTACTGATTAAAGTTGTTCTGTAGCCATTCTAACTACTAAAGCATATTCAGTCTGTTTCTATGCTCTCCGGGAGTTTTCATGTCCCCATAATATTATATTATTCCATTTAGGGGAGTTTTTTCAAATGCATCCATGAAAGTTAGGCACCTAACTCACTGAAGGAGAATGAGAGTTAAGTACACAATCCCCATTTGTGCTTTTAAAAAAATCTCCCCCTTTTTTAGTAAGAAAGAACACCATCACTTCTTATTCCATTCTGTGTATTGTTTCTTTAAGAAGAAAAATAATTTTCAGACGTCACAGCAATTCAGATTTCATATTTACAATCACAATAGGGCAAATTAATTCACCGTGTTATTTCCCTCAAATAAGCTGAAGCCAGGGGCATGATGGAGCAGTCTCATCAAAGCTGCAAAATTTGCTTTGCTAAATGATGGCTCCAGCAGTTGCCACCCCTCTATTTGTTTTATTTGGGCCTTTTGAACATCTGCATAACTTGCATGCGTCAAATACTGCATTACTGTTTTCTTCTCTACAGAAAAAAAGCACAGCCATGACGTTTACCTGGCTTTCAAATTCATAATACGCAGGTGAAACCCAAGACTCAAACTAATGCTATAATGTGCTTTAGAAGCTTTGTCTGTTTTTGTACAATTTATCGTGTTTCATCCTCACTCAAGTTACATTCGTCAATTACAAGGTTACTAGAAAGAATAATGATATCGACACAACTCGATTCTTTCAAATTTAAAGGTTACCAATCATAGTTACGCACACCCTTAGCTTACTTGGTAACATGTTTGTAGAAGATAAAGACCTTACTACAGATATATTATTCAGAACTATTGAATCCATTTTATCACTTAAAGATTGGATTAAATTAAGTCACCTGCTAGTTTCTTCCTTCCCTCCATCCAGTCCTCCACGTTGGCTGTACTAAGGTTTCTATCCAACTGACATCCCTACCTTGAGGCTCCAGGAACTGTTCTTTCTGGTGCATTTTAAACTTAGGGTCAGATATACCAAACTGGCAGCTACATTAAAAAAATTGGGGGAAAAGGAGGAGACGGAAAGTGAAAATTCATACATCTGGCAGTGGGAAAAGAGGAGGACATCAACCAGACACTGACAGGTTCGTAAGATACAGCATTTTGCCACAAAACCATTTCTTGAGTTTGGTGCCCAAACCTCTAGTCACATCCTGAAATCTAGCACCCTAGATTTAGAGTTGCCTCTGCACTGAAATCAGTGTTGTGTTAGAGAACACTGCCTGGTTGCCTTAAAACTGGGTCACCCTAAAAGAAACTACTACATGCTGAAGTAAAGTGAAATTTAATGAGAGAAGAGTTGAAGTGATCAATCTACGGGCCAGATTCTCAGCTGATGTAAATTAAATTCATGTCAATAGAACCACACCAGTTTACACCAGCTGGGTATCGTGCCCCGGTAATCAAGTAATGCACAGCTTTTAGAGTCTTTGAGATGGACAATCAAAAGCACCATGAGCCAAAAAGCCTTAGGTCTAGGATGGGTAATGTTGGCAGTAGTGGAAGGGTCAAAGGCATAGTGTACAAATAAAGATGCTAAACTAAAACAGCTGACATCTTTTAAAAAGGTTTGAAATGGTCTTGTTTAAACCAGCTGACAAATTAAATGCAGATACAAAATATGTCCCCCAATATAATCTCATCAAATTGATCTGTTAAGGAAAAGAAGACTATTGCAGTGATTGCAAGCTTTTCTATACAGGACCCCCCACTTCCCATCTGGCCATAAATGGAGGGTGGTCTTGAGCCACCTGGATCTTTGGAAGGGTTGTGGCATCCAGACCGAGAATCCACAGACTACAGAACTGGAATTAAGAAATGAAACAGAAGCCAGTTAAGACTATCAAACTGAAATGAATGATATTAAGCTACTGTATCAAAAGTTAGTATGCGCGCGCACGCACGCACGCGCGCACGCACCCCCTTTAGACTGAAGCATTTGTTTTGGATTTATTTCCAAACAAAGCAAAGAAACAAGGAAGAGTAAGGCCAAATTCTTCCTAAATTAAAAACACTATATTACTCCTCATTTCCCAAGTATCACTTCAATCAACTAATTTAAGAAAAATGGTAAAGCAATCAGGTGGAAACATTTCAAAATAAAATATTATTCCGGTCTCTTTTCATCTGGCAAAAAGATAATGATTCAATAAATGTTTTGGGTTTTTTTTTCCCCTTACAGCCCAAAGGGACTATGATGGAATTTAAGTGACAACATCTCTGGATATTACTGAAAACTATCAACAATTGTACACTCTATTTTGGTTCCATTGACTCATAAATGAACATTTTTCTGTAATGGCTGTTGAGACAATCCTACTGCCTTATAGAAAAAACATTTGTATCAAGAATATTTTAATCAAGCTCTTAAAGCCTGATTCACACACACAGAAAACTATATCACAAGTACAAGTCAGTTGGATATAGATATAAGAACTTATGGTGAAATTTACATGAAAGTCAAAAACATCTGAAAGTAAATATCAGTCTCAAGACATTACTGAGCATGCATCGAAAGCTAGTGAAGTAAAAACCTACAAATAACCCACAAATAACTCTGAAACAAGTCTTTCAGACACAGGGTCCACCACTCTGCCTGGAGTTTCCTAGATTTCTAAATTAAGAAATAAGCAATTCTCTTTTTTATGAGTGGTGACAGGGCAGAAGAAAAGGTAAGGAAGAGCAAAGAGAAAAAGCAATGGGAGATGTAACTTTACAGCCAATCTATTCATTGCATCTGGAAAGCAAGCTAAATTCAAAATTTTTAAGTGGGCTACTTACTTCCTTCAAAATTAAAATGGTAATTTTTCTTTCATTAACAAAATCTGGACATCACTGCTGTATGTTAAACTTATTCAGACATTAGCATTTTGACTTTTGGTGTACTCAACAAATCTCCACTCCATAACACTTATGGAACTAAATAAGCACTAAAACACACACCAATACATGCCAAGTTGTGTTTTTCTTCTTCTATAGAATTTCCTCTCTTTTTGCAATTCACCACCACTGGGGACCTTATCCTTCTGATCCCATTATAAGAATATATTCCTAGAATGTATATATGGCTAATCGTAACTATATCCCACTGTGCATCCCATTCTATCTATTGTCACATCATAAATGGAAACACTTTGGAAGGTTCTACCTAATAATAATATATTTCATTCAGTAATTTTTGGCTAAGATCAAGTGTAATATCAGATAGGGACTTCAGTTGATGAATATATCCTGTACATACATAGAGATGAATTTGATTATGTAATGGGTCTGTTAAATCTCCAGACATGTTATAAGTTTGATTAAACTGTGTTCCTGGTTACAGGCTTTCACTAAATGAAATTTATAAAGGATTTTCAATGTTCCAGTCCAAATAAATATAATATTTTCTAACTCTCTTTTGTATGTATGCATGCGTATGTATATATAAAAATCTGAAATAAAAGTATAGTAGATAAGAAAACTGACAACCCTTCATTAAACAGTTTCACTATGTTCTTATCTGCAATCACATCAAAAAATTGTCTTTTGCAGAATTAAAATCAGTGTGTAGTCCATAAATAGAAAAACAAAATCAAACAGCACGTGCCACCATGTGCACTGGTTTACTATCCTGCTATAAACCCACACTAGAAATTGCCATCAAATCCATTACATGGCAGGATTAAGTCCACAGTTTGTAAACGTCTGGCCTTTTAGTCGGAAGAGACCTGACATGATGGTTGTTACTGGTGGTTACGCTTCTAACAGATTTATCATTTGTCACAAGTTGTGGATCTGCTGCTTTTGCCTCTCAGGGACTTGGTCTCTTCTTTCAGGGATGTATTGCATGCCAATTAATGAAGATTGAGAAGCAGGGGTGCAGTGGTCTGATTGTAGTTTTCTTGGGAGTGGAGTGGGATGGGCATAAAGTTAACCAGGTATTTATTTATACAGTACCCTATCACCTGTAGTTATCTGAGCGCTCTGTCTCATTCAGAGACCTTTAATGCTGCATTCTATGCTTTCTATGAGTTTCTTCATTATCAGCCAAATTTTGCTACAACAGAGCTAGAAGCGTTAAATACTGACTAGACGGATTGAATAGCCATAAAATAGATCAACCAATAGGATGTGTTCTATTTTAAATGCCATACAAAGTTATCTCAACTATTGTAAATTTCAGCAAATTATATACCACCAATAAAAGGGTACAGGAAAGGGAATAATTCTCAGCGAAGTCACACCAACTTGGGGCAAGGCACTGTTTACCCCATTTAACTATAAGGACTTGCTACATTTCTTATCTACACTGCCACATTTGATACTTGCCAGCTTGAAGGACAGTATGATGCTTTGTATTTATGAATATTATTTAATCTAATGCTGAAATAAATTTCACGGTATAAATGATTTTGGGCTCTGTAACCCGATTCCACATATAACCTTAAGCAGTGTAAAAAACAAGAGTTAATTGCCTGTGCAAATATTTCAGGGTAGTGTTTACGTAATCAACAGTACACTAAGTACCAGAGAGTTGTCCTCTGCAGATAGGTGAAAGAACAAGTTTGAAAAGCATACTGCATTGCCAATTAGCTTTCAACAAATATGTACACAAGCTGTGCTGCAGGGTTATGCTTAGCTTCCTCATTCTCTGTAGAATGCCAGGTTTTATAATAGCTGATTCTTCTGTACTAAAACTTTTAGTTAGCACAGGAGAACTTGAACAACATAGGATGGCAAATTTTGTTGAGCCAGAGGTCTAAAATGTCAGATTTTAAATTTCAAATCTGGAGCATGGCCTTGGTAGATTATGGGCATGAATATTGAAGTCAAGTTCTAAACAGGATAAAACCCCAAACCGGAGAAACTTTTATCTTCAGGTTATCGTAATATCAGGTTCGGTCCAAAGAGGAAGACTGAAAATTGCCTATCCAACGCCTTTCTATCGATAGAGACATATAGTCAGATACCCTGCTTTCTGTAGGGCCTCGTACAATGTTCAGATCTTACCTGTCTTCTAGATGCCCCGGTTCAAAGCACTGAATCCCACTGGTGGTCAACCTGTTGGGCCAGCTGGTTTTTTTTTTTAAACAACAGAAAACAAGTCTTCAATGGGTGGCAAGGAGACATTTCATTGCTAAGGGGACACTCCATATTCCTTCTATCTTTTTCCCACATTCCCAACTCCCCTCCACTCACTAGGGGCCCATCAGCTTCCAGGGTTAGCTCATGGAAGTTGGTTGTAGGGGAAAAGAGGAAAAGGAAAAACCCTTCAGGTAGGTACAACTCTCCATCAGAACAGTGAAGTAGGATCCAACCACCACCAAAAAGCCTAATAAAAGTGGTCAACATATAGGAAAACATAGCAATTTCTCTCCCAGACCTTGGATATTGTGGGCATGGGGAGAGATCTGAAGTGTAAACTAGGGTTGTCAATTAACGCAGAACAAATTAACTAGATTAAAAAAAATGGTTGCTATTAATTGCAGTTCTAATCACACTGATCAACAGTAAATAGGAAACCAATTTAAATTTATTATAAATAACTTTGGATGTTTTTCTACATTTTCAAATATGTTGATTTCAATTACAACACAGAATACTAAGTGTACAGAGCTCACTTTATATTATTATTTATTAAAAAATTTTGTACTGTAAAAGAGGTAAGCAAAATTATTTTTCAGTTCACCTCATACAGGTACTGTAGCACAATCTCTTTACTGTGGAAGTGCAATATACAAATGTAGACTTTTTTTTTAAACCATAACTGCACTCAAAAACAAAACAAGGTAAAAACTTCAAAGCCTACAAGTCCACTCAGTCCTATTTCTTGTTCAGCCAATCGCTAATATTAACAAATCTGTTTACATTTAAGGGGGGGATAATGCTGCCCACTTCTTATGTACAATGTCACTTAAAAATGAGAACAGGCGTTGGCATAGCACTGTTATAGCCCGTTTTATGAGCTAAATATGTATATGCCCCTTCATGCTTTGAACACCATTCCGGAGGACACGCTTCCATGCAGAATTTAAATTGGTATTCTATTATTGTTTAACAGGGTGATGAAAACTGTGATTAAATGTGACTTTTTTTTTAATCTCATGATTGTGATTTTTTTTTTTCATTGTTTGACATCCTAGTATAATCTGCCCAGGTTCCCACAATAGAACGGTTTCCTTTGAAGGAGGACTTGTACTCACAGAGATTTATATTTGGATCCAAAACTGCACCCAAACTCTGCGCAATAAAACTATTAGAATACAGGGAAAGAAAGACTAAATGACTACTTGTTTCTAAATAAACAGGTTCAACTGTAATCATAGACTAATTAGAAAAGAGGGTTGCTTCCATACAGAACGTCATTTCTCTGCACTTTGGAATATGTGCCTTTTTCTACATGGCACATGCCATCACTGGGGGGGGGGAAGGGGAGAGGGGCAAAAAAAAAAAAAAGGCAGATTGACTGATTCTACCCAACATTTCAACTGCACAGTATTTTATGGTGAATACGGTTCTCCTGCACCCAAATTTACTTAAGGGAGTTAAGGTATTCCATTCATGATTCAAAAAATGCCCTTCTGTTTGTCCGTGTTTACAAATTGTAAATCCAGTATATCAAATTGGGGAAACAAGGAAACCCAGCCATGTACCTAAGTAAGTCGACACACACACACAAACACACACCCCTTTAAAATCTTAAGAGCTGTATCAAGTTTTAAAAGCTCTGTGTTACTCTAGCAAATCTTTAACAGCCAGGAATGGTGACAGTGAGTAAACAAAGGATTTCTCTAGCAATTCATTAGCTGGGTTATGTGGCTAACCAACAGATTAACAACAGTCTAGTTAGGCCACCCCCTGTTCCCCACACTGTCTCCGTAGAGGGAAAAAACACATTATAAACAGACTCTCCAAGCCTGATCATTCACACACTACTATTTCCAGCGGGGATGTAAGATGAAGATGACAGCATATGTCCCACATGCACTATACCTGCCGCAGGGAAATTTATTTAAAACACAACTAACTACTTTGATTCCTGTTCCAGATAAGAAAGAAGCTTAGCAGTATATCCATAGTTGCGCTCTCTCTCTCTCTCTCTCACACACACTCACACACACACACACACACACACACACACACACACACACACACACAC
>ML675609.1:11635531-11722559 GCA_007922155.1 Mesoclemmys tuberculata | reverse complement strand
ATCTTCTCCAAGTTCTGGGTTTGAAATGAACATATCCTACAGCTCTACTACCGCCCCTGTGGGGGGGGGGGGGCCGGCGAATGGGGGACGCCGAGGTGGCTTCTGCTAGCCTCCCTTTGGAAGGTTGTCAACTTTTGCTGTTCTTTCACAAGTGATGGGATTTTGAATACCAACTCCCTCTTACTGGCCTGGCTGGTTCTGGGAATACATGCCCCCAGCCAGGACATTCTGGCAGCCAGGGAGAAAGCTTATCAGCCATTTTTAAACAAGATTTAGGGAGCCAGCTGGGTTTTTCAAAGGTGAGAAAGGGAGGAGTGAAACTTGCATTTCTACAGTAACAAGGATTAGTGGTCTGAGCGTCTGGCACTCCTCCCTCATTAAAAGATAGGAGACAAAGTGATAGACAGGTAATTACCTGGAATGAGCCCTAGGGAAATTCCAGGAGACACGATTAGAAAGCTTCAACTGGGCTGTAGGTTTCTGCTTGTCTCTTAGTATCAACTGAAGCTCACCAGGAATGGGAACCCAAAAGGGCCATCGCTTTGTTTCAGCAAGTAATCAGTCACCGGGTAGGGGCCCTTCAAATAAAAGGTTTCTTCTCTTCCTCACTGTCAGCAGGGGGTGGCGGCAAGCATGGTCCCACAGACCCACTCCAGGCAGATTTGCCTACCTGCAGTTTGTCATTTGATCTGCACGTTATACCCTCGGGTATCTGCACTCAGTCTGAGGTTTTACATTTTGCACCAAAACTGTGTTTATGAGACTGTTGTCCATGGATGCCCTTGCATCATAGGGCTAATGATTCATTTAGGAATCAGTTATCGTATGGTACAAAGAGCTAAAAAATTAACCATGGGGCTTTCCTAAAGGAGCCTAAAGGAATTAGGTGCTCAAATCCACTTGGATTTCAATGGAACTTGGGCACTTTGCTCCCTTACCATCCCCTGAAAGTCTTAGCAGGAGGTAACAACATTTAGATACATGTTCTAAAATAGGCTAAACTAAAATGCTTGTCAAGATAGAGATAGTTTTGCAACCATTAATTTGCAGGGGATTAGGGACATGGCATATAAACTGTATGGTTAGAAGTGAAGAGTTGGGCCAGGATTACATGAGGTCACATCGCCATATATGGCCATGGAATTTGTTACAGAGAGGCTCACAAATACCATATTTTGGCACGTCTGCCTGGAACTAGAAGCATTTAGATAGATAAAAAACAAATTGGGTAGGGAGGCAGTGTAGCCTAGTAGACAGGGCACAGGATTAGAACTCAGGAAACCTCGGTTCAATTCCTAGATCCACCACCAGTCTGCTGGGTGACTGTCAGCATTTCACATTCACCCCTGCCTCATTTTCCTCATATATAAAAGAAGGATAATGACACAGACCCCCTTTTGTAAAGAACTTTGAGATCTACTAATGAAAAGTGCTACATAAGATCTAACTATTACGATTATTACCCAACCTTTTCCAAATCTCAAGGAAAGATGCAATTCAAATATGGAGTTACGGCTCATGCTGGTTTTTATTTTACCAGAACTAGTATTTTGCCCAGTGGGAGACCTTTTCCCCCTCATGCTGATAGAACAAGAGACTGTAAATGACCACAGAGGACCTGGGGTAGGGGTGGAGGGCACAAGGAGCTAAGCTAATGCAGAGAAGTCATCATTTCATCAATCTTCAAAGCACTGGTTGTTTAAAAATAAATTTTTCCTATTAACATTTTAAGCAAACCTTGTCCTGCAGTTACTCAAAACTAGCTCTCTATCCTACATGTAGAAATAGGTGCAGGACAGGACTGTGTGCATGAACGAACATACACAGAAGCCTCTCTTTGCATGAGGTCACTGAAGACGATGGAAAACAGTCCTCATCAACTTGGGAGATGATATAAGAAAACAAATTCCAGGTCGGCAATCTTATTCGAACCTCTCCCTCCTTTCCCACCTGCTCCAAAGGAGGTTTAACAAAGATACCTAAAGCAGGCAGATAACAATTACCTTTTACCTCTGTGAAGAGGCCGCCGCCAATTAGCACATTCCTGAAGCTTCTAATTCAGGCAAGGAAAAAAAAATAGAGGGGGGAGCTGGGATCGAGGTCTCTGTCCGTAACACACAGTATTTCCTAAGAGAGAGAAAAAACAGAAAAGCGGAAGGTAAATATCAGTTTTCCTGTCCTTCGAAGGTACAGCAGATTACAGCAACTCCTCAGCCTAGCTATAATCCCTCCCCCACCTTCTTCAACCCCAAAATAGCCCTCTGCTGCTGTACTCATTTGCTTGTCATGTCAAGGTCCAGAATGGGTAGGCCAAGTCAATAGCAAAAAGGATGGATTGATCTGAACTATGAGATATCTTATCCAAACCAAACTTGGGGGGGGAGGGGAGGAGGAGATTTCCTCTAAAAAGCAAGGGAGTGATACTAAAATAATCTACAACAGGATAAATGCAAGAGACAGCCAGAACATACACCAGTATTCATTCAAATGAATTTTCCTCAGTGGCTATCAAGGTCCTCTTCTATAAAACATTCACATTAGTTGCTTTTACTAGCAAAACAACAGTGGCAGATTTTCAAGTCACATACACAAGTATTTACACACAGAGAGACTTTAAAAATCACACCTACAAGTGCTGGCGTGCTCCTCCCATCAAAGAACAGAAATACCATCATGATGGATCACCAGCTCAATTTTAAATATTTGTCTTATATGTTTCCCAAATACGCCAAGAAACGCCAAGAAACTCCTAGCCCAGGTTACATTCTTTGACAAACATGCGAAAAATACAATCCAAAAACAAGAACAGGAGGAACAAACTAACAACCCTTCTCCAGACTAAGAAAGCTAATGCACAAACCAGAAATTTTCCAAACTCAGCTCTCACAAAAGCTTAATCCCTCCTCTTAGAGGGATCTCTGGCTCCATCTTCCACAACTGGATGTCCAAGGAAGGTCATCTAAGGCAGGCTAAGCAGGGCTATCCAACCAAAACCAACCTGCATATAATCGTTAGCCAAAAGAGAAACTTAAAACTAGAAACCCAACACTCAACCCATCCTCTATCACCTAATGAGCGTCACACAGAGTTTCACTCAGAAACAGAGGTATTTACTGCCTGGCCCATTCCTTCCCTCACAGGTACCACCAATGTATGGTGGGAGGAGGGTGGATCAAAGGCTTCCCGGATTTCATGGTCCCCTTTCTCTCACTGATGGCTACCCCCAAATGAAAGGCAATCAGGTTGGGAGGGGAGAGGGGGGGAATCAAAGAGATATATCTGAAATAAATTTGCCAGATGAATATATTTGAGAAAATGGCAATGTGCTCTCTCTCCTTCTCTGACCGAAAGCTTATTTAAAGAATTGTCCCTGGAAAATCTGAGTCTGAATTGTCTGAATGCAGAAGAAACTAAGATTTCATAAAGTGTACGCTACCCTGGATTTCCCCCCAAAAGAAAAACAAAGGCATCTAATACCAAACAGTAGCTAGCTGTGCGCCACTGGATTCTCATCTCCTTAAACAGGTCATTTTTATCTGATGCTCGGGAACCTAACAAACAGGGAGAAAAGGGAAGGCAACCCCATCATAAGGAAATCTGTTCTTAAAACCATTCAATGCACAGTACGGTTTCTCCAACTCTAAATGGCCACAGCTTCTGCATCTTCACCCTTCTACCTGCCAGGTAGACAAAGCTGCCAGGATAATTCTGATCAGCTTCCTCTCTAGATACGTGATGGTCTAAAAAGAATTCATCAAGCAACAATGGCACTGTAAATAAACAATGAAAACCTCAACAAAGAGTGTGGAGGAAAAGACGCAGAGACTGCACGCAACGGAGTGAGAGAGATAAAGAACAAATAAGATCAGTGGCACAAAATGTCTCCAGGTCTGCCCTGCTACATCTGCCCATTGAAGTACCCAGACAAAATAACCCAGTGATCCAGAATGATGGATCCTGAGATACAAAAAGAATCATCTGTCTTTAAAAAAACAAAAAAACCCTCCCCAAACAGCAGACTCTCTCACATAGTAGAAAAGCACAATTATACTGTTTCCCTATTTGCATCTCTTCAGCATATCAGGTATCACAGCTGTTTGCACTAAATTGCCTTGAACCAATTTCAGCTAATAACTAAAGTACTCAAAATGTGACACTTTTTTATGCAAAAGGGAGTAGCCTCAGAGCCCTGATTATAGAGAACTGAAAAGAAATGACCCTCAATGAACTGGTTGTGACATATGTACTTCCTGAGGCAATGCACTAATCAATATTTACTGACAAGACAGCACAGACCATCTCTCTCTCTCTCTCTCACTCACACTCACACACACACACACTCACTCACTCTTATTTTGCATTCATCAGTGATACAAATCAAATACATCCTTCCTTCATTTTTAATTATTAAATCAAAGACATGCTTTAGGCAGATTTATGATGAAAAGTCTCTACCGATTAAAAAAAAACCCACAGACAACGATCAGGTGGAGCCAGTTAGGAGTTGCTATACTAGTTAAGTGTCAAGGGCTTTAAATACATATTATACATAAAAATTGCATGCACAATTTCATTCTCCTAAAACAAAGCACTCTCGCAAATCACAGGTAAATAGCCTAATCTAAGCTATTGGCTATTGTGGACTGGGGAAAGGGTAAAGGGGGGGGGAGAAAGGGAGGTATTTCTTGCTTTCACAATTCCATCCTGGACCCAAGAAACCTTTCCTGATGAAAGTTTTCTGTAAACTCACCCTTTTGCAGGAGAAGTTTTGGATTGGCATTTTCCAACAAAAAAACAAACTAACGTTTCCTGACTAGTCACAAGTCCCACTGAGGGCCATAGCCAGGTTTCAACAATCACATTACAGAGATAGCCACAGTCCTCTTCCCACCACCATGGCCAATAAGAGTACGGGGACCTACGGAATAGCAAAACATCTGCAAGCTGCCTCGTTATCCTTTGCCACGATGCTTACAAGAAACTTGACATGGCGAAAAAGGGAGTTTTCTGGGTAGCATTTTTTTAATAAACATCATATGCCCTTCACGTAATGTGCGTGATGGAAACTTGCCTGAATGCCAGGAGCCCAGGTGAGCGGCTTGTCAGCCAAGGCAAATGAGGCACAGCCAAACCAAGAATTCCCAAAAGCCACAAAATACATTTTGCATATTCTTTTTTAGTTCATTGATAAACATATACAGATTAAGGACAAATTGTCACTGGTCTTAAATGTCACAATTCACTCTCCCTCCAGCAGCGAAACGCTATGCCAGAAAGTTTGAAGAACAGATCGTGTACCTAATAGTGCCTCAAGAAGTTGCCTTGTTACATGGCATTTACAAAGCCCAGGAGTCACTTTATAATGGCGTTGCTGTGGTAACCACTGCTTGGTGAGGCCATGGCAGGTTTGTAGTAGCAAAGCTGGGGGCCACAGGAGGGCTGAGGGGATGGGATGTGCACCTTACACCTTTCCAGGCCCATACGTGTGTGAGAGGAGCTGCCGTTAAGTCCTGTTCATGCTCTGCCCCGCACCCTCCCATGCTGGGCCAGGTAGAGGGTCAAGCGCCTGGGATAAACTAGGAAAGCTTTTAGGAGCTATTCATTTAGACACTGGTGTCACGCGGGCTGCATTAGGAGGGGGGGGCATTTGTGTTATTTGACCTTAATATGTCAAAATCATAGTGATTCATGTAAGACATACCATGTCAGGTACTGTTAGAAAGGTTATGATATGCTGAATAAGATGATAATATTTGTGTTCACGTGTGATATGTGTGAGGAAAGTTATGGAGATCTTTGATATCCTGTATTTCAAACTGTGCTGTAAAAGACACACCCCAGACAGAGAGGCCACAGGACAATAGCCCGCTTAATGGCCCATCAAGACCTTTACAGAAGCCAGAGGCCTAGGAAGAAACTAAAGGCATACCTGAAGAGTTACCAGGATTGGCCCATGTGACTATGGACTTCATTTTGGTTCCAGTAAAGTTCCACAAGCCACATGGCCAGTAACAGAGGGTATATAAGATCAAACCACAGAAACCATTTTGTCTTCGTCTTTGTCTTGTGTCCTTGTTCCTGTCCAGCTGCGGACACACCTCTGGATTAACACACTTTGCAACTGAACTGAAGGACTTAGACCCATCCAGGTACTGGATGTATACCAGAGGAACTATACAAGCCTGCAACTCCACAATTGTTCTAGAAACCTGATGTATATGGACTTTTAAATCATTTGTATATCTCTGATTGCTTTAAGCCTTTAACACTTCTCTTATTGTTTGTTTTTCTTTTATTAATAAACCTTTAGTTTTAGTTACTAGAGGATTGGCTGGCAGCGTGGTATTTTGGGTAAGATCCAAACTTATAGTGAACTGGTACTGTGGCTGATCCTTTGGGATCAGAGGGAATCTTTTAGTAAAGAGCATAGAGTTAAAGCAACTGGTCTCTTTACTGGACCTAGTGTCCGTTTGGGAGCCAGAGACTGAAATGCAGTAAAGGGGGCTGTGTGTATTTGCACAGTGGCTTCTTGATAACCAGTGTGGGGGAATCAGAAGCACTGATTTTGGCTGGTTGGGAAGTCTGACTGTGGTGTCACCCACCAGTGCTGGGAGAATTTGCTCTCCTTTTTGCAGCCTGCCCTGACCCTGGCATTATCAGTGGGCTACCCTGGGCACGGACGGGTTACAACTGGGCAGCCCCTTTTGTGATTTGTGCCTCACCTATCAAAAAGCCTCACGAGCAACCACTTGCCAGGAGTGAAATCAAAAGAGGCTGTAGAGGGAAATGAAACAATGGCAAAGACAAGGATCCTTGAGGGAACAATTTGGAGAACGCCCAGTTCAGCGCCATGCAGCCCCAAATGGATGACTCTTTCCTAGGTGAGCAGAGGAGCAAAAGAGATCCTAAACATCAAAGGTGCTAGCAAAGGAAGGGCTGAGTGGGTGGCCAGAGGCTACCCAGGATATGAAAGCTGACAGCCTGACTGAGACACACAGATTGGGAGTTTGCTGCAGCCAGAGAAATTGCTTCTCCCTGCCAGAGATGGAATTAGCTGGGCCAAGGGAACTTACACCTTAAACTTTCTTTGCCAGCTGTTGTAAATGACTCGAGACCTTTCATTGTTTTTATCTTTGCTCTATATGCTCTGTACCTTAAAGGTATGAGTAAGTGATGCTTTGCTTTGCTGATCCTGTTTCTGTTTTTGCAAACTTAGGGTACACCTAAACTACAACATCTAAAGTGCCGCAGCTCCGGTGCGAGCGCCGTAGTAGGCACTTCCTTCGCTGACAGAAGAGGTTTTTCTGTCACTGCAGTTAATCCACTTTTGTGAGAGGGATACCTAGGTTGAAGGAACAATTTTTCCATCAACCTAGCTATGTCTACAGAGCGGGTGAGGTTGACCTAACAAGGCTGCACAGGATGTGAAATGTTTCAAAGCCCTGAGCGATGTAGATCTAATTATTAGGCATAGACTAGACCAGTGGTTCTCAAACTGGGAGTCATGACCCTTCAGGGGGTAGCGAGGTTATTATAAAGAGGTTGTGAGCTATCAGCCCCATGCATGCCAGTGACGATGGCATAGCATGAGGGTGGTCATCACTTTTGTGAGGGAGTCGTCACAGCCTGAAATATTTTCCAACAGGGTCCCAGCAAAAGAACCTCTGGACTAGACCTTATTACTCTCACAGGCTGCTGAAGATAAACTATTACAGTTGGGCCTGTGTCATTAACTCGGTTGGGAACTGGGCAACAGCAGCCCTTATATCCAGTCTGAGGGTGGTTGGACTAGGCTGGTTCCACCCAGGCTGTCACCTCAGAGCTGCACTCCAGAAGGACTAAAGGAGCCTAAAGCACACTTCACCCTGTAGCCATGAAACATGACTTCCCTGTGTCTGTCTGCAACTATCACCTCTTGTCATCTACTTCCAGCGTGAACTCCACAGGGCAGAAACCATCTCCTTGTTCTGTGTTTGTACAGCACCTACCACAATGTGGCCCTGGTCCATGACTGGGGCTCCTGGGGCAACATTAGTACAAATATTAATAAAAAAAGGAAGCCTAACCAAATGACCTGTATTATAACCAAGAGACTTCATAAAATCCCTGGCAGGGCTGAAGTGATCATTTGCTTAACAAAAATGTCAACCATTTTAATATAGACACACACATTACAAGAGGGTCTGAGAAAACAGGGTATTCAGTTCTGATGTGGAAACTTAAAAATTAATTGTAATCAACAGCAAGTGATCCTAACTGAAGGAAAGATGCACATATTCACAACACAAGCTCTCTCAGAAAATCTGTGGCCATAAATTCTCTCAGGATGTATTCCAATAATTTTTCTGGATGAAACTTTTAATAAAAATAAGCCTGCAGCCACACGGAACTTGAGCTGTGATCTCGTTAGATCTCAGCCTAAGCGTGAGGATTTTACATCAATACTGGGGTTATGGGAGCACTGTTCTACTGACGGTGCCATATATATCCCACCCCTTTCTTATAATTCAAAAATCCCACAGCGTTTGCAGGAGTAGGAGTATTAACCTTGGTAGTTCTGGAAATATGCATTCCGGAAGCTACGGCGTTCTGCCTACCTCAGCTGTCCAAACGACAATTCGGAGGGAAGTAATTCCTCATCATTTCCAGACAAATATTGCATTATTGGCCAAGGCTGTGGTGACCTATTCCCCTCCGCCACTCCTTATACACTCACACCCCTACTCTCAGGGCCAGGGCCCTGGGTGGAGAAGAAACGATTTGGATAACTGCTCTGTTAAAGATGCCTTGGTTTATAACCTGTTTTAGTTTCTTGATGATTTAAGACCATACCCAAAAGTTTATTTTTTGGGTTACCATAGTACCTAGAGAAATCAATTAAAATCAGAGCCTCTGTGCGTTAAGTGCTGAACATATACATAGGAATTGACAGTCCCTGAGCCAAAGAGCTAACCATCTAAGTAGGCAAGACAAAGGAAGTATTATTACCATTTTGCTGATGGAAAAGTGAGGCAGAGAGAGAGATTAAATGTATTGCCTAACATCACATTGGTAGTTTATGAGCCAGGAACTGAAGCCAGATCTCCAAAATCATTTTTTTGTTCTGCTCCCCCCTGAGATCTGGTTTTTCCTGGAGGACTTCTTGAGGGTCTCAGATGTGTATTTAAATGGACAAAAATGAAATCTTAAGCAAAGGCATCCTTTCTCCAAGTGATCAAACATTGGAGTTAAATAGGCTCTAACAAAAAACAAAAACACCCAAAAGTGTTTTAAACAGTGAGTAAAAATCCCTTCCCTTTTACTGCTTATTTTTCAGTTCCTTCTTCTAGAAGATCTAATACAATTATTACTTCACCAATCACCACAGAGCCTTCCAGGGTAGATGAGACCAAAAACTGATAACTGTAAAAATCAAAGTGTGTGTGGGGGGGGAAGACAGGAGGTGAGGGAAGCAGGGAGGAGGCAAACAAAAAACAAGCACTTTAAAAACATGATGAAACGGCAAAAAGTGCATGAGCCTTTCCTCGAATGCATACCGTTGCAATTAAATGTTCCTTACAACCTTATTTCATGTATCTGGGAGACACATTTATTGAATTTACAAGTCTCTAGTTTCTGTCACTATTCCCCACATCCACCACCGGTCACAAAGAGCAGCCGCCATTTCACAAAGCACCAGCGAGTTAAAGCATCTGACACAGAACTGTACACACAGCTCTGTGCTGTATGCAAAGTTGGTTCCATAGGATAGTTGTCTGTGGCCAGTGTTCCCTCTCCTACTTCTATGTCTGCTTACAATGCAGACACGGACCTTTCTCCATATTCCATGGAGAGTACACATTCCACCTGTCTCCGATGAAAGGATCTTTACCTTTCTGGAGCATGTTCCCTTCACTGCTGATGACACGGATGGTGTATTAACATTTTTAAAATCACTGTCCTAGTCCCTGCCTGCGTTCCAAGGCCTATAGTTTGGGATAGGTATTTGCGAACATAAAAGCTCCATCACAAATATTTGTGCAAACAGAAAAGTTGCAGAAACATTTATGGAAAAGTAAGTGAAAACAAAGGGCAGGGACATGATTAGATGATTCAAAGGGTTGCCAGGTGTCTGGTTTTCCACCGGGGAGTCCCTTCATGGGGAGTGGGTGTCTGACAGTGTCCGGTCCATACTGGGCTACTGACTGGACACCAGAAGTCCAGTTGCCTGAGTAACCATCCACAGCCAGCTTCAGTTCCATCACCAGGCGTGCGCAGAGAGCAGCTGCTGCTGGCGCTGGAGGAGCACAGGAACTGGCCAACTCCGGTGAAGACAGGTACTGGTGCCTAGCACCTAGGGGACAGGGATCCTGAAGCATGCAGCGTTTGAAGAGCCAGGCCTTTGGCTGGACTCCCTTCTCAGCCTCCTTTGTGCGCTGCCCCCGGGGTCCTTCCCTCGAACATCCTGCCCCAATCACTCCCCCATCCCCGGAGCACGGCTCTCCCTCCCCACATCCTGCTGCAGTCACCCCTAGAGCCCTGCTCAGTTGGCATGGGGATGGAGCAGGGGCCGAGGACGTTCCAGCACTCAGTGGTCAGTTTTCACAAAATTAGAAAGTTGGCCACCCTGCAAATGAATCATGATTCAGATTCCATTAACAATGTTTTCTCCATGATCTGACCAGCTCTAGTGAACAGACAGGTTTCCCCTTTAGGAGAAATCTGTAAGCCGCTTTACACTTCATCTGTATGAAAGATGCTAAATAAAAAGTATTACAATTATTTAATTATAATGGCTTGAATTTACTAAGTTCTGGGTATATTAAATATCCATTTTTAGGGCATCTGAAAATGTAGGGAGTGTGGTTTTTGTTGTTTTGTTTTTGTTTTTTGCCAGAGCCAGCTAGGCAGTAAATTGTTTTCCAGTCCCAGGAAAAAGTGTTCAAGATTACAAACGTTTTTCCCATCCTGAGTGGGGTTGAAAAGTCAAATCAACAACTCAACTTCTGCAAGCCAAAAACCCAAACAAAAATTGGGTTCACATCACTCAGCTGGTTTTGTTTGGTTTTTCTTTTCTTTTTGGTAATAATTAGAAGTTGTTTCAAACCTAAAACAGAACTTTTCATTTTGAAATCACCAAAACAGAACATTGCCATTTTCAAAACTGGAAATCCGTTAACATTGCAGAAAGTTTCCATTTTGTTCAATCAGCATTCCTGGACAAGAACAATTCATGAAAAGAGTCTCAACCAGTTCTACCGCTTACATCATTAAAGGTTTATTTTGGCCATTTTCATGTTATACTTATATATACTTCCCCCCAAATACACCATAAGAACTATTCTGTCTTTCTTAAATGTTTTCTAACCTAGAAAAAGACAAAGAAACCGGTTGTCAACATGAAACAAAGTTTAACACTTATACTCTTATTCATACGCACACATTTATATAATCAACTCATGAAAATATACCATCCCAGGCACTAAGTTTACTCACATAGCCTTAAACCACAATGACCAACAAGAAGAAAGTAAATTATATTGGACCATTTCACCAGTGTAACTTACCCACTCTGGGCAAACAGGATTTTGCCATGTGTGTATATTTTATACACAAAGCCTTGACGCCCAAATCCAGCAAGGTGCCAAGTGCTTTCCACTCTGAAAGATGACTAGGGATGAGGATGCTAGGCACTTCATAGGATTGGTGCATTCCAGAGAAGCAGAGAGCAAGTTATATCAGTCCAAATATCTATTTTCCCTCTTCTTTAATTCCTGAATCCCTGATTTGTAGTTTTTGGTACCAGGCTAAGGCAAATGATCTCAAAAGCTACACCTAGAAGTAATTCCATTTCTCTCTCTCTCTCTCTCTCTCTTTTTTTTTTTTTTTTTTTTTTTGAGTTTGATCATTGGATGCAGATAAATCACGTCAACGAACATTTCTAGTGTGACTTGAGCCTCGGTTAGAATATAAAAAGCAGGAATGTCAGGCACATGGATACACTCTCAAGAGTGGTGTTCTCTTGGGGATCCCTGTTAGTTACACCATGTCAGCCTCCTGTGCTTTCCATTATCGACAGGCAGCATGCTAACATGACAGCAGACACAGGTTCTTATTTAGCTTTGCAACGGTTTTCAGCAACTCAGAAAACCAGCTATCTTGCTATAACAGAACTAAAAAGGATACTGAAAACCAGAAACATTTGTTTCAAGTGAAATGTCTCCAGAAATGTGCCCCCAGATTTTTTTTTAATTAAATAGGGAAAACCCTTAGCTCCTCAAAAAGCTCCTTAAAGCTTGAATCATTTAACCTGCGAGACCCAAGCCTGAAAAATGGGTGCTGTTTCTTAAAAACATACAGTAAGCGCATTAAATTATTGATAGCCATTAAACAGGAAAAAAATTAAACAGCTCTCAGCTTTTATCAATCATTAATGCAGTTTCCACTTGAGCATCTCACTGGGTAGCTATCACATAGCACAGTGCAAAGACTACAAATCCTGAAGGCATGAATTTGTTTTCTGTGGATGGAGACGAAAAAAAGTTCTGTTGGGAGGGGCTGAAGAAGATAAGGGAAAGGGAGATTTTTGTCTTCAGCAATTAAAATGGTAGCGATACAGGGGACTGGATGATTTCATGGAGTGGTAACAGGCTATCTACCTCCTCCTCTTTAAGGGTCCAAGGCATAAGGTGGCAGGCACCATTCACTCATTGATCTCAGTAGGAGCTGAAGGCACTTGATTTCATCCAGGAAGCATTCCGCAATTTAAAGAATCGGGCCCTTCGCTCGCTAGTTCAAATATAATCTATTTCAGTCGCAACCAGGAGTGAAATCCTGACCCCACTGACTTCAAGATTTCACCATACTCTGATAGCAGCCAACGTAAAATTGATTGTCCCCAATGCCACACCGGCACCACCACCAGTAACTGGTAGTCTCAGCCCAAAAGCCCAGGGCTGATCTGCATGGAGATAAGAGTTACTCTCTCTTTCCCATATGTGAGCCGTCAGTGGAAAAGACTGAGGCTACACTTGGTCAGAAAAACCTTCAAGGGATCCATCATCCACCAGAGAAAGCAGCTGTGTCTAGGCTGAACTGCTGTGTACAGTTGTGTCAATTTCACCAACATTTTTGGAACAAAAGGCTTCAATTACTAAAAAAACCAACTCAAAATCAACTTTTTTCCAGTATTTTCTTCTGGAAAATTTTTACATTTTCAGGTCTGATTCCTAATCAGAACAAAGACAAATGTCTAAATCCTTTGTGAAATGCCATTTCCATCCTCTGCACAGCTCTAGTTGTGCTATACTGGCCAGGCAGTGATAGAAAGCCTGTAATGCCAATGCATGGCGCGTGTAAAAAGGAAGACTTCAGCATTCCATGGTCAGCTTCCACCAGCACTAAGTCCACTGAAGTGGTTTCTTTTAAATTCAGTAAATTAAAGCAATTAAACACATGCAGGCTAGATTCTCTGATGGGCATTATTATTTGTGAGCCTCTGATCCCATTAACCAGAACCCAAGTAGAAATTACTGCCAGGAAAGATTCTTGATGATCAGAATGCTGCATTGTACATGTTAGCATAAAAATTTAAGTATACATTTTCTCTCCATGCAAAGAAGATGAATTTAGATGTTACAATGGAACTATGCTTTTACACACACACGTCTATTTGCTCCCAAACCTAAATTCAAGAAGGCAGAGTCAAGCAATAAAATGGTGCCAAATGTTGATATCCCACTAGCCAGGAAAAGCGGCTGTCATAACAAAACATTTTGTACAATGTGTGTTTACAATCAAAAGCTGTCATTAAAAAAAAAAAAAAAACCAACAAAAAAACAACAAAACCACCAAATCACCCTATCTCCCAAATCATCAGTGCAGGATTGTATCACATTTCTTTACAATTTCTCCATCCAAACAGGCTTATAACTCGTATGATAATGAGTCCCATGGAAAGTAATACAATAATTTTGGTAAAATGAAAAGATATGACAATGTTGCATTAGCGATTTTATGTTGCATCACAAACACTCATTTACAATCAATTTTAGTACAATATTTCATCCTCGTCAACAGCAGAAGCTTTCACACTGAGCCAGTCACCAGCACCTCAGAGAAATGTGCTAGATGGCCTATCCTTCAGACTACAAGCCACAGTGGTAGCTAACTGCAAAGATAAGGAGGGTAAAAATCAGGGTTCATCCAACAATGTACTGTGCTTATAACAATTCCATGGCTACATGTATGCCCCCAAAACTACTTAAATAACCCACATGCTGAGCAATCAATCTGAACAAGGGAAGTTACGGGTGGCTGTATTCCTGCTACCCGAGCCCTTGCCTCCTAGACCTATGTGATGAAAGCAACAGGGCTTGCCTATCTAGAGAGAGATTCTTTGCCCTGGGCCACCTTTTCTTCTCATAAGTCATTCATTTAAAATGGACTGCCCGCCTCTGAAGCTACAGCACTATTGACACCTCCATGTCTATGTACTATGCAGACATTCTGTATTTCTTTTCTTTGAGCACAATACCTTTAATTTATTGAAAGCAGAAGAGCCAATTATTAAGTCCCAGGAGTCTTGGGGGGGGAGGGACCCTTATGTTCCTACCATGAGCCAAAACGAAGGACAGCATAGTATTCCATGCACATTCTTATATATTACATGTATTACCTATTACTTTGATCCGTAACGGGAGAGGGCTTTCTGCTTCCATTAATTTGTAGCATTCTATATGTAACCCATTACAGCCCATCTGTATTTAAGTTTCACAGCCAATGCATGGCTCATCGTTATTATATGAATGCATCTGATTCATTAGGTGCAAGAAGCTCATCCTATTTTTCTTCTCTCAATTTTATGTGCTTAAGTTTATCAGATTTGTTCTATTATATCTATAATGTTTACAACAAGAACCATAATTGATCACCATCTCCTCTGTTCGCTCTTACACTTTTGTCTTGTATATGGTTCTGTTTAGATGCCATTATCTATCGCTGGCATTAAATAAAAAGAGAAAGATTTAAGTGACTTAAAACTGCTTTAATAATCCAACATGAATCCAAGGAAGAGACACTGATTCACACAGCTACGCTATGGGGAAGCCTACAGACCTCTACAACTTTATCTACAGGAGATGGTGCATTTAGTATATGGTAATGCTGAGGGGAGCCTGTCAAGAGTTTTCCATTGTAATGTTTTTTTAATATAACCTGCAATTTCTGGAAAAGGTAGGTTTTCCTACAGGAAAATTTTCTGTTTTCCATCCTGAAAATCAAAACATTTTGTTTTGGGTTAGTGCAACATTGAACTGTATCCGCTTGAGCTGTCATGGGACCCATAGTTTGGGTACCTCCATTTTTCTCTGTGAGCAGGGTTCCTCTGGAGGAAAACAGTCACACGAGGCATTCAAACTACGACATCCATCAGGCACTGTGGCAGCTCAGTGGACGAAGAACGAATGAATGTCGAATCAAAGTGAAATAAAGTTTCTTGAGCTGCGAACGTTGACACATTCTGTTTCAGTCAAAACCGGTCTAAACTGAACGTTTAGACATTTCCTAATAAGTATTTTTCAGAACTTTCCATTCCACAACAAAAAATGATATTTTGAACTTTCACCCCAATTCAGGTCAAGACCACATTTGGAAATATCCCTGCCCTGTAGCACAGAAATCGATTTTCTCGCTGTAACCCCCAGTCTCCCTCTTTCACAGAAGAGACATTCAAAGAGACCACAGCTCCCCTCCATGTGCAGTCTGCAGAACTTTGCTGGAGCCCCAACAACTTTAGGATTATCTGGAATTTCTATTTCTAGGCTAGAAATGTGAGATTTCACCTGGTATTCCTCAAAGCCGCTCTCCTGGAGGGGAGACATAGTCGAAGGCCACAAAATATTCTCAGTTCACCAAGAAAAGAACACAATATGAAAATGATCTACGGCATTTATAGCTCCCTCTGCTGGGATAAATGGGAAAGGAGCTTTGTGAACCAATAAATAAAGGCCATCAAGTCCTCATGCTTTAGGGTTCAAGCCGATCAGAAAGTATTCATCCCCTGTTCCATTATAATGTTGAACAGTTAGTTGCATTATTGTGAGTCTAAGTTTCTGGTATTGCTGTCAGAATCAGCAGGGACAATGCACCCATTTACCTTTGGTCTTCTCTCATATGGCTCTACCAACGTTTTTTTAAATTGTTGGTTTTCCCTTGACAGGAAAGTTTTAGAATAACGAGGCCACTAATTTGAGCAACCAATTGCCAACCCATTGCTAACATGAAACTTAGAGTATGGTGTCCATTTCATAAATTTGTTGATAAGTAAATCTGGTCTCAACACCTAGGGGAAGTTACAAGCATAACAGAGACTAAATTTAATTATTCTGCAACAGCATCCCCCTTAGCAAAGGCTGGTAATGGCATTGTCATTTCACACCGTGGCACGCAGAACAGAGAAGAGCTCTTTACAGTCCATGGGTCAGTTTTGATTTCTGCAAAATCATAATCAGGGCAATTCTACTCCAGGTCCTATTTTACCTGTCTCTCTGAAAGTCACAATGCAGTCCTGGCAAAGAGAGAAGGGGATTCTGCCAAAGGGTTCAGTTGCATTTCTTTGCAATATACAGGGAAATTAACGTCAATCAGTTATCTCAATTTTCTACTCATTTCAAGAGTCTGGAGATGTTAAAAATGTGGTGACCTTGAAAGCTGAGGGGGATACACGATAACCTGTTCATTATCCTAAGTGTATTAAAACAGATTACCACCTTCAGAGAAAGTACTATGACTAATAATGCTTCACTTATATACCTTCCCTCCGCGCACACAGCTTTCGACTTTACGGTACAGCCTTTCTACATTACACAGGTATTTGAAGAGCTCAGTGCGTTAAAATACTTTGTTCTTTCCAGTAACGAAGACCTGCACGTTTAACTAATAGTCATGTGTTCCTTGCATCCTCAACATTTCTAAGACATACTATTGGCCCTTTTCCCAATACTAACATCCCTTTCTGATACCAGCATCGCTTTCTGCCGAAGAGTAGCAATTGGCCGGGGCCTTGCTGGTTGGCTTCCCAATGGAAGAGAAATTATTGATTCAGAGTCTGGATATATTCTTAATGTAATGTTTTATTTTTACACCCGCACCAGTTCTAGAACAGAAGCAGTCACTAACAGCATGCAGGTAAACTCTTCCACCATTGATGCCTGGTTCCCAAAGTTATGTAGCTTAGTCTCAAGAATGGACTCTAATTAGAGCAAATTCTCTTGCTGCTTGGATGGGTCCTTCTCCAATGACTACTGCCTCTACTCAGAAACTTGCATTACACAAAGCACCATCACCGCTATGGCTTTTCTTCCCGGGGATGGGTGTGTAGTTGGATGGGTTTGTGTTTGTGTTAAAATAAAAACCAAAAAACACCATACAGTGCCACCTGATGATGCCTGCCATAGCTCACTTTTGTGAACTCAAATATTTTCAATTTTTCTATATTTTCACATTATCCTATTTAAGCTAAAATCTTTTTTCTGCACTCACTCCTTTTAAACTGAGGAAAATTGGAGCCGGAATAAATTTCTAGGAAGGAATATTCAGATGAAATTTGGTAATTCTGGATTTGGAGACATATTTGTACATTTGAAGAACAAAAATCATTTAGCAAGTTCTACGACTTATGTTAGTGTCCCCCCTACGGTCTTAGAGACTGATGATAACTGACATTTGCATCAGAGAGAAAACAGGTAATGGTTTTCATTTTGTGAATTTTTATTCAAAAGAAACATGCTGACCTCCATGTTCACTTATAATATTTATATTGGGAAATCATGGCTTTCCAAAAGCATCACAGAGGAAAAAAAATATTTCTCGTACCTGAAATATAGAAATAGTCCTAGAAACTTAAGTATTCTTTTTTTTTAAAGAACTATAACATTATTATTTGATAAATAATTTAAATGAGAGAGTACTGAAAGCAACAGAACTGGGGTTTCAATGAGATTAGCCCTGGTAGGGTTTCTCACAAATACTAGTAGAAAGCTTGTGTTGACGAGAGGACGTTCAGCACCAGAAGAGAAATAGCCAGCTCCCCATAAACGAATAAAATCCAGAGGTAGGCTACATGCAACACGCATTACAAAGCAAGCTCTGATGCTATAAATAAAATAATGCAGCTTGATCCTGATGTCAGTGGCTCAGGTCCCTGCGTGCTTTGATTTGTAGGGCTGGGGCCCAACAGCCTGCTCCTGCTTCCCTTACCCATGGCTTAGTCCTAACTTTTTAGCATGGTAATACTTGTGCAAATATGAGCTGCAGGATTGTGCCCGGGGAGTCTGAGCAAATCCAAAGACAAACCCATTAAGTTTCTCTTAAGTGTGCACATTCTCTGAAGTGTCCACCACACCTTTTCTGAACTCACCTCTCCCCTACTGTACCTTCCCATCATTCCATTCCCCTGGAAGTAGCAACAATGGAATGCTGTAGAGTAAACAGGGCTGCATTTTTACTAACTAGGGTCATTTAGGCCTGCTCTGAGCAGTGTTAGATAACATGGTGTTAAACGGGCTTCCCCAGTGGTCACAGGAATCTGAGTGCACTCTGATAGTGGTGGTAACAGTTTCCCTGCAATTTCTGCAGGGAAAAAGACTAGGGTAGATACAGAGTAAGATGTTCAAAAGCACTTGAGACTTAAAACCCTAAATTATAAACCATGTAGGCATTTTAAAAAAATTTCACCAGTAGCCTGTATTACTTGTCTTTTTTTTAAACTCGCCAGGATGAGGTGTTAGGACAAACTCTTTACCCTTAATTTAATCAACAGTCCTTTGCTAGAACTAGTTTTTTTTTAAAAAAAGCGTGAATTTTACCAGCCACTCTGACGGATTATTTCCCATCAAGGTGCGGTGTATGTAAAGCTTCAGAACACACTGCTCCACAACAACGGATTTGCAAAGAAAGAATGAAGGGATTATTTGATTCAGGTCCTAATCAAGCGGCCAATTCCTTCAGCAATCAATATCAATCAACAGGCTGGCACCTGGCAAGAGAAATCAGACAGTAGTTGAATCCTTCTTGTGACAGGGAGCAGCTCCCTGTGTATACCTTATCCTTATCTACAGATACTTGGCTGCAATTTCAGAAAATTGATCTTACTTAGAACTGTTTAAAAAAAAATACAAAGAAAAGAAAGAGAATCCCAGCAGAACAAGTACCTTTATATTATGCCTATGGAAGGTATTTCTTGCTCAGCACCTTACATCTATATTTTTATGTTAAAACATGCACAAACTAATGGCATCTATGACTAGCTGGCAATTGTGTTTCACAAATGAAACTTAGAGGTGACTAAACAGGGGCAGGAGGGAGGGGAGGAGAAATTACTGGAAATGTACTTTTTAAAATATATATCCTACATTAGAAATAGTAGGGATTTTAATCTCTGCCTCCGTGGTTTTCCAGGGGAGTCAAAGATGCGGACAGGACAGCTTTGTCAGTTTGTAAGGGAAGGAAAGAAAAGTTTTGAATCTTTAGAAAATACGGCGCCCCCCCCCCCCACACACACACATTCCCGCCACGTTTGTAGGATAACTGAATTAAACAGGTGATTAAAAATACCCAAATAAATCCAAAAGTAAAAAATGCTCTCTCTTAGGTAAATAGATTTCATTTCCTTGGGATCACCCTATGGCATCGTAGCCCTATGTGGCCCCCACTGGGCCAAAGAATTTCTGAGGTTAGGCAATACCTAGTATTCGAATTTTTTTAAGCAGGAAATTTAAAAGAATAAATAAATAAAGACTTGCAAATTTTTCCATATGTAACTAACAATTGGAGAGAGGCACAAATCCATTCTCCCCCCTTGACAAGACACTTACAAAACTGTCACAATTATTAAGTTACCCTTTGCATAGTTAAACCATAATGACTGCATCACACTGGAAGAGTCATAGCATTCTTTCCCTCTTATCCCTTCACCCTCAATCCAAGGAACACGTTATTTCATGCGTACCACATACCGTCATGTACATAATTATGAGAGGACATGACCTTATTTTGGATAACAGAACTTTATAGCTACTTGGGATCATATTACGTGGCCAAACGAAGTAAGAAACACTAAAATGTGGGATTATTAAGAACAGCTAAAGAAATAAAAGGACAGTTTGGTTTTATTAAACAAGTCAAAAGCATTTCAGCTGAGGCTCTAAATATGAGAGATCAGCTTCTGTTCCTTACAATGCACCATCATTAATCTGACAGTACTCATAACGTTCAATTCCATACCCAGTTCTTCTTCAGCCATATGCAGTGCTAACCTCATTGCACCATTCTCTCTACAGAGCTTGTTAAGCTGTAATACAAATAGTTACTAAAATGATGTGTCAAATCGCTGAACTATATATATAATGACGTTTAAAATACAGCTACTGAACAGATAACTTTATTCCCATGCACTCTCCCTATATACACACTTGTTTATGGAGAGACTAAACATTTTAGAGTAGACTGAGCTACATACAGTTCTTCCACTAGGCAACAATGATTAAAACTTGAATATTTCATACTGGTGGATCACATCACCAGGTCTCTAGGGACTAGAGCAATTTGAATTGGCATAAACTAATGTTTCCCCTACCTGCTGCAGCTTGTATAATGAGTTCTGTTCCAGCCCTGCCAATCATCTCCCTAAATACAGACATCCTCGGCAGCTTGATAGCCCAACCCAGTGTTTCTGAACCTTTTTGATACCAGGGAGTGGCTTGCTGCCTTCCTGAACTGCACATAAGCTGCGTCAGGGAGATCTCAGGGACCAGCACCAGTCCATGGACCAGTCATTGAGCAATACTGGCCTAACCCTCCTCTCACCAGTGCTAGGAAGGCTCTGCTTCCACACACAGAAACTGCTGTAGTCATCATTTCCAACCCAAGAGCATAAGCACTTTGAACCTTTCACCTGAGCCACGTCCTCAAAGCTTTTCCAACTCCAGCTCTGCAACACGAGGATAGAGAGAAAGGCGCCTTAGCTGGAATCCCCTGCTTCCTTTCAGTTTTACCTTCTGAAATCACTGAATACAGTATTTAGACCAGTCAAGAACCCAGCAATTCCAATACAGGGAACAAAGTTTAGGCAGGCTCCTCTCTAGAACGACCTGCCTACTACCAGTAGTCTTTTCATGGGAGCAGGCTCCACTGAACAAGCCTCTAGAATGTAGTGCGGATCTCAACACGCTAGTCTAGTCCCCAGTTGAAACAGGCTTACCTCAACAGAGAGGGAGGAAGCAAGCTGTCTTGCACAGATTAGAGTGGTTGAACAATAGGTAATGACTAGAGAGCTGTGTCAAACTGTGGTGACAGCAATTTTTTCTTTTTTTGGTATGTGTGGGTTCACACACCGAAGTTTCGCTTTGAGTTTACTGTTTGAGTGAACCGGAATTTCAGCCAAAAATCTAAGCTGAGAAAACCAGTTGTGTTTGAGACACAAACCTTTTCTTCCTTAGCATTCACAGAAAAAGAGTTCTTCCAAAGGATTTGAGAACTTCCTGGCAAACCAAGGCCTAATGTCAGGTTAATGACCAGTCCGTCTGAGTTTTGGTTGTATTGGAGTTTCATCCTCAAAAGATGCACATGGCTGAGCATTTAGATTAACTAGAACAAACAGATGTTAAGTCAGACACCGTGCCAAGTGAGTCCATTCCTTTTTCCCCACTCCCAAAATATGAGGCCTTGCCTGTGAGGCATTGCCAGGTCAGCGAAAACATCTTGCAGCATCAGACCAGATCTCTTGCATCACACAGTTAGCCAGCAGTCACAACACATCTTGTTTCCGTATGGGCTAAAGCACCAGAGACAGCCACTGCAAAGTATCTACATTTGACTTTTCCTGCAACTCTCCCACAGTTCTTCAGCCACTATTGCTAACACAAACTGGGCATTTTTACCACTGTCAGTTAACCCTGTTCAGAGCTATTGTAAGCAGTGCTGTGTTAAAAATTCTGGCCCCCACTTCATCCCTGGCTAATGCTCTCTCCATTAGTACCATCAGTGGAACTACACTGACAAGAGACTTTAGAAAAAAAAGGAAGAGTCTTCGCAGAGATGTAGGAAAGCAGTGATGCTGAGGCAAAATGCAAACATGCAGGCATATAATATAGACAAGGCACTTACCTGCATGGCATTGTTTGGTGTGTAGGAATTCCATTAAGCAGTCTTTAATGGCCCATTTAATGGCCCAATCCAGCGGCCATTAAAAGTCCATTGACTTCAATAGAAGCTGGATCAGGCCCTGGAAACTCCAAATTAAGTATGTAAACTGCCAGGAGTTTTAACTTTATTAAATCTACGCAAAAACAAAAGAGTACCTGCAGTTAAAAGGGCCAGAAAACACCTAGCAAGAGAATTAGCAGCCTTGCTCTTTTACACCAACTCCCAGGACCACAAATGCAAACTGCTGTCCATTTTATGCCACCAATTCCAATGCCCCCGTTCCTCTCCTCAGTCTCTCCGTTGCTCCTACTCCACCAGAGTAATCAAAGAAAGAATTTGGGGCCTCCCAAATGACTCTCTCAAGATGCTTAGCTCCACAAATGAATTTTTTTTTATTTCCTTCATTACTGGACCACTTTTGAGCCCATCTTTAGATCATGCTTTTTAAACAGATTATTCTCCTCTGTCATCTTTTCAGAGGGTGAAGGGGGAAAAAAAAAAAAAAAAAAAAAAAACCTCGGAGGGCTCTAGAAACCTAAATATAAGAGAAATTCCTCAATGGAGCATGAAACCCAAGTCCTGCGCACATACTTTTTTCCTTTCCCCAAATGCTCGTCTTTGAGTGTGTTTATAGCAGCACACTGGATGAAAAGAGTAAGAGGCACTATTCCAAAACATGTTTACCAGCTCTGCTCATCCATTAACAATACCAGTTCACTGTGCAGGCATCCCTAACGCAGATTACTTTAATTATTATGTAAATTACAGTATTGCCCAGACATCTCAACTGAGATCAAAGCCTCACTGGTCTGGGCATTATGAAAACCACAGTGTCTAAAGAGTTTGTTTTTTCAATTTCAAAATCAGATTTTTTGTACATGTTCCTAGTTCCGTTGTTTCTATTTTATAGTATTAAATTGCTAAAGTGCAGGCTTCGTTCTTGTTTCTTTACTCAATCCTCCTTATTAGCAGAATTTCAGATTTTACAGCAGTTTCTACTAAGAAGTTCCCCACTCAACTTATTCATCTATGCAGAAAAGGGCAAGTGTAATGCCTCATTAGCCTCCTTACTGCAAGGAGATCACCAACTCTAAACTCATAAGACTATATGCAACCCACAACTACCTTTCAATATATTGAACTCCCACATGTCAAGAAAGCTGAAAAGTTACAACCAGGCTAAACTCTTCCATTGGGGTTTCTGGCTTGGGCTCAGTGGGATTGGTGCTCAAATCCTACCCTAAGGAATCTAATTTCAGGCTCCTTTTTTCAGAAAATTTGGGCCTGCGTACAAAGAAGCGCACAATAACTTTGCAAGGTTGTGGAAAGTCTTGACTTCAGTGGGACTACACGTGTGGTTACATTTATACACCAGCTTACGGGTGAAATCCTTTCATTGTTGACATTTATTTCAAGCGTTTAAAGGATTAGGGCAATAATTTTAGTATTTTCTTATGCCTATTGCAATTCTGTAAAATTCAAGTAAGATGCCTCAAAAGTAGTGGCATTTTAAAAAGAACCCTAACTTTTATATTTTTATTAATTGTAAGTGTTTGTCTGAAGTGGCAATAGCACAAATTAGTTTAACATAGCCTCAGCCTGATTTAAACTTTTTTTTAAAAAATTAAGATTTATATCATGGTTTAAATGGCCTTCATTCAATTTGCTCTACGCGGGCACAAACATATGAAGACGCAAGATAGTCAATGCCTTGATGAGTTTTCAATTTAAAGAGATCAAGGGAGGGAAAAACTGAAGCCCAGAGCGAGAACAGTGACTGGTAATGGTCACACAGGAAGTCAGTGGCAAAGCCAGGAACAGAATGCTGATTCTGGACCACTATCCACCAATTAAGCCAGGCTGCCTCCCTTCTTCTAACATTGTATCCACCAATGTTCTCAGCATTAGTAAATCACACACATGAATGAGCTCTGTAAGCATTCCCAAGTCAGAGGAAACAAGGTTACGGGTTTTGCCCTTATGCTTATTAAATTCTAGTACTTCGTATTTTCCACAGGTTTTTTTGAACCCCCATATAGTACTGTCAGTATTATTCTACAGGAATTTAGAGTAATTTTGTGGAACCCTGCTATATTTCTGCAGTGCCAATGCAGAGGGTAAAATAGGTACGGACTTAATTTTTGCCTTCAACAACAGACGTTTCTGGGGCCTGATCCAAAGTCAGTTAGTATAAATGGAAAGACTCTGATTGCCTTCTGTGGGCATTGGATCAGGTCAGTCAAATACTCTTCCTCTGGCCTTGAAAAGCGCTATACCATTAGCCCTTTCTTTCAAATCCATCAAAATATCTTTTTGTTGTCCAAAAGTTCTATTGCATTTTAAAAGACTCTGAAACCATATGAATAAGAATTACTTGAACCTAACTTTTTTGGGGTAGGGCCAACGTCCCTTCTCTGTACAGCACTGAACATTCTCCCTTCCATGCTCAACTGATATTATGCTAAACTCTCCACTCTAACACTTGCACCATTAAATCAGTATCTGCACAAAAAACTATCAGCACTGATGGTTGTCTTGGAATACAGTGTGTGAAATATGGAGGGGGCAGGGGTAGGAGAATCTATTCTAATACAAATATAATAACCCATGATTTAATAGAAGGAAATTCCATATAGAGGTTCTGATAGAAAAAGTACTGCAGATTTGCTACTTTGCTATTGTGGTTTACCGAGTCACCAGAGCCCATTAGTGGAATTGTTCTGCATGCACCCAAGGGATTGACTGCTCAGAAGGAATGACAAAAACAGGCTGGTTTGATTCTGTGCGCACACCTTTGCTTTCTTTTGGGTGGGAAGGTGGGTTGGGGGTTGCAGGGAAGACACCAAAATGTCTTCAGTAATTTTCAAAAGCCTTTCCCCTGCTACAAATTACATTGCCTTGGAGGAAAGCAAACAAAATCGCAATTCCTACATTTTTGCAGATGATACCACTTTTCAACCATCCCTACTAGAAAAGTCAACCTAGACTGGCGTGGGTTACTTTAGCTAGACATTCACTATTGTGATTAAAGAGCTTGTTGGATAAAAGATGCTCAGATATTTGGTTATCATCATTTACACCATACTCAGACAAAGAACACTTCTCTACCAAGAAACCAAACCAAAAACCAGCACCCCTGTCCAATTTTTTGGAATATTACCATTTGAATAGCACGTTAAACGTGAGAGCTTTTACTCAATTTAATCAAATGACAAGAAACAACATATCATGGGTAGAATAAAGATGCTCACTCTGCACTATGGAAATAAGCTATTAAATAGAGAGATCTGACGGTTACATTCCCGTATAATGTTTCTTTAAACTCATGCTCCGTTATAACGATATGATTATTGTACTGTCTCGGATCTTTACGCAGCAAGGATTTGTAAACTTATTAAAACTAACTAAAAAAACCAACAGGTAGAAAAGCTTGTTGGAGTATATTTCCAAAATAAGGTTTAAGTGAGGACTAATGCACATATGTTTCTGTCTAGCCAAGATTTTAAGCAGGTGCTCAATTCCTAGCATATGAGTTGTCCCCCTGAAACCGAGAGGGCTATGCGGGTGATTCAAGTTAAGCTCGTGCTTACATGCTTTGCTTAAATGGAACTGTAACTCCTAATTATATCTTTAAAAGTTAGTCTCAGTTCCTTACAATGCGCAGGGGGGAGGGAAGGAAAGCCACCCACAAAGGGACCAGGCGATTCCACAGTGTTCCATTTATCCACTTTTCACCAGCTGGTATCATCAGAATGGTGGAGAAGAGAAGTTTGCTTCCCAGATTACAATAAACTCAAAAAACCAAACAAACAGATTGCCATTTATCAGTAGAAACCCTTCAAATAGTCTCCATTTCAAACCACCACCATTTCATATGAAACTAAAGCACTCTTCAAGTAACAAACAAACAAGGGATATAAATTAACTCAGATACACTCATTCAGTTAACAGCTTGAACTTTATTACAAACATTTCTGCTGTGTTCGCCAAGTAGCCACGACTGTGCTGTGACAGGCAATCTGTGGCTGTCTACACCTCTGCTGAAATGCAGCATGGAACCCAGTGCCTACAGCTTAGTTCTGTATTTGGCTACACTAACAAAATTAATGGCCTTGTTCCCCTCCTCTTCTCCCATTCGTGCTTTGAGGCAAAACTGTACCAACTACAAAACAAAAGAAATCATCATTTATTTTTAATAAGATGTAGATGTAGTGCAGATAAGAAGAAAAAAAAGCTTTCGCATGCAGAATCTTCCAATGCTGGCAGTTTGAAGAGATGCAAAGTAAATTTGGAAGGGGCTGCCAATTACGTGTTAAGCCCCTGGACCTTCCTGAAGGCCAATCACAGAAATACCTGAAGCAAAAATTACCGTTAATGGGCCCACTGAAACACAGAATAGCTATTTTTATGATGCTATTTTAAAAAGCCTCCACAGGGCATCCTTAACAATCATCTGGCTCTGTATTATCAGCAATTGAGGAACTGCACAAAAATATTGAAGGTTTAACCAACCCACTGAATGTTAAACACAACTGTGTCAATAAACGCAATCCTGATGTCCAGAGCAGGGGAGAGTCCCCAAGCTGTAGAGGGACAGGGTAAGTCTCTCCAGCACATCTCACACCCCAAAGTGTAGCTCTAACCAACCACTGAAGAGGCACACAGTGGCTGGGTTAGTGGCCACCGAGGATGGAGGAATGTGCACTGCAGCCCTTACTCTGCGATCCCAAGTACATTTCAGCTCTCCAACCCTCTGGCTCTTCACCCAGGGAAATGAAATGTACCGACTGGCTCTCAAGTGTTTAAAAGAGAAGTATTTCCAACCTTATGGAATCTTCCCTGTTTTTTTCATATCCAGTAGGATACTGGTCCTAAGGATTATCAGCTCAAGACAACAGTCTACCTTGTAAAAAAAAAAAAAAAACAACATGTCAAACTGGCAATCCAAGAGATGCATTTCTTGAATAAAAACAAACCCAAAGCAACCAATTGATCTGAGTCACTGTGTCATAGTTGGGGAAAATGAAGTAAGGTTTCACAGGTCCAACATCAAAATTAAACTCACGAAACAAAGTAGAAGCAATGCTGGACTACTGCTGGATGTTAAAGAGATTCTATCTTCTGTATGCTTATAACTGAAATGCAACCAACTGAAAACTCATTCCACGCAACACCCTTAGTTTATGGAAGGGCACACACTACCGCACCAGTTGGAAGACACACCCCAAAAGCTGTCCTAGTGATCAACACAAATGAAGCAAACGAGATGCCAGCGCAATTCCTGCTCTTTGTCAAGTATGATCATTTAGTGGCCGAACAGTAAAGAAATACCAACACTATCTGCTGAGAGGCTTTTTTAAAAAAATCTGAAAAAAATTAAGGCATACATAAAGCGAAACAGTCTCATCTTCCTTTCTCCTTCTGTTTTTTTTCTACTGAAGAAGTTTGGTCTTTAAGCAGCTCAGCTCCTTTAGTTGTTACCAGTCCTTTTGTCTTCCCATATCAAGTAGATATGAAATCGGATGTAATTCAAAGCTAATTCAGTCTCTAATTAATTTGGGATCTTAATGGCCCTGATCCTACACGTTAATTCTAATTTTTATCATGTTAAATACTTCACGGGTGTGCCAAAGTCTTGCTAATCTGGATCAGTTCTTTTCAGGAGTTTTTAATAAGAGAAAAAATGAGAAGGAAAAAAAAAAAAAAAAGTTAAACAACAGATTCCCTCATGACAATGCTCCAGAGAGCAAATAGATTAAAATAAGTGGTTTCATTTATTTAAGGGATAGGATTTATTTGTCTTCTGGAAAGAAAGTTAGATTATTTTCCTGATTACCATATTAGCCCCTATGGAACTCTAGCTCTATGTCCACATTTAACCCACCCAAGTAAAAAACAAAAAACAAAAAAAACCACACTATTAAAGAAATGGTGGCTATTACAAGTGGGTGGTTCATTTTAGATACAGCATTTGAGAAAGGCAGACATAAAAACACAGTTATTTTTAAACCGGAAGCTTTTTTAATGGAGCCAATTTATAATAAGAGTAACTGAGGGCAGAATTCTGTAGATGAAATGGGATCCAGCAGATACATGAGTGAATCGGATAAAGGCTTACCAGCACGAGTTTGGGTTCGATGCATCCTTCACAGATGAGAAAGTTGCAAGAATTATGCAGGCCATGCCAAACTCCTGCCAATAAAACCTATAACCACAGCAATCTGCACTCCCTATATCAAATTCTGCCCTCAGTTATCTCACTGTAAATTAGCTCCAGATTTATACCAGCATAACTGAGGACAATATTTGGCTATATATCTATATAGATAGATGTTCTCAACAGATTAATGTCGTCTCCATAGAGCAGTGGGGTCCCTGTAACAGCAAAGCTGGGGAAGTTTATGTCCTGGATCTGACAAGGAGAAGCCAGTTTAATGGTCAACTATTCACCAACACCATTACAATATCACCACATAGTTTGGCATGATCTTCATGAAAGAGGACCGAAGTTGAACAACATAGAAGCCAGAACGGAGACACACTGGCAGAGAGAGATGTTACAGTGAAACTTGCCCAGCATCTGCCCCTCACTAGGCATGACTCAAACTAATGCTATTCGTTTCCCATTTTTGTCAAGATGACAATCACAAGTGGGTGGAAGCTGGACTCAGAGATTAGAGCACAGGGCCAAGAATCAGTCAGTACTATTTACAGCTCTACCACCCACTCACCGTTAGCAATTTGTATAAAACCTACTTCAGTGGAGGAGTGAGACTTCACTGACTAAACCAGCGTAGCTCCATTGAAGTTATGGAGCTACACGGATTTATACCACCATACCTTTCTAAGATCTAGCCCTTCCCATTTTTAGAATAGTGAACATAATGACATTCTGAATTTCTGTTAACAAAAGTGTTAACTTGGTAACAGAACTGAGTTCTCCAGACCTCTATGAAAGGAGGAAGTGAGAATGGGTATATGCATTCTAAACTGAATTTGTTATTAGAAACAGGACTGTGTGTTTTCCTACATAGAACATTCACAACTGACTGTACATTTTTAAAGCGTGCCAGAGGAATATATTTTTCCTTATCTGAAACATCACGTCTAGAGAATGCGAACGACAGTTTGTGTTAAGTTTCTACAATAAACTAAGAGGGCTGTCAAGTTTGACGGCATATTAGTTTGTCACTTGTAACAGGCAAAGCTGTGTGAGCAGATTAGACAATGCTACATAATTTAATAATTTTATCATCTATTCTACCTGACATCACCAGCTATTCCTCATCATTCTTGCTTTCTATAGTAGCCTAAGTGCCAGATGCAGAACCTCCTTAGCCCTGACTAAAATAAAATGTTCTACACAACACATACATACACAGGCAGAGACACATGCAGTCACCTATTATACAGAATGCCCATTTAGCTTTATACACTGTCAGAACACAAGCTCTGTAATTTCTGGAAACCATCAAGTCTATCCGATCAGAGCAGCTCCTTTACACAGCCACTGTGGAACCAGCTCAATTCATGCAACTCTAATCACATTAAAAATATATAATGTGTACTCTAACCCTCTAATCAAATTCCCAGGAACAGAGCCTTAAATGCTGACCCTCTGCAGGAGGTGGATGCAGGAAGGAATGGGAAGGTTAAACCGTACGTAAAAGAGGTTAAAACTCTATGGAATGGAAAGCATTTATTTGGCAGCAATTTGCTTCGAGATAGCCAGCTACCTATGAGGCATCACTAGAGCCATGTACATTCTATTACCCTGAATTAAGAAGAAATTTAAATATCAACAAAAGAAGGATTGGGTGGGACAGCAAGGACATCTGAAATACAAGCAGCAAATCAGCCACGTCCCCTCATATGAAATTATCTGGTTCACTCTCTCATTTTCTTTCTAAACACAGCTACTAAATCTACAGCTCCAAGGAAAAGTAGGTACAGATGAGAGGTGAACAGATATATAAAGATGCTTCAGTTAAACTAGCTGGAACCAGAATTACAGTCTCTCAGCCTATGAAATCCCAAGTTTCCAGTCTGATACTGTCTCCTGGATCTCTGCAGTTTCAGGCTGCAGAAGGGGGAAACAACCAAATCTCTCGCTTTAAGTATTGTGCACTCACCATATAATCTGGGAAACAAACTATTCCATTTTTATTAGTCAACTCTAGCTGCTCTCCTTATGGTCATAAAACACCTGAAAAAGGGGGCAAGGGGGTTAGACGTGCTTTTAATAGGCCCACAGTCCTGTATTTTTTACACATTTGTAGAATTCTTGGGGTTGACCAGAACTCAAGCTCGCATGCCAGCAGCCTTTAGAAATGAGATCATCTACTCAAGATGCCATTTACAGAAGTAGCAATCTGTCAGTGATCAGAGTTTCAATTCTGCTTCAAGCCACCTTTTGGTCCTGGGTTGGCTGTGTACCAGTCAACGCTGAAGTAAACAGGGCAGGCCCATGGGGTTGTTCTAATTTTTGCCAGCTGCTAAAAGCCACAAGGGTTCTCCAGGGCTCGGATAAACCCTTATGCAGAAGCCACACTGGTAGATCTCTGCCTACACCGAGGTGATCCCCCTAGGCACCAGCAAGAATGGTTTTATGTCCACAATCTGTCAAAAGGTGCACGGCAAACCAGCTGCACCTCAAGAAGAATCCAAGTCTACAGATGTTTAGATGTATATTTTTTACTAGATCCCAATTTTCTAGATAACAGCATCATTATTAAATTCTATAGGACTTCAATAGATACAGATCAGACCTTCACGGGTAGGGGAGGGAAGGATGGGCAGCAGTGACAGGGGAGGGAATAAAACAGGTTTATAACGGAAGTTTTATAACTGAAGTTTTGTTCATGCCTAGGCTCACTTGAGGCTTTAACAATTCCTTTCTGAGGAATGTTGTATTTTCCAAGGATTTGGGCATTTCCTGCCTTTATTATTATCATCATCTGCTGTTTGATGTAAAGGTTTCTTCACCCCATCAGAGTGTTTCTCATCAGGGTGCTCTTTTAGTAATGTAGTCTGTGAAGTTTGGCCCCATGTTTGTCTACACGCAATGCAGAGAGTGTAAAAGAATGTTTTCAAAATATCTGAGATGCCTCTTTTGAAGTTTTATCCCCAGCTAGGTTTAAAATTTTGACAGAGCTTCACAGCACAGAAACAAAACAACAACGCTTTCCCCTCCTCCTGTCAGGATTAAAAAAGATCACTGACAATGTCATGCTGTAAAGCAGAAGGGGAGTGCCCTCCCTGACTTTAGTTCCAAAATGCAACAACAGACTTGCCTGAAAGCTACTTTCAGGTACTTTTAACAGCAAACACTTTTAGGCCAGCTTTGGCTCAAAGCCACGTACGAGTCACCGCTGCAGCAACAAACAGTTATAAACTTGCCCCTCTGGTGGCAAGGATCCCGTTTTTGTTTATGGAGACCTCTTTTTGTTATTGGATAACAAGGGGGACCGCCAGAACACGGCTTTAATGAAAGTATAAATCAGAGCGACAGTCCCTCAGGGGAGCAAATCCACCTGGCTGTGTGTTCCTTACAGGCTGTAAATGGATACTAGCCCCCTTATCAGTATTTGCTCTAAGCAAACGAGTTTATTTATTTTTCCTTAAAGTTACAGATATTTGCACCACTTTCCATCCATTTGGTCTTTGCAACTGTACCCATTTGATTTTCAAAGTCATTGCACAAGGAGTAGGAGGTCTAAAATGATTTATCTAAGATATGGATAATTTCGGATTCACCAGGCGGTTCAACGTTTGAATGGAAAGAAAAATATTCAGAGGCCAAATAAAGAAGAGTCAATCCATCATTCGGCTCTTGGGTGCCTCCAAGGTTGCTAATTAGGATACTAAATAACTGACTTGATGTTCTCTATGTGCCACTGGAAGTTCTTAGAGGGCAAGTTCAGCTTCCAATGTCCATCAAGCGTTATTACGGGTAACAGATAAACTGCTGCCAATTGTAGCATTGCGTTCCTAATGCAATGCCCCTGGTATAATCAAACAACATATTAAAAACACAAAGCTGACTCTTCCTTTAACCAATATTCCCGACACTAAGTATAAAAAAGGCACAGTCAGCATTTCAGCCACCAACAGAAACTGCAAGGAAGACCACAGATGTAGTGAGCACAAGAGACAGAACTGACAAAAATTGATAAAGACTTCATCACATGGCTGACACCCCATATATCAAAGCCCTAAATCTCATTCTCTGCTTGCCTCCAATTTCCATCAAAGCCTGCCAGCTGCACATTTATTGAGAAGTTTGTGATCTGACAGCCACTGTATTACCAACATTAATGATGCATCAGTCTCTAGAATTACTGGGGAAACAGTCCAATTGATTTTATTATTATACAGAGTTCCTCACATTTCATTTCAGGCAGCTTCCTACCACAATTTTTAGCAATAACTAAAAATTCGACACAGCTGACACACAACACGCTGCGGCTAAATATGGTTAGCGTAGCTTTATTCCACCCCATTCTCTCTCCAGGAGAGCATGGAATCCTTCATACCCACTGTGTTACCCATGATTTATTGGTCCATAACTGAATCATTTAGACACTCTGATATGAAAAATGGCACACACTAATAGTCATTCATTTGGCCAAAAAAGCCAAAAAATGGATCTAAGACGTCTTTTTGTACCAAGGAAGCCGGTTTTTACTAAGCCCGATAAACCATTGTTATTGATTTGAGATCAAAATTATGGTAAATGAAGAAAGGCATACATAACTGTTAAAACTGACCTGCCAAGGTGGAAGAATTGCGTTTGTCCCATTTTGCATCTCTATATACTATAAAGAAGGCCTAAGAGATATTCTTAAAATTAGAAATTCAGGTCTTGTCTCCCCGTTTCTCCATGGACAACTCTATGCATGCAGAGAAAACAAATAGCATGACAACATCACAAACACCAAGAAAGGGAAATGTGATGTGTTAGACCATTAAAAGCTATTTTTCTTCGTGCCTATTTAATTTAAAAATTTTGATCAGCAGTTGGAAAGCTAGATATCTTTCTGAAAGTTGCAACACCCCTTCCCATTCAATTATGAGCTCTGAAATTTCCTATCCCAGTTCCCGCTCCTCTGGTCCAAAGACAGGACTTGATATTCCATTTCTAATACTTCTCAGATTTAAAAAAAAAAAAAAAGATGCAAAAAAGGGTATGCATAAGAAATACTTCTCAGGCCTTCAGATCGCCCAAAAAAGCCCAAAAGGTACTAATTATTTTTCTCTTCCAACCTGCAACTCTCCTTCAAGCTAGTTGTGATTTTCAATACCCAAAAGGCAAAAATCTCTCTCAGTATATACACACTCGTCTTCCTTCCCCCGAGCTGAGAAATAGCTCTGTGTAGCTCAAAAGCTTGTACCTTCCACCAACAGAAGTTATCTTTTATTGGACACTTACCTCATCTATATTTAGAAAGAGACAAGATATGTAATTAATATCAGTTTACTCTTATGTTTTCAATAGTAAAGTACAATCTACAACACGACAGTAAAAATGTGCACACTTTAAGTGGAAAAAACAAGACAGAAGCAAAACGACACTTTCCCACTTTACCATACAGATGCCATTTATGTGACAAAAACAGGCTTGAAAACAATGACTGCACTCAGTTTCATTAAAAATTGAATCCAAGGAATCCATGTCACATATGCCTTCAAACAAGCCATTGCAATTTTGTTAAGAATGATACACTAATGTAAGCTAACCAATAATAGTATCTGGTTCCACAAAAACCCCACCCAATTCTGCAGCAGGATTTCAAATTACAAGCATGACATATTGGAAACAGCAAACCCTCATTGGCTAACTGACTGAGAAGGAAGGAAGATGATTTCAGCTGTCTGTGGAACCACTGGCAGTATGCCATTGTTTCTCTTAATTTAATATTTATGAATGAACTACAATGAAATATACATGCAATTAGATTGTTTCTTTATTGAAAAACACACGCTACAGAATATTTAGTCTCTCTTTTCCCCTTCCACAAGGCTCCCTTCATCCTCTCCCCAGTCACGCTGCCATGAAGGTGAACAAATGTGGGTTGAAGGCTTGTCTCTGCTAAATTCTCCTCTCAAATCTGAGTGTACACTTCAAAGTAAGGGCAGCTAAATTGCTCGTTTACTGTTTACACAGCAGCTATTAACATATTTAGCAAACATTTCCCTAGATTAATACTACTCCTTCAAAATGTACAACCATAACCTTTAGCATTCACTTTTGGGACAGGTATAACGACAAAAAGTTTACTCCTTATAGATATGATGAAGGTTCGTTGTCTGATGTTCACTGCTAACTGGAGGAAAAGTTTTCAGAAGGAAACTGCGTTTTCCTACTGCATGGGATTTCCATTTCCTTGCATTCACTCCTCTTAAGCAGGGTAACTTAACATGCTAGGACTCCATAAAGAGTAAGCAGTCGCTACACAGGAATGCATGGAGAATATTTCATCTCTTTTCAGGAAAAAAAAAAACAGAAGGCAGGACCAGAAAGCAGAATTTCACAGTACTGTCTCTGTGGTACTAGATATGCATTTGCGCGACCATATTTGGGTAAACCTAAATGAGGTTATTGGCCTATCATACATTTTTAAACCACTTTATACACAAATGTCTTTAAAAATTCACAATAATTGTTTTGCAATACTTGTAACAGCCCAAGAGTGTGCAACTCTAATGGATACGTCACTGATCTGGGAAGTTTCTATAAGTGTTTAAAGGCAGAGACCCAGCATGCATTTACCCGTTTATTCTTGAATTACTGAGTACTGCTGTAGGCACTAAGAATGAAAGCCTGAAAAAACAAGTAACTTAGGCATTTCAATTACAATCTGTTAAACACATTGTGCCCAATGTGTTTAACAGGGCACATCTGAAGTTCAATCTTTCCTCAAATTCTATATTTAGTATCAAGAACCAAAATGACACACTTTACTTATGCTATTTATTTGCACATGCTGCTTACCCTGTGTGGCTTTTAGATTTAGCTGTTTTCCAAAATGCAAACTGACTTATTCTATAGGTCAAACACTAGCATGTGCAAGCTGATAAAGATCACCCTAAACTGGGACTTTTATCTCCCCATACAGCTGGCATGGAGACAGTCATGGTAGCTAATGTTTTGGATTATTTAAAAACAAAAAACACTGCTTAAATGTACAGTCCTTAATTTTCATGAAATCTTTTTTGCATCCGATTAGTTCCTCCCCCGCTACCCCACTGCTTGATTTACTGCATTTTTACCAGGCCCAAAAGGAAGCTATGTAATATACATTGTATTATGCATTTGCCACACCTCACCATCTAGGAAAGAGTTTTATCCTACTGGAACTTAGAAAAGGGAACTTTATTTGCCAGAGAAACTGACTGAACTGCAGTTACGTGCTTTGCTTTCAACTCAAGCCTCCAAGTTCACTTAAAAGTTCACTTATATTAAAAGCAAGTTACACCAGGATAATCTGGTCTGATAAGTTATCATTACATTTTATAAAAATAATAGGCCTCCAGGGAAGGGACAGGAAGGATATATAAATGGAAAATGAGCCCCCAGAGACTTCATATACCAATAAAAGCCTTAGACCTACATCCTTAAAGTTACAAGTTCAAATGCTGTCATGACAACTATATGCAGATAAGATGATATCAAATAAATATCACATTAATGACATCTTATGTCAAGTAACTGGCTTAACAGAAACAGCTAAATAACTTTAGACCCTGGTCTTTGAAAGATGCAAGAAAGTGTTTATCTTGTGAGAGTAGGTTTGCTGAATGCTATTGAACTATTAATATTACTAATGTTACACATCATGGTTAAAGCATTTGCAGAATTCAAAGGGGACATTTTCTCCCCTTTTAATGACTCTTTATAATTTAAACTTTAAAGGAACACTCAGTTGAAAGTACATTTCAGAATAAACTATTTTAACTAAGAGTGTCTTGGATTGTTAAATCTGAAAGTTCTTTTAAAAATATGTCTTTTTGCACTTCTGTAAATTCAGGCAATGGAAAAAAAGCAAGCCAGTTTCATATTGGTTTACCTTGTATCTTTACTTGTTTTTTAAAACAAAAAAAAACTTGCCAGTGGAATTTTTAAAACTCCACAAAAGCATTAAGCCCTAAATTGGTAGAAATTTGTCGTCAATATGATGACTTACAGGAGCTAATTGTGCACATGCGTAACTGCCTGCAGGATCAGGCCATTAATTACCATGGCCTGAAAGAAACAAGCTTCAAAACAAAAAAGTGAACACAACCTATCTTGTCCTTGGTCCTCAGGCACTACAGTTTTCATCAGGGATGGCATTCAGTAGTACGTTCAAGTTTTATTTATTTTATTATTTATTATTATTAAAAACAGTTTGGACCTCCAACCTATTTATACACAGTCTATGAAATTGCTACCTTTCAGAAAGCCTAAAAAGTTAACAGAACACTGTGCAACTGTGCTCCATTTCTAACAGTTTACATTCACCCCTAAGTCACATGTTTGCTGTTATATTATCTTTTCCAACCAAATGACGACAGAATTCACTACAACATCTCAAACTGGCCTGATAATCTCCTCAGATGGGAAGATGTCAGTGCAAAGCTTGCTACACTGTATAGCACCAGGTAAATTTCATTAGCTTCTCTAAAAAATAGAACTGAACCATTAATAAAAGAAAAACCTGTAATTTTATTATTCTTTATTTGGGAGTAAAAAGCCTTTATTGTATACTTTCTTTGACGAGAAAGAGAATTAGCTAAAACAGTTTAATATTTTGAACTCCTCAGCAGTAATAAATAAGGCCCAAGAGTGCTGGCAAAGTTAACCATAATCCTGGGACCTGATCCAAGTCTCCCATGACAATAGGAAAAATATTAGAACTATAACATTCAAAATATTATTTAACTTTTAAAGCCTTAACACAGTTCAAAGTCTCTTTTGTTCCAGCTTCGCCTTTGAAAATGTCAGTAGCATTCCAAAGACAAACTATTTACACCTAATCGTGTACAATATTATCTGAATTGTCTTAAGAACCACCATGATGGTTCAGCCTAATGATCGCCCAGAATCCTATCTTCTGACAGTGGCCAATGCCAGATGCTTCGGACGGAATGAGCAGAACAGGGCAATTCATCAAGTAATCCATCCCTGTCATTCAGGGTACGTCTACACTACAGGAGCACCGCTGGCAGCGTAGGATCGATTTTGCAGGTTTGATTGAGCGGCAGTGAAGAACGCTCAGTCGAACCTGGAAGTCGATGCCATTAATCCACCCTGGCAAGAAAAGTAGCGCTGTGCCGACGGGAGGGCATTTCCAGTTGGCACAGCGCAGCCAGGAAGTCGCGGTAAGTAGGCGTTGGGAAATTGATGGGAGATACACAAGTATCTCCTGTCGACTACTGCCGAAATCCACGCTAAGTGTAGATCAGGTCTCAGTCCAAGCTTTTGGCAGGCAGGCTTAGGGACACCCAGAGCTTGGGGTTGTGTCCCTGTCCATCTTGGCTAATAGCCACTGAAGGACCTATCCTGCACAAACTTATCTAATTGTTTTTTAACCCAGTTGTACTTTTGGCCTTCACAATTTTCTCTGGCAATGAGTTCCACATTGTGCATTGTGTGAAGAAGTACTTCCTTGTGTTTGTTTTAAACCTGCTGCCTATCGATTTCATTGGGTGACCCCTAGTTCATAATGTTATGTGAAGGGGTAAATAACACTTCCTTATTCAATTTCTCCACACCATTCATGACTTTCTAGATCCCTAACATGCCCTTCTAGTCATCTTTTTTCTAAACTGAAGTCCCACATTTTAATCTTTTCTCATATGGAAGCTGTTCCATGCATCTAATCCTTTCGGTTGCCCTTCTTTGTATTTTTTATTCTAATTATAATATAGCTTTTTCAAGACAGGGCGACCAGAGTCAGAATTTCTAATAAGAGCACTGCTAGGCACTCAACAGAACTGGGAGGAGGACAGGGAAGAGAAGGTGCTTAAAATGATTGCAGAATTCTTAAAAGCTGGTAAAAGGCTTAATCCTGTATAATGATTTACAAAGTGACAAGTAAAATAGATTTACTGTGACAGTTTGAAAGGAGACCAACGTAAATAAAATTACCACTCACGTGGTCACAACCTCTCCACCACCCTTTTTACTGTTAAAAGCATACACAAAAAGAAGTGCTCTACCAAGCTATGTAATGATTCCTCCCCCCCACACACCCCCACCCACACAATTCAGATCAACAGAAAGAGAGAAAAGAAAACCCAAACAATGCATGACAGGTATGAAGCAATTGCTCTTTAACCGGGGGTCGGGGGGGGGATCAAAATACTGAACTGTTTGTTGATCACAAAAATGCTACAATTCAAAAATAAAAAGCATCTGTATAGGACATTTCCAAACTGACTAAAGCTCATGCCCCTCCCCCAAAAACTGTATACTTAATGGGCTTTGAAGTTCAATGTTTTATCCTTTCAGTTTGAGGTGAACTTGAACTGCACTGTAATAGTTGTACTGCACAGAAGAGGCAAAACATAGCACACAGTATTCATAGATTAAGCATCCTAAATGCTTTGCTGGCCAGTAAGTGTGATACAGCCACAACACAGCTCAGATCCTCTGGCGTTGTTTGCATTACTTTTACCACTGAATGTCAGCTAGCAATGATTAAATGCTTACATAAGGTACCCTGGACCAAAAATACATACAAGGGCACCCACTGTATATTCCTGCCACTTTACTCCACAGAATACGTCCAATGTCTTTCACCAAAACACAGCAAAACCATAAAACGTCACCAACTTGTATAAATACAGGTCTCCTTCACACGGCACTTCTGATGTGCTAGTAACATTTCGGTTCCTTTGTCAAGGCTGTTGTCTCTCAAACTGTGTTTACACAAGTACCAAGGGGTGAGTTTTCTTCCACTGAAGCAGTCATTCAGCTTCCAGCTGTGCAGCAAAAAGCATTTAAACACACTGGCTAGAGACCAGCTGCTCTTCCCTGCCTGCATTGAATTTCTGTCAGCTGCACTTCGCTTCACGACCTATTGCACAATCTTAATCCACACACAGAGCAGATCACAGGCCCAGAAGGACCTGATCTTCAGCCACAGAGCAAGGGGATGCTGCAGTTTTCCGTTGCCATTTCTCCTCCCATTAATCCCTCTGCCTTGCACAGATCACAAGGAACTGAATCCGCACTTAAGAGGCTCTCTCTCTCCCCCACCCCATCCCTTTTTCAGCCTCCTCCCCCATCCTTCACCCCCTCAGTGCCCTAGAGCTACAGCACATCACAGCCACCAAAACCTAGCTGATGCTAATCATGTTTCTATCAGCAGTCCCAGGCTCTCCCTCTCTTGAGGAGACGGGGGCGACAGGGAGGAGACACACACATGCTCCAGCGCCTTTGCCAATTACATCAACCTTCCCAACGCTTGCTGTGGCTGCTAGCGCTAGTAACCCTCACCCCAGCAGACAATCCATTGCTCCAAAGCCCAGCCTAAAAACCACACTACCTTACCAGGCAGTTCTCCCCGAACCCTCTTTTCTGGTGGGACATCACCACAAAAAGAAACCCCCCCAGATCAATGCTCTCTCCTCGACGCACGTTCCTTTTATGCCACCTTCGCCAGCGGCCTCTCCACCAGGCAACTGTTCATAGGTGCCAGAACTAGGGGTGCTCCTTTTCCCGCTCCCCCCAGCTTGAAGTGGTTTCCACTGTCTACAGGGTTTACAGTTTGGTTCAATGGCTCTCAGCACCCCCCACTATATAAATTGTTCCAGCATCCTAGGCATTCTGTTTCCTTTACCTGAATATAGTGAATCCACATGAATAATACCCTCTTCCCCTACAAACAGGTCAATAACTGCCAAGGGCATCTTGCTTGTAAAAGGGGAAAAAAGCGTTAGCATTAAGATTCTAAAATACAGATTTTTTTTTAAAGCAGCTTGATGTTTACTTTAGAGCAACCCTGATCTTATGTACACATTTGAAGTCATCTGATTCAACCACAGGACTGTAAAATTACTATTCATTAAGCAGGCTTTGGAAAAATTCAGTCTGATTTCACACTTGCAAGACACACGTGGTTTTCTGCAGAATCCCTATTGTTTAAAATAGTCTCTAAATAGGAAGCACTGATTTAAATTGACGTTTGGAAACTTGTAATCAAGTCTGCCACCATTCCTCCTCTCACCCCCCCCCGCCCCCAACCTTCTCCATCAGCTCTCTGGAACACACAGTGCTGCAGCTTTACATGATATCTGACTGTACAAGACAAGCTTAAGTGACAACACCCATGTTTATCCAACAGCCTCTCCTCCCCTCTCCCGAAAAGAGCACATATCTCCATCTGAGTCTTAACCACCGTTAGTTCACAGACTTGTAAAGTACATGCAGAAATGCCTAATGATTATCTGATCTGGCATCCAAATGTTCTCCCATCACCCCTCTCCCTGGCGACAGTTGCCTCCTTAGCACACTGGTTGATGTTGTAAGTTGATTGCCAATCCTCCAAGGAAGGAAGCAAAGTGGGGGAACTAAAATCAGTGTCGCATCATCAGCACACGGCTGCCGGACTTTCAGATTTTCATGTGCCGACAGCTCTTCTCAAAACACAGAATATTAATAGCACCTAAGAACTAACCATAGAAGCAGTTAGGACACAAGCCTTTCCCTCAAACCAGGGACTAAAAAAAAATCATGGCTACCAAAGCAGAGATCAATATGGGATCCGCTTCAACAGACTACAGATAAAAACGAGCACAATCCTACCGACACTCAGGCCCCTGAGTATCCTTAGTTCTATTGACTGAAGCGTGATTATTCACAAACAGTTATTTTACTCTAATATCCTGAGGCTCCAACTAGATTGATGCTCCATTGTGCTAGGTGCTGTACAAAAAAAATGTAGGGAGGCAATCCCTGCTCCAAATAGGCAAGTCAGACAAAAATTGGGACTGCTGTTTTCCTTTTTACAGATAGGAGAACGAATTACAGAGTGTTTCAGTAGTTCACCCATGTCTGCAGTGCAGGTCAGAATTAGGGTGACCAGATGGCTCAATTTTAGAGAGACAGGCCTGATATTCGGGGCTTTGTCATATACCAACACCTATTACCTCCCACACCCATCCCAATTTTTCACACTTTTGTCTGATCACCGTAGTCAGAATTGAACCCAGGCAATCTGATTCCCAATGCAATTCCGTAACCGGAAAACCCTCTTTTCTCATTACATCCAGTAAAAACCTTTCATAGGACTAAGTCCAATGTTTCCAGAAAAAGAGTATATGCGTTTATTTAACTGTGTTAATACGTACGCCTCCAGTCCTGCAAGGTCTTAACGCAGGGTGCTGAGATTTATATACTGAATAGCCCCAACTCCTACTGCACGATCAGGGCCTAGTAATATTAAAAGCTCAGCTATTTTAGAAACCTAAAATAGGTCCTGAATTTGCAAATACTTAAGCAAGTGCTTAAATACACACAAGTGGTTTCATAGAGCTCAAGAGGACAATTCACGTGCTTAATGTTCACTGTGTAAAAAGAGTATTTTCGGGATCGAGGCTCTACTTTTCCTCATTTGGGCTTGCTGTACCTTTTGCATCTCACTTAGTTATGTAAAACGCTATAGGGTGGGAGAGGTACAAAGATGAGTTTGGGGCACGAATACTCCTTGCAATGTCATGATCCCAAACAAAAGGGCACTGAACTACTAGTGCTGGAGAAACGAAGAGTTAAGATAACCAGTAACCAGCCTAGTCTCTTCCTCCCAACATGTGAAAAGTAAATTAGATCAGTAAATGTTTCAGTGTTAAAGGGACACTGTCAACTTGATAATAATAGTTTCCAGATTTCTTCCCCACCTAATTTTAGCTATTACTTGCAATGACAGAAACAAAACAAAGAGATTAAGATTAGAGGAAAAATTATATCCCTTTTTGGTTGTATTACTACTTGGTGCATTCGACAGCACTATGCAGAGTGAGTTTAACCATTTCATATGTCAGTTTCCTCTGTTGGTATGGATCTTATACACAGCAATAGGAGAAAGAAGCACTTTTTTTTTCCCCCTAAGGAGGAATAAAGACAGTGGTTACTCAATGGTAAACAAAATATTTCTTAACATTTTAATTGACTAGATTTCAGTTTGGTACCTCTTCAATACTCTAAAGGAGTTATTGGTGGCACAGGCAAAGATTTATTATTAATAATTTTAATTGTGAAAGTGCCATGTTAAATGAACTTTCTACTTTGTGTTATAGTACAGTGAATCTTCAAAAGTAAGATGTAAAGTAAAGTAAGATGTAGTAATAATATACATTAATAGTAATTACTATAAAGCTATAATAATATTACATAAGATACATTATAATATACAATATATAATATACATTAATAATAATATATATTATAAAGATGTAATAATAATTACATATTTTAGTATCCACACACATTCCCTTTGATTCCCACCAAGCCAAATTTTCCTGACACTGTATTAAGAGATCTCAGTAGTTCTTTGGCTGAAGAGTAGGAAAAAAATTTCATCTGAAAAGGGGTTCTGAGGACACATTCTGAGAGTTTAACGATGAAATCCTCTGCTTACATATATTAAATATGATTTCACTTAGTTCAATCTATATTTTTCAACAGATACATTTCTGAAAAGTTTTAATCCAATGCATGTGTAAAGCATCATGTTATCTGTGAAAGTCTCCTTAAGGCGGATCCTTTCAAAATAGAGGGTTTCAACATGGAATTTCGTCCTGAGAAGAATTATTAAAGCCACCAACCATGAAAGGAAAACATGACAAAATCTAGGCAGAAAGAAAATGGAGGGTGTAAATTTTCTTGAAAACACCTTTGAGACTCTTTTTGGGTGTTCTACTTGACCTACCTTAAAAGGGACTGATTTTCACACTGGGTGTACTAGATTTGGGTCTCTTTTACAGCTCCTCATTTAATGTACCTACAAAACTAATCCCCTTGGAAAATGTCCAGAATTGGTCAGAAAAAATGTTGTCCAAACCAAATTTTGATAGAAAATGTTTGTTTTCCAACCAGCTGCAATTAGTAAAAAAAAAAAAGAAAAGAAAAAGAAAAGGAAATTAATGACTTAAGTTTGAGAAACTTGCTGCCTTCAACTCTATGAGAAGTATGGAGGATTTCATGATCGCAACCACAAAGAATGTGTGACAGGATCATTCTTTTACTTTGTTTTATAATAAAGGCTGAAAACAGAAGACTGTTGTTCTGTTTGCAACACTGTGCTAGTAAAAAATTTGACACAACACAGAAATGAGCCATGGGCCCTGATCTGAAACACTCATACACATACTTAACTTTTGTATTTTCATTCATTATTTGTATGACTGCAGTGCGGAGCAGTCCCTGTCAGGGAGCATGGACCCCATTGTGCTAGGTGCTGTATAAACACAACATAAACTAGTTCTATTGACTTCATTCAGACTATTCACAGTGGCCAATGTTCAGCACGTGCATAAGCGCTTGAGGATGGACTCCCTAGTTTTTGTGCATTTGTTCCATCTCTTTGTTTTTTAGGAAATTCAAGACATTTCTTTTATGCATTTCTATTCTCCATTTAACCTAAGTATGTAACTCCCATTATGCATTAATTTCTAGGTTGACACTAGCGATTATTCTTTATTTCGTGTATTACTATAGTGCCACTAAGTCCCACTAAGGGACCGTGAACCCATTAGGCGAGGCACTGTAAAAGGTACAAAAAACCTGAAACTCCTCCTGCAGCACTTAAGACGAGGCTTTAAAGCTGTAAAAATTGAACAGGGATTTAGTTAACCAGACAGCCAAGGAATTCTGCCAATCTTCCTACCCGAGAGCTAGTCTCTACCAAAAAGCAGCTGACTGTACCATAATGGCTTTGTATGCATGAATGGCAAGGTTGCCAACTAGCAGCTGGCCCGTAGGGAGGATTTGAGAGCTCCTGGTACCGGAGTTCTTCATTAGTTCAGTGAGCAAGGGCCTGCCTGTGTTTCTAGAACATGAGAACCAGGGTTCTCGTGTCAGCTGTCAGTTTGTGTAGTTCATATAGTGTAACAGCGGATTTATTCCATAGCTAATACCCCTCCTCAAAGGTGTTGAGGCACAGGCTTCAAGGTCACAGCCCTATCTCCCACCAAATTTCTCAGGAAAAAAGCCCAGATCATATTGAGCAGGATGGGGAGCCTATCTAAAGAAATTGCTAGTTGCGTAGCAAAACCAACGTGTTCAATAAGATTCACATGAAGATTTTGGATCTGGGGAAATATCATCTTCATCTGAACCAGAGGAACTCAACTGGTTGTTCTCAAGAAAACTAAATCGGTGTTAACTAAATCTCCACTTGCAAGCATTACCATGCAATCTTAAATGGCCATGAATGCTCAGGAGTTTGGATCTATGGCTCATCTAAGGGTATGTCCACACTGAAAATGCTGCCGCTGCGCCACAGTAGCGCTTCAGTGTAGACACTACCTATACCGGCAGGAGGGGTTCCATCAACCTTTCGTGGTCTACACCGGGGGTTAGGTCAATATAGCTACGTCACTCAGGCATGTGAAAAATCCACACCCGCTGAGAAACGTAGCTATGCCGATTTAAGTTCCTAGTGTAGACCAGGCCTTAGACTCAGTATCTTGCAGTACCAGTATGTGGAAGAATGCCACATACTGAAGAACCAAACACCACGTGCTCTGCAGCACCAGGAGGAGGAAAGAGGGGGGTAACCTTGGAGATTTCTCCTCTTTGTAGTGGTCAGGCCTAACCCTGCCTGTTTTCTGAGCAGGGCGACTAGATAGCAAGCATGAAAAATTGGGATGCTGTTTTGGAGGGAGGATGGTGTAGTTGCATATAAAACACGAAGTCCCTCACATCAGGAGGTCTGGTCGCCCTATTTCCGAGGCACGACCGGATCCTAACCTGAAGTGGTATGGTTTCAGGCATGTCTCCCACGGTCGTTTCAGTTCTCTGAATCCCTGTACTGACGATCAGCAGGGTTTCAGCCTTCTAAGTTCGTAACGAAGGTGACCGTATTTCCCAAAAGGAAAACAATATATCGCATGGGGCTAATTCGAGCCATTCCCTCCCACTCCCTCCATGGGCGCTGGCCTGAGCCACTTCCCTGAACCCTGACCCCTCCTCCCCCCCACGCAGAACCCTCACCCAAGCACTGCCTCCCTGTCCCATGCAAGGCCAAGGTCGCTGCTTGCTCAAGCCCTGACTCTCCCCATGCGGGGGGCTAGCATCACCACTGGACACATACCCCCACCCCACCTCCGCATGTTCCTCCACACCCTATTTTTTTGACAAATCTGGGTATTAGTCCCGCTTGCTCTTGCCAACCTAGCTGTGAACAAATGCCCACTTTTGCCAAAAAAGTTGGGATGGTTGGGGCAGGGCTTAAGAAAGGGACTGGTCCAGCCAAAATGGAACGTATTCATAACCTAGACCAAAGCTTCACACAGGAATTGGCTAGAATCAGCCAACCGCATTGACTAGCAAGACTAAGCTCACTGTCTGGGTTTGTTTTATTCTTGTTTTTCTTGCTTCCTGATGGCTTCCATTACTTCCTAATAATCATGATGCTACCAACCAAGCTGAAATGTTACCGTTCTTTAAAGCTTTATGCCAGAGAGATGTTAGAAAAGATGACCTCTATTTGTCAAGGCTTACCTGGGCCAATTACACATGAAAGATTACATAGTAGATACGTAAGTAATGCAAGTCCTTCAGTTTCTTACCTTGTTAGCTTTAGAAAAGAAAAATATCTTAAAAAGAGGTGTTTTTTCTGTAGAAAAATCTATCACACTGGATTTAAAGACCTCCAAATTTACCTTCTTCAGAGACTTGACAATATGCCTTTGATTTTTGCTTTGGGAGTGGTGTGAAGTGGCTACAGGCTAACTAGGGCTATTTCTAGACCTTTTTTTAAGTGCATCTTGGGAGCTGTAGTTTTGAGCACACATTATTCTGTCTGCTTTAAAAGCTTTCTGTTTAAAAGCAACATTTCTCTTAGGAATATACTGTTTGCACTATGCTACTGAAAAGATTTTTATAAAGGCAATCTGGCACCTTTCACATGAATTTCATTACCAGACTTGCAGTCCAAGGATCTGTAGTCACAGAGCAGGTACAGCAGAATTTAAAGTATCCTCACATCTGCTTAATTATTGTACCTCTACCCTCTTTGGTGGTATGGATGGAAAGGTCAGGATAATGCATTGAGAGTAGTTCACGCTGGCCGTGTCTACACCGCACATGCCACAGCTAGTAGAGTGCTGCAGCTGGACCGCTGTAGCACTGTAATGTAGACATTTGTTACAGAGATGGAATGGGTTTTTCTGTAACTGTAGTTAACCCACACCTCCAAGAGGCAGAAGGTAGGTTGACAGCAGAATTCTTCCATTGACCTTGTGATGTCTACACTAGGGCTTAAGTCAGCTTAAATTTCATCTCTCAGCTAGGCAGCCCATTACTCTGGTTTTAAGCCAAACACTTCTGTTTTTGTATGGTTTGTCCTCGTCCAGTACAGCTATAACTCCGGATCTGGCTTTGTCTGCTATCATCATGGACACATGCACCATTCTGCAAAGCACAGTGCTTTGTCCTTGCTGGCACAACGTGGGTGGCACGCTCTGCAAAAAGAGGTCCTCATGAGGCGTGATCTTGCACTCACCAAGCACGTAAGGTAACACAGGCTGGGGGAAGCCTATGCCATTCTGGAAGTTTGGCTCGGACACAACAGACAGTGGACTCAACCCCAGCAAAGAAGTTGTGAATGAGGAGTTGCGCTGGAGAATTATGTGGAGTAGGGGATCGAGTATTTGCTGACATGGGGAGCCAGAATCTCTCCTCAACCCTGAAGAGTTCAAGCCAGTTCCAGCCCTCCAGCTCTAGTGCACAGAACGCAGGAGATGGGAGCGCGGTGAGTGATTTTTTGGAGCTGATGCTGCTCAGTTACATGAGGTACAGCTGTCCTTTGTTTTGTTGCATTATACAGCTGGGTGAAGGGACAGAAGTGCACAAGAGTAGCTGTGTTTGCATGTGCTTCCCATTCCCAGTGCAGCTCGGCAGTGTAGTGGAGAAGTGTGTTAATGCTCACTGAGATTTCACGGAAATCCTCCAGAGAGATCTCGAGGAAACATTCCTGGAGATACTCGCCAATCCTGTGCCGGAGATTCCTTGGCAGAGCTGCTTTATTTCTTCCCGTTGTAGGAAACATTCCCATGTCAATCGGCAATCACTTGTGCAGGGACCAAAGCAGCTCACAGGCGAGCAGTGTAGGGACCCAGTTTGAAGCTGCTCGCATGGAGGAGATGCATCCTAGCATCCCAGCTTACTCTCAGGAGTGAAATACAGGGATCTATGTCCCCCGTCTGTAGAAAATGGTGACACAATTTGAAATTTTGTCCCTATCTACCTGCATCAATACCCCAAACAACCCACCAGAACCTTCTCCTCAGCTTGAGGGCCCGTTCCCCCTAGGCACAACTCACCATACTCTGGTTGATCACTGAGCTGTGCGCTTACCAGGAGACAGTGAGAAAGAGGTGTATTTTACACTAATGTACCAATGCTATTATTGCACTCACAATAACGCTTCTGTTCATTGTTGATTGTCCTTCTACAGATGTGCCCTTGACAGGAAACCCTCCACACCTGCCAAGCGTCTGCAGCTGATAAGAAAATGACCATGGAGGAGCAAAGGGGAGATGTTCCAAGAACTCCAGTTCTCGGAGGTGGGGGGGGGGGAAAGAAAAAGAAAAAAAGGCATGGAGACACGTGTCCAAAAATTGATAGGCAGGAGAGGAGGGAAAGCCAGAAGCTAGTGACAGTGGATCATGAGCGCACAATAAAAGCCATGGAGGAGCAAATGGAGCTGCTAAAGTCACTCAACGCTGCTGACTGAATTCATGTGTACTCCCCCTCCCCCCACCCCTTGCAGCCAATACACAGCTGCTTTCCATGCCCTCCCCAAACTCCACCCACACATTCCTAACAAACTCCTGTCCCATCTCAGTATCCCGTTCACTCCACCCCTTCAGAAAGCTGCCAGAATGATAGCTGGACTTACACCCAGTTGTCATAGCTCACACTGCCCCTCATTGCTTCTCCCCTGCTGCCCAGCTTTTCGTGTGTGTTGTGAATAATTTCTATTTAATAAAGACATGATCTGTGGAGAATAAGCAATATTTATTTGTCTCTTTCACACAGTGACTGCACCTCACATTGATACCCACTGCAAGCTGGATAGCAGTCATAGCATGGTCTAGTGCTGTTTACAAAGACACCTTATTGGTGCTGATTGTCAAATTAGTTCCTCATGGCCTCCCTAATCTGGATGGCCCCTTTGTGCCCCTCTAATAGCCCTGACATCTGGTTGTTCATAGTCAGCTGCAAGGCAATCCACATCTGTACTCCACCCAGGGAGAAACTTTTCACCCTTAGGTTCACAAATATTATGGAGCACACAGCAGGCGGCTATAACCATGGGAATATTTTCTTCATACAGGTCAACCGGGCAAGAAGGCACCACCACAGAGCTTTTAATCTGCCAAACACATTCAAAGGTCATTTGGCACCTGCTTACCCTATTACTGAACCTCTGCTTGCTGCTATCCAGGTTGCCTGTATAAGGCTTCATGAGCCATGTCTGTAAGGGGTAGGCTGGGTCTCCCAGGAACACTATGGGCATTTCAACATCCCTCACTGGAATCTTTTGCTCTGGAAAGAAAGTCCCTGCTTATTGCTTTCTGTACAGAGGCAGTGTTCCTGAAGATGCATGTGTCATGTACCTTCCCTGACCAACCCATGTTGATGTCAGTGAAATGCCCACAGTGATCCACAAGTACCACAGCGAAGTACACCTTTCGATTGATGTACTCTTGTCACAAGATGGTCCAGGGCCAAAACTGGGATATGGATGCCATCTATTGCCCTGTCACAGTTAGGGATCCCATCACCGTGAAGCCATCCACATTTCATGCACATTTCCAAGGCTCACAGTCCGTCGTAGCAGAATGCGATTCATGACCCTGCACGCTTGTGATAACGCAGCTCCAACGGTGGACTTCGCCACTCCAAACTGATTAGCGACTGACCAGCAGCAGTCTGAAGTTGCCAGCTTCCACACGGCAATCACCACGTGCTTCTCCACCAAGAGGGCAGCTCTCATTCTGGTGTCCTTGCGTTGCAGGGCAGGAACAAGCTCCACACACAGTTCCATGAAGGTAGCTTTGCACATCTGAAAGTTCGGCAGCCACTGCTCGTCATCCCAGACCTGCATAACGATGCGATCCCGCCACTCAGGGCTTGTTTCATGCACCCAAAAGCCGCAGTTCACCGTGTGCAGATGCTCCATGAAAGCCAACAGTAACCCAGCATTGTTTGCTCGTGTGGCACAGAGCAGGTCGGGCACTTCAGATTCCTGTTCCCCTTGGGAGCTCATGATATACTGCACGACCGGCCGCGATGTATTCAGAACACTGACAACAACAGTGGAGAGCAGTGTAGGATCCGTCCTTTCAGGTAGAGATGGCAGGTGTTCAGGAAACTGGAACCAATGAAAAATGCCGCGAACCGCAGTCAGAAACCCATGCAGTGATGGTAGAGAAATCACTGCATCATGGTATGTTGAGCCCTCACCCATGATGCACTGAGATCCTGTCCGCCTTCCAACAACCCCTAGCGGCACAAGGTGTTGACTTGCACAATGGGATAGCTGCCCACAGAGCACTGCTCTCACTGTCGATGCTAGAGCATCAAGTATGGATGTGTTTTGGCGACACAAGGAGAGCTGTGTGGCCAAGCACGAGCATTGTAATTACAGCACTTTTTAATCATTGCTCTATCTTGCTTTGACAAAACTTTCTGGTGTAGACAAGGTCTGAGTTGGTGGAGGTAAATCTTAGGAGTGGAGAACCTCCTCTTTCCATCAGAGAGCTAACATGTTACATCTACAATTAGCCTTCTCTACATTAGGATTTTAACAGGTGTTAGTATGTGTTAGCACCTTTTCTCCTAGTGAAGGCAAGGGCCCTAGGTGTGAACACAAGATCATCAGTCTGCTGAGATCTCTATCAACGTTATCATTAAGTGAAAACTGTCATGATGGACAAATGGGTCTCAGAATTAGACCAAGTCCAAGCTCATTGGAAACAGGTACTAAAATGAGACAGCACTACAGTAACTTTTGGCCAATACTGATCTGGGCTAAAATTAAACTTATGATGTGGCAAGATGAAAGTAAATTAACTGACAACAAATCAGGAGATTTAGATTTGATTTAAATATAAACATCTGCACAGTTTAAAGCCATGTTCTGGCACTTTAATCCATTACGAATACAACTTTATTAAAGATTTTTCATGAGACATGCATTTTGATACTCTAATTTGTGGGGTTCAAAAGAGGCATTCTAATATTTAATCTTTTGAGAGACAACTGTTTTACACCATCATTTCACACACACACACGTACGTTAGTTTTTTTAACAGTAGAATACAGGCTGGCCCTGTATGTAATGTATATTGCCATCCCATTTACCTACATAGTTGCAGTTCCATCTTCTTCTACCAAGGCAAAAATAACCAACCACCACATGCACATTCTGTCCCTTTCCCCTCACCCCCTGCCGCACACACACGCAAGCTAACAATGTAAATTGGTTTTAAAACAGTAGACAACAATCCATTCTCTCCAGCTGTCAAGAACTATTTTCCCAAGTCTCTTAGGAAATTAAGTAAAATAACTTCTCTGATGGAAAGGCATTAGAATTTTCCTCACAGAAAGAGAAAGCTCACACCTGAACATGCCTTGGATGAAAATGAAAGTCCACTGAGACTGAACATGACATCCTGGAAAACAGTCACCACACCAAGTCAAACTATCAGAGCTCTACTGATTAGATGACCGTGGCTAGCAATGCAGCGGGTAAGCCATCCACGTACAAGGGAGAGGTGTTTTCTGAGTACTCATCAGAAGCCAGTGCAATAATTCTTACCTGGAAAGTGCTGTTTGCAGCTGCTCACTGATTTGTCAGCACACATACTGCTCTCTCCTCATGATTTATGATGTTCTAGCACCGAGACTTCTATTACTGTCCTCATTTGTTGCCTGCAGCTGTCATTCTTACCAGCAATACTACAGTTGGTTTGTAGGTGAAGTATCAAAGGTATTTAGAATGTACACCTAGAGATGCAATTTTAATCAAGCCGATTCACAAGCTGCATTTAGATGTTGGAACGATGCACAGAGCATAGCAATTAAAGACTGCCCAACAGAGATGATGTCCTATCTCTCACACACAAACAATTAAATACCTCCAACAATACTTGTATCTAGCAGCACTACCATTACGGATGTATGTGGATTTGTTAAATAAAGGTAAAAATAGTTTCTACAGCTTAGGCTTTCAGAGCACTTGACAAAAATTTAAAAGTGCAACATATGTGTTACAAATTCAGCATTTTCACTTCACCCCCACCACCCAGAGCCAAAATGACCAAGCAAAAGGTTAAACAAACAAAAATCCAACCTCACTCACCAGTTACTATTTTTCCCCAACACTTTTAGAATAGATGGACTTTCCAACATGCCCTAGAAGTCAACAGATTCAGGCTATTTCAGACTAATGGATGGTGAGAGTATTTTCCCACATAGAGATTCTTCCATCTGAGGAAGTATTTTCCACACATCAAAAATTTGACTTTCAAACCTCCACAACTGACACTTAAGTCAGTGCGAGCTGCAGGTGTTTTGTACCTTTGAAAATTAAGCCCCCAGTTTCATAAAAAGTATGTGAGGTAGATATATTAAACATTTTAGACATGTAAACTGAGAAAGAGTGTGAGATAATGGAGACAAGAGATGATGAACATTTCTGCTTTCATTTAAAAAAAAAAAGTACATATCTAGCACTGATGATTGTGGAGAAAAACTTGTAGGCATGAATTCTAAAGCAACAAAAAACAGAAGGCAAATAAAAAGAACCCCAACTGTACTGACAACGTTATGATTTTGGGCAGCCAAGCTCCAAAAGAATGAATGTTGGAAGTCAGCAGTTCTGGATTCTTGATACCGCCTAGTCATCTGCTTTAATCACTAAACAACACTATTTCTGTAATACAGTCCCTCTTTCAAACACTATGCAAACTACACAACCTAAAATTACGACATTCAAGTAAAAAATGTTAATCATCAAGTTACATAAGGAGGCTGCCTAAAGGCTACTATTTCTCTAGTCAAACATTATTTACATTTTAAAAGATGACAAAAAACACAAAAACCAAATGACAAACAACACATGAAGGCTGTTGATCTAAACCTCTAAAAGCAAAAAGGAAGGCCAAGCTTTGGCTCATTCCATCATATGAAGGTATTGTTGGACATCTGGAGTGTAAAACCATGTGGCATTCAGACACTGATCCATCACGTTTGCACAGAAAAGTTTGGTCTGATCTTATCAGTGTGTATTTCAAGAGTACAGCATTGAACCTGGGGAATAAATGCTTCCTACTGCCCCTAAGAAAACAATTAGTTTCTATTCAGTAATTTCCAGGTTAAAAAACAAAATCAGCTTTTAAATAGCACGCTAATTAGAGAATCACATACACTTCAAAAGTTGTATGATGCTTGGACTATTTTTTAGGCTTATGATACTGACATTTGCATTTTTATTACACCCCTCATTGTCCAGCTAACAACATTTGGGAAAAAAGTTCAGTCTAAAATTAAACCTCTCCTGTTTATTAGAGATAAAAAATAGCCACATACAAGCTAGCCTAGCTTTTATCTTTATTCTGTATTCTTTACAAATGAAATTTCTCTCACACACACTTTCACTCCTTTTTCCTCCACCTCTCTGTGTAACTGGAAGACACTCTCTCTAGTTATATCCTTCTCTATAGATGCTACAACAAAAAATATATAAGCACACACATTTAAAGGCTGCTTTAAAAAACTAAACACTTGAAGCATCCCTCAATTGTTGAATTTTCTTAACACTGGGGCATGAGGATTTAAGCATTACCAACATGGGGAGAAAAATCCCAACACACGCCTCAGAACATTTTCAAACCTGATTGAAAAAGTGTTGTTTAAGCCCCATTTCTCTTTAAGTCATCATCACAAATCTGATTTGACTTCCTGGAATGAAACCTTTAGGGCACAACCCAGCAAACATGTAGGCACATATCTCTTACTAATGCAATTAGCTAGTTGTGCTACACATGCAATTCAAGTTACCCATGTGCAGGGGCAGGCCATATATATATATTACTTGTGAGGGTTGAGAACCAGATTCTTAAAAGTAGGTAGCCACCGTTGCCATGCTCAGCATCACAACTTTTTAAGGCCACATCTATACTTACAAGCTTACAGTGACTAGCCGCATTATGCTGATGGGAGAGAGCTCTGTCATCGACATGAAAAAACAGCTCAACAAGAGGCAGTAGCTATGTCGGTGTGACAACATCTCCCGCTGACATAGAGCTGTGCACGCAAGTGCTTATGCCGACACAATTTACATCGCTGGGGGAGAGGGGTGTTTCTCTCACCCCTGAGTGATAAAAGTTTTGCTGACATAAGCACGCGTGTAGACATGGCCTAAGTGATTTAGAAGCTAAATCGCATTTTCAAAAGGGATTTAGACACTTAGAAGTCTACATTCCATCAAAATTTAGGCTCCTAAATCAGTCAGGCATTGCAATGTTGAACACAGCGACACCTTAATACTTTTAAAAATTTGGACTTTAGATCTCTTAAGTTTTAAAATAAATGGAAATAGTACTGTGGTTGTATCACTGTACGTGTTTGTATCTCAAGCTAAATATATTACACATTCATAAAACAAGCACTATCTTCAAATACAGCAGTTGCCAGAGAATACCTGCCTTTTCAGTGTTGTTTATTAGGGCTTTGTATTAATTCAACAAAGCAGCCAAGCAATTTTTAAAAAGGATTGGCAAGCGTGCGCTCCTCTTCAGCCTTGTATGAAAATAGATATAAATGCTTCCCAATCTACGTTGCAAGGGAGACAAGAAACGTGGTTTCCTAATTCCTGGTTCCCTCAATAGAGTAGTTTCAGAACATTCTCCTGCTTTACCAATTTCTGCCACAAAATAAAGTGAGAATTCACGAGAGCCTGAGGGGATTAAACAGAGAAATGTAAGTATTTAAAAACGTATTTAATGTGCCGGGAGATATGAACTATGTTTCATCATTTTGCGATTTAATACACTGAAATTGCTTGGACAAGTTGCTGGCAATATTACAAATATTTTTTATTTCCAGTTCTCTCTATTGAGAAAGACAGTTTCAGACAACGGAGAGATAAAAATGACATGCTGCCAGGTCTCTGTTTTTCTTTGTTTAAATCCAGTTCAATAAGGTACGAAGCACTAAAATATACAGCAGTGTCAGAAATACTTGAAATTCTTCTGTAAAGAAATACCAGAAATTTTGGTAACGCTTCCATGACAGGACTATTCCCAAAATAGGCACTGGACACAAAAGTTTCACCAAAGGGTTTAAGGACGTTTATGCACTAAGAAAATAATTTACATATTCTTTAAGGACATGCCATATCATACTAAAGCGAGTAAGGACTGGACCGGGCAAGTTTACTTCCTTGGAACCTATCAGCAGGTTTTTACTTTTTGCATTTAAGTGTGAAAGGAATCTAGTCATAGAATTACATGAAGCTGTGATCAAAAGCCTGTTGTTAAGCGTCTCACTTAGCCTTAGGAACGACCTGTTGTAAGTGGAACAAATTAGTGTACATTCATGTGATTTTCCCCTCCTTACTTCAATGATTAATACATTCACCTGTGTTTCTAATGGCACTACCAGCTTGTGAGACAGTTGTACTACATGAACCAGTAGTATTGTTGTTATATCTAACAGGTCTAACATCAGTTAAAATCAGCAAGGTACCACCGTGGCCTAAGGTGGCACTTAACCCGGATCACCAAAGATTAAAGATAACGTACTAACACGCTGCACCACTCAGTCAGCTTACATTCTAGCCCAACCCATGGATATACCTCAAACCTTCAATACAAATGCTTAACATCTCTGTGTATTAGTTAAGGGAACTACAGTAGTAAAACCCAAATTGAGCATATGAAATAGGACTTTGTTGCAGACCTCTTCTTATTTCTGAACACAAAGAGGTATTTTTTTGGCAAGGGCAGGTTGAGAGAGAACTGGAGGGGAAAAGTTATAAGGGCCAGTAGATCTATACATATTTTGGCAGATTTACTTAGTAAGATGTTCTGGATAAACATTTAAGACCAATTATTTACTATCGTTGCAACTGCCCTTAAATAGCAACTGTAAGAGTGTGGATAAATAAGACTAAGATGTCATCTATTCTGACTACAATTCCTATGGAGAAGTTTACTTTCAGAGTTTACTTTTAATCCATGTCAACGATATTACAAAATCAGTGCCACTCCCATGGATGTAAATGAATGCAAGATAAGGTTGTAGTTTTTTACCATTCTAAATAAATGCTTCTGAACAAATTTCTCTCCATCTTCTACAGCAGACCAAATTATCACAATTAAATTGTGACATACCGAAGCTCTTGCTTTTCTGGTCCTGATCCTGGAAGTCCTCCTTCTGCATGCACAATTTCCACGGAAGCAAATTGGCATTTTGCACAGAGCACTTCCAGGTTGATGAAACCAAAAGGTCCCAGGTTTAAAGCACAAAACATATGTCACGCAAAAATTAATACACAATACTATGCACCCACACAGGGAATATATGATGGCGTGTGGACTGATTTACAGATTTTATCAGCATGTGGTTAAAATGTCCTCATTATTATCAAATGGCTTTGCCACTGGTCGGTTATATAGGTCAAGTCAAACTAGTGTCAGTAAAAGCAATACACCACTCCACTGTGTGTTCTCTATATGCCATGTCCTTTCAGAAAGTCTGTTTAATACTGTTTCAGGTAGGGTGACCAGATGTCCCGAGTTTTACAGGGACTGTCCCAATGTTTGGAGTTTTGTGTCTTGCATAGGCACCTATTCCCCCACATCCTTATCCCAATTTTTCCAAATTTGCTCTTTAGGCACCCTAGTTTCAGAGAATTTAAAAAGAATGTTCTTAGATTTATTTTTATACCCCCTGCCTGTTGAACCAGTTGTCTAAGTTAAAATAGGCCTAGTTTTCTGAAATGTTGAGCACCCACATTTATTTTTGTCAACGTTAGCTGCAAGGTCTTCGGGGGCAAGGACTGTCTTCACCTATATGTTTGTAGAGTGGGTAGCATAATGGGCTCCCAATAGCTGCTGGGACCTCTAAGGGCTCCTTTAATACAAAACACAAATAATACTACTAAAAATAGGTGCTTATCACCCTTGAAAATGTAAACCAGCAAGTCCTAGTGCACAAACCTGACAGGGAAATTATAGTTCAAGTCACCTGCGCAGGGTTTTGTTTTGTTTTTAATATTGGACTTGTGTCCATTTTATGCTTCATGATAAATAAAATAAAGCCAGAATGAGTTTTTCTTTCACTGCACTTATACCTTAGAAATATTAAATGTGCAAGGTCTGGTTTTGCTAGAAGAACTCTTGGAGGCCTCAGATGATTGAAAGTGAGCTCTTACACTATAACTGAAAGATGTGGCTGTGAAATATTTAACAAAGATGTCCTTTCTCCCAACAGTTTATTGCACATGGGAGCTTTCCATTTAACAAAAAAAAAAGTTGCAAAAAGTCTGATGAAATATTTCTTTCCCATTCAGTCCCTTAACGTGCAACACTCGTTAAATAGTGGTGTGATTTTGGGTGGAAATCTAATATTTGGGAGGTGAAGAGGAAGGTAAGAAGGTAGAAACTTTGCTCAGATAGAAAAACCATCAGCAGTCTTAAAGCTTGTCAGTCTAAGAAAGTCATGGGGGACAACAAAGAAGACGGATTGGTGAGGAGTGTGCACAGATGTAGACTTTTTTATGGTGAAGCTGCAGAGAGTGCACAGTTAAGTTGCAGCCGAATTTTCAGTAACTCTGTATACTTTATCTGTACATAGCGTTCACAAAGAAGGAATTACTTCTCAGTGCCTCAGTTTCCTTATCTCTGAAATGGAGATAATACCCACATAATAGTGCCATTGTGAAGTGTACTTAATGTTTATAAAGTACTTTAAGAAGCTTGGAATGAAGAAACATAATGATCATAGAAGGACTGTTACGAGAAAGCTCACTAAGCCAGGTTCCTTTTAGAAGGAGCATTCCAATCTTAGAAACAAATTGTTAAATCAAATGTAAAGTGCATCAACCTGCAGCAGAAAAAAGAGGAAGCTTTATTTGAAAATGCTTGGGGGTGGGGGAGGCATAGGGTTGTACCAAGGGCAGCCGGCATAAGCTGTGCACCTGTTGTAAACAAGTTAACTCCTGTGATCCTATTGTTGGGAAAGAGTTATAAGAGCACTAAACAAACACAGAAATTGTAGGAAGGACACAAAGAAATCAGATAGACCCTATGACAATCACATTATTCTTCTTCCCCCTGCAAACTTGCAGTACAAGAAACCTCTCTCTCTCATAGATTTATATTCTATTAAGTACTGAATGCCACTGAGGAAGTCTCAGAATTATTTTTAATATTTTTTCCTCCCACGGGATGAGGAAAAGACAGCCAGATGGGATTTCTGTTGACCTATGAACTCTTTCCCACTTTCAACAGCCATGGCTCTTTGCTGTCACACACTTCTTACCTGGTAGCCAGCAGTCTCTTAATGCCTCTTAAATAGAAACACTCTCTCTAGGCGAATTTTCCTTATAGATTAGGCACTCCAATTTTTGGCCACTAACAAAACCAAGATCTTATAAGGAACTACAATCCTGGGGAATCTTTAAGGTTTGCGCTCAGGCAGTGCTGTGTGTGAGAATTAATTGAAACATTACAGCTCCTGGAAAATCACCACCAACCTATCCCAGACTATATAGGCTTTGTTTTGCTTTTACATTGTTAAATTTGGAGGCAGAAAGGAGCTCTAACAAACCTCCCTGTGCCATCATTTAAAAAAAAAAAAAAGAGACAGGAACTCTTCTCATTAAACCCAATTTAAGTCGCTACCCAAAAGCTTCCTTACCACGGAGTTAAGGCTGCCTAACAGTGGCTCATCCCCCTCCAGAATGTTGAAGATATTTATATCAAAAGCCCTGGAAACCAGGAAATACAGAGTTAAGGTGTGCACCTCAGTTCTGCCCCCTGGAGCTAGCAAGAGTGTATAATTCAGACAGGACTGCCCGCTAATAGGCAGACACTAGGAATAACGAAGTAAATGTGCTCTTTTAGGTGGTTGGTTGTGTCCCACAACATTGTATTCTCTCATTTGTCTGGAGGCTGCTCCAGCTGCTCTTCAGTGTATTATGAACAGCTGCACTGACTGGTGTGGGGACAGCTACCATAGATGGCCACAGCTCACACTGATATGAGGAGAGGTGTGTCTGCACCCAAATGGACCTCTTTTCCGTGCTGACTGGTGTGGGTTGTACGGAGAGAGGCGCACAACGGTCTGTTGTTGCCATAAGGATCTGTAGCAATGTGTACACATGCATGACAATACACTACAAGAAAGAGGTAGGCTCAGGTGATGTTCCAGAGGGAATCCTTAGGACCAGGGTCAAAGGTACATAACATCTGCCAACTCTGAGTTTGTGCAGAATGGATGAAATGGTGCAGAATGAATACAGGCCCAGCATGGCCAGCTGGTGTTCACTAAATCCACCCTAAATTTATCTTGTGCCTTGGTGAGGACAGTCTGCCATTTTCTACCGTTGTTCCCAGGTACCATCCCTGGACTGCGCCGTATCGTCTGAAAGGACAGAGTGCTGCGATACCTGTTGGGGTGGGCTGGGTATCACGCCAAAGAGGGCAGAGTTAAGAGTGCATGACAGAACTGGCAGTACCTATAGTTCCTATTTTTCATAGATTAAAGTATAGGTGCATTCAACTTCCTGACGGGGCAAGAGGCACTCCAGTCACCCTCAACGCTGCATCAACCGAGTTTCTGGGCAGTGATTTTCCCTTATTTTTTGAGAAGGCGGTGGTAGTGAAGGGGCCACAACGGAAGGCACAAGGAGCACACGTGGGGAGCACGTCCCTGCTACTCAACCACCTTGTCTCTTGACTATCCTGGGACCCACATGGCTACAACAACCCTGCATAGCTCACCTGCTCTGTTCTCTTCTGATCTCCTTCAGGGTCTCCTGCTATGGCAGGAGGCACAATGAGGGTGCCAAACAGAGATCAACTGCAAGTGGGTGATACCAGACCGGGGATGATCAGAGCCATCATTTGAGCAGCAGGTATGTGAGAAAAAAATTAACATCTGTAAAATTTTGAATCATGTGATTTTGCAGGGTTCGGGAGGGAGGGTTGTACTTCAGGAACCTCTTGTTCAAAGGACCTCAGATTTGGACCATGAACCCTCCTGGGATCCTCTTGAGGACCAGCAATTTTCAAGCCAATCCAAATAAGGATGTAGATTTCAAAGCACTTTGTAAAACCAGCTATTAAACAGTAAGCTTGCCTCAATTTTAACACCCAGTCATGACCTATTAACAGAGGGAGGCAGCGAGCTCAGTTTGACTGCATTTGGGAAGGGTGGGTGTTTAAACAAGGAAAAGCGAAGAGAGGCTGAGACTTAAAACCTGATGGCTAAGACACAGAAGGGGTATATTTCAGCACAGGCTGAAAAGCTCTTCTGTTCTCAGAGGGTAACAGGAGCACAGCCAAGAGACAAGCAGATATTTATCAGAAGAATTGTTTTTTTCTCTACTAAATGGCCAATTGAAGCCCTTACCATTCTGTCATATATCTGTGTCACTGTAGCCCCAATAAATAAACCGCTCTGATTAGTTATGAGACTATCTGGAAACCCCTAGGAGACTGATAACACTGGTTTTGTCAGCCAGTCAATCATCGTGGTCTGCAGTCTCTCAAACATACACAAACAAATAAAACCCAAACTTACTCACCGCTGAGCTGCGCTTCTCCATTTATTTTGCCCCTCCAAGCCGTCCCCCTGCCCCAACAAGTGTGTTAATCTGTTAGGCAAAAGGTCCTTACAAAACGAGGGCAGATAATATTACACAGGTACAGAAAACTGTAAGAAGATCAGAGCACAGTTTATCTACACTGTTTGCATTTGTGTATTAAGCAGATCGACCGGTTAGTATCCTTCAATTAATGCCATCCTGGCTCAGATTGATTTATGCTTGTGAAATAAGTCACCAGGAGAGTGTTTATACACACAGCTCCTCCCCTCTTCCCTGCCATTACCTTCCCCAGTGATTTCTTACACACACGGTTTACAATAGCAGGGGCAAGAACCAGTTTAAAGAGGCCAGACACAGAGATTAGAAAATTACCATGCTGATTTCACATCACGCTGTATGGAAAGTATATAATGTCTGTTGGCTTCATTCTCATGCTAATTTCAGTAGATATATTTATTAATATCTAGTTTGGTATTGCTCCCAATTCCTACCTTACGTTAAGCTTTCAGGAAGTAGTGGCTGCTGCAGAGTAGGAAGATAAAACATATGCCCTTCACAATGAAAAACTGAGCAACCGGTTGAGAGTCTGCATGCACAACATACATGGAAGCTGGGCCAGCCAAAGTCAGTTCCAGCTTGCCACTGCCTTAGCCCGGTAAAGAAGGCTCAGAGCAACCAAGAATGCCTCTGAGTATTGTATTGTATGTATGTATTGTACTCAATACAAAGTCCTGAGAAACTGAAATATAGTTCTACTGCAAAGGAGATAGTAATAGGACTGCCAGCAGGGCAGGGAGCCACAGAATAACTTATGAGTGGTGTAAAAAAAAAAAAAAAAAAAAAAAAAAGATAAAATTCAAGGCTGCATAGGTCTGGAGAAGGATGTCTTATTATTATGACATCTGTTTTATAAATCGACTCTCCACCATCCGCTGACATATAAACATTTAGTCAGGAGAAAAATCAAATAGCAAGCTCCTTATGCAGACAAACAGTGAACAAGTAGGGGCAATCCAAATCCACAGATTTATGGTACTTCCACAGATTTCTGTAGTGCCGTGAATAGTAAAGAATTTTTATATTTAAGAAAATTCCCACCTAAACTGAACCAACAGACTGCACATTTTCTTTTGTGAAGCAATTCAGTGATGCTCTGTAGAGTCGAAGAGACACAGTGTAAACAGAAGGATATATTTCCCATATTCATTTTAAGGAAGTGTTAACTTGATAGCTTACATGTGACCACTTGAATGCATTGCTAAGATTATTAAATAACTAAATAAAATGCAGAAACACACAGCCTGAATTATTGAACTATCATTACAAACAGCACAGGCGTCTATTTTGTTTCAGCCTGTTAGATCCTATGCCTTAATTTTTAAAAAGTAAGCTATCATCCTCTCACCCCAGAAACAATTGGATCCAGCTGTTCTAGAATTGAATGATAGGAGTATTAGCTACTCCTTTTACCTCCCATATGCAGGTTTGAAAGGTATAATTATTTCAACAGATGCAAACATAAAACAGCTTGAATCAAATGGACAAGATTTCTGAGTTATGTTGAAGGTATGTTCTTCGCAGATTTGGGTTGTTTCCTCTGATTACAGTTAATTTTTATGACCACTGGCTGGATAATTTAGCTAGGAAGACTAAGGACCTGTGCAAGATAGTACTTTTCTAGTGGGAGAGAGAAAACTGTCTACATTATTTTTTCTTCCTTCTTTACTTGGGAGAAGGTTAGTCCCACTGTGTTCATATCAGCAGAGGCCAACGTTTGCGAGCAGTACAAACCACACAGCTTTCAATACATCTCAACCTATTAGAAACAAAAGTATCACATGACCAAGTCTAAGACCATCCTCTATTCTCATAATGCACTACTGCCTCCAACAGTCAAACTAGGAAGATCCATTACACCTCCTCGCCTCACCTTTAAAACCTCTTAAAATTAACCAACCTAAATGCAAATTATTCTATAAAAGCCAAAGCAAACAAATAAAATTAAAATTGCTACATAAGAAGCTTTCGCTTTGGGGGAAGAAAGCGGAATAAAATCAGTTATGATGAAGTAACTCTTTGATTTGCAAACCTTTTGTTTTTAAAACCAAAGACACACATTTGAAGAATATATAATTCCTAGCTCCATTGACACTGCCCTAGCCTTATGTCAGCAGGGAAGTTTTGAGCCACACAAAGATCAGTGAAATAACAAAATGCTTCTATCATATTGGAACTTCTGGATATACCCCTATGCATATCTGCTTTGTACGACTATACATCTTGATTAAATATGCTTCCTCTTTAAAAAAAAAAAACAACACACACACACATCTTAAATGGATAAGGAAGTCTTGTCAGCACAGAAGCGGATGAATGCGATCATAAACCAACTCTCAACTCTGCAGTAATATTCTCTCCATGTCTTTACAGTAATACAGTACAAGATTTTAAAGAAATTGGTATACCTAGGAGGGAACAAATCAGTCAATTGTATAGTGGGGTCAAATTCACTACCATGGGCACCAATTACAGTCCTAAGTATTTATAAGAAACAGCTTTTCCAGGTAGAAAAATAACTTGATTACTCTCTGCACTATTTGAGTCCCTAAATTGTTGACAAGGTGGCCAAAAACTAGTATACCCCGGGTCACCCTTTTAGTGCACTCCTCAAGTCACAGTGTACACTGTGTAAACTTGGAAATACATGGGTCCCTTTTGTCCCCAAGTGCTATGGTACATGTTAGCAAGAGAGAAGGCAAAACGAAAACCAAACCAAACAAACTTGTAAGTTTTTCCAGTTTACAGTGAGAAGCCAGGCTTTCCTGGCAGATAACACTCACGTCAAGTTGCTAGGGACCAACCAACTTTAGATCAACTGTGGTGTCACTGCTGTAATTACCACCCAGGAGTTTTGTTGTGGACACAAAACCTTTGGAACCTATAAAAGTGGAGGCGATATAGGATAAAGGGCAGGCAACTCCCAAGAAAAGTTATGAATGGAAACATACAGTACTTAGAAATTCCAACACTTCCAACTCTTGTAAACCGTTGTGATTATAAAGAAAAAACACAACCCTTTAAGTAATTGTAAAAGGTAAGTTAGCAGTTGTGCCTTACTTACAATATTTTGGAAAACATCTACAGCACACTCATATCCAGTTTTCATTATCTCAGACACTAACAAATATGCCCTGTATAGATGTCCAGCAACTAAGTATTTTCCCCAACAAAGTTTAAACTGAGCGTTTGCCACAGACTCAACTCTCTATATCACAATTAAAATTTATGTAAGGTGTCGTGTACCTTAACCACTGTAAACAATCAAAAGCATCCATTCATGTTGTCGAGTGTCACAGACAAATGAAATACCAAATTCACTGGCTCTTTTTTTATTTTTAAATGAAAATAAAATCTTTGTAAGGTTAGCCTACAAAGTAGACAAGAAATACGTTTGATATAAGGCAAAACCACAGATCCAGCAATTAAATCCTGAGCAATTTTTTATTTTGTTCTTTTTTTTCCCTAATCCAAAAGACAGTTCTAAAACGTCAATTCTCATGTTCCTTAAAACAACTTTTCTTTAAAAAAAACATACAGGCTAGATACTTCAAAATCCATATCATTTTTGCACAGGCGGAAAACATTGTAGACTTCTTCCTTAGCTTCAGAATTTTTGAAGAAACCGAAAAGGTAGTGATAAAAAAAAAAAAGTAAAATTGTGACCTCTGATCTGGGATGTTTAGACCATTTTAAGTAATTTTTTCCACAATCTCATTTTAATAAATGGCCTTTTCTCCTCCCACCCAAACCTCAGGAAAACAGTGTCACCAAATGCACTCAACCAGCCTCAAAGCCACACGTGCTCTCTTGCAGATCTTGCTTTCAATGTGTCTTTTGTTTGATGGCTGGTGTTTCAACATCCTTGTCTTGAACAGAAAAAGGTCAATGCAAGTCTTCTGGCATTCATAAACCTGAATCAGGCCCCGCCAAGAGAAGATTGATGCCATACTAAACTTCCTTTGATCAAAAGAAAGGGGTGCAAGTTTAAGGCAGAGACCAACTCTGTGTCTGCTAGATAAATTCTAATTCTCCCAAAGAGCAGTCCGTAGTTCTTTAAAGTTTTGCTGTACCCCTTTGTCAAACTTTTCCTCAGTTGCCTGTATATTAATTTCAGGTCAGAACTTTTGCCACAGTGCAAAATTATTGCACAAGTATTACAGCTTGAATAGTCTTTAGCGAGGGTCCTGCCTAACCATTTACCATGCAGCTTTTTTAAAAAACATCTCTCAATTACCCTTGAATCCTTTCTTATACCCATCTCCCAATGCCCCTGTCTGGAGAGGAGGAGACTGCATCATTAACCTTCCAATTTACAAGGCCAAGTTCCATACTGCCGCTATAGAGAAGCTGTTGCTAAAGATTCCTTAAAAGCTCTGGCACTTCAAGGCAGTTGGAACTACTCAACCAGAGTCCAGAGCCAAAGCTTTGCCAAAGCATTAATGGGCTTTTGCCCTTTTAAATTTTATAAGCCTGTCGCCTTTCTGATGCACACAGTTCTATTCAGGGTTCTAAATGGCCATTTCGTATTTAAAAGAAAGCTTGCATAGGTAGCACCCTAAAACTACCCCAGGTCATTCATCTCCCACCAGCTCTCTTACTGTCTCTTAGGAAACCTTTGATAGAGCATTTGTTCAGGCTGCCAAGTTAAATCCTCCTCCTTCATGTCAATGCATTGAAAAAAGCAGTCAGAACACCAGCTTCACTCAGGCCTGCTGAACTAAATGGAGAAAACCAATTTCTCTGTCACTAGAACCATTAAGCCGTTTGCAGATTATTAACTGAAGCACAAAAATATACACTGTGCACAATCAGACAGTAATGCAGGGCTATTGCTTAAGTTAGCTTCAGTGTCAACAAATTACCTATATGACCGTAGTTTCTAATTCCCAGTCCAGCTGCCTGGACCAGTTAGCAAGACCCATAACATAAAAAAAAGAAAAGGCTATGATTTTCTCCATTATACATATTTCAGCTTTATTAAGCATTTTAATGATATCTGCAACAGCAGAAGGAATTTAAGACAAGAACTAGTCTTGTGCTCCCAATCACAGACTCAAAAGAAGGACTGAAATTAAACCATACACGTGTAAAACAAAGTTTGCAGTGTACAAAATGGGTATAGTAACAACTTCCCCATTCCTCCTTACCTCTCCACTGCACACACCCCCCATTATCATCCCAAACGACTACAGCAAGGAATACAGCATGACTAGATGGCTCCTATTTTTATGTTTACATTCCTTAAGTGTCTTTTAACTGGCTGCCATTCTCCCTTTTACTGCAGCTAGCTCAGCCAGTCTCCCGTGAAAATGATTCCCTCCTTTTTCCTTTCACAATGGCAAGAAAGCCAGAGCTGGGCTCTTTCAATCGGCCCCTCTCCTCTCCCCCCACTCTCCCCCCCCCGGCTTCCTGGACAGATGTACACAGGAGAGAGAGAGAGAGAGAGAGAGAGAGACTTCTCCTGCCTTGTGATTGAGAGAGGCCCCAGTTCCCAACTGGCTTTCAAAACCCAGACACAAGGAATTTACACTCAGGCAAGCTTCCCAAAGCCCGGAAAACATGCCCAATCCTCCCCCCCCCCATCTGGAAAATACTTTAGCTATGGGAACCTTTCTCTAGCCACCCCTTACCCCCAAAGATTCTTCAGTCCCAGCTCGATTGATTACGATCCTGTCGGTGCCCAGCCGTCTTCTAGAACAGGCAGGAAAGGTAAACTGGCCAGCAAACAGAAGCTATCCGGATTATTTTTAAACCTCCTTTGTTTTTATGGCACAAGCTCTCCCTCTCTCTCTCTTTCTCTCATGCATGCCTAATTCGTATCATTGTTCCAGCTTTCAAAACTTAGCTCTGCAACACGAAAGACACCCGCCTCCCCTTTCTTGCTATAATTTTCAGGATTCCTCTTTTACAGCCACCCCGCACACGACACCTATTTCCCCAACACTGCCCCCATCCCTCCCCAGGTCAAAGGGGGGGAGAAGCGATCTGAGCTCCACAGCCATAACATAAAACACTCCGGCTCCTTAATCTCTATTCGCTACAGTCACAAAAAGGCAAGGAATTTCCTCCGCGGGGCTGCCGCTTTTTCGCTGGAGCTCCTGTTTCTTTCTCTGTCTCGTTCCCCCCTTTCCCCTCTCCTCCTTCTCCAGACACACAGCTGCAACCTGTCCCTTTAAGAAGTCTTCACACATTTTCTTGTCTTGCAAAAAAAAAAAAATTCTCTCTCTCTCTACATATATATATATATATATTTCCTCCGCTTGGTTACTCCATTGTTTCTCCTCATTCAAGACACAATCCTGGCCCGGCCACAAACACAGGGGAGGTGTGAACATAAGACTGAAATAGACACGAAACTTACCTACCGATTGCACAGCGGGCTTGCAGCAAGGAAAATAATAAGGAAGCAGGCAGGCAAAAAAAAATCCTCTTTCCCCAACTGAGTGGCAGCTCTGCTCAGGTGCTTTTAAAATCTATGTATTTTTAATTTAAAAGCGGTTTCTCTCTCCTGCCCTCCCCCTCCCTCCAGACAGTGAAAAGGAGCTCAATGTTAGTGGGTGAGTAAGTGAATCAACTAGCAGAGAGAGCACAGCAAGTTGAAGTGTCAAATTACATTGGCTATTCAATTACCAAAGGGCCATGCTTTGTGGCTGTTGGCAAAATCTGTCCCAGATTCCTATCTGAAAGGGAGCTGCCTCCTGTAGGGATGTTCTTTCTGCTCCCCCCCGCCCGCATCACCGAAAGTTACAAATCTTCGCTGCAAGTTAACGATGCAAATACTGTGTTGCAAGGTTTAAAACGCAGCCCCACGCACCGAGGTGGAGCAGAAACTTCCTCTTCATCCTAGTGCCAAGCCAGCCCCAGCTAGGCGACGGGGAGCATGGGACTCGCCCCCCCCCGGATTGCTGGGCTGCTAAAGGGGGGACCCCGCTCTGCAATGGGTGTGATTTAAAGCGTGCTCCGTTGCGGTTCTCCCCCCAGGGGGGATTTTACAGGGGTTTGGGGGAGCCAGAGCAGCGAGTGGCTGAAAGCGCTTTGGGGTGCGTTTCACTGCCCCTTCGTTGTTGCGAAGGGAGCGGCTCTAAGGACGGAGGGGGGGATAAAGGAACCGATCCAGGGGCGCTCTGGTTCCCCTTCTGCCCCATGCAAAAAAGGGTGTCTGCTCCGGACTGCCGGGGAAGGAGGCGAGACCCCGAGACAGAACTGGTCCTTAACACGGCTCCCTCATTGCCGCTGGCACGCAGAGGGGAGTGGCCGTGTCTCGCAGCCTTCCCCCAGAGGAGCACGGCCGGGGATCGGGGGGGGGGCTGGTTTTTATTTCAGTGGCAATCGCCGCTGTGGGGATGAGGGCACCCAATTGTCTCCGAAAGTTTGCTCCTGGTCCGGGCCAACAATTCAACGAGCTGCCCTGTGAGCGCCGCCCGCGACACGGGGTGGAGCACGTCCCTGCCACAGAGGGGCTCGCACACCCGGCTGCGAGCCGGGGAACAAAAATAGCGGGGGGGGGGGAGCGTGATCTGCAGCAAGAGGACACAAGGACGATTCCTGGTGACGGCGAGCACCAATCCTCTCCCCACCATCCCCCCGGCTTCTCCTCCCCCTGCTGAAACACTTCCCGGCCGATCAATATTTTATGACGGGCTGTTAATAAGCCTAATGTATTCATTCCGGTTCCAAGGGGGCTTGTTAGATTATGCAATTAAGCGCAGCCATTTGAGCAGGGCTCGGCGGCGCTGTTTTGTGGGAGGAGGAGAAAGATCCCGCCTGTAAGGGATGCCGGCTCGGGGGGCATGTTTCAGCCCCATTCATCGCGCTGGGTACGGTGGGAACCCTTGGCCACGGGTGCCGCGTGTGTGGACGGGTTTCGCGCAGCCCTGGCACGGGGGGGGGGGGGCTCGCTCGCTGATTGAGGGTGTCCCCCGCCTGCAGAGAGGGGCGAGCAGGCACTCCGGGTTCATTAGTAAGGGGGGGTCATACCCTTAATTGCTGCCTCGTCGTCCCCACACACATCCCGCAGCGAGCCTCGTGTGCGGGGCGGCTGGGACTCCCGGCCCCGCGTGCGCGGCTTCTCGTGCCCCCGGCAAGCGAGGCCCTGCCCCTCGCAGAGGTCGGAGGAGGCCCTGCATTAACTTTGCGGAGGGGCCTTGCGTGGGTCCCTTAGCACCCCCCCGCCGCACCTCAGCTGAGCCCCGCGCTGTTTCCCGCACAGCTGAGGCGGCTCTGCGTGCTTCCCCCCCCCGCAGCGTGTCTCCGGCCTCTGCCCGCCCTTACCCCTGCTTGCAACACACCCGGGGCGCGGGCATTTGGACCCCCCCGGCCGGGCTTTAATTCCCCGCGCGGGGCGCGAGCGCCTTCGCCCAGGGGCGGCGGTTGCGCCTCCTCGCGCGCAGGTAGCGCGCCCGCCTCGCGGCGCTGTATAAATAACAATCACCCCACCGAGGGGGAGGGGGGGCACGCAGAGCTGGGCGCTCTTGCCACGGCCCCGCCGCTCGAGGCGGGCGCGCGGGGAAGGGACGCTCCCGTCCCGGGGCGGCTCCGGGCGCCGCGTTTTGCAGGCCGCCGCCGTGTCGGCCGGAGAGCGCTGAATAACAAAGGCGAGCCGGAGCGAGCGAGCCGCGGCCGCGCGGCGGCAGGGCTGGCGGAGTGACGTCAGGGAACAATGCCCGTGCCAGCCGCGCCGACACACGCCCCGCGCCGCTGCTCCGCTCCCTTGCCCCGCCCTCCGGCCCCAGCAGCGGCGCCGCGCGCGAGCCCCGCTGCTGCCCCGCGCCTTAAAGGGACCTTGCCCTCGGGCCGCGCGCCGGAGGGAGCCGCGCCCCGCCCTGCCCCGCGCGGGGCCCGAACTCCCCGCCCCGCCCGCGGCTTGTTGCAAGGGGGGGGTTCCACGCCCCGCGCCTTTGCAGCGCCGCTGACCTTTTGCAATGCGCCCCCCCCGCTCGCTCTCGGTGGGGAGGCCCGCCCTTGCGGGGCGGCCGGGGGAGCTCGGAGCGGCTCGGCCCCCAGGCCTGGTGCAAAGCCGCCTGCAGACGAGAAGATTTCATTGGGCTTCCCTGAGCTTTGCCTCAGCAGCCTGCCCCCCGCCCAGGCAGCTTGCGGGGTGCTGGCCCGCTCAGGGCCCCGGTTTGGAAGGGGTTTAGGCGCCTGCCTTGTAAGGTCTTTGGGGCAGGACCACCTTTTGTCCTGGGGGGGTGCAGTGGGGAGCAGCCCTGGGCCCTGACTTGGCCAGCTGCAGGGTGATTATCACTATCACCACAGCCAGGCTCCACATAATACAAACGAGCCCCCACAAGCGGGCATTTTGGAAGCACCCGGGCCTCACGCCCATTTATTTCAGGGTACTTTGGGAACTGCCCCTAGACACCTAGCAATCTGGGCTTGGGTGCTCCGGCTGGGCACTCCAAAAGAGTGGTGCCCCCTTTTAAAAATGGAGCCCTTAACCAGGCCATGCTTCAGTGTCCCCATCAGGAAAAGGGCTAATGAGCACACCTGGCCTGCCCTGAGGTGTTTTGACTTGTAGCGAACTTGGAAATAGATGGAAGGCTCCATAGAAAGGGGAAAAAGGGGAACACCAGCATTACAAATGGACCAGGCAACCACACACCTCATTTGGAACCAGAAGTACCCCAACGGGCTGCAGCAGAGGCCCCTCTCCCGTCCCCCCAAAAATAAATACAGCACAGTACTGTGCTAAGCCCGAGCTACTAAAAAAATAAAAGGAAAATTTCTGAAAAAGGTTTGACACACAAACTGTTTCTGTGCTTGTTTCATTTAACCTAAAGATGGTTAAAAGCAGCATTTTTCTTCTGCACAGTAAGTTTCAAAGCTATATTAAGTCCACCTTCAGCTGGAAACGTTTGAAAGAACAACCATAACGTTTTGTTCAGAGTTACAAACAATTCAGTTACAACCAGCCTCTTTTCGGAGGTATTGGTAACTCTGTGGTTCTACTGTAATTTAATTTATTATTCTAGAAGTGCAAAAATGTCAGTGTTACAGTGTCTTCGCTCCATGTTTCTAAAGAGCCATATAAAGTTTCACAAGAAGAGTACTAATAGTTTCAGTGGATTTTCCATGAATGGCTGTGTGGACAGAAGAGGGTGTTTTAAAGTTGGATTTTTACGTAGATGATGTGATTCAGGTGGTTATTTTATATCAGTTAGGATTAAACAGACCGACGACGTGTGCAGCCTTTTAAAAATGTACCGTACTATGCACGTGCTAAGCATTATCATCCATAAAAGAGAACGTTTTCTGTTAAATAGGCAGAACCAATGGTTTCACTTCCTACTACTTTAGAGGGATCCCTGCTCCAGAAACAGGGTATGCTGGATCTCGTGGGGGGCGATAATCTTTGCAGAAAGCTCCCTATTCATTTGGGCCAGCCTGAGGACAAGATTATCAGCCCCAACAGGCCTTACCTTCTTGTAAATATGATGGCCTCTTTTCCTGTCCATTTTTACACTACGTTGCCCTTCCTTTGAGATCCATATAAACCCCAATAAATATATCCAGCAGTCCAGAGATTTAAAAGACGGATACTGTTTAGTCAATGCAGCCCATAAATCATTCTGTTCCCAAGCCTGCCTTTGATGCCCATTATTAAAACGTGGGCTGCATAAACCCAGCTTTCTAAGTAACTGATGATGACATCGTACCCATGCAGTCGTTTCATTATAATCACACAGATGATATGTCATTAGCATCACACCTTAATAGTGGATTAATCTGCAATTAATTTTCCTTTTCTTATTAAATGATCAGCTTGCTAAGGAGTCAAAACTTTTGTTTTAGCGGTACACAAAGGCAAAGGCTAGCGCTAGATTTAATGCTTCATATTCTAAAAATTAATGGGTTAGAACTGTGCTGAAGGCAAAAGTAGTATAAGAAATTAAATGTCTCTCTGGGATGGAAAAATGTTTACAAGGCCATATTCTGCCCTCTGTACTTCATCATTTCCACTGATGTCAATGGGGTAGAAAATGTAAATTGGAAGCCGTGTTATTGGGGAGTTGTGTAGTAACTGGTTTAATTCTTCAAGATTCGTTGTGACTGCCACAAAAGAATCACTGCATTGTGTGGGGGTGTTTTTTAATCAGCCATACCACTTTGTGCTGTTCTCCTGCAGTTTTCACCAGCAGATGTGGGCTGGCTTGGTACATGGCTGGGAAAAATCAAGGGATAGCAGGAAGTGGTGCTGTTCATTTAGCAGGTGTCATTCTGCCCTCCCAGTCTGTCCTAAATCAACTGTCCCAGTACAAGGTTGGGAACACTGTGCTGCTAGAGGTGCCATGTGCAGAAAGCCATAAAACTGAGATCTTGACCACTTGTAGTCACTGGATATCAGGCAGCACCTTTTGTAAGAGTAAGGGTGTTAACCACAGTGCCTGGCCAAATGCCAGCTATTCCATTTTGCCTATCTAATGACCCAGTGCACTCTTAGGCGGGTAAGATATCTTCCTTTACTTCCTCCCTAAACTGTTGCTGTGTTTAACACCTGCCCTGTTTCATCCCAAAGGGGGTTGCAGTAGTCCATTTGCATGGTATATTTGGAGATCATTTTAAGTTCGTAAAGTTCCATGGGATAAAAGGAGTTATATAAATGCAAGATTGGAGATAAAGAGGAGAGCCTGAGCTGATTTGATCTGTGCTCAGCATAATTCAGGGAGCTGCAAAGGTGGCCTTCAGATACTGCTATGCTCTCTACCTCCCTTCCCCCTGGTTCTGGGGCCAGCTGGGGACTGGGTCACTCCTCGGTATAAGGCAGAGCATCCCCAAAACTGATCAAGGTTACAGCTGCCTATAGCCCCAAGGGACAATTCTGGCCATGGAGGTTTGCCTAGGCATAGGGATACCTTGGCCACGTGCCACGGCTGAGGAGAAGGGGCAATGTTAAAACCACTACAATGGCTTCACGACTCCTGGAGATTTTTCCCTGCAGGGATCGGCTTCCTTTCCACCTCCTTTGCACTGCCAAAGCAAAACAACAGCATTTGCAGGTCCAAGGCTTAGGGCCTGGTTTTTGTTCTTTGTTTTTGGTTGGGTGGTTTTTACAGTGGGGGCTGTGTTTAGCAAATGAGTGCTCTGGACAAATAAAGACTCGTAGCTGTGGTTATAACCAGCCTTCACACAGAAACCGTGAAGACTTCATCACGTGCACCTTGTTCCTGGCTTAGCATTCTAATAGTGAAGTACTAAATCTCATCTGAGAAGGGACAGTTGTTGTGAATCATGGTGCACTAGGTGGTGGTCCTGTCCACAAGGAACTAGCCTGAATCTGCTAAACTCATCTATGTAACCCAAGGCAGATTTGAATTCCATTCCCTAGAGGATAGAGTGCTAAACCAGTGCATCGCTTCGGCCTCTGTAGATGTAGTTCAAATGATTGGGTTTTGCTGCTACCATAATTCACATTGTAATGAAAATAAAATTGATCATGATTGCATGCAAGCACTTAGGTCATCATATGGTATTCTCACAACATCACTCCCTGCATGATTCCTTTGGTCTGCAACCATCACGGCTGATCATTCCTCATCGTCCAGTGTGGTTTTAAGTCAGGAGTGCTTTATTTTCTTGCTCTTCACTTATAATTCAGGACCACAGATTCTAAGGCCAGAAGGGACCACTCTGACCATCTAGTCTGACCTCTTATAGGTCAAGCTATAGAACTTCTCCCAAATTATTCCTGGTTGAATTAGAACATGTCTTTCAGACAAACATCTAATCTTGATTTTAAAATGGCCAGTAACAGAGCGCACACCAGAAGTGGGAAACCCTTCTGCTAGAGGCTGTACCGATCCACATGCAGATCCTTGCCCTGAAGAGCAATGCATCATTCTTACCCTTCTATTCAGGGCACAAAAGTCTCATCATGTATCAACGCCTCTCCTATGTGTTCCCCTATTCATTACCAACCACATATAGATCCTGCCCTGTGGATACTTACTCATGTAAATAGTCCCACTAAGGTTCGGCTAACTTTGCCTCAGAGAAAGGATGTGGGCTCAGAGCCTGAATTTCATGGCACCCCACTGAAAATCAGGACTAACGCCCATGAAGACCCTGAAATTCCGCCAGTGTGAAACATGTCTAAGGCTACGTCTACACTGCAGCTGGTGTAGTTGTCAGCTCGGGTAGATGTACCTGTACCAACTCTGATCATGCTACTTGCGAAGATGGGACAGGTTAGTTGTCCCAAGTATGATTGCTCTGAAACCCTAGGCAAGTACTCGGATGATTAGCCTCTCCTGCAGTTCACGCCACTGCACAAATACTATTTTCAGCCTGCTACCCCCGTCAGAGCTCACATGGGTATATTTACTCAAGCTGGAAATTACTCCATCAGCTTCAGTGTACACATAGACTAAGTGAGGTCAGACGCCGGCCCTGTGTGTTTCACTATGGCCGTGAGGAATATAGTTTCAGCAGTGAGGAATGTATGTATTTTATGTGTGTCCTCATAATATAGAAAATGGGGTTTATTTTGATTTTTCGGTGAGAGATTAAAGTGCAGGGCCATAAACATTAAATAGATTTGCAACACAAACAAGGAAAACACAAACAAGTTTGCAGAGAAAAACACATTGAAAATGATTACAAGATGTTAGGAGAAAAGTTGTTGGAGCCCCGCCGCCCCCCCCCCTTTCCCTTTTGAGGCTTTTAAAAATATTTGCACATTCTCTGAGATTTTGTCCTCCTTTTGTTCTTTTTAACCTACACTACCTGCCAGTCACAAACTTCAGCAACAAAAGGAAGGGACCAGATTTCTTCAAGGAGACTCCAAGGGTAGAGAGACGGTCGAATTTCTTCAAAACAGCCAGCAGACACGAGGCCCGGCCCAGCGCCACTTGCACATAAATGTTAAACTTCTGCATCTGTTCCTAAGCTTGATCTTTCTGAACTTTCAGATTCAAATCCCAATGTCACAAACTGCTCTCCATAGATGGACTCCTGTACCCGCATGGAACCTCACTAGCTTTATGGGTACCTGTGCAAAGCAGTTCACTGGACTGGGGCCTAAATTGCTTAGCTTGCAAACACTTATGTATGTGCTTACCTTTAAGCCGTAAGTAGTTCAGCTGAAGTCATTGGAACCGCTCATGTACTTAAAGTTAAGCTTGTGTTTGCTTGGGGAATTAGGGTCTCAGTTTGGATCATGTAAGTTAAGGTTGCCAACCCTACAGGATTGTCCTGTAGTCTCCAGGAATGAAAGATTATGGTTGTGATGAAATCTCCAGGAATACGCCCAACCAAAATTGGCAACCCTAATCATGCTACATTAAATGAGAAGATATGATATGTTTGGCAATAACACAATTAAACTATTTTAAGAAACCAATGAATCAGTATGGTGGGGCAAGACAGCAGTGAAACCCAGAATGCAAATCTTGCAGATTTAGGAGTTGCATAAAAAAAAAAAAAACTTGTCAAAGAGACGCCTAAGTGAATAGTAAAATAAGGCAAATCATTAGCCTGCTGCGGAGGAGCTGGGCCTATGTACACTGGGTAAATGCAGTGTGACTGGGTCACTCTAAGGGTCCTAACAACCCACCGCTGTGTCTTGTGTGCGAAAGATAGAAGTGTTTGATTTGGCTGTTGCCCTTTTCAGGCAGGACGCTGCCTACAGCAGTGTTATTCAGCAACAACAAGCAAGTTACAGGTCACAAATCAAACCATATCCCACAAGGCCCACCTGCCATCAGGAACAGCAGTGGCCTCTACTCACCTCATGGCCCTAGCCTGACTTTTCTTACAGAGTGAAACCTAAAAGTCTGCTCTCCCTCAAAACCCGCTTCCAAATGTGCTGGGCAATCCTCCTTTTAACTCCTCCCTCCAGGCCTGACACCCACTGCACATGTAGCAGAGGCTGTTCCACAGCAGTTCATTAACCCTTTTCTGGCCAATGTGCCAATTGTATAGCCTCCGGTGCAGCATTATAATAAATAGCTTATCATTGGTACAAGGGATCCATTTAGAAAGACATCCACAAGAGTCAGTGCCTAGAATCCTTCATTCTAAAACGAATTCAACCCATGCTGCCAGCGATTTGGCCAAAGCAAGGTTTCAGATCCAAACACCTTCTCAGCTTCAAGGACATTTGAATCTAGATTTGGCTCTGGTTAAATCCCTTCGATGGCCCCAAAATCTTGGGTCCAAACACACCTGAACAGCAGGGAAATTTGGATCCAGACCTGAAAATAGAGGCTTGGGCCCCACTGGCACTCAGGGGTTGAAACTCAGGGAAATGTAGGCAGACAGAATATAATTATCCATACTGGAATCCGGCCAGGATGCTGTGCCTAACAAGCCTGCTCTTGCAAAAAGTGCTAGAAAATCTTTAATGACAACAAGTGTCAGGACCTTTTTTTTAATCTCCTCCAAATGATGCAATTGGGTACCTCCCACAAAAATCAGACATGTATATACCTTGAAATCATTCTAGTTTCTATGGACCAGCTCCTCAAAGCTTATTAGGCACCTGAATCAATGGGAGTAAGGTATCTAAGTCTTTTTGAGGAGCTCGGCATATATAAGAGGTGCCTTTGATATATGTTCTCAGTTTTGAGAGAGTAGAAGGAATGCATTGTGTCTGTCTCCGTGACTCCTACTGTCTAGCCAGGAAAGGAAGCAGAGTTTCTCTGGGCCAGCCTGATTTTTAATGGAGAAAGGGAATGAGATTTAAGAGGAAACAAATAAACATTCTTGCTTTGCAAGTGGTTGTAAGTCTGAGAAATCCTTTGCCTCTGCTCTGGATCTTGGTATCTGACCTGCCGAGGCAAAAAGGCAAATTACGAGAAAGAAGCCAGATGTTGCTTGTGGGAGATTGTTGCAAGAATGGAATTCTGTCAGGACCCACTAGAGATGGGAAGTCCCTGAAATCAGAATTTTCCCAGACTTTGGATTGTTTAGAGCCCAGATTTTGGTCACACCTAACCCCCTACCTGCCACGGCCTAATGGGACATCAAACTATGCAAAAGTGAACCAAAGTTGTGAAGTCTGATAGTGAATTGCGATAGTCCCATTTCCAATATAGCCCCAAGTTATACGAATGCCAAACCAATTGGGCTAAATAAAATGCAATCTTGTGAGTCAGGGAAACTTGTCTATGACTTGTTTTCCTATAGATATCTCTATCTAGCATCCTTTACATTTTTCATTGCCTGTATTTTGTGTCACAAGGGAGATGGTTAGTCAAATTTGTAGGGGAAAAAAAAAGCACTTCACAAAAGCTGAATAAATAAACATAAGTTGTTCTGAAGCATTAGCATTTATGTAATAACTGCCTTAATACAGATGAAGCACAAAGTCTGACTTCCATTGAATCTAAAACTGTAACAATTAGCTTCCCTTAATCTTCAGTGCTTCAACAGATACTAATGGTTTTCTGTTCAAAGGCCAAGTAAAAATGCAGACTTTCAAGTGTGACAAAACTCTTTTGATGGGCATGTGTTTGCGAGTGTGTTCCACTAAAAGTGGAAAGGTTGAAACTGTTTCATGGAGTCTAGCTAGCATAAAAAATAGATGACTTTATTAACAGCCGATAGGCTGGAATGTAAGTCAGATAAGGTGAGAGTAAGTGCTGAAGGGTTATAGGGCAGTGAGCTCCTTTTCAGATTTTTTCCCTCTCTTCCAGGAATAATTGACCTCTAGAATGAGATGATGCCTGCACAGTTTTAGCAACACTGGTTTCTTTATAGACAAGTTACACTAGCTGGGGATTGAAAGTAGGGTTTGCAATGGGAAACTAACTGCAGTCCTACCTCTAGAGTAACGAATATTGCTATACATTTTTTTACAGAGACATACACATCCCTGCACTTAGGGTACATTTATCAAGGAGACAAACAATTTCCAGCACTCAAGTCCAAGTTAAGATGCCAATCTAGAAATTCAGATCTGGCACTGTAAGATACATGTGTAAGAGCAGAACAATTTAAGCACTTCTTTGAGTAATCACTCAAACTACATACTAGGGGTGAAATCCTGGTCCCATTCAATGAACGTTTTGCCCTTGACTACACTGGGAGCCAGGATTCCACGCTAGATCTATTTTACGTACTCAAGAAGTCTTCGCATGATGGAAACGTAACTGGGAACGGTTTCTTCTCTTTTCAAAATGTACTAAAGCTCTCAATAAAACAATTAATTTGACAGCCAGCTCATGCTGTGGACTGATTATTTTTGTTTCTTGAAGTTCCAACTATTCTGAATCAGTAGAGAGACATGGAATTTTAAATATTGTATCTGAGCACAGGCAATTTCCCCCACGAAAGTTTAATAAGGATTGTTAGTACATCATTGTAGCTGGTAATTGCATAGGTACACATGGTAATTGCATGTATTTGCACTAATTATGCAAATGTACAATAATTAAAGCTCCAGGGTTTTCATGGTAAATTTTTGAGACACACATGGATTTGTCATGGCAAAAGTGTCAGACGTCATTTGTAGGAAAAATAAAGAAAAGTCAGGGGTTCAGGCCCCTTCAAGACTGAAGATTACAAAACTCTATAATTAAATAGCAACCACAATGTCCCACATGTTTCTTTGGGCACCTGGATACAGCGCCTTACAAAATGTTCTTTCAGAGTTGGACTTTTTTCCATTTTGTTAAAAAATGTTTTTATATGTGAAATCTTGGAGGGCAGAACATTTAATCCTTGTCCCTTTTCCTCTGCTCAGTGTCCAAGCTGTTTGCTGTTTGTTCAGGGAAAGACAGCAAGAAGAATTCTTATTCTTTTTTATTACTACACTCATGCCCCACATTCCCAATGACAACCTCTCTCTCCCTAAGGACCTGATCAAAGTCCATTGAGGCAGTCAATGGAAAGACTCCCATAGACGTCAATGTGTTTGAATCAGGCCTTATACCACCAACCCAGCAGGCTGGCTTTTGAACGTTATATATAAAACCTGATGTTCATCTCACTTATGGTTATGGTACTTTTTGCAAGACTAGAACTTTTAACTTTGGGGTCCTTGTCAAATTCCAACTCCTTTTTTCTACCTAATTTGTAGAGATGGGCTTGAAGCAAAATTGAAAGACCAGCAGCCCCAAAGACTGGAGTAATATGGATCCAAATTTATTGGGATCTTCACCTATAATGGGCCACCCCCCAAACAGGAGATCTGCATCCTAGGTTCATGGGATGTAAATATCTCATGGGATATGAAACAGAGGCCCCTATCCATTAGACTCCAAAATATTGCAACATCAGTAACTCGAAAAGATGCTTTTTCACCTCCAAACAGTGTTGCTTAGCCAGGCTCAGACATAGTTGCTGCAGAGATCCACCCCAGAGGTAGGTAAACAACAGCTAAAATGAGCCTTTGGGGCTGGATGGAGCTGCTGCACTCCAAAAGAAATTGGGACTCAGGGAATCCTAATTCCTCCGATAATCAACTGTTGTCCAGATGTAGGAGGGACATACGCCACTGCAGTTCTGGAAAGAGTGAGGCTTCAGGTCCAGATTAAAGAACGTTAAGGCTTTGCGCTCTGTGGAATGTGCGCCCCCCCATCCCTTCCTTAAACGCGACAGAGCATGTGATATACCAGACATGCAATCACCAATCTAGGCAAAACTTCAATATGCCACCTTCCACTCTCACTCCCTAGAACAGAGTTTCTCAAATGGGGGATGGGGGACACTCTTCGGACAGCACGTTGGACTTTCACAGAGGTTGTGGCAAGGCTTCTGACGGTTTGGTGGTTGTGGGCAGAGAGGAGAATACCAACCGCCAGGTGAGTTTGGCCTTTCATGATATTGGGAGGGCTAGGGCGAATTTGAATGAGTGTTGTTGTGACTTGGTGTATGGGTTTGCAGGACCACTTAGGGTTCCCCCACCTCCAGTCATCAGGGACTACCATGAGATGGGGGCCCTGTGCAAATGCACATGGATTAATCTGGGCCTTTTCCCTCCTCACCCCTGGCCAATGAGCAGGCTCTATTCTGAGTACAGAGGCAAGGCCTTACCTACTCCACACCCTCATCACGCCTTTCCACACCCTTTTGCTGAGAGAGGTGGAGTGTGCCTGGAATACAGAGACGGTTCTGCACCATGCCTGGGCCTAACATCGAAGTATGTTGAGTGAGGCAGGCTGGCTACAGCCTGAGTGGTCTACTTGGCCAGATAAGAGAACGACTACATAGTGAGAGCCGTCTGCATGGAAGGTGCTCAAAATACGTAACCGGGCTCAACTCTCGAGTGTACTGGATGTTTCACCCCTAAACGAACTCTTTTGTTACGAGCTTGAGGCCCAGATACGTTTGTAGTGATAATGAGAATAGAAAGTCCACTGAATTCAATAATTACTCCAGATTTACCGCAGTGAAAGTAAAACAGATCTGCCCACCCCCACCCAGCCCCCCAATTCTGTTGCTGTGCAAAAAAATACTTCTCTTTGGTCTCTCTCTTTCTGCATCTGAAACGTGCCTCATTGTTATCATAGCACCATTTCTTGGGGTGATCATAGTTTTTAGGTAAACGTGTCTATAAATAGGACCTTCTCAATAAATGATCAGCCACGAACTCTCTTCTTAGACAGTTGGAATCTGTAAAACCATCTCTAGAATACAGATTTTGGCCCATCATGTGATAGCATTGTGGGGTTGAAGCTGACCTCTAACACAGGTGGGTTGTCCCCTATGGCACTGGAAAGGTAAATTATCCCAGATTTGGAATAAAGAAGTTTGGATTTAATCTGTTGCATCTCGTCAATGTCATAAAGAATTAGTGCCCTCCTTCCAGGTAGATCATTTTAATAGGTTTGTTCAAACTGAATTAAAGGACCAGGAGATACTATGGGTTAGATTATGACATCCTCATTCACACTGAATGATAACTTACCCCCCAAATAGTCCACTGATATCAATGAAACTTCTCACAGAATAAGCTACTATTAGATGTGAGTAAAAGCATCAGTCTGGCTCGGGGTAAGTAGTAGTGATTATGCACTAGAACTGTTCATAATATAGTAAAAATTCACTAGAATTTAAGAAAATAAAAAAAGATCTCATGCTACTACATTTTGCAATTGTCTCAGTCATTTTCCATATTGTATAATTTTTAAAAAAATCACAAGTTTTCAAAAAATTTGAATTTGAATTTTTTAAAATGATTTTTAAATTAAAAAAAAAATCAACGTGTGATTAAGCTGACCAGTCAAAACTGGCAATGCTGAAAAACAAACAAACAAAAAGTAATTTCTAACAACCAGTGGGCTTCCCTTTAAGAAAAGTGACCTCTTTGGGACAGAAACTATCTTCTATGCTTTATTTGTACAGCGCCTACCACACTGGGATCCCATTCGTGGTCAGGCCCTGGGCACTACCACGATAAACAATAAAATAGGAATATTTGACACGTTTTAAGTGTAGCAGAATATAATCCAATATATTTTCTCAATTGCCATTGGTTTTTTTTTTAAGTTAAAGAAAAAATTAGGAGGTGATTGAGATTTTCATACAAATGTTCAGTTTGCTACAAAGAAAAAAGTATTCAAAAAACATTCTGACCAGAACTGTTAATTTCCAGTACTTGATTCAAAGAGTTCACTTGTTCTTCAGCTGAGTTGTACACCAAATTACTTGACTGCTAGAATTTAGAGGAAGTGTGGTATGTGGTTAAAGCACAAGCCTTGGACTCAGGAGACCTGATCTCTGTGTGTAGCCCTTCAACAGACTTCCGCTGTGACCTTGGACACATCACTTCAGTTTCTCCATCTTGAAAGTGAGACTAATAATAGCCTCACCACAGAGGCATGGCTAATCAGCAACAGCATTAGAGCAGGAGAAAGTGTTTTTGTTTTTCTTCGGTGCGGTTGGCAAGATCTCAATGATACCTACCTGTGGGTGCAGCTTGGGTGAGGAGACATTCGCTTCCAAAGGCATGGCTGGGCCTATGAGACGAACCGCAACCCAATGAGGCCCTCAGGGCCTGATCTTCCAGTGGAAAGCATTTGTGGAAAGTGGGTGCAAAATGCTACCACTGTACTTGGAAACAAGATTAAGGCGATACAAGTTGGAAGCCCTTGGGACTGCTGGAAGAGAACACCCCAAATGTTTGGTGAAATCCCAGAAGTCTGGTAAATCCGGACCTCATTCATCCATAAGCCATTTTCTGTTCCCCTCGTATTTTAGATTAGTATTAATACCCAATGTTTCCACACTACTTTTCATCTGTAGATCTTTCAGAGGGAACATTATCACAACCATTTTACAGATTGAGAAATGGAGGCACAGAGGTGAAGCGACTTACCCAACGTCACCCAGCAGGCCAATAGCAGAGTTGGAAACAGTACCCGGGGCTCCTAAGGTCATGTCTACACTAGCATTTACGCTGGCAAAACTTTTGTCGCTCAGGGGTGTGAGAAAAGAAACATACCTCTTTGAGCGACATTGCTTGTGCTGGCAAAGCTTCTTGTGTGTCCAGCACCGTCTCCCGCCGACATAGCTAACCCCCCGAGTTGAGCTGGTTTTATTATGCCACCGGGAGACATAATGGGTCCCCTCAGCATTACACGGCTACATGAGAGCTTACAGAGCACCAATACAGCTGTGCTGCTACGGGCTTGTAAGTGTAGACATGCTTTAGAGCAGACGCCAGTGCTGTATGCCACATTGCCTCTTGCCTTGCGAGCTTGTTTTTGTTTCACTGCACTCTGGACAGCGGACATACTGTCAGTCCTGACCTCATTTATGACATAGCTGACCAGGAACTGACATCTGATTTTCCGCAGTGTTTTTTAGCCATATCCCATACTGGCCTTTGCTATTTCTAGCTGGGCACTCAGAAACTGAGACATCTTCCGTTAGTGGACGTTTAAGAATTTAGTCCCTAATTTATAAGACAACTGGCTCATCTGAACAATGGGAATAAATAATGCTTTATCATTATCTCACATGGCCATGGTGAAAAGTGCTTGCTTTGCAACCTTTACACAGACGTGCTACAATGACAGGCTCTTCAATGCTCAGTGACAGAATATTTCAACTGTGGCTGCTCAGCGTCTTAGGCAATAGACGCCTCAAGTTGGGCACCCAAAATGAGCGCAGTCTTGAAAATGTAGGCCAAAGTGATTTCCTGAAACTCATCCAGCAAGACAAGCACAAAGCAAGGAGCAGAACCCAGGAGTCATGATGGCCAGGCCCTTCTTCTAACTACTAGACAGCAATACTCCCCACTTCTCCAGTAGCTCCAATCCCTAAATTAAAGTTACAGCAGTTTAAATGAAGATGAAACTATGTGTGTCTTCTGATCTGCTGACCATCTACTATTCTTCTTCCTTTTCCTTTGAGTAGCCTGCCCAACAAATTCACCCCTCCTCTTTTGACACAAAGTTAGGTGGTGATTAGGTGCATCACAATATATCTTTCCAAAGGGGGAGAGTACCCGACTAACATACCTTTGCTCACTGATCTCTGTTTTTCTGGAAAAGTAGCGATGCTATTGTTCTGAACCGAACTGTGTGTTTTCCACTTTCCCTTGCCTCTCAGAAAGTTTCAGAGCAGAGAAAGCCATCCCTTCGTCGCTCTCTTCTGCTTTTAGGGTTCATTCCAGTCACTCATCTTAGTTGTTTAGCCATGTACGTTCTGACCCAGCACCCATTTTGTTTCCTGGCATTGTTAACAATTCAGTTTCATACAGAGGCTCTTTAGGCACTTTAATTGATGGCTTCCTGGCTTTCGATGGTGTTCTTTTGTACCAACCTTACTTTTCCACATTTCCTTTCTGAGAATTTTTCTTTGGGCAGCTGGCATACTGAATGCCTGTCAAAAGCAATACTCTCCCCTACATGGAGAATGGGCTTCAAGTGCACCACCTACTGCATAGACTTGCCCCTTATAAACCAGAAAAGCCCCCAAAGCTCCTGTGAACCTAGATGTGGCACGTTTAGCTATTATATATGACTAATGCCTTTGTTTTCAGCGTAGCACGTCTTTATATAGTTAGGACTCTGCAGGGAATTGAAGGCCAACGAATACCAGCCACAGATGATAAGAAGATGTGCACTCTGTGCCTTCTAAGGGAGATTTGGCTTTTTGACCTTTGTGTACGGACAAAACATACTATTTTGAAGAAGCAGCTTTACCGACTTCTGTCACACAAGGCTACATTGTATGTTCACAGCAGGCAGTAATGAGCTCACCCATAGTACTACGGATACTGGGGTCAAATACTCCAGCCCATGCCAGCAACATAAATGGATTGGCTTACTTATTCCTCTGGGCTGCCCAGTTCTAGGCCAGCCCCTTGCATTCCTCGGGGCAGAGGTCACGGCTGGAGAACTGCTGTACTCTAGGAATCCTGAACTACTGGAATGCACATCAATTGCAATTGGGCATAACTCGGAGCAGCCCTGAGGCTGCTGCATGGTGTGTTGGGGACTGAAATGGCTCCAGTCCAGCCTCACATCTGTGGGCTACGGGGAGTGCAAAGGTGGATAAAGTCACACTCCCGCCCAGGTACTAAACTAAGCACAGCTTAGCCAGGTTAAAAAGGGTCAGAAACAGGGCCAAGAAAGGCAGGTTGTTATGTTGTCATAAAATTTACCACAACGGTAGGGTGATGGAATGTACCAATCACCACTAGCCTGGTGCCTCCTCCTGGCCACTCTGGAGATTAGCTCATCAGGTCAGCAATCCTTCCCATGGTTGCGTGCCGCCTACTCCATGTCTCCCTCTGGTCTACAGTCCCTCCCTCATTCCAGGAACTGCAGCATCCACTTCATAACTCAGCCCTCGGGCCAGGTGACTCAGCATTCCCCCATTCCGGGGTATATCCAAGTCTTTCCTTCGCTGCCTCAGGTGCCACTCCTTCAGTGGCTGGTACGGGAACCCATGCCCACCCTCTGCTCTGGGTTCTGGCTCAGGGACCCTCTAGTCACCCGTCAAGTCTGGTCCTCCCTGTACCTTATTGCGTTTCCCTGAGTCCTTTCCTAACCTGGCTCTCCCGTCCTTCTCTGGGTCTGCCAGTTTCACCACTCCCTCCTCCCAGGGAGCAACTGCAGCCTACATCTCTCTCCTGCCTCCAAACACTCTTCTCTCTGTTGCCAGAGAGTGACTGCAGCCTTTCCCAGCAGCCCTTTCTGTTTCCAGCTTCCTGGCTTTATAGGCTCCACCTGCTTCTGCCCAGCTGAAGCTGCTTGCAATCACGTGATGGTGGCTAAGGAGTGAAAGTGCATGGAGACTGAACTGTCCTCTCACCTTTACAGGTAAAACAAGGCATGGGGGAACTTGTACTGCCACAGCCAATATCCTCTTTATTCCACTCTTGCCATCTCTCAGCCCCAGCTCCTGGAGTCATAGGACTTTGCCGCTGTCAGTAATTCTAACCTATATATTGTGGCGAACTGCCCGCTCCCCTGGTGGGTCTTGTGCTTTCACTTTCTGTTTGTGGTCAGGGCACCCCGGCTACCTCGTCTCCCCTGGCTGTAGCAGAGCTCTGTCTCCTGACCTGGGAGGGAAACCTCTCCTCAAGCTGCTCCGCACCTTCTGGCAACTTCTCCTGCGTTTGTTCCCTCCCCTTCCTTTAGGGAAGGCAGGGTTTAAATACCTTTGGCCCCGCCCTTCATTGGGCCCAGGTGTCTTTAATCGTTCTCCTGTGCTTTCCTCTCTGCCTGCGGGGCAGAGGGTTTTTAACCCTTTCAGGCCCTCATACTGGCCCACCCTTTTAAAGCTGTCCGGCCTGACTTTATCACAACATATAAATGTTTCTGGCCTTCAACTGTGCAGAGAAAACCCAGAAGACTTGACCCCTAAAGGTTCAAAAAACAGAAGGCAAATAAAGATGCTGTCCCTGTGACACTGGCAGACCAGGTGCCAGCTCATGCAAAGGATCACAGGCCTCAACTGAATACTGATGAATACAGAGCTGAAATCAGTTTGTGTAACTCACCAGACAGGAGAGAGCGAGACTAATAGTGTAAAGTGCTGATCGCCAACGGAAGGTGTTATGTCTGGAAGACAAGGAAGTCCCATCGACACCAGACAGATTAGAGTGAAACATTAAAGAGGACAAAAGACTGTTGTTTACTTCCTCCTATTCCCCATGAAGATGAGTCTTGCAAGGAATTCCTCAAATCAGCTGAGTTTGCAGCTCAAAGCAGAAAGGGAATATCTGTAACCAGGAGGAACTGTCTCTTTATGCTGCTTGGATTCTGGGGATGCGAAGCAAGGATTATTAGGCATAAGAAAAGATCCCCAGTGCTTAGCCTGCGTTAGCCCAAAAGGACATATAGAACTTGTTTATCATAGCAGCTGGGAAAGTTAAAATTGTAACTCATTTGTGTGTGTATGTGCTTAGCTGCTTTAACCTTGTAAATAATGCTTTAATTTCCTTTTCTTATGTAAGGGATCTTTAGATAGCTTATTATAGGACTGGCTACAAGCCTTGTCTTTGGTGTGAAATCTAAAGTGCAATTGAGCTAGGGTAAGTGGCTGGTCCTTTGGGACAGGAAGTCACCTGAATATTGCTGTAATCCTTGGTGTAGGGGACTATCTATCACAAAGGTACTCACCTGGGTGGCAAAACAGATCACAGAACCCAAGGGGACTGTCTGTGCCTCTGTGTTAAAGCTGATACAGTGCCTGAGGAATTTATATTTGGTACTTGGCTGATGAAATCTATGCATAGAACTCACAACCAGTTTGGGGTTTGTGCCCCTGGTTCTTTCAGTTTGCCCTGAGGTTTGTACACATGCTGTTTGACAGCCCTGGCCTCCCCACAACATTTCCCCTCTCTCAAATTCTGGATTTGTTAGCCAATCTTATGATTTCTATGGGCCTTGACTCAGGCGTTCTGAAATATGGGGCTGGCCTGCCTGCCATTCTCTCAATAACATAAAGAATTTCACCTGAGCGCCCTGAAGACTTGACACCTTTCACCAGAGCCAAATTCCTTTAGGGTGGCTATAACGCTAAGCCCTGGTCTACACTCACCTGGTGATTCAGCAGCAGACGACAAGAATTACGCCAGCGACACCGAGTAGCTCGTGTAACTCCCGTCGACTGCTGTGCCTCCCTTCTGCGTGGCGCCTGCATTGCACCGTGTTCCCATCGATGCAGCGGTACGCTATTTGAGGGGGTGGTTCACCAGCGTCGACTTCCGGTTTGATTGAGCGGGTCTTCACTGACTGCTCCGTCGACCCAGATAGGTCGATCTGACGGCAGCAACTTTGCCGCTCTCAGCATAGACATACCCTAAGACACATAAAGGGGGGAGGACTGGTTCCGTATTTGTTTTAATTTGAAGAATGCTGAGCCTTTCAGGCTAAACATAGTTGCGGCTAAGATTTTTTGCAAAACAGCCTTGTGTCTCCTAGGAAAATACATGCCAGGAAAGCTGGCAATTTGGCCCAACAGCATATATTCTAAGTATTATAAAATGGACATAACAATGGGCTATTGCTTTTTTGCTCAGGAAATCAGGAAAACTAATTCCACGGGGAGCAAAAAGAGCCGTCAAACTTTCTTCCATTTCGTCAGGAAATTAAGTCCCTAGTTCTACAATGAGAGGCTTACAGGAAGACCCTGGTTCCCAGTGAATTCAATGGCACTCCAACGGCACTCAAATCATTGGAGAATCAGAGTTTGAGTCACTTCTCCCATTCCACCCATTGGGTTTTATATTGTTTTAATGGAATTATAGAAGACATTTTTGGCAGACCCTTGATTGCCACCTGAAGAGCAGCGTTTGCATTATAAATACATATATTGTGATTTTT
>ML675609.1:11601282-11635521 GCA_007922155.1 Mesoclemmys tuberculata | reverse complement strand
TGGAAATAGACACAAAACTACATTTTCCAACAAAACCTTTTCCTGTAGAATATGTACTTTTAGGGCCAAAACCAGTTCTATTTGATACCACTGCATACCCACTCTGTGTTTACTTTGCACTGGGGGTAAATGACTGCATAAGAGGGAAAGGAATAATATATCCGGTGCTCTGGATTTACACCTGTGTAAAATGAGAGCAGAAGAGGTCTAATGTATGTGTTTATCAACACATTTGCTTACAGATATCTGCAAGCTGTAGGCATTTCAAGATGTCCAATTTCTCTACATATGGGTTAGGCAGAATTTGAAAAGCTGGAGCTTGCACTGAAGTAGAAAAGCCAGCCTCACTACAAAGAAATTCATGTGCCTCTTTAATTACCCTTCTTCACCTACAGGTGGATTTTTCACTCAAGCTGTTTTAGAAATGAGGATGTTAGCCTGGGAAGAGATTTCTGTGTTTTTCTTTGCACAGCCGATGCTGGCTCTTATGTGGCTTGAGTTTCTGATTCTAATGATTTCCTCAGTTCATTCTGTTTTTATACCTCAGGGAAGAAAGAGGTGATCCTCTCAAAATTCATATAATTGCTTTTTATTAAACCTCACTCAAGAAGAAGATGATGGCTTTCTTTATGCTGTTGTTCATCACTATGGCATTTTAAAATTTGCTTTTATATCAGAAACAGTTTACTGAGCCAAAGATCTAATTCAAGGATTTTAGCACAGCGGGGAGAACTGGGAATTGGGTTTCGCTTGTCTTTTTTTACATTCCAAATCTTCTGTAAGAGGGACTCCCATCACCACCCCCTTTCTTCTTCCCAGGCCCCACCAGCCGTGCTTTTTGCCATTTGGAGAATGCTTTACACACCTATTAGGAGCTGGCTTTGCCTGTATGCACAGGTAAGTGCCACCGTACTCCCTCACACGGGCTGTCTGCTTCACTCCTGTGCAAACGGGTCAGGACCTGCCTCACCCAACTCTGTGCCATCACACCAGGGGGGCGGGGGAAGGTATGATGTGCCAGGTGGGCTGCTAATATTGTATTTTAAAAACAAGTGACTTTTTGTACCATCCCCGCCTCACCTTCCTCCCAATAAGAATATCGTCAGTCATAATAAATAAGAAGCAGCAGTACTCACTACATTCACCAGGGGGTATTTCTTGTTGCAGCACTCAGCAGGTCCCGATCTCCTTATACAGAGATGAAAAAAATAAGGTACATCCCTTGTAATAAGGGACTGTTGGCAACCCTAACCAGTGGGAACCCAGAGGCAGATCATGAGTGAATTACACTCTACTTCCCATGCACTCAACAGTAGGATGCCCCTTTCTTGGGGCTCATGGAAAAGCCACGATTGAGCGCGAAGTAATTAATCCTCACAATGGTCCCAAGGTTGGTAAATATTATCATCCCCATTTTACATATGGGAAACTGATGTAGAAGAGGCAATGTAACTAGCCCTCGGCCACTCAACAAGCCAATGACAGAGCCAAGATTAACACGCCACACTCCTAACACCAGATCGTGACTTTAAAAATGATTTGAGGCGCTATCTACGCTACAGCAGCGCAGCTGCTTCGATGCAGCTGTGCCGCTATAGCGCTTGTGGTAGAGAGGCTCTAAGCGGACAGGAGAGAGCTCTCCTGCCGAAGCTATCCCACGGACACAGCACTGTCTCACTGGCGCTTAGGTTGGCATATCTTATGTTGCTCAGGGGGGTGCATTTTTCATCCCCAAGTGACGTGAATCATACCAAAGTAAACTGTAGTCAGGACAAGGTCTAAGCTACCTTCTTTTTCAATTCTGAAGCAATCACCACACCATCTAGCTGCACATAGATTATGAATTACACTGAGACCTATCCAAGCAGATAGACAGACAGACAAAGACGTGGCGAGTGAAATATCTTTCATTGGGTCAGCTTCTGTTCGTGAAAAAGAGAGACATTTTCAAGCCACTTTCTATTCTTTGCAAACCTCAGACACCTGCAAGCCCCTCAGAAGCAGGCTTTCAGAGTATTGTAGCACCTCCATGCAACCAAGAGTGCTGGAAGATGAAAGTTTTCCCATTAGCTTTGCTCTCCATTAGTATTCATCTTCAGTATAAGCCTGAACTACAAAGCATGTTCCATTTAGGTTGAGGGTGAATGTCCTTGTGTGCATTGTTGAGGAAAAATAGAAAGAGGCCACCAGGGCTCCATCCGGAACACTTTAATTACCTAAAATCAAAAACCTAAACCTACAAAAAGTGGAAGCATGGATGAATTGTTAAGGAGGAGCACAAAAGTACTATCATGTAGGAACAAAATCAGAAAGGCTGAGGCACAAAATGAGTTACATCCAGCAAGGGGCATAAAAGGCAGGGAGAAGAGGTTCTATAAATACATTAGGAGCAGCAGAAAGATGAAGGAGAGTGTAGGTCCTCTACTTAGTGGGGAACAAGAGCTAATAACTGAGGATGTCAAAATAGCAGAGGAGTTGAAAGCCTACTTTGCATCAGTCTCCACTAAAAAGAAGAATGGGGACTAGTTACTCAACCCAATTTGATACCCAGGGGAAGGAATGCAAGCCAAAATAGGGAGAGAACAGGCTTAAGACTATTTAGGTAAGTATTCAAGCTGACAGGGACTGATGAACTTCCCGAAGCAATCTTGGAACTGTTAGCAGTTATCTCTGAGAACTCCTGGAGGACAGGTGAGGCCCAGAGGACTGGAGAGGGGCAGGCATTGTACCTGTCTTTAAGCAGGTGAACTATAGACCAGTCAGCCTAACTTCGATCCCTGAAAGAGACTGGAACAAGCACTTAAACAATCCATTTGTAAGCACCGGGAGGATAAAAGCGTTAAGGAAATAGCCAGCATGGGTTTGTCAAGAACAAGTCATGCCAAACTCACCTAATTTCCTTCTTTGACAGGGTTACGGGTCTAGCGGATAGGGAGAAGCGGTAGACATGAGAGACCTTGATTTGAGTAAGGCTTTTGAAGCAATCCCAAGCTAGGGAAACGCAGTCCCGATGAAGTGAACATAAGGCCAGTGCCCAGCTGGTTGATAGACTGTACTCCAACGGTTTGCCGTTAAACCAGGCAGGCGTTAGGATGCTTCCCCAGAGTACCCAGAGCTGAGAGGCACCTTACTGCCAGCTGCCCTGAGTTTAGGGGGAAAAAGTCTCATCCATGCCGGCTTTAGATCATTTTCCTGACACCACCAACCTCTGGCAACACAAGCATGACCTTCCAAGCCTCCACGAGCCTCGCTCTTGCTCTGCAGGACACCAAACCGGGTCCCTGGAGCATCTCTTTGGACTGCTCAGCCCCTGTTCCACTGATAGCTCGTAGAGCTCTTCAATCTACCATTGCCAAAGAAATAGTGCTCCCCAGCTTGTAAGAGTCTACTCAGGATCACCACTTCACTTAACACAGCACTAATCGCATAGATATAGTGAAAACTAAGTTTATCATTGAAGAATAGAAATTTAAGTGAGAGTGAGAAGGTCAGAAACAAACATGTAAAACAAAACCATAACATACTTTCTAGAAAAGAAATGGATCTAACGAGGCATTCCCCTGTCTTCTGCAAGCCAGCTTACCCACAGTCCTTTCCCCAGCATTTTCAACCAGTGTGGCTGAGACAGCAGAAGATCTAGCCCCCTCAGCAGCTTGTCTTCACGGGCTGAAGCAATCAGGCTGTACCTCTATACCCCTTAATTGCACCCCCAAAAGTTCATTGTCCTTACTTGTAAACAGGGGTTCTCCCCCGCTGATTTACGTCTTCCTGTAAATTTCTTCTCTTTGAAGCTTTCACAATCCTTTCTTAGCACCCGGCTCAGACTGTAAATGAAGGCCCATTGTGAACCACACAATACATAATTTACATGTAAAGAGACAGATAAACATTTCTTGCCCAAAACAAGAAACTGCACAGCTAGTTCAAAATGCCCAAATTTAACTCAGTGAGCTTCAGTCCTTGGCCAATGCTTAGCATGTTTTCATGTGGCAGCTGAATTCCATGTGGAGAGGGAAGTATGTAGTTTGTGCCAGATCTCTGGTCAATGTAATAGGAAGAGAAGCAGGACATAGAGCATTACCTTGTGTTTAAAGAGGAACACCACAAGGAAAAAAAATACTATTCAGCAGTTATGAATATTGTATGGAACACAGCAATATGTATGTGCACTACTGCCATCTGTTGGATGGACTCAGTACCGCTCAATTGTCTTAGAGGCCCTATGCTGCTGATGGCTATTGGAGAGTCTTCTTTAAACTTAAAAGACCCTGTGTTTCTAAGCACAAAGATTCCAGTTCTACTTCTGCTGACTCATTGAAGGTCTGAGCGTCCAGTGTAGTTGCAATCATGAAGCTCCTAGAAGCTCACAGATTTGTTAAAATAAGCCAAGTGCGGTTGATGAAAGATTATGTTCTTACCAGAGTGTTGAATATGTTAAAGACTCTAGGGAATCTTTTTTGAGGCCTGTATGATTTGGGAATTCAGTAACATCTTGAGCCCACACTCAGAAGGATTCCAGAGAGGTCCATAATAGCTTGGGAAATAGCTTCACAGAGTCACAGACCCCATCTCTAGATCTCTTGAGATTACATCATGCAAGAATGAAGAACTGCTGCTTGCCCCTGCCGCATCAGGATGCAGGGCAGCAGTTGTCTATTATTTAAGACCTTAAACATGAACAGACCTTGGGCAACATTCACTGGATAACAGGCAAGTAGTACAGTGGGAGCACAGGTGCCAAGGAGGCTCACAGATGAAGGCCCTTAAGTCATGAAACCACTTCCAACAGCTATCTGCAACCTGTAATTTGTGTCAGAGGTATGCTGCCTTAGCATCTGCAACCAGGCATTGGTTTCAGATAGAAAGAGTAAAGACAAGGGACTTTGTTCAGGCAGGTAGAAGGTGGCAGACAAGGAAGAATGTCTTTATGTAGCACCAGATACATCCTCCTCCTCCTCTTTGACTTCTCTGAGAGAAGGAGCAACTATTTTGTACCACATATAGGTATTTTACTTGCTTTCAGTTGTCTCCCATTATATATATATATATCAATAGCAAAAGGAGAAACCCAGTGATACATTTCTATTATGGTAGCACCCAAAGGCCCTATTGAGATTGATGCCCTATAATGCTGGCCACTATATAAAACACTGAAGAGAGAGAAACCTTGCCCAGAAGGGCTTACACTGTAAAGACCTCACCTATCTACCCATTCCTCCTCAGATTCATGAAGACGACATCCACACCCTTCATCGTGTTCCTTACCTTATTTATTTGATGTTGTATCGTGTGCACTTACAGTTAGTGAAGTGAACTGACGAAGAGAACTGCTGCAGCCCAGATCAGGTGGGAGAATAAACGTAAATAGTGCAGTGAAAGAACATAATTAGAAAACACTGAGTGATAAATGGGATATTTTAAAGATCTTAGCCGGGGATATGTTTGCATTTCCATAAGAACAACACAGGTGTTTGCCAGCAGAGATCTCATGAGCATCCACGTGTTAATCTGTTTTCCCAGACAAACACGTTTAGGACACCCTAGTCTTAAATAGCTTAGTACTAAAGAAAGGAACCTTCAGAGAGACTTGGACTTTCACATCATGTAATAAATTCCTTGGTATGTGGAACATGTAGAAAACTGCTAGGTAACTTGAGAGCTTACCGGTACTGGAATAGTCTCTATAAAGCAGACATTTCTTAAACCCATGGACAGTTTACAATTTATTGCCAATGATAACTTCTTAGTTTCAAATCCAGGAGAGAAAAAACCCCCAAGTGTTGAGAATCTCTCTTCTTCATCTTATATAGAGAGTTTCCTTGAGATAAATGTTATGTTTCTGTGTAACAGGCATTTGCTACAAGTTAAAAATCATCCTGCCAATGTTAAAATCCTTTAGAACCAACAGTAGTACTGAGATTTGATTAATACAGAAATTGTACATAAGACAAAAGACAAGGAAATGTCTTTGCTTTGAATCTAAATGTTTTGCATGTTATTCTGACGTGATATAATGGGTAAAGCCCTGGACTTCTAACCTGCTGCAAGACCTCAAACAAGTCATTTCCCCTCTCTATGCCACTATTTCCCTTCCCCTTAGACAACAAGCAATTTGGGACAGGGACTGTTATTTACTGTATGTTTGTACAGCACCTAGCACAATGAGCACTCGCTTGGGGCATCTAGGTGATACTGTCATAGACTACTAAATAATAAGCAGAACAGAATCACAGAATCATAGAAACAGAGCTGAAAGGGACCTTGAGAGGTCATCTAGCGCCTTGCGTTGAGGCAAGGCCACGTAAATCTAAGCTTTCCCTGACAGGAGTTTAGTTTTGAGATGCAGGCTCTGTTTCTCCAAATATGCAGAGAAACAGTTTAGGTTAACAAGTGAAGAATGATAGCACTTCTACTTGCTCTTGAAGGGGGAATTTAACGAGGCAGAATATAATTACCCAACCTAGAATTCAACCAGGACATTGATGATTCACATGGCAAATGATGGTCCCAATGACTATGGCAAAAAGCTATAGATTTAACACCACAAGGTAAACATTCACTCTGATCAAGGAATATGCTCTTTGCAGAACGTGTGGATGAAGTCATAATAGAAAGTTATCTGAACTGTGATTGTGCATGAGCATTATTCTGATGTAGCCATACTCGCGCACCAACATGAATAATTTAATCACATTGTTACATTCAAGCCCTGCCTGTACTTAATAATGGGGTTGCCGTGACATGCTTTTTCTCCTGGCACTGGATAACATCATATGTAACTGCTAAAATTAGCACAGACGTCTGAGCGTGGTGGCCTGTTTTGGGCACTTCATAGATGTAATGAAGCAATCAAAGCTTCCAAACAATATAAGGTCTGAAAAATGGCTCATGGATAACTCCAGAAGCGAGGAGCTGTTCTGAAGATTTCATGGAGACCAGGCTGCTTGTCCCTTTAACAAATGCGGTATCATCCGTCTTGTTTTCTGTCACTCCCCTAAGTACAGCCCCAAAAGCAATGAAAATTCTTTGCACTTGTGTTGTGCCTTTCACGCATGGAGCTTACAAACATTAATGAATTGAGCCTCGTAACACTCCCGATTGACAAGATAAAAGATATACAGTGATGATTACAGGTACTACTGAAATGCAGCAGGTGTTTAACAGCACACTGTAAAAACACAGGTTGAGCAGCACCGTGGTCTTATGAAACACTCAAAGGTGAAAGGAGGTGAGAATTCAGTGACTGATTTAACATTTATCCAAGACACTGGGCCTGAAAACTCAAGCCTTACGAAAAGTGCCCTGTGAAAAGTAGGGCAAGTTCATCAGAGCCCTTAAGCATGATTTAAGTCCCTCCTTGTCCAGTTTATATTTAAAAGCAGTATACTTAAGCATTAAGTGCTTTGCTAGCTAGAGATGGTTTGTTGAATTAGGGCTGTAACAGCCACAAACGATCAGTGCACTTGTTTCATATCTCATCGGAAGATAAACAGCGCTACCGGCTCCGTGCTTCCTAGAAAAGTGTTGAGGCATGGATTACATGTGGACTCAAAAGTGTCTACCTACTGAATCGCTGACACTGCTACTTGCAGCATCTGGCTGTTCCCAGAACAGGCTTATTTGCAGCTCCTACCCGTTATGAGGACAGTGAGAATAGCATTTGCAGGAACCACCGGAGTGATGTCACTGAGGCTATAAATATATGCTGGCTTGCACTGACTATGCGACTTGTTACCCCAGCCATTTCCCTGTAGAGGAATGAAAGCTCACCAAGAAGTTCTTGTGCTTGCCCAGCTGTTTTCATGGGTGTGTGCTTCAGAGGTCGTGGCAGATCAGGGACAAGTTTAAAGTCCAGCTCCTAAGGAAATAGCCATTCAAGGTATTTGGGCCTGATCCAGTTCCCACCAAAGTTGTATCAGGCCTTATACAACCAGATAAACTTGTCAAAACATTCAGCCAAAGACTAAAGAGGATGATAGACATCTGTGAATGAGACAGGGAGGGATTGGGACGTGTGGTTGCCTTTCTTCCAGTTGCTTCCCATGAAGCAGCACAAGCCTTTTTGTACATTTGTATGTAGGACAGGCAAGACGACCCACTTGTTTTCCCCAGATGTGTCTTGATTTAATCAAGACACGCCTCTAAAGAGTGCAGCCTTTTATATTCTGCAGATGGGTAACTGTTTGGCCCAGTGAATGCACCAAAAATGATTTGGAGTGAGGGCCCTTCCAACTCTAATCTTCTATGAAGAGACCCAGAAAATCATCTAATCAACAGCAACTACTTGACGAGGCAAGTCCAGCCAGGGCAGAAGTTGCTATTCCTGTTACCATCTCCTAAGAGAAAGCTACCAACAAAATGGATAGGACTTCATGATGCCCTGATGAAGGTATGCCCTCTCACTTATGAAATCTATGCCAGATAGAATAATGAAGCAGCTGGCATAGCATGTGATTCTCCTAAAAGAGGGGAAGGAGCGAGCTCCTTCTATTACTGACAACTAAGGCATAGTCTTCTTTAGCCTTTGTCAGCAGACCTGCCTCTTTTGGATATGAAAGTTGCTAGATTGAGTCTCAGCTGGGAGAGACTAGAATTTGTATGGCAAACACCCTCTACCACTCTAAAATTGTTCTCTCTCAGATTAGGATGTTTGAGCCCAAGGTTATATATGATACTTCTCCGATTGACTTTGCTTAGAGGTTTGTGCATCCAAGGGCAAAAGTTAGGCTCCTAGAACTCTAGTTACAGAACTGCATTGTCTTACAATTCTTTCCTTGATACCTTTCCCACTAGAGGTTTGCTACGCTAGGAAAAATCTGATGCAAGATTCACCAATGCAGGTGCAAACCTGGGGTTAAAAAAAAATCCCCTAGGCTACAGTTTAGCTCCTACTGTTACAGTCACCAATGAACCTTCACTGGCAGTGAATTCTATGTTCAATTTGTCAGTGCGAACACATCCTAGAAGTATCACTAGTTGTTTTTGATTCAAACTTCTGAGAGAGTTGAAAACTGTATTGGACTGTTGAGATCATGTCCAGAATAATAATTATGTACCTGATGCAATTATTTTCTAATTAGAGCTGGTTTAAAAAGAAATGCATTTGTGTGTGAAAAACGTGTCCCTGTTACTCAATGAAAATTTTTCTAAACTTTCCCACTAACTATAGTAAAAGTAAAAAACTTTTTTGCCTCATGACTATCTCCCAGAAAATATCATTGAAAAAAAGATGATATACCCCATAGAACTTTCATGGGCAGTAATGCGAACTAATAAAAGAGAAGAGGGCTGCTGTCATTTTGAGGAGTTCATAATCAGCGCAGGTTATTTGACACCTACTTAAATGGGTATTTCCAGTCACATGTGGACCGATTGCTTATCTACATGGGGAGACGGACCTGCAGAACAATAGTGGTGCTATAGCTATGCAAGTGTAACTCCCCACGCGGACACTCCAGTCTAGAATAAGTGTCTTTCTTTGGTATAATTCATTGCTATAAGGCTGCCTCCAGCCCCGTCATCCTCCAGCCCCAGCTGCAGTCTGACAGATACACCTGCCTCAGTTTCCCCTTTTTTCACCTGTGCTAAAGAATGCTGTCTTTTTTAATGGCAAATTCCAGCCCTTTTATTCCTATAAAGAACTACAGTCAGCAGAGCCCTCATAGTAAAAACAATTCCTCTCGAAACCTCGAAGAAAAAAAAATGACAACCCAGCTGCTTTTTAATCCCATTCAAAGGTCAGCATTCCCAAGTGTCCCACCCAAGGGTCATTAACCAGTCTGTCCTGGCATCTTCTCGCCCGGCCTCCTACCTGAGAGTTCCACGACCCATTTCTCTCCCATGACTCTTCCGTAGCCTCCAGTCACATCTGCCACAACAAAGCTCCCTGCAGGGTTTCACTCCCCCAGGCCTTCTTGCCTGTGAGTCCTACCCCTGCGCCTGGGAACCTCCCTCCAGAGTCACCCCCTTGCTTCTGGGCCTGGCTTACACTGACCAAACTGGTTCTTACCCTTCTCTCTAGGGACCAACATGCAAGCCTTCCCACAACGTAGCAGGATTCACCAGCTCCGGCCAGTCCTCTCAGCAGCTCACAGTTACTGTTCTTCTTAAGATCTTTCCCTCTGCAAGTCTCTGCTTTTCCTTCTGTCTCACCTCTATCATCAGGCAGTGCTCACCTACCCTTCAGGATTCTTTCAGTCTCCCCTCTCAGGCAGTCTGCACACGCCTTCTCCCTTCTAAGGCCAGGTGCCTTCTCTTAAACCCAACGGGGAGGCAGCTGAGGAGTCACAGATGGACTAGATCCTGCTGCACCTGAAAGGGGCAAGTCATCCTGTGATACTTACGTCACTTCAAGCTTGAAGATGAATAAAAACAAAGCAGTTGAACAGAGTAACTGAGCTGAGAGAACAAGTCTTGAAACCCATTGTCCAAATTCAGCCTTGGTACAACTGCATGGAGTTAAATTAAGTTACATCGGGGGTGAATGTGGCGCATGTTTTGCCTCTAAGTGAAAAGGAGAGGAAACAGGATAGATAGTCCCTGCCTTGAAGAGTTTACAAGGTAAGGGCTAGATTTTGACATGGACATGGGCCCATGCAAGGACATAAGGGGGAGTAAGAACCCCCTTATATTCCTGTATAGGTCACCGGACTTTTGTTCCAGCCAGGTGTAAGTCGGCAGTCAAATCTGGAGCAGCTGGGTGACGGACAAAGGAAAGGATGGAACTTTTGCTCCAACTCTCAAATTTCCTGGCCAGCATAGCTGTGCAGATGAGGGATGCGGGAGGAAGCATTGTAAATTGCTGCTGGCAAGCTATTCCCGCGCTCTTTTCCTTTGTGCCTTTCAGGAGATATCCTGTGCTGGATCGGAGGTAGCACAGCTCTACGCCGCCTCATACACAGGGCTTGTGGCAAAGCCACACTCTAGCCCTTGGTCTTAGACCCACAGTTATAAATTCATGAATAAAATAAACATGAGGAATATGTAGTAATGGCAAAGAAACAGAGAAGTGTCTGTTGACCTGAACACCGTTTTACAACGAAATCTTAACCTCCTATCCCTGGGAAGTCCCAGATGAAGTTTATTAGGTCTAAATCACTTATATTATTGTCATTGACCATGCTGTAAGTTGCCAGGTTCTGAAGCTCCTCTCATTTCCTGGCGGATGAACATGCTAGTTTTGTAGAGCTACTGAAAAAGTGGTACAGTACCTTACATTGCATACTCCAGCACCGACAGTGTCATTCAGCTGCATTCTATACAATGTGCAAAACACGGCGTATTAACTAGAAGTTAGCACAAACTAGTACGCTATTACGTATAGTGCCATTCACAAGTAAAGTGAGGCATGACGACTTAAGGAGGTGTTACACAATGAATGTGAGACAAGAAAAGGGACTTGCAAATTTCCTCGAAAATTCAAAGATTTAGGTGTTATAAACAAGAAATAACAAACTTTTTCAGAGAACATAAAAGTCCTCCTTCAAATCTTTGCCTAAAGCTCAGATGGAACACTGGAGGTTATAAAGACTTGAGGTCTTTGAGTGCTTTTCTTACACCAGTTGTAAGAATTTGAGGCCTCTAGAGTTGTCTATCTTATTTTTATTACCTTTTATTATGCTATTATGATGTTTGTGACTTTCAGTACAAATACCAACCAGTCAATCATGCAAATAAGGCTTATACTAAAGAATTACTTTCATCATTCACATCCCCAGCTTCTTGCTTTGTTTTTATTCTACCATTCATGATATGAGGCTGTTCTGGCAGTATGTACATGTTAATACACTCATCAAGTGAAGAACCCGGTCGTTGCATAATAAAGAAACAGGGCTTGTGCTGCAAGTCACCACACGATATAGGAGCAGTGACTATACACAGGATATTTGAAGTCATTTGTTGTGCAATTGGTAGCAACTAATATGGAGCCTTTTTTCTAAGCAGTTGCAAGGTGTTTAAAAGGAATTGCTTTTACATATTAGTGGCTTGGAAGTTAATCAATTAATGATTTAGGGGTCTTTTTTCCCTTCTATTAAAATGAATTGCCCAAGGTTTTTCTGAACGGTTAATCACTTCTTTTCATTGTTTTTAAAAAAGGCCCATAATACATTTATTGTGGATGATGAAATACAGTACCCAAGTCAGACATATTACCTGGTGTTATTCATCCATGAAGAGGGAAAGGGAAAGATAATTTCCTCCAAGATGGCCCATTAGCATGCCCTCCTCCAAGCTTTGCAGCCAAGTTTCTTCTCCTCATGGTTTAATTTCCTAATTCACTTAATGCAGATTTGTCATCAAAGTCTAAGCATTTCATCCAAGCGGTGTTAAGCCAAGGATATTAGCTAGTAGTAAAGTGACAATGTATGGCACCTGAGCCCAGATAATATGGGAACACAGACACATTAAGGGCCTGGACAAAAGCAACACCCCTTGTATGCAATAAGTGACAGCGGCAGTGAAAAAAAGCTAACAGAAGGTTGGGAATCACTAGGAAAGGGATTGATAAGACAGAAAATATCATATTGCCTCTTTATAAATCCATGGTACACCCACTTCTTGAATACTATGTGCAGATCTGGTTGCCTCATCTCAAAAAAGATGTATTGGAATTGGAAAAGGTACAGAAAAGGGCAACAAAAATGATATGAGGTATAGAAAAGCTTCCATATGAGGGGAGATTAATAAAACAGGGACTTTTTCAGCTAGGAAAAGAGAAGACTAAGGGGGATATGATAGAGACCTATAAAATCATGAGTGGTGTGGAGAAAGTATAAAAGGAAGTGTTATTTACTCCTTCTCATAACACAAAAACTAAGAGTCACCAAATGAAATTAATAGGCAGCAGGTTTAAAAGAGACAAAAGGAAGTATTTCTTCACACAACACAGAATCAACCTGCAGAAATACTTACCAAAGGATGGTGTGAAGGCCAAGACTATAATGGGGTCCAAAAAAGAACTAGATACGTTCATGGAGGATAGGTCCATCAATGGCTTTTTGCCAGATGGGCAGGGTTTACTGTTTGCCAGAAGATGGGAATGAGCGTCGGGATGGATCACTCGATGATTACCTGTTCTGTTCATTTCCTCTGAAGCACCTGGTATTGGCCACTGTCAGAAGACAAGATACTGGACTAGATGGACTACTGGTCTAACTGAGTATGGCAGTTCTTATGTTCTTAACTGTATGTGCATATGTAATCCTAGCTGCAAAGCAGTGGCTCAGCTCCTCCCCACTCTGTGAAGAGAAGTGGTGGAACCTCTAGAAGGAGTGGTGTCCATTTACATAACCATACCTAACCAGAAAGCAGTTCAAAGAAGAGGCCTCGATTAGGCGTTTCAATTAAAAACAAAAGCTGGCTACTGAATCTGGGTGTTCACCTTCAAGTATCACTGGAATAAGCATGAAGATCTAGCAGAGAAAAAGAGGGGAATCTTAAGAAGGAAAGAGTGTTCTGGGAACAAACTTGGATGATGATTAGCGGACACAACGCTGATCCTGATTTACCTTGAGCTGCCTTGACAGCCGAGTTGTGGTCAGCTGTGTATCTGCCAGCTGGACTCTACAGTGGTGTCCGTGGTAAAGTCCTATAGTTAAGAAATACCTCAAGAGGGGACAGGCACAATGGTGGAACTATGGCCAGTGAATGAATTTGCTAGACCACTTACCCTTTCACTGCACTTACTTTATTTTGGAAAACTCTGCTTGACGTTAAGCATAGAGATGGCTTGAACCTAGCATCCCCAAACTTTGGGATTGGAGTGGGTGTTCCGAAATCCACATCTCGATCCCACTATTGAAAAAAGGTTCTGCCTCTTTGATGAGCCAGAACAAAACCTCCAAGCCAAACACCTCTGAACCTCAGAAGATTCTGATGCCTTTGAAGAGACGCCCTCTGAACGGAGCCCACGGAGTCGGACTCACAACCTGGGCTATAAAATGTTCTCCCTTCTAGGCAAATGTGGCTTATTCCACCCATCTGCAAAGCCCTACCTATGTCAGGCAAGAGCACGAATGATGCAGTGATATTCAAGCAGTAAGAACGTCCCATATTGTTTCAGTGTCTGTAGCAAGTGCAGTTCTGGGTACAGTGGCGTTGTTCTGTGAGGGGACAAAAAAGAGTGAATAGGCTGCAAGTGTAATTATTCAGCCAAAAGATGCTTCTCATTTTTCACTCCAGATAAGCTATGCAATGTGATTAAATTAGATTTCTTATATTGTTCACTGACTTTTGGTAAATTGCACCTGTGATTTCTGGTCCAATGAAAAGGTGCTAATTACCTTCTTAAGTGCTCATTTAATGTTCAGCAGTGACAAAGTATTAGTGCAGCAGACTGCATGCTGGAACCTTCGATAGGTTTCTCTCTGGCTGCTTTCTTTCATCCTCTTCACTGTTTTCTCCACCCCGAGTCTTAATTCTTCTGCGCATGAATAAGTCTGCAATGGTGTTTGCCGCAACTGGCTGTATTTTAACCAAGATAAAAAAAATTGTATCCCTTCTAGAAGTCTCTCTTTTACTTCCCGTCTCAGATTGGGATTTTTTTTTACTAGCAGCAGACTAGCAAACCTCAAGCTGCCAGGGCTGCCACCTCCTCTCAATGCAAGGAAGTATTTGGAAGCATGGTTTTCTTCAAGGAATCCCTTCAATCCAGCCAGGCACAACCTGCCCACGCGCAGCCTGTACCTTCTGCAATTTACGAATGCTTCCTCCACTTTGCTGCTGCCTGTATTTTTGAGTCACTAGCACTTTAAGGTTGAGATATTTACATGAGCAACTCCCACTGAAATTAATGGAAGCTGTTATTGCCACCTGGCCCAGTTTCCCTTCGAGACAGGCGCCAGTCTATTGCTGGTGTATCCAATTGCTGGGTTCCACATGCTTCTAAGCCAGCTGGACCTAGGCTGCGTCTAATCACTATTTCTAGCCCTGGGTCTCTAGCACACACTCCTAGGCTGAGATCTCTTGTCTGAGCCCTTCCTTGGAACATGGGACTCTGCAGTCCAGCTGCCCCAGACCCTGAAACCAGTGCCTCGGGCCTCTCAACCCCCCTAATTGCATACATATTCTCTCTCGCCAATGCTGGGGCACTCTGGTTTCTCATTTAAAATAGGAGGCAAGCAAGGAACAGGCTACACAAAGGACTTTCTTAACATCACATTTACTCTTAAAAGCTCTACAGAGTGACAGATATTAACTTAACAAAAATTCTGAGATGCACCGCTCCGTAGTCTGATCTCTTCTCAAATCTCTCACCTCACCTACCTTCGTCGGTCCAGTGACCACCTCAAACAATCTGTTATCTACAGCCAGGCACTCAGAAACCACAGAACATGCTCAGAAGAGAAAGTCCAGGATATACACCTTAACTGCCTTCATCCAACAAGGATGCTGCACCAGAGAAGCAGATTGCATCATGGAATGGCCACTGAAATACCCCAAGAGAACTTGCTTCACTACAGAAATAAACTCCTTTCCAACTGCACACTCCTAGTTCATACCCACCACCTCACACTGGAACCCATATGGGGGTTAGGGGGGGGGTCATCAAATGACTACAACCATACTCGACAGGGACCGCATCCTGAAAGAAATCTTTCCTGAACCCGCTCTTCAGGTCTTCAAACAACCCGCCAATCTCAACATCTGAAGTAAGTTCCCCACAGCCCAAGACACATCAGCTCAAAGGGGCACCAGACACTGCCAGAACAAGAGATGCGAAACCTGCAGTCATATTTCCACTGCTACAATGATCAACCCCCGCCTTCTCCGCCCCCGCAACACATGTGGTGTAAAGCATCCCATTGCAATGAATGTGGGTGAAACCAATAGCAACTATGTGAAACCAGACAATCACTATGCTCTCGAATGAACTCGGAGGAAACTGATAAAAGACAAAACCACCACATCACCTGTGGGTGAACACTTTTCACAATGCGATCAGTGTCTAAACTATCAGTCCTCATCCTCAGAGGAAACCTGCAGAGCATTTTCGAAAGACAAGCCAGGGAGTTTAAACTCATAACTTTGCTAGACACTAAAAATCGTGGAATGAATAGAGACACTGGATTGATGGCATATTACAGCTCGCTAACACCCTCCCCCAGCTGCCTTCTCCTACTTGCTTCCCCCCACTTCCTATTCCCCCTATGACTGGAAGGGTATTAAGGGGCCACATCACCTTGATCTCTTGAAATGTGTGTGAACTAGGTATGCCAAACAATCTGTTTCACATCGTATTTAGCTGTGATACCCCTGAGATGTTTCCCAGACCTGAAGAAAAGCTCTGTGTAGCTGGAAAGTCTCTGTCTCTCATCAACAGAAATTGGTCTAGTAAAAGATATCACCTCACCCATCTTGTCTCTAATATCCTGGGACCAAAATGTCTACAACAACACTCCATACTTACCCCTTCCGTGAGTCTGAGATCTTGTCAGCATTTCAGACTAGGCAGAGTCTCTCCCCAGCCTAGTCTTCTTGTATGTGGGGATGGATAGCTTCTTCTCCAAAACATCTTTTCTCATGTACCCAGAGTGAGAAGCTACAGATCCACCAGCCTTTCTGGTGCTTCTGTGCGGAAAATCCATCTTCCATGAGCTTGGGCCTGCACCTGAGGGAATCAAATCTGAGGGTCCAAGATTGTTTTGTGCTGGGCGTCTCAGTCACAGTCATTCAATTACCTGTCAAACACCTTTCCTGGCCGGATGGCTGTCTGGAATATATCATCATAACCTTGCTGTGGTTGAGGTTAGACATGATTTTAATCACATAATACAAACATGCAGGTTACAGTACAAAACTGAGGTTGCAATTTGAGCCAGACATATCACACACTGGCACAGTTGTGTTTTTAAATCTTCTAGGTGGCTTTGAAAAAAAATCTCAGCCTTAAAGTGCAGTTATGCTGCAAAAAATGACTGTAAAAGAAGTATCATGGAACTCTGTGTTCCATGTTGAATTAGTTTAGTTAGAAAAAAAAATCTCATTGTTTATTAACTGCTAGTCTTGCAAACTCACCGTAGCGTCTTGCCAGGATCAGTAATAACAATCTGGGAGTCCAAATGACCCCCACATTACCTTTTAGTGGGACTGAATGGGTATTGCTGAGAGCAGGGTTTGGAAACCATGAAATTGCACAGGTGTGATTGGGGACAATTGGCCTACAGAATGAACATCCCAGTTAGGAAAAATAAATCTGCTTATAAACTGTAGAAATCTGAGGTGGAATGATTAACACACAAAAAGCCTGGAGCTTCCAGTACCATCTTTACAGTATTTTTTCAGAGCAAAAACCACACCCGAAATTGATTCAACATGGTGTTACACCAAAAATAGACTGGGACCCCATTGTTTTACAGTTGATTTTTCTTCTTTTAAACGTATTTAGGGCTTTGCCTGTCAACACCATGACCATGTGGGCTGTGTTCACAAGGAAGGTGAACAGTCATTCTCCTGTGAACTACTCTGAGAAGTAATGCATTCGTAAGTCATAAACATGGCAGCAATTCAGCAGCGCTGACTGGTGTGTGCCAATTTCACTTCAATTAGAGTTCCCTTTAAAATTAGACCAGCTTATTTTTTTGTTATTACTTCCAAAGAAGATTAAATGTGTCCCAATTTGAACTTGAAGAATTATTTTAGTGGCACTGAAAGGCTTCCCTTCCCCTATGCAAAATCCCAGGGTTGTGAAGCTGTTACATGAGAATTGGATTTTGTTCCTGATCTCCTCCCCACAAACTCCCCAAAGGATCCATTCCCTTGTTAATAGCCAGAACAAACAAACATTCTAATGGGCACTGGCAAAGCCGATCAGAAAAGCAAAATCAGACATATTTCAAATGTATCCATTATTATGCATGAAGACAGACCCAACAAGCATACTTGTTTTTTCTTGTTTCTTTCCGAGAGGTTTTATAGAGTAGAACCTAGTTTCTCAGTGGCCACATCACGCCCTCACACAGAAACCCCCAAGGGAGGATGCTAAGTGTGGTTGCGGAGGAAAATTCTCTGACATCCCTTTTGGAGTTAGTAGCATGAAATGCCTAGCTGCCTCCAACAGGATGCCGGGCACTGTGCAAACACACAGAAAGAAACAGTCCTTTGCCCCATTAAGCTTAGGGGTTTAAAAAAAAAAAAGGCAGGATGGACAAAGGGTGCAAAGAAAGAGCAGTACAGAGGAGTGAGATGACTTGTCTAGAGTCCCGTAGCAGTCAGAGCTGGTTATAGCACCTAGATCTCCAGAGTCAACTTTTTGTGCCCTATCCACTAGAGCACCCCACCGCTCCAACTGTTGTCTTCCCATTGTTGACTGGGTGGGGGAGCTAAGGAATTTGGCCAGCATGGCCACATGGAGCTGGTGGGTTCACAGGGGAGAGAATCCACAGAAATAGCTGCTGCCCCACTCGACATCCACTCTGCCTGGCCTTCTCCCTTCTTCCCTCTGCTTGGCCTTATTATTACTTCCAGTTCAGATTTCCTTATGGATGTCTCCTATCCTCTCCTGCACTTGAACCTTGATTCCTGAGAGCTACAAGGTCCCTTTCACCGGCAATGTCAGGATGGTGGTGGTGGCAGAAGACACCTGGATCAAAGGGAGCACGGGAAGGGGGCTTCAGAGGTGGCACTCCCGCCCCATTCCTACCCCTTTGTCATGCAAAGAGAGGGAGACCCATCAATGGGAAGACCTTAACTTGTCATATTGATACCTGCTTAGGTAAGAACGCAGCTGAGGATTTTTTTCTGGGGCGGGGGGAGAAGAATTATATTTCCAAAGCTGTGCTCACTCCTGAATACTTATTTGTTGATTTTATTTTTTTCTTAAAGGAGGGGTGAAATGTCATAATTTTAGGGATAATTTTCCTCACAAAGTTTTGGGCAGTGCTTACCTATTCAAACACTGTGTCATTCAATTTAAAGAGATATCATGAAGGCACTTCATCCTTTCAAAATAATAGTTGTACTTCTCAGCAGGGTGCGGAGACAGCTAATTCATTAATGCTCATCAAGTGTTTTGAGATATGAATGGGAGACACCATGGACTCATCCCAGTTCCCACTAGACTCATTCCAGTTGCTCTATTAATCCTTTGCGTTGTATAGAGGGCACAACAAAATGCAGTTGAAATCTATGGGAGTCTTTCCATTGTCATCAATACAGTTGGATTGGGCCCTCGATATGGACAAAATATTATTAGTGTAGAATGTCCTTCCTCATCTTAGTAATAAGTTAGATTGTTTCAAATGGAGTTTTAAACATCAGACTGAGTACTCACATTTATTACGTTTCCTTCCTGCATTTCATCGAGCTCGGACAACGAAGCTAGTCTGGTTGGTTTCACTTTCTGGTTCTCAGGTGCTATTGTGTTTGGGATCACAGCACCACTGAGCAGCGATCACGTGCAACAAAATATTTACAATGAAATAAGCAAAGAGCCTTTTGAATAGAAATGCTTCCTTTTTTGTCTGAGGCGTTGGTCTCCTTTCAGCAAGATATTTAAGCACCAGTGTACCTCTAAGATGAAAGTAGTCCCATGTGCTGCTTGAAGTGACATTTGTGGGTCAGTACCTTGCTGAATTGGGGCTTGAATACCGTAAAAGCACGTGCATGGAAGAGGAAGCTTAACTCTACTGGTTTTCAGTGGACAGCAGCCCTTGCAATCCTGTTCTGATTTATACAGCTGACAGCGATTTTGAAGTCTTGGCACATCCTAGGTAAAGTCATTGTACGTAACATATTAAATAAAGCCATTATACAATGGGAAGCGGAGATTGCAACACGGTCCTACTGTCCTGTGGTTAAGGCACCAGACCACAATTCAGGAGACCTGGTTTCATTCTCAGCTCTGCTGCAGTCTTCAAGTGTGACCTTGGGCAAGCCAATCTCTCTGTGCCTCAGTTTCTTATCTATAAAATGTGGATAATAAAGTATCCTTTTGCCTCCCATTGCATATTTAGATTGGGACAGGAACGATCTCTCACTATGGGTTTTTTCTGAAGTGCCTCCTACAATGGGGCCTCGGTCTCAGCTGGGACCTCTAAATGCAACTCTGGAAACAGGGATGTAATTGAGTAAGGAAAAGGGCGCACGCTCAGCTTCTTCAAAACCTGTACACCTGAAGGGGTCCTCTCGCCAGGTACAGCCCTTCTCTTGTCCATTTCTTGTCTTTCAGTGCTTCAGTTTTCCTCCAACGCTCTTCTCTGTGTTTGGAAATAGACACTTTTAGACTGGGAATGTAATATTTTAATGGAGTGTTAAGTGAGGCTTGGAGAATCATTAAAATTGTTTGTGGCACCATTGTTTCTCCATGTGTTTACATTTTGGCAGGGAGTGACTAGGTTTGCCGCCAGGTCTCTCGTTACTCAAGATGAGCCTGTTTGGGATAATTAGGAGCATGCAGAACCCTTTGCTCTCATTTTTCCAGCTGCTGGCTAAGGGTACGTCTACACTGCAGCTAGTAGCATTCATCCCAGCATAGTAGACACACACGTGGGTGCTCTGCTTGAGCGAGCATGCTAAAAATGGCATGTCGCTGTGCTGGCAAGGGTAGGGACTAAGGCTAGTCATCCCAGATCCTACCCAGGCGACTGGGTGGGATTGTGCTTGGGTGGCTAACCCATGTCACTGCAGCCACACTGCTGTGTGTTGCTTAGTAGCTCATGTAGAGCTAGCTCGTCTCTGCCGACACACCCTAGACTGCACGTGTGCAGGTGTACACTAAGACGGAAGAGAATTCCCTTTGGATCCTCCTGCTAGAATGCCCTAACAGGGGAACCGCTCCCTTGTGATACATTTCATCATGCTCCAAGTGAAAACCCTTTGCAATGCGTCTGCTGGCCTGGGCAGAATTCATCTGAGCCAAGGGAACTAGCTCGTGTTCCCAGATGGCAACTCGGAGTCGCTATTCGCCTGTGGTGTTTCTAGTTTAGTTTTAGTGGGCTTTGTGACCATTTATTCCAGCTGCTCGTCTCACTTTGGAGTCAACAAGCCTTTTAGGGACTGGAGATGTCCACTGAAGTCAAGAGATAGGCTCCGTTGTCTTCACCGAGTATCGGATCAGGACTTCAAGTATACTCTTGAAATTAAATTGAGTTCTGGTGGACGGTAGTGGATTGCATCCATCGAGATGGAGAAACTAGGCTCTGCTACTGAGCGCATGCGTGTCAAATGCAGAGTAGCTGCATTGACTTTTGTGGGGTTGCTCTGGCTTTACACCAGTACAACAAACTCAGAATCTAGACCATGATGTAAGCTAGTCAGAAAGGCAGTGCTCAGGGAGTTCATGCAGCTGTTTTATTGGCATTAAGTGTAACATGGTTCGACTCATGCTGGCTTTCTGGGTAACCAGCTCTCAGCCAGGCAGATGCCTCTCTCTGCGGCAGCTCGCCCTCTGTCCTGTTTCCACTGGATCCTCCGTCTCATGTCTCGGTCCTCCATGTTCCTCCCTTCCAGGGGATTCTGCAGTCTCTTCTAGCCATATCCCACTGTGGCCACCGCAGTCCTGCCACCACTCCAACGGTGACAGGAGGGGGGCGCGGTAGGAAGACCTCGGCCTGCCCACTACTCCGGGTCCTGGCCCAGGGACTGTGTGTGTGTGTGGCACAGCCTTCCACTGCATTCTCTCCCCAACTCCTCAGTGGATTTCCTGGGCCACTTCCCTGCAGCCCCGGTACCTTCTCGCCCAGAGCATTCAACTATGCTGAGTCCCAGCAGCCAGCCAGCCATTGCTCTGGCCAGGGTGCTGAAAGTCCTCCCTCTTCAAGTTCCTGGGAGTCACTCCCCTTACTCTGTCTGCATCTCCCTTTTATACTGGCCTCCTGGGCCCTGATTGGCTGCCATGGAGCCCCTTCCTATTGACTATCTTTCAAGCAGCTTCTCCAAGGAGCCTCAACCTTTCCAGGGGCAGGCATCCTTTCACAAACAGGACTCTATTCAGCCCTTGGGCAACCGGGGGCAACCGCAACTGAAGTAAGAGATTAATTTTAGCAATCTCCCAAAGGGAAGTGAGACATTGGCAGGCCAGGGACCAGCTCATGCCCAGGTCCCCATATCTCAGCTGGATACTGACAGATCCATAGCTGGAATCTGCCTGGCTCATTTGTGGGTGAATATTGATAAAATAGGTATTAGAATGGTAAGAAATTATTTAGTGCTCAGTTATGAGTTGCTGCCTGCATTGATCTTACTTACATCTGTGTTCCATATTGTGGTGCAGTATTTGAACGGCTGCGTTGTGAGCTTCTGTGACTGTATTAATTTCCATACAGGAGAGGGCCATTAATTAGCATGAAAAGCTGCTCTTCTACAGAAATTGTTATGCCCCTTCTGAAAGAGGAGGCCATCGATACCAGACAGGCTATGGGTGGATCTTACAACTGGAAACTCCCTGCATCTAGACTAAGAAATTGTTAACCTAAAGACGACTCTTGTTGTTCTGCTCTCCTCCCCGTAAAGATGAGTCATGCAAGTGGACTCTTCTCATCAGCTGTTTTCAGCTCAGAGCACTTGGCAGAAGGGGGATAAAACCCCCAAACAAAAGGAACTAGGTATTTCTATGCTGCTTGGATTCTGAGGCCGTCAAGGTGTTTCTAGGCGTAAGCAAGTGCTCCGCAGACGCTTAGCCTGGGTTAGCCCAAAGGGACACATAGAGCTTGCTGAGTATAGGAGCCTACATTACCTTGTGAAACTTAAGACTAACTCATTCATATGTCTGCTTGCTTGCTTTAACCTTGTAAATAACGCTCTAATTTCCTTTTCCTATTTAATCAATCTTCCTAAAGTTTACCATAGGACTGGCTACAGTCTGTCTGTGGTGTGAGACCTAAAGCACAATTGACCTAGGATAAGTAACTGGTCCTTTAGGATCAGGGGAAATCCAAATATTGGTCTGATTCTTGGTTTAAGGGGCCATGTATCACCGTGATATACTCACCTGGGTGACGAGACAGACCAGAGCATCCACGGGGACTGTCTGTGAGTCCCTGTTAAGGCTGCTAAAGTGCACTTAGTATGCTTGGCGAGTGAAATCTAAGTTTAGAACTCATAACCTGTTAGAGGTTTGTGTGCTGGTTTTTAGCTGTCTGCCCCGAGGGTGGTACTCATGTTCTTGTATGAACTTTGGGAGTGTGACAGGAAGTAATGCCAATGGGCCTTGTGCCTAATTACCCCAGGTCTGAAGTTGGCCTGGAAGCATTTTGGATGGTGAGGCACAAGCTAAAGGTCCTCTCTTAACTGTTTTTCCTTTTGGTGTGTAACTTATGCATTTTGTGCCCTCACCGACTGCCAAAATGGGTCAAGTGACACTGTGTTTCCACATACGCCCTTTCTGATAATCTTACCCCAACGTGCATTTCTCGCTGCTTATATGGCTGCTGAGTTTGACCCAGAAATGTCAAATGAAATTCCGCTTGCTAGGGTGCCTTTGGCCCTGCATCTTGCTGTCTCTCTGGTGATTCCAGTTAAGAATTTGTGATGGTACAACTTGATCAAGACTCTTAAAACAGAAACCACAATGGCCGTTTATAACAGTTGAATCAGAAAGACCTAACTGCTAAAGATTATATTGTGGCTTTTAAACCACAGCTTGCAACAAGTGGGAGAAGGGCCAAGATGTGTGGAAGGCTTAATCAGTAGATAGGGGACTATCATTCTGTCTAACTCAACGTAACTTCCTCCAGGGGTTCTGAGAAAGACACATACTCACTTGCGAATTCCACTATATGCTATATTCCACTAAGCTATACAGGATGCTGCACACCCACCCACCCCCCTCATTGGCTTATCTCAAGTGGCAGGCATGGAGGAGGGTGGGAACACGGTCTCATCCTAGTCCTGACCCTTCGAGGGGTCTAGCGCCACTGGTGGTGCTCATCTCTCAATCCCTACCCTCAGTATGCTGATTACGGCTAAGCAAGGTGGGAGAAAGCTCCTTGCACATTCTCTCCTTTACACACCCCTGCACAACCAAACCTTATGGATTTATTTTAGCACGAGCAGCGCTTTGAGTTCTAGTACTCACTGAGAACCATATCCAATTAAAAGATGGTTACGCCTGCACCTTTATTACTGCTATGTGGTCCATGGGCATATGCTCTAGACGCCCAGCTCCTCAGCTGTCGCTTCTCTGGGCAGAGACCTGCATCTCTCCCCCTCCTGGTGGATTTTTCCAGGCTGCAGAGTTCCCCATCTGTGCTGTGAGCTCCCCAGTAAGTCAGACTGCCTAAGCAGGCCTGCTTTGTTTTACGCTCAGAGGCCATAACCAGCGGCATTGCCCACAGTTAAAAGTTATCACACAGGCCTTTCTAAGCCAGCCCATTTATTCTTAAGTAAAAGCATGAGAGAGAAAACAAGCAAAATAAAATTAAGAACCCCTACACCCATGCTAATAAGCTTACCAGATATCATCTCCAACTTCAACAAGGGCTCTGGTAGGATATCCCAGGAAGGGGTTTTTAATATGATCACAAGTTCATAACAGCCTTAGCTCAGAACAAGAGGTTAGCTTTTCCTTTACGCAGCCTGGGGTTTTGATCTGCAGAGACCACGAATAGGTAATCAGCCAGACACTGGTTCTCACCTCCGGCTATAACTTCCAAAAGGTTGGGTCTGGAGGTGGGAATTTTCATTGCCCTCAGCCCAGGTATTTCCTTGGAAACCCGTTTACCTTTGTGGGTCCTGAAAGTTCCTTCTTGTCGGGCACATGGTTGAAAATAGTCCTGTGGCTGTTGTAACACTTCCCAAGGTTCACCTTGGCCAGGTCTCCCCCCTAGAGAAGTTACATACAATCTCACAATAATACATAACCGTTGCAGTTCTAATGCAATGGACTTCAAAGACAAATAATGCCATAAGATCTCCCAAACACACTGCAAGATATAGCCATATCTGTTGCAAATAGGTCTCAGGATCTTCAGCAGCATGCCATGATCCTTTCATTGCTCTGTTAGCAGGTACTTGCACCCTACAAGGAGCTGTCACTTAGCTACCATTTAGCCTGATATGGCTACTCAGATTTCACCCTGAAGATGAAGGCAGATCTCCCCTCATCTGAGGTGAGGTGACTGTGGCCTCGGACCAAAGAAGCCTGGTGAGAAGGCTTAGCCTGAAGGGTTTGTAGAATTTAAATTATCTTCTTGTTACTAAAGCCAGACACCAGGAGAGTATGACATTGGTTATTTGCAGAAAGGCTGCAGTTTGTAGGAGCTGGATGGGTGCTGAAGGCCATCAGGCTTACGTGCGTGGCTGTATCTCCACTTAGGGCATCTCACTGAACCTGAAGAGTTCCTGTTTTTTGCTGGCTTTTGCCTAAAACATGAAGACTTGCATTTGTTTCACTCCCTGTATTTCAACTGTGTACATCTGGGATGGTTGTTTCCAGAGTTACTAATCCTTATGCTTCAGGGTATGGATTACTACCTTGGATCAGGAAGGAATTTTCACTCTCATGGTATAATATCCAGCTAAGCAGAGGCTTTGTGGGATTTAGCCTTTATTCAGAGTGTCAGCCATTAGCCAGAGCCCAAGATGGGAGATCAGATGCTCCATGGGCCTAAAATAACATTGCTCCCCTGACTTCAGTGGAGCGATGCTGATTTATGGCAGCTCAGGCTCTGACCCAGAACCTGGCATTAACGGGCCTGATCTACAAGTTCCACCTCCTCACATTCCAGCAGTGTTAATGATCGTTTTGGAGGTACTTTGTCTCTTATCGCAGGGGCTTCAGCCCTCTGTTGGGAAGGACACAAAGGGCACCCTGGCCGAGGGTGCCAGAGCCCCAGGATGACGAAATAAAATGGGCCTAACCTGTGGGTTGTTAGGAACCTAACTACAAGTCCTGTGATGAAATGCAGTCGGACACAAGAGGCTTGGTTTGGGATGTAAAGTAAGCTAAATAGGTGAAAATGTTCCCTTTAAACTGTCATCATTAATTTAAGCCAAACTTAATTAAAAAAATAAACCAAACCAGCTGGATCTAGGAAGCGGTCGATTGACCTCAGCACTGGTGCTTTTCCTTTCCCCTTGTTAAACCACTGTTCATCAGCTTCCTCTAAAAGCAAACCTGAGCTGCCAGACTAACCGCACAAAAACAGTGGGTTTGCTTCCCTCTTATTTTTCTGCATATTATTTGACATGCATTAAGGAAAGGCACAAAGCATTACTTACAGTCTTGTCTCCCCCTGCAAAAAGGTGCTGTGGTGTGCTGCTGGCGTGGAAGGCCCAGTGAAATGATTCACGTTAGTATAATGTCTTGTACCCCAGAGAGCCTCCAACTGCTGTGCACACTGAAAATAACCTGCTGATTAGAGAGGAGGATCAGTGCAATCATTGTACCAGAGAAGCAGGTTCTGGGGGTACAGTACTGGAATGCAGGAAATAGGGGTTCTACTCCTGGCTCCCCAAACACGTTGAATGAACTTGAAGGAGTTTCATCATCTGTCTCTCTCTTTCCCTTCTCTCCGCTTGCCTGTCTAGTGGGACTGTAAGTTCCTTGGGGCAAAGGCCCTCTCTTACTCTGTGCTTCTACAGAGCCTTGCAAAGGGGGTCCCCTGTTGCTGTTGTGGCCTTTAGGAACAGCTGTAATACAAACAAATACTAAACGCAAATGCAACCATCCTTTGAAGTGAACCGTGGCAAATGTTTACAATATACAATACAAAAAGTATACAATAGCTTAAGGGAGGATGTGAAGAGTAGAGTATATTCAACATGAAGGGAGAGGCTTAGGAAGAACACAATTATCCAAACTGGGATTCAGCCAGGACACTGGATTTAACATCCCACCTCTTGTGGAAAAAGCCATAGGCCCCGGTTTTGTCTCTTAGGTTCATCAGCACTGACTGTGACTAGAGATAAAGGCCCAGCTTCTCAAAAGGTATTTCAGTGCCTAAATCACACTGAAGTCATTGGGAGTTTGGGACCAAAATACCTTTGAAGATCTGGGCCAAAGAAAAAAATGAATAGCTGGTGTTCCTCCTCCTGTCAGTACTGCAAAGCCTGCCCCAAATAACAACATAATACTGGTGGGGTCGGGGATTATCTTCTTTAATTATCTCCTACATTCAGTCAAACGACAGTGCAGGGTCAATGCTTTCTCTAAACCCATTACCAAATGGTCTTTTCTCAAAGTATCCAGTCTACCTGTGGGAAAGCCAACCTGTGGTTCTTCAAAAACATGGTCACTTGATCAGTGTCACTGTCACTCATTCAGCCTACTGGAGGGAACTCGTCTGATGCTGAAAAATAAACAAGACAAAGCCCTCCCTCAGAAGCTACTAAAGGATGACATACAGTTTACTTACTCTTGACTTCCTATTGTGGGACTTCCAACTTCTCCCCTATTGGTACGGAGCGGGTGACTGGATAGCTCAAGAATTTACTAAAATAATAAACTGGTAATCTAGGCGTGAGATGTAAGTCCAAACCACGGGGTAGTGTCTAAAAGGTGCTATCCTACAGTTTGTCAGCGATCCTTGTGAAACCAGTTTAGTTCTCAGTCCTGTCCCAGTTGTGGAGAAAGCACATTCTGTTAACTTCAGTAGGATTATTAACACGCTTAAATTTAGGCATGTACTTAAGTAACTTGCTGAATCAGAGCCCAAATCTAGCAACAGACTTTAGAAAATAACACTGTCGTTGTCAAAGTGATTGTTCATGTTGTGAAAGCGTCTGGTGTTGAGGAAGCTTCTAAAATCTAAGTATGTATAGGATAATTTTGCAAAGTATAAAGCCAACTTTTTCCAAAACAGGAACCTAACATCAGATTCCCAAGTTCACATTTAACTTTCGACTCCTATTCATAAAGTCTTGCCTAAATGTTTTGATTTTCAATGATTTTTTGTTATTTTATTTGACCCTCATCTTGAATACCACAATAGTGTTAGGGTCCTTAAATTATAATGTTGGAGAAATTAAGTGTATAGCACTGACATTCTTAATGGCTAACTGTAGGGAAATATGAGCAAATGTGTTTAATGCAGGGGATTTGTTATGAACTATCACTAACCCATCCTTTAAATATTAGCAAGACATTGCGTCAGTCTATGTTTTAGAATAAGAGTGACTGTTTGATGTTTAGTTCACTAAATGTATTCTGAAAAATATCTAATACAACTAACTATAGGCTTTTGTTTTCGTGGAAATGTGTTGATTTATATGGGTTTTTAAATGTCTCATGTGGTGAGCTTGCCATGTTTTCCCTTGGTACTTCAGAAGGATGCCTAATATTCTGGGGTTGTTTATGATCTCACCTACCCGGTGTAAGTCAGGAGTAAGTGCATTCAAACTCAACAAGTGACACTGGTGAAAGTCACATCAAAATTAGGCCCTCTTCCCCAACTTCCAAACTCAAGCCAGACTGACATTTGACATTCGGAAAAGCTTGGTTAACTTTTACCTCAGTGTTCATGGCAGGTTTCTCATTTCTAGATTCTGTCCAGCAACAGAAGCTCCAAATTGCCAACACAAAGGCTATTCTTGTAGCGTTTCTGTTAGTTATAATCCCATTTCTGGAGCTTTCTAGTGCAAGTCTGTTCCATTGATGTGTCTTTCCCAAATTTCAAGAATCCAAGGAGTTGATATAGCGGTAATAAGCAGCCCACCCTCTGAGTGCTTACCAAAACCAAATTGAATTAGGCACCTGAACTAGAACCAGGCCTTCTTATGTTCTACTACAGAGTGAGTACTACATTCAACTTCGATGGCCTTTAGTTTGGTTTATGTGGGGAGAAATAATACAGGAGAAACAAATGTGAGCTGTCCATGGGGTGAGACCACAGCAACGCATGAGTCTGAATGACAACATGGTGGCAGCCTCCCAGCTGCCTTTGTATTAGGCAGGGAGATTTAGAATTAAAGAAAACCGATTACATCTTTTGTCAGTGACATATGCCCTGCTGGCTGCCTAAACCACAACTGAACTTTGGATCTGAACTTGGACGCTGACTCCTATTTCTATAGCCACCCAAGCTAAAAACTCCAATCCAAACAACCCCACAACCTGGAAATGTTTGGCTCCAACTTGGGCCCATCTCAGGTCTCAGCCTTTCAATTTTCACTTCCACTTTTTACAGCAAGGTAGTAAGAGTTTTAGTCCTTTCAAATTTTGTAAGCGTCCTCTCTCCCCCTTTCCATTTTATGTTAGTTAATGCTTTTTTATCTCCGTGAGACTTCTTGTCCCAGCCCACCGTTATGGCCTAACAGAGTTGTCTAGTAGCTCTGAAGGGCTATTATCTGATGTCTGGATAGTTTGACACATTTAAAAGGCTTTTCTATCAACATACAATTTAAAATTGTGAAGGAAGTTTATTTTAAAAAAATCCAGCCTAGAACCTATGGTAGTGCATCCATATGATGGCATCAATGTTCTGCCTATCCAGTGTATTACCTGCCATTGTCCCCTATAGGACAGTGCACTGCTTCACCATTATGGTTGTCCTGCTGCCTTTTCCTTTGACAAATGCGGAAGAGATCAAGCCGAAGATACTGTAGAGATAAACTCAGAAATGTGCACTATATGGTAATGAATGATGCCATGAAAGTACAGTAGTTTGCACTATATTGGTGAGATTTTCCCTCCCCACAACATTGTCAGTGCACCGCCCACCATGGGCCCAGGGAAAATTTCCCTAATACGGGCACAGTGTCAACACTGGTGACCCTCCCCAACAGCTCCAGCAGAGGGGGGCATGCCAGGGACTGAAGGGGTGAGGCTATAACAAAACATCACACTTTGGCCATTTTGCCTTGTGCCAATGGTAAGTTTGAGGGAGATGCCGTAATTTAGAGCTGCCTTGGGAAAGCTACCTGCTTTATACCAGGGCTTGGTTTACACATGTCGGTACAACAGCATTGCTCAGGGATGTGGAAAATCCATATAACTGAGTGACCTCGGAATGGGATGAGTTAAAAACCTCTTTAAACTGATGGATCAAGGAGTCCCCCACTTAAGTCAGTTGTAAGAAGCTACACATAAAACACAACCTAATAGCGTCCGCCCAGAAACTAGCACCATGTGATAGAGGATTTGACTGGGTATTGTGAATGAGGGTGTGTGAGTAGGTGAGAGATTCAGAACACATGGAAAATGAGAAGAGAGAGTGAGAGAACATGACAGAGGCTGAAGCTGCAGCTGAAAGCATATGGCTAACCCTGAAAGAAATTTGGGAAGATTTTTATTTTTGCAGGGGCCATTAGAGCTGAGAAGAGCACGCCTGGTGCTGGGTGAGCAAAAGAAGCTTTTCCCTCCTATTTGATTCCCTCTGTGGTCAGACACAGGACTTAGTACATGTTTTGAAAATGAACAAAACTGCATCAACAACATATCTGACTGTCACCAATTTCTGCTCCCACCTGGAAGAGTCACAGGGCCTCAGACTTTCACCTGCTGATTCAGTTTAAAAAGGGCAACAGTATATAGACACCTAAATATGTAGATAGGCAGCTAAGGGGATTTTTAAGGAGTTAGTTTACCTAAGCGCTCTTTAAAATACTAAGAGTCCTATCTGCATCTTTAGGTACCTCAATGCCTTTCAAAAATCTGAACCTGAGCATCTTTTACAGCAGGATTAAAACCAACATTGTTAGTATCCCTAGACCTGCCTATATGCAACATCTGTGAGGAAACCAGCTAAAATCAGCTAGTAAGCAAAGGGTAAATCTGACTGTAAGAAGTAATTCATGGCCTCTTTTTGACCCTGTAAGACAACAGTGGTAGTGGAATTATTCCCTGATTACGGACTGGGCTTCCTGCTGCAGAATGGAGCCGAATGAAACATTTTCTATGTTTAACTATAAATAAAACAGATTAACCCCCCCATCCAATTCAAAATGGACACCACATTCGATCTGACTCCTCAGGTCGCTTCATATCACAGATGAATTGAGGAGAGCTTACATCATCCTATTGACGTACGAGGATTGCTAATTGCTATCTTGTACTGTGTGTGTGTGTGTGTGTGTGTGTGTGTGTGTGTGTGTGTGTGTGGAGGCAGCCATTTTAGGTGGTTCCATATCGACAGAAAGACTCATGAGGGCCTACTATTAGATTAGCAAATTGCACGTATCAACACCGAGCTTCAATTCCAAAGACCCCAGTATAAAACTAAGAGCTTTTCCTTTTTATACTGCATACTTTACACTGCATCAATTTGTTTTATCAACCCTTAATAAAGAAAGCATCAAGTGTTTTCCACATGGTGCCGATTAATTGTTGACACCCCAGACAACAAGAGACTGGCCTCCAATATTTAACATTTCCTGGCAGAGAGCTTATGGCAGTAGTAAGGCTGACAGAAGTGCCAGCACTAGCATGGGACTGTCTGCCATGGCGATCCTTCTCCAGTGCATGCCATATGCACGGCCACCACTGCCTGTTCCTCTAACCAATATTGTCTCATGGTTTCCTTGCACTCCCCCGCCTGTCTCCCTGTTATTTGTTGTCCTGTACTTACACCGGAAGCTCTTTGGGGCAGGGACCAACTGTTTATTCTGTTTGTGCAGCATCTAGCACGATGGGGTCCTGGTCCACAAATGGGTCTCTTCGGCACTATGGTAGTTATTGTAACAGCTGAGGCCTTTCAAACAGAGAGAGGGAGAAGAAAAGACAAAAATCATGGCATACGACTGCAATTTTTATCTGAGTCTAGAAACTGAAAAGGGCCACTATTTCTTATTTGTGCTACAAGGAGCATCTAGGGGCCCTAATCAACATAGCTGTACATACACATGGTAAACCTCCAAAAGCTTGCAGGCGAAATAGAAAGACACCGAGAGGAAGCACTCTCCCTATTTTATAGAGAGAGGACTAAGGCAGAGATAGCTGAAGCAATTGGCCAAAGGGGACACAGACAATCTGTGGCAAGGTGGGAATTAAACCCAAAGATCTCCAGTGCCACAAAACCATCTCTCCCTTTAAGGAAATCCTCTAAGTGGAGCCTACATATTTAGTGGCTTTTTTGTTTTTTTTTTTGAACACATCCATCAGTATTTTAAGTTTTAGGCCATCACAATTACACCTGGCCATCAGCTCATTTTTAAGGGGCAATTTAAGAAAGTGGTTCTGCGTAGAATTGCAGGTTTATTTTATTTATTTATTTTTGACAAATTACTGAGTTATCTTCCTTCGTGCCATATTCAGGAAGTCGAAACAAAGACCACTCCCACCATTTTATCAGACAGAGGGGTGTTAGGATAGCATGTACCCTAAAAAGAATGATTATGCTATAAACTGACTAAACTGTCTTATCCATGGCCTTTTGTATGCAAACTGGAACCCGGAATGTGGAGAGAACACAGCCTAATTCAATCCAAAGCAAACTTCGGAAGGATGGAATGTCTCAGGAGAAGGGAAAAACCCCCCCAACACAGCTATACCCAGCAAAATCTTTTTTCTAGGGATAATGGCCAAGCAAGAGTGCAGAACAAGTTTTCATAAACAGAATATAAGCCCCCTACCTTGAAACTGAACCTAGCTTGGCAACTGCAGACAGACAGACCACTTTGGGGCACTCAACCCCATTGCCTTTCAAGCAACTCATTTGCAGTTCTTGTGCTAAGCACCTGGGCAGGTAAGAGAGCAGTCAAACTGAGATTAACCCCTTGTTTGTAACACCTGGGGAACGCCCCTGCATCCTGTTAGGCAGACAACATGCCTGACATTTCATCATCAGAGCAGCAGGTTGTGTCAGAAATAGGATCCTCTTGCTTTTCACTGCAACTGGTAAAAGGAGAGCAAGACTGCATTTGTTCATGTTTTGTGCAGAGCTAGGGGCGTGTTTCCCTAGCTCGTCTGCACAGGCACTGGCCGTCATTGAGCTAGCGGGAGCATAAATAGCAAGCTACCTACAGTAGCCTGAATAGCAGCCCATGGGGTTCGGGCCCATTTGTACTCGTCATGGCTAAGCTACCATTACCTGTGCGACTACAAGACAACTACACAGACAAGGCTACCTACACCATGGGCGAGGGGTGTGAGCCCCCTGCTTGTGCACATATACTTGGGCTAACCTGATGAGAGCTCTCAGAAGTATAAATAGGAATCTTCCTGCAGTAGCACAGCAATGGTAGCTTAGCCATGCCAACTACAAGCACGTCTGAACCCCGTGGGCCCGTAATTGGCACCGCTGGGCCTCTATGGCTGCTCTCCAGCCTACCTTGGCTACCTTGCTATTTATACTCATGCTGGATTGATGACAGCTAGCGTAGATGTAGCCACAGACCTGTCCCAGTCCTGATTTCGCCCTCTGGCCCCCCATTATCTTTCATTCCTGTGCAGCTCTGGACTTGCAGGATCTGCAAGTGGACATGCCAAAGCAAAGAGGAAAAAAGCTTAGCTTCCTGTTATTTATGGGCTGATTGCGTTCATGATGTACTGGGAATCTTGCTAGAGCTCCTGTAAGCTTGAGATTTCTGGGTCAATTCTGGAGAGCCAAATTGATCCCTCGTGTATGCCACTTATTTCATTGGAGTCACGGTTGAATAGGAGTCCGAATTTTGCATAGTTCATATAACCAGCCCTGCTTCTGGTTGCTGGAGGCAAAATCAAATTCTAAACCTGCTGTGATCTACAGTATTTTTCCTTTGCCCTATAGCCAAAGCGCTCATTCCCATGTGAATTCCAACTACTGGTCTAACTCAGGACAGCTATAATTTACAACTAGTTCAGCTATTCTTTGGATTTATTTAGAGACAATCGCAAACTAAATTACTAGATCCAAAGGCCCTTGAACTCTGGGGCAAGGTCCGAGACAGAGAGGGAGCTGAATTTTATGTCTCACACCCCTCTTTAGATTCACAAGATGAGTTAAAAATCAAAATATTAGTTCAGTGCTTGGACCCCAACCCCACCTTTAAAAATGTCCTGCTGGTAGGCGAACGAGATCTAGATTTCAGACGCGTGGGACACATCCTCCACTGGTGTAAATCAAAGGCGCTGTGCTGCTTTACAGCAACTGAGAATCTGGCTCTATGAGCATAAACTAGTTTACACCCCTGATCTGAGGGGTGTAAATCTATTTGGACCTATGTTTATATATTTATATCAGGATTAACGACTGAGTCCAAGAAGTCCTGAGCAGCTGCAACTCTTATTTACAGTCAATGGGAGTGGTGAACATTCAGCACGAGTCTGTGGAAGCCACATTTCACAAACTCTAACAAAAAATGTCACCAATTACTCATTTGCTGGATTCCTGGATTATGGGTGTGTGTGTGTGTGTGTGTGTGTGTGTGTGTGTGTGTGTGTGTGTG
>ML675609.1:11062381-11601272 GCA_007922155.1 Mesoclemmys tuberculata | reverse complement strand
GTGTGTGTGTGTGTGTGTGTGTGTGTGTGTGTGTGTGTGTGTGTGTGAGAGGGGAAGAGGGCAGCAGCAGCTTCTGCGTATATCTGACATGCTGTTGTGCGATTGCAATTTGCTTTGAGGTTTAAGGAACCATATCCCAATGGGCCAGTGTTGGATATAACTATGTGGTTTGGTAGATTAAGACATGCTGGATATCAGTCATGCAGACAGAGGATTGTCATCCTGGTGGGGGTCTGGAGAAGGAGGAATGTTCTCCTAGGAAGGAGATAAGAGCAATAAAGCTGTTCTGCTCTTGTTGTTCTGTGATTCAATGGTCAGGAGCTATTTCCACTACTGAAAGGTTCAGGTCAGACAAAAGCCTCTGGCAGTATTAGCCCGTGACTTCATAACAGATTCAGCAAAGTCCTTTGCTTCAGATGGGTTTGAATTGAAACAATCTGGCAAAGGAAAAACATCAAGTCAGAATTCAATAAAAGTACACATCTAAAACCCTCCCCAGCACATTTTAATGACTGCACAGTTATAGGGTGGCGGGGCTCTCTCACTTCTCTTGTGTCATTAACTGAGAGGAGAGCTAAAAAAGTGTCCCCACAGAAATCTTATTCATATGTTTTATTATATGCTCTATCACGGGCACCACTTTAGTTTAATGGTGTGTTGGATGATGGCACAAATTTATAGCCAAAGGTTTACATCACAGACAGCTGGAATGAATAACAATAAATTAATTTAAAGTGCTACGAAAGTGCTCCCCATAGTATATGGTGCTTATGTGCTCAAGGCTAATAATTTATAAATGCACGTCTTTTATAATCCTGATCTAAAGTCTTGAAAGCAGCTAGTTAAAAAGCAGTCACATGACAAATTATTTTTATTAATATTTCAAATGTCTGATTAGGGTGGGCACCACGGTCATTAGCATTAGATGGCTTTCATTTATGACCCAAGTGCAGTGAAGCCAATAACCAAGCACAGAAACACTAGAAACAGCAATGACACAACCACCATTATGGAATTGGGGATGTAATATATCTATTTCCCCCCCATATGCGCTAGATGTTAGCAATCCTCTTGGCTATTACTTCTTATTATTTCCTTGTCTGGTGTTCGGTTTATTTTTGCTGATGTATCATGTTCACCCCATCAAATACTCACATGGCCCAAATAATAAAAATACCTGCTGCCTAAGGTAGTCAAAAACAGTCACGATCTGCCGTGTAATATTAATTCTGTCAACAAAGGCTGAACATCAGAAGTCTATAAGGGGCTTGGGTGACCATTCAGAGGATGCATTAATGGCAGCTGTGTTAACTTAAACACTGCTCTAAAAGGACAACAAACACACACAAGTTAAGCAAAGCCTTGCTTGTCTGAGGAAACTTATTTTCAGGTGTTTTGATGAGGGGCACCACCATTTCTGGAACAACAACGTCAGAAGATTAGTGAAAACTCTTGCTGACAAATATTTGCAGGAGAAAACTGAGCATGAAGCCAAAAATTGCACAGGGGAGAGGGGAAGAATTGGTGTTTTTCTGAAGTAACCCAATACTAATTACAGTCTTTCTGTGACTTCTCAAGGGAAAGAGTACGTTAGGTAATGCTTGCCATTGAAAAGAACAGCTAACTGACACTGAATAGCATCTTATCACACAATATATTTCTCAAGTCAGATGACACGTGCAGGGGGCACATGGGGTCACGTGCCCCCACCCAATTTGCTTGTACTGAAAATGCTCACACCGACAGAGCGTGCTCAGTGACATCCGCTGCCATCACTCTGCCCCCACTATTGGTAGGTACCAGTCATCTCTGTCTCACATGCACCTCACTTTAAGGACGCCGCTCATTTCAATCCCCCAGTTTCCTTCATTCCCCGCATGTTGTCATTCCCTCACTCCTCCCAGGAGGTTAGAGACATTGACAGTAAAAGAAGGGATCTGTGTGAATTATTTTTGGGCTTTTGCCACTTATTAGGTGACCTACTTGGGCCCCGCCAGGTTGATAGGTACATCCCCAAAAGCAGTCGTCTTTACTGCACTGCTAGTGGAGGAAAGTACTACGCATTGTGCACAGGCATGGCTGCCCCCTTGACTCTCCCTGGGAAGAAAGATAGCTTTCTGCATCCTTCCCTGAACTTTTGAACCTCAATCTTCAATTTATTTATTTCACAAAGCTTTGCAGCATCCTCTTGGCCCTTGCATGAAAGTGACACCTGCTTTCTTTGAAAATACTTTGCAACACCAGACGTTTTTCCCCCACATCCCCTTATTTTCACCTCGGTATATTCTGAATTACCACCTCCAGCAAGTCACTGAAATGCAGAGGACAGTATAAATTAGTCAAAACCATATAATGATCTCCTAACTACTTTAAGAGCATGAATGGTCAGATAAAAAGCATCAGGTAATGTTAAAAAAAAAAAAGGAAAGAGAGGAACGTATAAAACTTTAAAAGAACATGATTATACTACCTAAAGTGGTTTGGATTTGTAAACTAAAGACTTCTGCATGGAATAAACAGCTAATGTGTTTAGGTGCAGACTGAAGTGATAAGAGAATTCAGAGGCCCGTTGTGCTAAACTGACTGTACTGATGGAGCGTCTGTTTCTCTGGGACCTATCACTTGTAAGTCACTATTATTTAGATGCCCTTCTGAGGGTGTCTTATTCAGGCAGGAAAACCTAGTGATCACAGCAAACCAAATCCAAAATTACGCAGAAAAATGGGACAGTAGCAGTACCATTTTGAGTTGAGTTTACCTGCATTTCAGTCAATGCTCAATCAGAATTTTGGGTCATCTTCCCTTTATAGTAAGTGACATGTTTGCTCTCCACCATTCCTGTGTGTCTTGTGGGTGCTCTTGTGCCTATAGGGTGGGGCAAAAGATAAAAAGAACAGAGCACACTCAGCATTTTTTTTTTAAAGCTAGAAAACATTTGCTATACAGAAGCACCAAAAGCATTAGCGCATCAACATTACACTAGTGGAAAAAAAACTCCTGCTAAGCAGACGTTTTGCAATCAGATCAGCTGGGCAATACAAGTGAAATGGACGTGTGTGGAGATAGCCTGTGTATACAGAGAGAAAGAGAGAAAGAGAGAGACTCACATGTGTGAAAGCGAAAGTGAGTTACAGTGTGTGTGTGGGGGGGGTGGGTAAGAGAAAGCAAGAACAGAGGTGAAAGAGCAAGACAGCGTGAGTGAACAGAGGTAGGGATGACCAAGTACTGGAATGGCAGCAGTGCAACACAAGAAAACTAGACAGCGGGGAAATCAGTTAAAGCCATATTGATCTGCTTTAGAGGTGAGAAAAAGCAGATGCACTCAGCTACCATGGAATGGCTTTTACAGGAGCTACAGCCTCTTGATGTTTTCTTTTTTTAATGACTTTCATTTCACTGAAAGATCGCAATGTAAAAACAAACCAGCTCACACCCCTTGCTGTGTCTTTGTTCCCCCTTCCCCCTCCTCTTTAGTAACAGGAGATGCAATCAAAGCATCCCTAGAAGAAGGAAGTGCATTCAGAAAGCCCTCCGGCAACACAGGAAAGAAAGACAGGTAAAGAGAGCAAGAGAGGAGAAGAGAAGGTAATCAATGGTTCACAAGCAGCTCTGTTGATTTTCCTTAGCACTGTTGTCCTAATAAGATGCAGAGCATTGAGCCCCTGGTACTAGAAAAGAGGTACACCTCCAATCCATATCTTTCACTAAATGATGTCTTTACTCAGGAAGCTTCGTTTCTTTATCAGTGCGTATGACAGGCTATGAAAGATGGATCAGGTGGTTTTGCTGTTTCATTCTTGCACCCAAAGATGGAAGGAAAAGTAGAGACCCAGGCAAAAATGTTAGTTAGTTGAACACTTTGGAGCAAATTCTGCTTTCAGCTACACTGCAGCAATGCTAGGTTTATGCTGGTGTGGCTGAGTGCCAAATTAGTCCCCCTTTGTTTTCAGTATCTATTTTTAACAAATAGATATTTTTATGAAGAAAAGTAATATTTCTGTACAGGGTGTGGGAAAACAGATTATTTCTCTACTGTGACAACTGGGGCGCAATCCAGGAAAACACTTAAGCAATCGCACAACTTTAAGCATCTGAGTTATTCCACTCAAGTCACTGAAGCCCTTTAAAAGCTTTGCGGAACCAGACGTTCAGTATCGCTACATTTGTGTGTCACCTTTGTGAGGCAGAACTGTGCTGTTATCTCCATTTCCCTGATAGGGAACTGAGGCACAGAAAAACTAAGTGACTTACCCAAGAGGTGTGTGTAGTTGGAGCAGAAGTTGAATCCAAGTCTCCCAACTCTTAGGCTAGTACCCTAACCCTTAGATCATCCTTCCTCGTCTTAGGACAGCTGTCCTTGAATGTAACCTCATGGGATAGGAACGCATGCGTGAGCTAAGGTTCTCACCAGCTCAGTCATTCCTGAATTTCCACTTAGCACTGTCCTGTTTGGGTGAATTATGGGTCCGATATAGAGCTGGTCAAAAGTTTGCCACCAAAACATTTTTCCCCCCCCCTACAGAAAAAAATTAAATTTCAATTAAATGGAATATGTGCAAAAACTTCCATTTTCATCACATTTTTCCAGGTTTTTGTTGATAACCAAAAAGATTCCCTCTCCTCCTGCAGGTCTTTAGGCTTTTCTGAAAAGCCACTCCCCTCTAAAAAAAATTAGATGAAAATGAAGAAAAATATTTTCATTACAAAATTTTTACAGAAAAAAAGAAAAGATTTCCAACCAACGCTAATCAAATTCTCATCTTTGTTACACTGGAAGATGTGAATCCAGAGTAACTCCATTTGCCTCACTGATGTTACTGTGGATTTACAGTGACGTAAAGAGTATGGAATTCATTGCCACATGGTTGGATTTTGTGACGTGTGTCTTTGCTTTCTGGCTACATCTCAGAGAATCGCTAGACTACATGTTTTCAGGGACAGGGACATCAAGAGAAAGTTTATTTTAACTGCAGCTGGATAGAAAACTTGGAAATGTGAATTTTGACTGAAAATGCAAAAAAATATTCTGAATTTGTGTGTAGAGATCCACTCCCCCGCTGTTTTTTTCTCTTTTTGACCAACTCTAATTTGAACTGCCTGTGATCCTCTGAATATCACTGTCCCAATTTTCACAAGGCTAATCCCTGTCATCCTGCAGTACATTGAAAGCATTCTGCAATATCTTTGGGGTTGATGATTGATGGTGATGTTTGCCTTACAATGTCATGTGTCTCAGTGTGTATCCTAGAGACCAACATTAGAACTGACCTGCACGGGTTCCTCGTTCATTTCCGAAGCTCACACCCCCTCTCTTTCAACCTTTTATTCCCTTCTTGTGATTAAAAAATCCCTTATATTTCAGATACTGAAATGAGAACTCTCACAGCATAGGAACAAATTCCCCACCTCCAGACACGCATAAGCAACTCCCAGTGAGTTCAAACATAATGTGTGCATGCATACCGGGAGATAAAATAGCCCTAAGCCGAGTCTGTATATTGAAACCACCACTTCACTGTCTGAAATACAAATGAATGGAAGTTCACACCTGTGTCTGAGTGGAGAATTTAGGTCGTTAGTATGCATGTGCTGCTTCTTAATTTTAATTCACTCGGGCCAGATCATTTCTGCTAGAATTATTAGTCGAAACCACTACCATAGTTACACCACTTTTGCCTGACAGGTACAAACATGAGCAGGAATTCTTCAGATTAGCTTTTAGTGGTTTTTTTATGTTGGATGCCAGTTTTTTTTTTTTTTTTAAGAATTCATAGAGAGCTAATAGTAGGCAATACTGGTTTTCAAGGTAAACAAATAATCTATGAAAAGCACCATGAGGCCAAATTCATCCTTGATGTAATTCAACTGGGAGTCAATGGAGTCAAATTGGACATGGCTTCTGGAGTAGGATCTCTTACACGGACAATAACTCAAATTGTATTAAGTAAAAAAAATAACTGAAATCATGCCTCGGGCAAAGTAGTTTAGTTAAACAATCCCAGAGTGTTTGTTGTGAGAAAATTCCTTCAATTCTGTCTTCCCAGCGCTTCAGAGAACCTAGCAAGAGGTTTATTTAAACTTTTTCCAAAGACTTTAAATAAATTCTCCCCCTTAGATCAAAACCCAATTTCTTGTGAAGTTTATCACAATACATTTTCATAAAATACATACTTGTGGGATTTCAGGGTCAGATAGTGCCAAACCGTATGGTGGGTTTCTTTGAATCCTGAACCCTTGGTTACGTGAGCATTCTGCCTCCAGGCATACGAGCATGTGATTCCCTTCCGAGGCAGAATGTGGTCCTTAATTTAAACACAAATTGAACCTGATTTTCCTTCCACTGAAGTCCATGGGAGCTTCCCCCAAGACTACAATAAAAGCAGGATTCAGCCCATTATGTAAACCCTAATTCATAAAGTCGTGCAGGAACTGGAATTTCCATTTTGTGAAATATTCTGCGATTTTGAAATTTGTTTTTGTTCCAATTTAAAAAAAAAAAACCAAAAACAAAACAAAACCCCCCCAAAATTTCCCACAAGATGAAATTTGCAACGAATCATGTGTTTGGATAAAATCAAAACATTCCTTTAATCTTCAATGCATTTATTTTCAATGATAAACTGAAAGTTCCTATTTTGACAAAACAGCGTTTTTTAAGAGGAAAAGATCATCTGGGAATACTTTGAGCAGCTCTGCTCATGGACATTGATATGACAATCGAGGTTTTTTGTTCACAAATTTTCATTAAGAGCCAGATTGTGAAGTCCTTCCTCACACTGATAGTACTTTACAGCATGAGCATTTCCACTGAAATCAACCGAGATATTTTTGGAATATGGTGTTACTTAGCGTTTCACAATCTGCGTCTGAGCTATTTATGATGGATGTAGCTTACAAAAATAAAAGTGCAGTTACATATTAACAAAATAAATACAGATGGGTTACATCAAGTATTTCCAAATAATGAGATGGAATGCCATGCATTTGATTTACAATATAATACATCCAGGCACCAATTTTATTACTACAATCCTGAATTTGTACTGGAAACAATGCTTACTACTCTTAGAACCCCCGCTGATGACAATGTGGCTATTCTTAGTAAAAACACCACACTGTGTAATGTGTTTTGGCAGTATTGGAACGTTCATGCCTCAATCCTGCATACATGTGGATCCGTGTGAGTAATTTAAGCCAGTAGGCCTACAATCTCTGTGGGCAAGGCCTGTGTCTACGTCTGTCCCTGTTTGATACAACACAAAGTGCATTGATGGCTATCAACAAAAGATAAAAATAGAAGTTTTTAACCAGTCTCCCAGCAATTTGTGACATAAGACCATCGCCTCTTCACTGCACAGTTTTAAAGTAGCAACAAATTTTGGAACAATCATTAAGTGAGCCAAACACGTGCATTAGAACTGACAAAAAGTATTTTAATTGGAAATGCAATAAAAATCTAGAAAACAAATCAGTGCCTTTTGGACAACTTTTTGACAAAACGTTCCTTCCATTTTTAATCAACTACTGAGCTAGTGGAAACTTTTTCAATTTTGAAGTTTCTAATTTAAGGGAAAAAATGAATTCGGGTTGGCATTCATTATTCCAACCCTCCCCCCCACCTTTTTTTAAAACGATCTGCTCAAATAATCCAGCCCTACACTTTCATGAGTCAGGTCTCTCAACTATAAGAGATTGGCTTCTAAATAATGAGGATTTTTTTTTTAAATTGCATTTTGGGTTCTTTGAAGTTGCCATCGGGTTTCGGAGCCTTTAGGGTGCATCCAGATCACATTTTCACGCTTTCCTCCATAATCATGAGGACCAGAAACGTAGTTTCCATTTGGTAAAGGTAAGATTCTCACCTATTCATGTAATCCAGGAGCTGGGTCTTTAAGAAAGATGCCAAACAACATGAGACTAATGCTAAAATTGTGCGAGTTGGCAAAATGCTGGGAAACACCACTTCCTTCATTAAGCTGCCAATAGATACAGCCTGTTTTGATGCTGTTGCTACTTCATCCTTCGTGAGAACCCTTTGTCAAATAACCTAAACATCAGCCAGACTTTCTGCTAGTGTGATACATATATTAGATGCCTTGATGCCATGGTGGTGTATGTGATGTAGGAAAGGAAATACAATAGAATATTAGTTCCAAGTTAGCTCGTCACCTACTGTGCATTTAGAAGTTGGTATTAGAAACATAGAAACATAGGTCAGAAGGGACCAATATGATCATCTAGTCTGACCTCCCGCACAAGGCAGGCCACCAAACCCTACCCATACACATTTATAACAACCCCGAACCCATGACTGAGTTATTGAAATCCTCAAAAGTGAGATTTGAAGACCTCAAGCTGCAGGGAATCCATCAGCAAGCGACCCAGGCCCCACGCTGCAGAGGAAGGCGAAAAACCTCCGTGGCCCCTGCCAATCCGCCCCGGAGGAAAATTCCTTCCCGACCCCAAATATGGCGATCAGCTAAACCCTGAGCATGTGGGCAAGACCCACCAGCCAGCACCCAAAAGAGAATTCTCTGCAGTAACTCAGTTCCCATCCCATCCAGCATTCCCACAGACCATTGAGCAGACTTATCTGCCGATAATCCAAAATCAATTGCTCAAATTAAACTATCCCATCATAACATCCCCTCCATATACTTATCAAGCTTAGTCTTAAAGCCAGATAAGTCATTTGCCCCCACTACTTCCCTCGGAAGGCTGTTCCAGAACTTCACTCCCCTAATGGTTAGAAACCTTCGTCTAATTTCAAGTCTGAATTTCCTAATATCCAGTTTGTACCCATTCGTCCTCGTGCCTATATTAGTACTAAACTTAAATAATTCCTCTCCCTCCCTAACGTTAATCCCCCTGATATATTTATATAGAGCAAGCATATCCCCCCGGAGCCTTCTTTTGGCCAGGCTAAACAAGCCAAGCTCTTTAAGGCAGATTTTCCATTCCTCGGATCATCCTAGTAGCCCGTCTCTGAACCTGTTCCAGTTTGAATACATCCTTCTTAAACATGGGACACCAGAACTGCACACAATATTCCAAGTGGGGTCTCACCAGCGCCGTATATAACGGCACTAACACCTCCTTCTCCTTGCTGGAAATACCACGCCTGATGCATCCTAAAACCGCATTTGCTTTTTTAACAGCCATATCACATTGGCGGCTCATAGTCATCTTACTATCAACCAATACCCCAAGGTCCTTCTCCTCCTCCGACGTTTCCAACTGATGCGTCCCCAACGTATATTTAAAATTCTTATTATTAATCCCTAATTGCTGCATTCAAGCCACTGTGAGCACCCCCAAGCAACAACTCGGTCCACTTTGTGGCTAGCATGGAACTCCAACAGTCCAAGCTTTGCCCCTGTGTTCTACAGGTCCCTTGACAAAAAGGCCTCTTTTCGGGAGCTGCCAACCTTCATGTCAGCGTGAGGGAGGTTGTCTGTCCACCACTCCATTCACCACTTTTCCTGGTCCCCCCCCCATCCCTTGCATACATAAACCTGCAATCACAAGGGCGAAAGTCATTTTCACAGATGGCCCTTAATGTACAGAAGTTGGCTAGGGCCAGAACCTGTAGCCTGTAAACAGGCAAACCTCTGTTGATCCCCGTGCAAATTAAGTATAGCTGAATAGACTCTGACTTTAAGGTCAGAAGGGACTATTATGATCATCTAGTCTGATCTCCTGCACAACGCAGGCCACAGAACCTCTCCTAGCCCCTCCTGTAATAGACCCCTAACCTATGGCTGAGTTACTGAAGTCCTCAAATCATGGTTGAAAGACTTCAAGGTGCAGAGAATCCACCAGCAAGTGAATAGGAACAGTGAGATTTGGCTCATAGTGATTTCCAACAACTCGGGGAGGGGGGATATATTTAATGAAGTATTCCAGTTCACCCTTTAACTCCAGTTGATCTCATTAGTAGAACTAGAGGGATGTGACAGGACTAGGTGCTTCACTTACATAAATGCATTTTGACAATTCCATTCAAGACACCGAGTCACATTGTGTATTGGTTCAGCAATACTTCCTTCCTGCTTTTTTTCATTGTCTGGTTCCTACCGCCCTACTCATGCCTTTTTATCCTTCTACCCTTAAACTTAGTTTCCTGGGTTGGCCTTCAAGGTTTATAGATTCCGTTTTGACTGACAGTTGTGTATGTAAAGTTGATTTAGGTTGTCGGCATGGCTCTGAGCCAAAGTACAGGGCCTCTGAATGGTGAAGCTGTTAAGAAACTAACTGCATGATGAAGTGCAGTTAGGGTGGTATGATTACATGAAGCAAACAGTAAAGAATGTCTCTTTGCCCTCCCTTTCCATTGTTTGAATTGGAAAGCCACTGGAATTACTTGAGGGATGTACTAGGCCTGTTGGTTTCATGTCCTTTACCATCAAGTTTGTGGATGCCTTCAGTTTTCATGAATGTTCCCATATTTTCTCACATTGACCAGGAAAGTTTTTTACCTGCCAAGATCTAAATTCAGGGAGCTGCGAGTTTGTTCTGCTCGTCTTGATGAAGCCACTAATCCTGAAATGAAGGCCAAGCAGCTTTAAGGGGCAATGATTTCATCATCTGTAACAGGGAAAAGAGAATCCCTGACACCACAGGTAAGTAAAGGAGAAAATGATTTTCAATTGCTTTGTGTTCAGTTGGATCTAAGAGATGGATCTAAATTGAAACCTCAAGTTCAAAATCCCAAGACTTTGGGAAAACTTAGATCAGAGTTTGAACTTTGTACCTCAAGCTCATCTCTAGGCAGGCCTTGATTCACTGTAGGTCATACAGACAGCATTTCCCTATCTCTGCAGAAGCCACTACCCCTCAGTGGGTATTCATTCAACAGAAAAGCAGGTGTAGGTTACACTGCTATCTTTCCTTAGGGGTTCCACTGTGGGAAGATGACTGTAAAGGGACAGAGGCCCAGCTATGGAGATAGGACAAATCAGCACATTCCTCAGCTTCTCCCTGGCCCCTGCCACCCAGTTTCCCCATCGAGAGGGTTATTGTAATAATTGGGCAAATCTGTGCCCTGATGCTCTGTGCCCAGGTTTGCTATTCTATAATCGTTTACTTATGGGAAATTGAGGTTTTATTTGCCTTCAGTTGATGAGCACCTTTCCAGTCTGAGGTGGGGTTTGCACCAAATTCCACTCTGAGATTCCGGTTCATATGAATTTACAATCTCAACTCAGGCACAACTAACAAGCTTCATCCCAAATCTGAATTTCACATCCCCTCACTGCAAAATGCTGGATTGTCCCAGAGTCACTCGAAAAATGTTATGGGAAATGTACATTGACTTCTCCCCCCCCGAAAACAGGTCAATTTTGCATGATTGCTAGTTTTACGATGAACATTTGGCACCGCTTGTGTTACAGATTGAGTTTTAAAACTCAATCCAGTGATCAAGCCATTTAAATTCCCTTCAAGTTGTACTAGCACATTTCATATTTAACATGTATAATTTAGAACCAAATTCTCAGCTGGTGTGAATCAGCTGTCTCTGGCAGGGAATGGATCTACACTGATGTACACTGGTTTTTAGGTCCAGATCCAAAGCCTATTGAAATCGATGAAATACTCCCATTGCCTTCACTGGGTTTTGTTTCAGACCCTAATTGTCCTAATCCATAGCGATACGTTGAACGTGCTGCACTTAAAGCGGCATCGTTGAGGCTTGGGAGATACAGCTGTCAAAAGCCACGAGCATCAAAGCAAACTCTGGCCTTCAGAGAAAAAACAACAATCAGAGGGATGAAAGCTTGAGTTAAATGCAGAATGTCAGCCCTAAATTTTGGTCGCATTCTTCAAAGGAACTCAATCCAAAACCTGCGTCAGCTAATACTTCATTTCTGCTCTTTCCTCTGCAGTGCTACAACATCCAGAACAGCATAAGCTGCAGCCTTCGCCACTGTGTTGGGCGGGTACCACTGAAAGCTCTGCAGAATATTCACAGCAAAGCCATTCACTCTGAGTCTTGGTCTTACAGTTTTCTAGGTTCATGAATGTCAGCCCATGCTTGAGAAAGTTCAGCAAACATGGGTTGATTTTCCCCAGCGCTGACCTCTCTTCCACCACACGTTCAGAGGAGAAGCTAGAAAACCTTCCTCTTCCCAGCCAATTTCCTTCTCTTCTCAAGAGCTGCCCTCTTCCCAGCAATGGCTCAGAGGATGACTCGGCCAATGGTAAGGGTATCAGAATCTGGCCCTTTGAAAACATCTGGGTAACAAATGCATCTGCAGCAGGGATTGTCATGGAAGATGGCAGGGAGGGCTGGAGTAGAAGATTCCTCTGAATTAACTGAACTCTAAGATCCAGGTGAAGCTGCGGGTGTTTGTTTCCTTTGAATCACTGCAAGTCCAAGTGCAAGAACTGGTTCATAATCCCTGTCATGAACTGAACCCTGGAAGACTCTCAGTGCCCTAACGGTGAGATTAACAACTCTTGGAGAGAGACAGATTGGATAAACAGGCCACCTCCAGATATGTATAGCAGAAAGCCAGGACAGGAAGGAGATCCATACTTACCTGATGAGATCAAAATAGCAGACTTGGGTTTCCTGGTGACTGGGGCTTGTCAAATCACAGTAGGCTACTTTGCAGGAATTCACCACCAGTCATGCCATTTTACTGATGCAGCTTTGAAGAAATCTGAGCAATATATTAGATTTTTCCTTCAAAAGCCAGTGCCATCAGCCCAAAATGTGTGAAGACGTTTGCATGTACTCGGCCTACATCCAGCCGCTACAAACACTCATTTGTGGAGAGAAGTCTTGATACTGCTCTCATGCCCTCTTTCTGGGCTTCTGCAAAAGCACATTTTCATGGCATGAGGGGAACAAGTTCATCCCTGATAGAATTCTCCTGACATCCAAGGAATTAGCAGGGATGCCTTTGGCCCCAAAAGTGACCCATAAACCATTAGTGTGATTCTACTATCACGGTCTTTGAAGAGCAACAGGAACTGGTATAGAGCTGCCTAGTTTTACATCGCTTCTCAGGAAAACCGATTCATGTGTAGATACGAACCATCCTTCTTAGCGTTGAGAGTTTGGAAAGCTAATGAAGAAATAAAACCCTGGAAGCTCCTCAGAGCTAGTGTGCTTGCACATCACACCCTGCCTTGCCTGTGGTTTTCTCTTTCTGTCTTTGAAAACAAAATTCGCATTCCTCAGGAAGGACAGAACACGTTCTCTTTTTATTAAGAGGGTGGGGTGAAGGTAATCACAACAGAAGCCAACTCTTTGGCTGTCGAGAAGTTGGCCTCCTTGACATACCATTATTCAGTCACTGTTCTAAATAGCTGAGGGAGCAGCGTATTCCTTTAAATGAACAAGTGGTGCTAGATTCAATGTAGACAGGCCTTCACCTAAGGAACAGCCAGGTACTTCTTTCTGAACTGAATTGTTCTCTTTCCCATGGTAATACAGCAATTTAATTTTTGCCCACAAGGAACCTTGCCTTCCACTGACACTAGCTCGATAATCTTTCTTCTCTTTTTCATTTTCATTTTGACTTTCAAAGAACCCTTTCCACCCCATGTCACACTCCCCTGCTCTTCCTGTGACATTTATACAATGACCTCTCTTTTCCTGTATCAACATGCAGCCTAATCCTTCCCCTCAAATATCATTTGCACAGTAATCCTTTTTCCTTGTGCGACACAAAAGCACAAAACCCCCTTTCCTACACTGTCACTTGCTGGGTAATCCATTACTTCTAGTCTCTCATGGAGAGTAACGCTTTATGTTCTAGGTCTCATACAAAATGATCATCATCTTATACAATAATCTGTCCTTTCCTGTGACATGTGCCCAGTAGTCTGTCCTTTATGCGAATTCTGTTTGCTGCAAAGAACCCACATTATGGTCTTCATTTTCCTCTGTCATTCACATAGCCCTCATTCTAGGAGCTAGTGTTATTGGGTGTCTGTAAGATAGCCCTTTGGAAAATGGGAAGTAGATCAGCAACACATTTTCATTATTTTGAACATTTTCAAGGAAGAATCCAAAGTTCTTAGATTTTTTGGACAGAAAGAGTATCACTGAAAATTTGGGCATTTTAGTATTTTCCCCATTTCTCTTCCTTTCCCATCCTAAAGCTTGCATCCTCTTTAACCTTTGTGTGGATATATTTGGACTGATTTAGAAGCAACTCTTGCACATGTACAGAGGCAGGTTTCAAATTAGACCAACATAAGGCAGTTAATCAGTTTAAAAGTGTCAACACACAAAGTTGCACCAGTTTAACTAAACCGATTTAACATCACACATTCAACTAAGGCAGTGCAACTTTCTTGTGCAGACAAAGTCACAGGTGCGTCTGTGTTGCAATCATGGGGTGTGGTTGCACTTTGTGTAGACATACCCAAGGTAGCTTTAATCTAAATCGCTGAAACACTAGAGCAAAGAAGAGGAGCAGCATTTGTTTCAGTGCAGGCTGTTACAAGCCTTTCTAGGACGCGGAGTAATTATGTGAAGAGCTGGCCTACACTCATGCCCGGCCTCCCAAAGCGTTATTCCTCCAGAACTCGAGCTAACTAGATGAAATCTAGCTTTGGTATGTCTACCTGTGCTGCAGTCATCCCCTGTTATTGCAGTGTAACTATACCCTTAGTTTTCCCATCTCTCAAATCCTTTGGAGCCCATGGGAACTTTGTGTTCCTGAAGTGTGTCAAGATCCTTGGATGAACGATGCATTAGAAGCTTACAGTATAATTATGGTGATCACCTCATCTTAATACTAGTCTTGCCTGCATTACAAAACATCACGAGTCTATATGAATTAATTCCTGGCCTGCAATAACAGAGTTGTAGGTGCAATGAGGGGTCAAGCTTGTGAGTTGGTGGGTATTTTCTCTGGTATATCTGTAACCCTGCATTACATATGCACCGTAATTCTTCACCTCCGTTGTCCCTTGCATGGCAATTTTTCTCCTTCTCCACTCCTTATGTCACATGTGCATTACTCTTTTGTGACACAAGCTACATAAACTCCCCCTCACATGCTTCTCCCTCCCTCTCCCACATACACGGTCTTGGATTATGTAGTTTAAAAATTCTTTATAGCTAATAAAAAAAAAGTCATTGCTGCTGCTGCTGCTACATTTGTTGCTGCCATTTACTGTCAAACATATGGCCCAGAATTGAATAATCAAATGGTTATTCTGTGTCAGGGTTTCGTTGCTGATCAAAGTCCAGTAACCCAATAACGTCCTCCCGCTAATAAGAGCGTGGCCCTTGAATTTTGAACAGTGACTGAAAGTGAACTGCTGTACAGCAGAACTGAGTAACGGGCCAGCCCCTTTAAACTAAAATGAGCAGTGTTTTGGCACTTAAGGTATAGTACTGTGGTGCAAGCAGCTTCTGCTCTCCCTTCACTCTTTGGCCCCCCTCCTTCGACCCCCATGGAAAACGTTGAAAGACATCCTACCTTGACAAAGTTGTGATCATATTTCATACTTTTTTGGTACGATTTTTCTTTCTGAACACTAAGGACATCTGCATGAAAGAGGATCTTCGTGGCTTATGGGCTCATCTGCTCACGTTGCTCATTTCACACTTGAAATCACCATAATGATCTGTCTCCAGGCCCCATGCATTCTACAAACAGCACCATGTTAACTATGACCAGCCTCGGACATGCTCATCTGCCATGAATCCAGCTGAGATCACGTTTCCAAGCGCCTGATCCAAGCACGTTTCCTGGCACAAATGTAGGACAACTGCGTTGCCTTGTCCACATCAACTAAACTGGACAGGCACAACTGGATCAGCGAGTTACGAGAAAACCTGGGCAGCTGTCCCGTATCGCCTCAGCTGTTGGAGCGGGAGGCAGAAGACTGTGGGAGGAATTCCACAGGAGGGCAGTGTGCTTTGGGATGTCCTCCTGGATAGCTTCCTAGCAGTCAGGGGGGCAGGTTAACTCAGGCTACGGGTGCGAATCCCCTCGCGCTAGCCCTCAGTGCTGTTTACACCCACGCTACTTGAGAGTAGCTGCAGCAGGCACGTGGAAGAGCAGCAGCAGAGGCACAGCCAAGTGCCAGTACAAACCTGCCTGAACCTGGTGGCCACACTTGTGCCGTCGCTACCCGCGCTGGGCCGCCATCTCCACTCCCGCCAGCTCAATGAGAACGAGTGCGAGTATGCGTACGCCGGCAGGGCAAAATTGCACCCGTAGCTCAGAATGTAGATGTAGCCTGAGGGAAACAGACAAGACTGAAAAAGAACAACAGTGTTGGAATCCCACGTGGCTGTAGACGGATGACGTAGACCTAGCCTCAGTGAAACAGACATGACTGTGCAAAAGAACAACAGTGTTGGAACCCATTTACGGCTTGACACACATCTGAGTTCTGGGTCAAAACAACCTCCCTACTTATGGACTATCAAGTCAGAAGGGATCATTATGGTCTTCTAATGTGACCACCTGCATAGCATAGGCCATAGGATTTCACCCAGGGATTTCTGCATCAAGTCCAACCTCTTCTGGCTGGCTGGCCTTAGCATCTCTTTCTCAGGAGGACAGCCCAACTTAAACTGAAATTGATGGGAGAACGTTACCATATCCCTTGGCCATCTGTTCCAAAGGTTAGTCGACTAACTCCTCACTGTTCTCACGGCTAGGAACTAGATGGTAGCCATGTCGCATGGGAACACAAATTACATGCGGAAATCAGCAACGCTCAATGGGGCTACTTACATGAGTAATTGGGGTGGGATCAAGCTCTGGGCTGGGCATGTTTATTCAGGAACGATGGAATCTCAAAGCCAACTCCGAAATCGAGGTTTAGGATTATTAGCCTTCAGAAGGAGTGACACTATTGCTTACTTACAGCTTTTTCAGTGTGTAACAATTTTTGTCCATGCTGAATCATATCTCCTCTTAGTCTGTGAAACCACAAACTGTTTCCTAATACTTAAATCTATTTACCTAGCAGTCTGGCAGGTTAGGAGATTAGAAAAAATAAAGGCTTTATTGATAGTTACAAAGACACCCCTACAATGTGATGTCACTGCTCTCTGCTACTCGCTAAGTTATGAAGAGGGAAGATCAGTACCAAATACCAAGCCAAAGCCTGAACTCATTGAAGCCCAAGAAGACTTTTGCCATGGACTTCAGTGAGACCAGGACTGGACCCTAAACATTATGGTTTACTCGTTAATGTTCTTCGTACATTTTAAAAAACGCAGACACACAAACTGAGAACATTACGTATGGAATCTGAAATGAGCAACACTATGAAAAATCATGAACATATTGAGATTCTGGAAATATGTCCTCAGTCAAAACACAAAAATGGGAAGATTTTAAATGAACTCACCTAAACATGTATAACCACACTCTCTACTGATATAATTCCATTAATTTAAGTGGCATTATGTCAGCAGGAAGTTTGGCCCATCCTTTACTTTTTAATTTCAGGATGTATTGCAGAATACAGTGTATTAATATTTAGTTCAGATTTTAACCAAAGAACATAATCACTACCATAAAAAATATTTTATGAAATGTCTTTGGGAAACCTCAAGGACAAATCCTGAACAAGAGGCTAAACAAACCATTATTCTGAGCTCAAAATGCCAGATAAGTATAAGTTGACAACCAATGTTCAAATTTTCTTCTGGTATTTTTAGGAGAAGAGCAATTTTAGGCTTAGATCCTGTTCTGAGCTGTTCATGGGCATAAGGTTGCACTAGATCACCCTGTGACCCGTCCATGCCTCCTGAAATTGCCAAGGTCAAGCAGGCTGCAAAAGGAGACCAGATCCTCCCGGCACTGATGGGTAACACTGAAGTTAGACTTCCCAACCAGCCACAGACAGAGCTTCTGATTCCCCATACTGGTTATCAAGAAGCTAGAACAAAAAATACACAGCCCCCTTTACTGCATTTCAGTCTATGGTTCCCAATCAGCCACCAGGTCCAGTAGAGAGGTAAGTTATTAAACCTCTATGCTCTTTACCAAAAAGTTCTAGCCCCAAAGGGTCAGCCACGTTATAATAGGAGTTTGGATCTTACCCAAAAGACCACGCTGCCAGTCAATCCTTTAGTAACTAAAGCTAACGGTTTATAACAACAGGAAAAAACAAACAAGGTGAGAGGTGTTATACGATTAAAGCAATCAGATACATACAAATGAGTTGAAGGTCCATATATCAGGTTTTCAGTAGACTTGTGGAGTTTGCATGCTTGTCTAGTCCCTCTGGTGTACATCCACCTCCGTCCTTTGTTCAGCTTCAGTTGCAGATGATTTGATCCGGAGGTATAAAGCAGGAATGAAGGCTGAAGACGATATGGATGTGGTGCAGCTGCCTTTTATAGTGCATTGCCATGTGGCTTGTTCCAAACGCAAGCCCTTAACACATGGCATAGAAAAACTTCAGAGAGATCCCTTAAAGGGCCATTAAGCAGGCTTGATGCTGCTGCCATCCTATCTGGGGTGCCACCCAGAAACAGCCCAAGTTGAAATACAGATATATTAAACATATCCGTAACTTCCAACACAAATATGACACACACACACAAACAATATCATCATAGCTAGCAAATTATAACCTTCCTAACGATACCTGACATGGCATACCCCACATGAATTATTGCCATTTTGCAATACCCATGGTAAATAAGATTATAAATGCTCCCCCTAATGCAGATAGCAGCACACCACCGCATTTGCTGTGCATGGAGCTCAGTGCAGGCACCGCGTTTAGCTGCATGGTGTGGAAATGTTTGCAGGTTTGGAGCCTTTGATTTTAAGAAGTCTCTTGCATCATCCTAATTAAAAGATATGTATTTTACATTCCCTAGAATAACTTGTAATTCAATGTGAATACATTCTGATTTTAATCCCTCTCATTTTCTAATCTGGCATTCAACAGATCTTTATCTTTACTTAAATAAATACTTGTTTATTTCTCTCTTCCTTGTTTCGCAATAGCTCTGTCCTGTCTCCTAGGAAGAAACAATAATTGTGTCCTGACTAAGATGTGGAGTACAGCCCCACCAACAGCAGTTCTGCGCCCTGGGGCACAACACTCAATAGCCCCCCTACAATGGGATGGCTGAGGTCCGAGTGGCTGTCTGCTGGAAGTTGTTACTTACTTACGCACCATTCAAGCTCCCAGGTGGCATCTGCTACCCAGCTTCCCACGTCCCTTGGACTCCCTAAGGAGATTGCTGATGAACCCGGGAAGCTGAGAAGCAGATACGGCCTCCACAGCCCCCCTTTCCTCCGGGAACCTGCATGGAGCATAAGTAAGCAAGCTTGAGCAGGGGTGGGGAGGAAGCATGAGCGGCAGGGGTCTCGGGGGGTGTGTGGAGGAGAAAATGATACCAATCTATCCTCCCATCCTTCCTGATCCTTTTAAATTGCAGGCCCCCCTACCCTGTCAGAGGGCCTGGTGGAGTATTTCCTTCTCTCCCAGAAATGCTTCTGGAATCAGACATCGTTGCTGCATAATGTGTTTTATGGCCACATCCTCAACCCTGCTAAATCCCCTTTGTGCAGCTCTGGCCTTGCTTTAATGGCCAGTCCGATGTATTTAAGGCCCCCACTCCTTAAACTAAAGCCAGAGATAATGCAGCAAGGTGAAAGAGCGAACAAGAGAGGGGGTAAGGCTAACAAGATGCTCCTGGAATCACACCTGAACGTGCTTTAAAAAGAAGTCCAGCGATTTAGGCCCCAAATCTGGTAGCTTGGACCCCAAGGCGTTTGCAGCGTCACTGAGACTCGGCCTCCGAAACAGGATGGAGGCCTCCTTGCATGTGTTACTAGTTTGGAACAATTCTGTCCAACTGCCTTTTCAGAAACAGGGACCCTCTCATTAGCGAGGCCAAGGCTAAACCGACCAAGATTCACACAGCCCTCACCAGAATATATATCAAGGTTGACTTGCTGCCAAGGGCTGAAAGGTGTTCTGAATGTTCCTGTTTGACTGAAACAAACTGGCAAAGCAGCTGCTAGTCCGAACCTGTGTAGGTGCCAAGACTCCCGTTGTAGTATCTGAACTCCCCCCCTCAATCGTTAATATATTTATCCTCACGACACCCCTGAGTTAAAGAACAATTGTCCCTATTTTGCAGGTGGTTTTTCTTCTTTGCAGATTATGATGTACTTTACGGGTGTGTCTACACTGCACACTGACTCAGGTTTGAGCCCAAGCCCCTTTCCATCCACACACAAGTGAGGCCTACTCAGATCAGCACACATTCAGGATCAAGGCCTTAGCAGCCTGCTGGGGGTGGGTGGGTCAGAACCCAAGTCCCACTGCGGTTTAGCTCCAAGCCCTGTCATTTTGCAGTGTGGACCCAGCTCAAACTGGAGACTCGAGTCAGAAAGCCTGTGTTGCGCAGTACGGATGCATGAGCACGGCTCTGAGACCCAGGTCAAACAATTGTAAACCCAGCTTTATAATGCAGTGTGAATGCCCAACTGGGGGCTTGCACACACTAAGACCACAAGCCAGAGGCCCACAGACCTGGGTTTACAATGTATTCTAGACAGTGACTCACCCAATTCCACACAGTAAGTCCCAGGCCAGTCCCCAACCACTAGGCTGATTGTTTCTCTCCCCAACACTGGTCAACATCACCAGACAAAAAGGAAAGATAGATGGCCACAATGGGAACCACAGACTCTCACATACGTGGATTCTCCTCAAGAATCTCACCAATCCTTAAAGAATATCCTCTGTGGCAGACCGCAGTGATGAAGCACCTCAGCTGAGCAGAAGGGGACAATGATACAAAACCAGCCCTTTCGCCCACGTGCTGCTTATTTCTCCAAACAAATGGCTTCAAACACCACCACAGAACAGCTGAACAAACCAGAGACGGATTCATAAAGCAAGCCCCGTTTCTATCCTCCCAACTGAAATAACGTAAATGGGAAATGGAGAGTGAGATGTTTTAAAGAGCATGTCAACAGGCCCCACAGTCTTAGTCAAAGTCTATTCAAGTCAATGGTGAGCCTTCAATGATCTCTGGAGCAGGCCCTTGCCGAGGGAACCTCCCTCTTGCAGAAGCAGAGAGAGGGAAATAAGAAAATAACTGAAGTAAAGAGCCTCACAACTACAAAACCGCTTAAAATACCAAAAATAGAACTAGTGTCAAAAGTCGCCAGTGAAAGTGGCTGGATGGGGGGGTTGACTGTTCCAGGCAGCGAGCCCAGCTACTTTTACATTTTAAAATAAAACAGATATTGAGCCTAATTCATCCCCGGTATAACCCCGCTGACGTCATTTGAGTCTCAGCCAGGTTGAACGGGACCATTATTTAGAATATCAGACTAACTTCAGGTGCTGCTGTAACCTACTGACCAGTGTGCTGTGTATCCCCCCTTTGTGCCCAATCCACAGAGGCTGTAAATCTGTTGCAGCCGGCTGCAGGAATTGGTCCTTCAGCATAAGCTGCAGCGTGTTCTTTTAGCTCAGGTGGTGCTTAAGCTTAACCCTTTGCCACGGTGACACTTGTTGCACTTGCACCTCTGGTGGAGTCACAGATGTGCTTTACAAGGTACAGCCAGCAATGGGTGTTCCAGGGCGCAGGGATATTCTTTAGAACACAGGATCAATAGTAGGTGCTGTAACCTCTGGAAAGGCAACAAATGGTTCTGGAAGCCAGAAGACAAACAACAAGCCCCCTCTCCCTCCCCCAGCACTCTATCTAGCATGTTCTCATGCTGGATTCTGAAAGAGCAGCAATTGCCGTTCCTGCATATTTCATAAAGGGCGAGTTACCATCTGCAAGCAGTGAAGGGCAGAGGAGTGGAATCACAGAACAGTTGCACATACAAGTTAAGCTGGTATCAACATATTAAAGACTAAAATAAACTATCCCTAACCTTAAGGATGGCAGATAATATGCAGCAATAAAGGTTTTCATCTGTGCTGAAGTACATATTTTTTTTATGCAGCTAAAGCTAGGTCGCAGATGGTCTTCACTAGACTAGATTTTGCCTTTGCTAATCCTCTATTAATCTGCGGGTAGAGCTAGGTTTGCATTACCACCAGCGGTTTCCTTGCTGAGAAGAGCTATTACTTACTGGTGGCACAGACCCTTTGTATATTCGCTTCCTGTGCTTTAGTGCTGAATTCCAGCTTGCCTGGGGTGGAAAACACACACGGCCCCCGAGCTCAATTACCACTGCAGCGCTCTGCCAGGAGAGGGAGATGGAAGTCTGATATTCAGTAGCCTTTGATGTTTTCTATTAACCAATTTTGACAGTGTTTTCTGTTGCCCAGTATAAATACAGGGCTTCCTCTCTGGCTATGTTCTCCAGAGCCAATGATTTTTGCAGATAAGATCGAATCAGGAGGGGAGAAACATCGTAAAAGGATTTTAGTTTGGTCTAGAATCCCAAAGCACTTTGCACATTGTGAATCAGATCCTGAGGCCCTGTGTCATTTTTTCCTGAGTCGTCGCCCAGTCAAACTCCAATGGGAATTTGACCTCAGGAAAAAGTGAATGTAGGCTCAGCATTTGGTCTAATGCTATGGTACACATACAGGGCCACTGAAATGCAGCCACCTCTGAGGCGATAGGTAAAATCCAACCCAGGAACAGCAAGGCAAGCAACACCTAGGAAACGGGGAAATTTTGGCACCAGGCGGTATATGGATGTTTGAAAATCTCTCAACAGGAGAAACGTGACCTTCCCTCACCAACGGTGCATTTGTTTCATTTGGAACAGGTAGCCAGCAGCGGTACAAAAGCATTAGAAGATGATAGGTCTAAATGTCCAGCATTTGCAATAGCAGCAGAATTAACCTGCCTCATATTCCTGTCCAGCTTCTCTTTTAATTTATGGCCTCAAATCAGGATGTGCTTAAGAGATGTGTAAGCCAGGGAATAACCCCAGCTCTGAGATGTTTAAAAAGTGTAGAAAAAAGAGTTGAAATCAAACTGGCATAGGTGCAAAGCCACTTGTTATCTGAGTCCTGGTTGTGGTTGGGACTGCCCGTGAGAAAACAGGAAGTGAATTAGAAAACAATCATTAGAAACTTGAAAACCAGCTGATTCTATGATGCAGCCCCTCCCACCCTTCCCAGTTCAAGTGTCTGTGAGTGCTGATAAAGGAGGACATGTGAAGTGAAAACATCACAGCAGTGTCAAAACCCCTTCAGTTTTTTCTTTTGTTTCACTTTACTTTAGTGGCTCGATTCTGACCCAAGGAGGAACTTTTTTTCTTTTTTTGACTGTTGAAAGGTGAGCATTTACCAATGTCCCTCTCTTGCATGGGGTGCTCTTCAAGGTGCTAATTTAGATATGGGCGGTATAAAGGCTCCCAGGTGCTTCCGAAGTACTTCTACTATTTTACACTACAACTGAAATTGGGAACAGTGCAAATCCTCCTCGGATATTCCTCCTCCTAGAACTTTCACTTCGTTGGGTGCTGGTGGGGAAAGTGGGAAACTGCCTGACTGACTTAATTTCTAGGATGGAGGGATAGCTCATCAACTGCTGCTACGTCCTATTATCCAGTAATAAATACATAGGAACCCAAAAGGAGGAAACACTCATAACTCAGTATAATGGCTGGCACATTCAGAAGCGTTACATGAAGTTTGCAGTGTTCTGTAGACCGCAGAGCAATGAAGGCTCCTCCGTTTGGGTAGGGTAGGTGTGGTTGGGGTAGTTTAGAGCCAGCTACGGTATGATCTGTACCCGCTGTTAGAAGTTAGCTCTAGCCAGTGTTTTCCACACGTCAGTTTTGCGTTCCTGTAAAACAGTTGATTACTATGGAACAGTTTTTAAAATGCTTCGTTATTCTGGTTCCCACGAGAACAGAGATTGACTGGGGTGGGGATTGTTTGGGAGGAAACGTTTGGTGGTAAAGGCCTCCTCAGAACTTATGGCTATCACCATTATGTGAACCTCCCTTTGCAATTCACTCTTCTTTGCAAGGGGTCTATGACGCAGAGTGGGTGATGTTGAATCTTGCAGCTTCTGTGGTTATGACAACTCTTCATTGCCACACCGGCCAGCAAGTCATTCCATAAATAAATATCTCCGTGGCACTGGCAGTATCAATCCATGAGGCCATTTAGTAGTACTGGCACAACTAATTCCTATTAAGGAGCCCAAGCCAAATCCTACAGACAGCAATGGGAATTGCTCAAGGATCTTGGAGACGGACGTATACTCCATGGAGAAAACATTGGTACTAGGGCATATTTATCACCACGTCAGTTCAAACATGTCAGCCGTTAATACCTTTTCTAACACAACACCTTTTCTGAGCCTGAAAAGAGGCGGCAAGTTCTTTTTTCCCCTTCCCTATTTTTTTGTCTGAGATACAGCTCGTAATTCTGATTTACTTCTGAAATTGTTGTCCGGGGAATGTCGGGGGATCAATTACCCTTTCATGTGTAAACTGATCTTAACGCATCTATCAATCTCCAGGAGATGTGTCTCACTCTAGCGTTTGGAGAACACACAGGAAGCTGGGAATGAGAGTTACGCCCCCCCTTAATTTGATTTCTAGGGGCACGTGTGAGAGAGTTAGGGGTGGTGGAGAGCTTACCTTTTATAAACTACAACATTACAGCCACCATGGACAAGATAAAATTTACCTTCCAGTTGACTTCACCCCTTTCCTTCATTTGCATATGCCTTAATGTGCCACATTCTTTTGCTTGGGATGCAGCCAGCCCATGGGAAGGATAGAAGGGTGTTTTTCCAAAGGCCTTATCTATACAGAAAAGTTGTGCTGTTTTAGCTATACCCCTCTGGATGCAATTATACTCATATAAATGTGCTTATAGCAGTGTACAGATACCAGGCACCTTTCTCTCTAACTGCTTTCATTCTAAGGGTTGTACTGCTGTGAGTACACTGGTGCTTAAAGAACAAAAAAACAAACCAAAAAAACCACACCCTGAAGCAACAATGCCAGTACAAAAATGGGCTTTCGATGAAACCTCAGAAAACTATGAATTTCACTTTTGTGAGGGGTCGGGATTACAGTTTGCTCTTTCATTGCTTGCCTTTAGAAGTTCCATGCTTTCTGAAGACAAGATATTTCCCATGCTGATATACCTTCGGTGAAGCGAACAAAAGGGGCCACCGCGAAATGGATCTGTTCTTTCATATTCAGCTCGAGAGAGAGAGACGTACAATAGGCAATAGGCTTCCTTCGTTCTGCTTCACTCCTGCTAATTTAGGGGCTTGTCTACATGCAAATTCTGGCTTCAGTGAAATCAGCGTAAGTTTTGCCATGGACTGTTATGGGGCCAGGATTCCACCTAGTTTTCGTACCACTATAAATATATCAGTTTAGAAACTATCATCATCCAAGCAATACAATCTTCAGTGCAGGGGCAATTATACTGGTATAAAAGTGCTTATCTTAGTAGAGCTTAAGAAATGGACACAGTTATAGTGGAAATGCTCAAATAATACTGCCTGATGGTCCCAGTTCTGGGAGTCTTAAGATTTCATTCAGTTCCCTTTACAGGACCAGGTTTGCTTGTGTCTAAAAATCTTCTGTTCCCCGAACATTGTCCTTCTGTAGAGCTTCTCAGTCCTAAATCATGGCTACTCCTTACCGGCCGAAAGTAAATAGTAAGGAAACTCAACTAGTGACTGACTAACTGCTGAATAGTCCTCTTTCATGTCCTTTTTCTCGGCTTTTGCTATGTTGCTTTCACTCTCAAAATGTGCAGGAATTGCTTTCTAGTTCATTTTTACTTAAGATAGATACAGGGAGATAAGTAGATAAAGGGAGTTTTTAAAAAAAAATCCTAAAACCCATACAGTTTTAGGTTTACAAACCCCCGAGAACTATTAAAGTTTGTTATTTTTGTGTTATATTTAAGCCATGGAAAAAAACAAAGTTATATTTTTACTAACAAAGCAAATTTACCCTACTGCGCCATCTAGTGACAGAGAATGGAGTGAACCAGCAGCAAGCTTCCTAAACTTTCATAGTAATAGGCACAGATCCCGCCCCCCCAAAAAAGTCAGCCCAAAAGCCATGATATTTTAAAAGGACATAAGTAACAGACTAAGTAAGAACCTTAACGTTTGTCAAGTAAATATTTTTGGAAGAGAGAGTAAGAAAATGTTCAAGTTGTATCAATGGAATGGAAGTATAAACTTAAACACAAAATCTCTCTAAACAAAAAGGTATTTGACTTCGTCTCGTTAATAATGACCCTGATAATGAAGATAATTGACTAATATTAAATGTTCATTACAAGACTATTACAAATGAAAGCTGGCCTATGGTTCCCCTCACTTTTAACCTTGTTGGTTTCAACAGTGGAAGCTCCTTGTGCTCCAGTCATAGTTAATCCCCCACAGCTACAGCCATTTTTGCCTCTTCATAATTGAGAGTGAATTTCATGTGCTTGAACAGTATCAGATGGATAGCAATAGGGCCTGAGGAAAAACCTGACATTTCTCTGTATGCCCCTTTGCCTTGCCACACAGGACTACAGAGCCTTTTCCATCCTTTCTGGGGAAAAGCATTATCTACTTTTGCTTCGCTCTGTATGCTCACATCCTTCCCAACCATGTGCGGGCCACTCAGATGTGATCTGACCGAGAGAGCACATTGACTTGTGTTGAAGATGATTGGACAAGATGGCTCAAACAGCTCATGTTCTCCTTCTAGTGTGCTTCAAACCTGATCTGGAGGGAGCCCATCCTAGGGTAACAAGATTTTTCTTCTCTTTAAAGCTTTGGCTTCTTTGCAGATGCTGTCCAATAAAAATGCTAAGCGTAATGGCAATTCTTGTGATGTGGACACCGTCTAACACAAACGGTACTGATACCATTAATTCGTCTCACAGAGATCTCTAAATAGGTATCGCACAGTAAAGCACAACAGAGCAGCGCCTTCCTGGATTGGATTAGAAGTGGTACCTTAGGAGTCACAAAGGCTTCATAGCTCTAGTCCTAATCCCCCGAGCCTCCAGACTATAGAAACATACTTGGCAAAAGTACCGAGATATTTTCAAAACAAGGAGAGCGGGAAACAATTATTTCACTTAAACAAGTTTTCCAGTCACCTTTGTGATATTTTTAGATTGTCCACAGTTTGGTCTTCCAGGAAACATGCAAGCCTGTTTTTCTAGCTTATGTTCCCAAAGCATTAAAATCTTCAATGTTTATATTGGACAACTTTATAGCCTCTTTTTGTAATAAGTGAGCTGTTAGGGTTTATGTTTCCTACATGAGTGTATGACTGGCTCTAGAGAACATCAAGACATGTTAAATGCTATGTGAAAACCAACCCATGGTTTTCCAGCCTTTTAATTCCATGGTCATAGGACAACAATAACATGCCATTTCTTATTGGCCTTCAGGTATAATGTTGAATTGAAATTAGGTACATGTCACCTCAAGCTGGGATGCAGAGATAAAGTTTATTGACACCTTAAATGACTGCTTCTTCGAGCAGCTAGTCCTGGAACCCATAAGAGGAGAGGCAATTCTTGATAGTCTTAAGTGGAGCACAGGATCTGCTTCAAGAGGTGAAGATAGCTGAACCACTTGGTAATAGCAACCATAATATAATTAAATTTAACTTTCCCTTTAACTTTTTGGGGGAACACCAAAGTAATAGTGTTTAGCTTCAAAGGGAAACTACGCAAAAAATGAGAATGTTAGTTACAAGAAATTAAATGGTAGTCCCAAAAATGAAATGCCTACAAGCTGCATGGGAACTTTTTGAAACCACTATTATAAAAGTAACTGCATACTCCAAATTAAAAAAAGTAAAAAGTAGTTGGAGGCAAAAAGGCATCCTTTAAAAACTGGAAGTTAAATCCTACTGAGGAAAATAGAAAGGAAAAAACTCTGGCAAGTCAAGTGTAGAAGCATAATTAGGCAGGTCAAAAAAGAATTTGAAGAGCAACTGGCCAAAGACTCAAAAACTAACAGCAATTTTTTTTCAAGTACAGCAAAAGCAGGAAGCCTGCTACACAATCAGTGGGTCCACTGGATGACTGAGGTGTTCAAGGAGCACTCAAGGAAGATCAGGGCACAGCAGAGAAACTAAATGAATTCCTTGCATCAGTCTTCACTGCACAAGATGTGAGGGAGATTCCTACACCTAGGCCATTCTTCTTAAGTAACAAATCTGAGGAACTGTCCCAGATTGAGGTGTCATTAGAGAAGGTTTTGGAACAAATAGAACAAACAGTAATTAGTCACCAGGACCAGACGGTAGTCACCCAAGAGTTCCGAAGGATCTCAAATATGAAACTGTACAACTACCAAGAGTGGGATGCAACCGATCATTTAAATTAACTTCTCTACCAGATGTCTGGAGAATAGCTAATGTGACGTCAATTTGTAAAAGGTCTCCAGAGGTGATTCCAGCCGCTAAGCCTAACTTCAGTACCAGCCAAATTGGTTGAAACTATAGTAAAGAACAGAATTATCAGACACATTGATGAACACGATTTTTTGGGGCAAGAGTCAACATGGCTTTTGTAAAGGAAAATTGTGCCTCACCAATCTATTACAATTCTTTGAAGAGGTCAACAAATGTGAACAAGGGTGATCTTGTGGATATAGTGCATTTTGTCAAAGGCTTTCTGAAAGTTTAAATCCTTCACCAAAGGCACTTAAAGTGAGCAGTCATGGGATAAGAGGCAAGGTCCTCTCCTGGATCAATAACTGGTTAAGTGACAGGAAACAAAGGATAGGAATAAATAGTCAATTTTCAGAACTCAGAGAGGTAAATAGTGGTGTCCCCCAGGGGTCCGTACTGGGACTAGTACTGTTCAACATATTCATAATGATCTGGAAAAAGTGGCACACAGTGAGGTGGCAATGTTTGCAGATGATACAAAACTACTTAAGCTGGTTAAGTCCAAAGCAGACAGCAAAGACTTACAAAGGGATCTCACAAAACTGGGAGACCAAGCAACAAAATGGCAGATGAAATTCAATGTTGATAAATGCAAAGTAATGCACACTGGAAAACATAATCCCAGCTATACATATAAAATGATGGGGTCTAAATTAGCTGTTACCACTCAAGAAAGATCTTGGAGTCATCATGGATAGTGCTATGAAAACATCTGCTCAATGTACAGTGACAGTTAAAAATGCTAACAGAAGGTTGGGAATTGTTAGGAAAGGAACAGATAAGACAGAAAATACCACAATGCCTCTATATAAATCCATGGTATACCCACATCTTGAATACTGCATGCAGATGTGGTTGCCCCAACTCAAAAAAGACACATTAGAATTGAAAAATGGTACAGAGAAGGGCAACAAAAATGCTTAGGGATATGGAAGAGTTTCCATATGAGGAGAGCCTGGGACTTCTCAGCTTGGAAAAGACAACTAAGGAGGAATATGATTGAAAACTATAAAAGACTTGACTTGTGTGGAGAAAGTAAATAAGGAAGTGTTTTTACTCCTTCACATACCACAAGATTTAGGGGTCACCAAATTAAATTAATAGGCAGCAGGTTTAAAACAAACAAAAGGAAGCATTTCTTCACACAACACACAGTCAGCCTGTGGAACTCTTTGCCAGGAGATGTTGTGAAGGCCAAAACTATACCAAGGTTCCAAAAAATAACTAGTTAAGTTCAGGGAGGATAGGTCCAACAGTGACTACTAGCCAGGATGAGCAGGGATGCAACAACATGGTCGGAGTGTCCTTAGCTTTTGTTTGACAGAACCTGGGAGTGGGCGACGGAGGAAGGATCATTCGATGATTGCTAGTTCTGTTCATTCCCTCAGAAGCACCTAGTATTAGCCACTGTCGGAAGACAGGGTTCTGGGCTAGACGGACCATTGGTCTGACCCAATATGGTCATTCTCAGGCTGACTGGGGATTTCATAAAAGCATATCTGTGGTATCCTCACCTAATATTGATATAGGTAACTATATTCTGCCTGTGGTAAAGCCCTCTCTCTTACAGTTTCTACTAGATATAATATTATTCTGCATTGCCTGACCTGAAGATGTGCAGTTTGGGTGTGCACTGTGAAAAGGCTACCCATGTTCCAGGCCGGGTTTCACCAGCATCTAAAGATGCCCTAGACATGGCCCCCAATCATGCTCCTGTGATAAAAAGCAGCTGGCATAGGAACCTCTGTGCTGGCTCTATGACATGACCCCCTATGCAAAGCCATCAGAAGAGTGACAAAATTTGACATGAAGTGTTCTAGGGGTGAGTCCTTCAGATGAAATACATTATATTAAAACAAATTATTGGTATTATTTGCAAGCCCACATTCCTTCCCCTGTAAAACAAGTAATAAGGTCGTGTGCAGCCTCTTGCTGAGAGGACAATTGTGCTCTTCTAACCCACAAAGCCACTATGGGACGACACCTCTTTTTATCATCATTGCCCACATGCCATAAAGCATCATTCACCAGCACAATTCTCACGTGAACAAAGTTTTTCTTATTCAGTGCTTCTGAGACGTAGCTATCACAGAGACATCTCAGTTCACAAGCTAAACTCACTCCCTGCCTCTGTCCTGGACAGCCCATACCCTACAGTTCCAGGCCTGCAAAGACTGAGATCTGTGCTTATCTTGTAGCCCCACTAAAGTCCATGAGGCAACTCATGGTGAAAAAGGTGAAGCATGTGCTTAAGGCTTTTCTGGATTGGGGCCTAAGTATGTTTGAGCTGTACAAAGGGGCCCCAAATCTAACTGGTGGCTTTGGTTGCTAGCACAATACCAAATGATCAAGTGATTTCTTCACAATGAATAATTTGTCTCATTCTACAGGGAGGAAAGGAAACTCGGTAAGAAGACTCCCACACCGGGACAGCAGAAGCGTCTCTGTCTGTTGCTACCCATGTATCTACATGGGAAACAAATGAAAAGCAAGAGGAAAACAGAGAGCTTCTAACAGACTTTAAAGGGATCGTTGTGTAGGAAAATTCTCTCTCAACATGAAAATCAAAAGGTGTATAACGGCGGAGAGGCAGCACCTGCCCCGCAGTGACAGCTTCATGTTTATTTATTCTGAGAAAAAAAATAAATAAAAAGGAGATAGTAAAGCAAAGACATGATAATTCTATTCCCAGATCAAATAAAGGAACATGGAATGTGTTCTCATCAAAGTGATTACTTTAGGGGGAACTAATGAAATGAACGTTATTAAAACGAAACAACCTCTTTATAGAGCGTCTCACATTAAGATTTTAGTGTAAGTAACATTTGCGTCAGCCAAAATGACATGAGACAAAACGTCTTGCAGAAGATATGGGAAGCCCTTTCTAAAGCCCTAACGAACAAGCCACATGCACGCACTGTTGTAAGCTTACATATCAGATGGCGCTTTTCCAAAAGTGGATATGCATTTATACATCTTTATGGATGTTTTTTCATATTCAAACCAACACATTCCCGCGAATGACCCCCACCAAAAAAAATAGACAGTGCTCATTGTGATTCTTCTGTAGCAAGCCATCCCTTGTTCAGCTCCAAATGTAGCTCTGAGAAACAGAGACATCAGCTTTCAGAGGCTGGTATGCATAAAACTAACATGAATGATTAATCAATAGAAACAACAGGTTGAAACCGCAGCTATGGATGACCACAGTGAGGATAGAGTTTTATGTCTCTCCTTCCATGAACCGGGGGGCCATATGAAGAGGTGGTGACTCTACAACTCTCCCCTATGACTGGTGGTACCTCAGCGAGGCAGAGCCGTGCACAGGGGCTGTATCTGAGCCAGAGATTAGGCCCTGAAAGATATTGAGAAGCGTGATGAGATTAATATATTTTTATACATGTGTAGTGCCCTCTCTCTTTATACACACACACAGGTTGCATGATCAAATAGACCAAAGTAAAAATAATATCCCTTTGGCCACATCACTCTTTCTGTATATCTTGAGCAGTGCACCTATGTTTCAGCACACACCTGAAGATCTAAGGTGATTTTCTACTGTGATAGTCTTAGGGTTAGTCTACATGAACAGTGAGTTTGTGGCAAGACAGGGTATGAACCTACCCTGGCATAAGCCTGCTACAGACTTAACTGTCCAGGTGAACCCTGCTTGCTTGCTTTCACAATGCACTTTATTAATGCACATTGAGCTAGACCTCTTTGAAATCAGAGTAGATCAAAGTGCATTAATGAACTGTTAACTTGTGTCAGCAGGGTCCACATGAACAGCAGAGCACAGACAATCCAGGAAGTTTTTGGAGAGTGTTGTGGACAATTTCCTGGTGCAAGTGCTGCAGCAACCAACTAGGGGCTGTGCTCCTCTTGATCTGCTGCTCACAAACAGGGAAGATTTGGTACGGGAAGAAAAGTAGGTGGCAACCTAGGCAGCAGTGACCATGAGATGGTCGAGTTAAGGATCCTGACAAAAGGAAGAAAGGAGAACAGCCGGATACGGACCATGGATTTCAGAAAAGGAGGAGGTGAACATCCCTCAGGCCTGAAGGAACAGGTCCAGGACTATTTAGAAAGATTGGACATACACAAATCCTTGGGGCCAGATGCAGTGCATCTGTGGGTGCTGAAGAAGTTTGCTGATGTGATTTTAGAGCCATTGGCTATCATCTTTGAAAGCTCATGGCAATTGGAGGAGGTCCCTGATGACTGGAAAAAGGCAAATATAGTGCCCATCTTCAAGGAAAGGAAGAAAGAGGATTCAAGGAACTACAGACCAGTCAGCCTCACCTCAATCCCTGGAAAAATCATGGAGCAGGTCCTCAAGGAATCCATTTTAAGGCACTTGGAAGAGAGGAAGGTGATCAGGAACAGTCAGGAAGGATTCACCAAGGGCAAGTCATGCCTGACCAACCTGATTGCCTTCTATGAAGAGGTGACTGGCTCTGTGGAAGTAGGAAACACGGTGGACGTGATATACCTTGACTTTAGCAAAGCTTTTGATATGGTCTCCCACAGTATTCTTTGCAGCAAGTTAAAGCAGCATGGGTTGGATGAATGGACTATAAATTGGATAGAGAACTGGCTAGATCATCGAGCTCAATGGGTAGTGATCAATGGCTTCATGTCCAGCTGGCCTCAAGCAGAGTGCCCCAGGGGTCGGTCCTGGGGCTGGTTTTGTTCAACATCTTCATTAATGATCTGGAGGATGGGGTAGATTGCACCCTCAGCAAGTTTGCAGAGGACACTAAGCTAAGGGGAGTGGTAGATACCCTGGAAGGGAGGGATAGGATACAGAAGGACCTAAACAAATTGGAGGATTGGGCCAAAAGACATATGATAAGGTTCAACAAGGACAAGTGCAGAGTCCTCCACTTAGGGAGGAAGAATCCCGTGCACAGCTACAGACTGGGGACCGACGAGCTAGGCAGCAGTTCTGCAGAAAAGGACATGGGGGTTACAGTGGTTAAGAAGCTGGATGTGAGTCAGCAGCGTGCCCTGGTTGCCAAGAAGTCTAATAGCATACGGGGCTGCATTAGTAGCAGCATTGCCAGCAGATCGTGGGAAGTGATTATTCCCCTTTATTCAGCATTGGTGAGGCCGCATTTGGAGTGTTGTGTCCAATTTTGGACCCCCCACTACAAAAAGGATGTGGACACATTGGAGACAGTCCAGCGAAGGGCAACAAAAATGATTAGGGGGCTGGAGCACAAGACTTATGAGGAGAGGCTGAAGGAAATAGGCCTGTTTAGTCTGCAGAAGAGAAGAATGAGGGGGGATTTGATAGCAGCCTTTAACTACCTGAAAGGGGGTTCCAGGAAGGATGGAGCTAGGCTGTTCTCAATGGTAGCAGATGACAGAACAAGGAGCAACGGTCTCACATTGCAGTGGGGGAGGTCTGGGTTGGATATTAGGAAAAAAATTTTTGCTAAGAGGGTGGCGAAGCACTGGAATGGGTTACCTAGGGAGGTGGTGGCATCTCTGTTTTTAGAGGTTTTTAAACTGTGGCCTGACAAATCCCTGGCTGGGATGATTTAGCTGAGGTTAGTCCTGCTTTGAGTGGGGGGTTGGACTAGATGACCTCCTGAGGTCCCTTCCAACTCTGATATTCTATGATTCTCTGACAGTTAGTCTACAGCTGGCTTGTGCCAATGAGATTCGCTCCCTAGCTTGTCACAAACTGAATGTTCATATAGACAAGCCCTTAGATCAGGGGTCGGCAACCCGCGGCTCCGGAGCCACATGCGGCTCTTCAGCCGCGGTAGGTTGCCGACCCCTGCCTTAGATGTCCCAGGATATATAAAACGTTTAAGTATTACAATCACATCCTTGGAAACACCAAGTTTCATAGGCATATAAAAGTTAGAGATGGAAAAGCCCTATTAGGCCATCCCTATAATAAATATTTTAGTGTTTTCTTCACTCTAGTTTTATCTTAGGTACCTATATATGGTACTTACTATAGCTCACAGCCATGTATAGCATGTATAACCCATGTATAGCATTCAGTGTATTTATGCTCGAAAACGTGACTTGCCCGAGGTCATCTGGGAAGTCTGTGGCAGAGCAGTCAATTAAAGCAGAAGCTCCCAAATTCCTAGCGAGCACTTTCATACCACACTGTTCTTCTGTTCTCTACCAACACAGCTTGCATCTCTTCTCTGTGGGGACTATTCAACGATTCCTGCAGAGGGGTTAGTGAGTCAGCAGCAGGGCAGGGTGGGTGCATGCTGGGCCTGTGACCCAGGTGTCGATGGCCCCTTTGCTTGCTCCTACCGTGCTCCTACATCTAGGGGGGCTCATTGCAGGGATTGCACAGGTTACTGAGCACGATACAAGTCTCACGAGGTGAAATTCTATGGTCTGTGGTGCACACAAGGTTGGATTAGATGGTCATTATAGTCCTTTCTTCCCTCAAATACCTAGGAAACTCATACCGTAAATGTAACGGACACATTTTATATTAGAAGTGCATGCATGTTGTGGGTGGGAAAGGAATTTTAGTATCCACAAGCTTTCGCTATGGGAGAGTCCAGTTGCTTTTTTGCTTTCAATCCTAAACATTGGCTCACTTTGGCTCCTTCTACTTCATCCTCAAGGGGAAGGGCTAGAATCCCACTTCTACCAACCAACCCACCCACCCAGGGTTTCTCCCGTAAGTGATGTGAGGAGAATCTCTACATGTGATCTCAATTGCATTTAAAAATAATAATAATAAAAAAAAAAGCAGCAATTTTCTAGCCCGTTCTCTTGTGGGGATAAAAAGAAAAGCCCAAGAAGGTAAACTGATATAAGCCAACCACCAGAGCAGAAATGAACAACCACGGGGGGCTGCTTTTTTCAGCAGGAGTCTGTGGTGGATCTGAGGCTTGCTTCTCACACGTATACCCTGTAAGGGAAAGGAGACTTCAATTTAGGGTGTATCCTAAAGCCTCATCTCACTAACTTTCCCCCAAATTCATAGGCCAGCCCCATGCATAGTAACATGGATCACCATAGAGACAGGAGCAAGTTGGTTTGGGGGAGGTGGAAGGATAAAAACCACATTCTAAACCTACTTCTGTCCTTCTCCTTTTTAATTCTCTTAAATCAGGGGAGCCCACGGCAGCAGGCTTCACAGACACCAAATGCCGGCTCTGTTAGTTATGACAAGCAAAGTTCAGGGTCATGAGATGACAGCAAAGCAGCACGTGGTAACAGAACTAGAGAACTCTGCTATCGTTTGACAGGCTGAATAATGAGATTCTTTTAAGCTTAGAGGAAATATGTTTTTAACACCATATAAACTCTCCATTTCCCTAGGATAAGCTTCATATTTTAAACTTATCAGTTTTTACTACCAGACTCTGACTCCTTCAGCCATAGCGTTTACAAGTGATGTCAGATCACACTGGTAGCACCAGGTCTGTCTCGAGAAGATTAACAGACATTTCAACCTCCTTCTACAAGGTATCATCAGAAGCAGAAAGGAATAACAAACAGAATAGCATACGAAAAATGCCTGAGGACTCTCCAAAATTCAGCACAAGGACTATAACGTGGAGAAGGGTAATGATGCTTCATCTCCGAACTCTCAACTGGCCATTCCTTCACTGTCAGTTGAATAAAAAACCCAGCAACCTTGAATAATGCAGTGAAGAGGTTGTGTGTATTACCACTTGCTCAATAATTTACCCAAGTAAAAATCAGGGCTCTTGCTGTGAATAAGTAGCCAGATTCTCATTTACAGTAAGGCCCTTTACACCATGTTGACAATGTGAGGTGGAGCTCAAGTGCTTGTACATGTAATGTACACTGCGCCTTAGTGTAAATGAGAATGGGGCCCAAAGTGTTAACTGTTAGGACAGTATATCTTCATTGAGGAATTCATTTCATAGCCACACCTTTACCAGAAAGTTTGTGAAGTAGCCACCATGGTTTAGTAGCCATTCCTTTATCCTGCAAGTCACGAAGGAAAATAATCAAATTCATTGGAAGCCATGCCCACTTTTTAACAACATGAAGTCAGACCTTCATTTAGAAAAACAGCTTCAATTAAGTACCAAGATGCTGAACCTTTCCCTCAAGCTAAATTGTTCTCTGAAAACAATGGGTTCAGAGGCTGATCTTGCTGAAACTGGCACACGTTCAGACTTGGTATCATGGATGGTGACTGAATTCAGAATTTAACCCAATAATGTCACTGTGAGGGAATGCACCAAACGCCTCCAAATCCACCAAAGACCTCTAATATCACTTACTCTGAAATGTCACAAGGGCACTCTGGCTCTCAACTACATTCCGATCCCACTGTCACAAATAAAAGTGGATCAACCATCTCTTTATAGGCTCAGTCCAGCAGAAGTACTTTAATTGTCTTTAGTGGAAATACCCACATGTGACAGGCTGAAGTATTAGACTAAAAATGGCTGGCTACCAAAAGACAGCAGGAAAAAAAAAAAAGAGCCAGATTCTTAGGTGACGTAAATTAGCGTAACTCCATTGTTTCCAGGGGAGCCCGGTTCAGTCAATAGAGTGATGTTGATGTACATCACTCAAAGCTCTGGTCTAAAGATTTTTTTGTTTGTTTTTGTTTTTTAACTTAAAGGTGGTTCTCTCCCAAAGACTACTCACCAACTACTTCCCAACCACCAAAGAGTAAATAAAAAGAAAAAAAACACAACCCCCAAACCTCCAATGTTTTGGACTTTTGACAATTAATTTCTGTCATTAATCAAAGATTTTAAAATCCAACTCCAAAGGAAGGGCAAAGTCCCTGTGCAGATGAGGCATAGATAACAAATGTCACTTTTTGAATCTAACATGCATAATAAAGCCATCGCATTAGCACCACTGTGTCATCTACTGCACCACGCTGAAGCAAACCAGTCTCAAGCTGAAAAACGGAGGATGAGTGCTTCAACCTTATGACTAGAGGTGTGCAAACCATTACAATGAAACCCCATGGCAGGTTAAATACATCTTACTTCAGATTTCCTTACTAACTCAAATCGGGCCGAATTTCTTGAGCCGTCTGAATCCTTTCTTCTGTGGAGTCTAGGATGTCACAATCCCAATAAAGCTCTAATGGATGAACAGATGTTTGGACCTGGATTTTAGAAAAGGCGGTACGGAGAGCCTTATTAATTACAGTCTCTTTCTTTGACTATCCCCCTCCGCCCATGAGCTACTGTGATGGCCACCATCTTTGGATGCTACACCGTGAATTGAAGCAGGGGCCTCCAGAGCTAAAACCGTGAGAGGCTAGAGCTTGAACTAGAGAATCAGTGCTCTGTAGTGGCAAGCTGTTACAACTCATAACCTCCATGGATTGGCACAAAGGAGGACTCGTAACCCATCAGTGAGTGTGTTTTACATCATCATTACCTCCACAATTTTTTATTGTAATAGGATTCTCTCTTATCCAAATGCAAGTCCAACTGGGTAATGAACAATTCCTGACCAAATAAACAGCACAGAGAAAAAGTGATTTAAAAGCGTATGGTGGGGAGTCGCAGAGTGTTGACGGCCGACTGAACTAATATGCAGATTCAGTAAATATCTACTTTGTCTGCATTTTCTGTCTAGAACTCACTGAAAAAATCCTGTCCCTACTTTCAAAGGGTCTTATGTAAAACTTAGGGCAGATTCTTCAGGGAGATCTTTTTTCTGTCCTCATTTTCCTTATCGTGACTACAGAAGGCATCTTTCCAGGACACGACACTGAGCTTTTAAACAACTTCTCTCATATGATAAGTGGAGGAGAAACCAATATTTTTGCAACTGCCAGGCTAATCCAGAATGCCCTGACACTACTGATATGGTCAGACTCTTGTTCTTAAAGTTCATCAGCATGAAAATGAAAACATCTCCTTATAATCTTCCCAATTTGAGCAAGTGCTCCGAGGAAGACGTTCCATACAAGCCCCTAATTAAATTCAGGAGTGCGAGAACGTTTGTTTATGTCTGGCATCCAACCTCACTTGTTAAGTCTCTAAGACATTTTTTCAATCAAAGGTTTGAAATGTTATTTAAATGTAACTCGGAAAAAATCCAGTAATCCAGCAACCTGGGAATCCAGCAAAAATAGCACGCGAGAGAGAGATGAAGAATATAAAAGTGGAAAAGGTCCCAGGAAGGTCTCAGAAATGCTGACACCATTACGCAATATGCATGATTAGGACAAAGAAATCTCCACGTTCTCATTTTGTTACATTTAGACACTAAGGTGAGAAAACGAACCAGAGAGCAAGGCATTCCGGACCAGATTAGAGTGGAGGAAAAAAACCCAGCAATCTTGAACCCTTCTGATCTGCAAGGCTGGACATGGGGACATGTGCCCCACTGTCATAGTCCTGGATGAGCTTCTGCTTATGGAGGTTCAACAGGTACAGATCCACAGGCGGCACCAGTTAGCTTCTAAACTCCGCTGGCAGTCTCTAGCCACAGTCTGGCCTTACGGGTCCCTTGCCTAAGAATAGACTCAGTCGGGTGGTAACACTTCTAGGGAAAGAGGCCCCATAGTCCAGGATTACTGCTGACTCTGCAAGACACCCTAACCACTCCACCACCACCCCTCCGCCCCAGAGCTCAACCCACACAGTCCAGTTTTTAGTTTAATCCTTCAGGGATAGGGGTCAGTTGCAGCAACACAGATTTTCAGGGGAATTGCTAATCCAAAAACCACTCTTTGCTCGTAGACAAACCCATAGACAAAAACACCAGGAGGTAATTCCTGCCACCGTTCTTGAGTTTTCTTTGAGTTTTGGTTAGCACCTTCAGGGATTTGCATGCACTGTCTCCTAGGTCCTACCACCTAAGTTCAGTCTCCTCTCTCTGATTATGGAGTCAAAGCAAGCTCGCTTTAGCTCGTGTGGATCCAGCATGAAAAAGGCTCCCCACCTAATAGAGCACATCCCTTTGTCAGTGTTCCCTGAATCTCCCAGAGTCTGTATCTTTAGAAACCCATTCTAATGCTTTGTGCCTTCGCTTTTTCTTTTTCCTGGGAATTTTCCACTGATCTAACGCTTGCAAGCAGCCAGGGTAGAACTGATTCTTCTGTAGGTTACAGCCATCCCATTGTTCGCAGATCTTCCCATTTGACTGGAAGGCTATTCAAGTTAAAGTCTCTCCCTTGCTGCAGGCCTGGGAGAGGTGACACCATCCTTGGTAGCAAATGGCTGATTCAGTATACAGCGAGTCCTTCGGTAATGTAGCAACTTAACAAAATCAGCCAAAACTCACAAGTTTCACAGGGAAATGTCCCAAACTATTACACCCAGCAACGTGATTACGGAACACACATTGAGATCAAGGCAATGCAAGATTGTAAGTGGCAAATGCAGCTACACTGGCGATGCTTTGGTCCTGGAAAGCATCTGACTACCTGGTCCAACGTGCACATGTGTGAATGCCAGGTGAGCTAAATATTCAACTGAGAAGAAGTTACTGGATGAAACGGAAATCTTGTTAGAGGAATTTGTAACCCTTTCCAGGATAGCACTTCCAGGCCTAGTCCGAAAAAGTGCTGAATACTCAACTCTGATCGGCTCAGGCCCAAAGCCCCTGACATTCTCTGTTGTAAAGTTATTTAGGGACTTGTTTTGGGACAGATGGAATCAGTGTCCAGGAAGCTTTGAGGACAGAAGGATGTCTTAATAAATGAGACTGCTCAGGAGTTCATTATTGTACAACTCTTTAGTGGAAAAGGAGGAGGGAATTTTAGTTTCAGCGCAATGCTTAGGAAAACAGGACATCAAGAATCTTGTGCTCTGGCGCAGACCACAGGCATTAGGGAAACGGGTTGCAAGGAAGCCCTGAGAACACGTGGACACGTTAACCCGGGCTCTATTCTATATATGTTTTTATACCACACATCACTGTAGTAGCTGAGCGCCTTCTGTGGTGTGTGAAGCAACGTGATTAAACATCTGTCACTTGTTTGTTCTCTCAACCTTTCCCTTGAGAGAGGCGTTTAGTGGAGTGTCTTGGTTTGGTAAAGGTGTACTTAAAAAAATTTATACCTATTGCTATGTATTTATATTAGAGACGGGTAGGTCAAAGAAATGCGCACTTGCACTGGAAGGTTTGCCATGGTCCTTACTTCCTGGGAAGTTCATTCTAGTCTTGGACTGCCCTCGGAGAAAGTTCTGTCTCTGGCATAGATGAGCTTTACTCTTATTGTTGAGAGTAATGTTGTGCCACAGAAGTGTAGCTGATGACCATGGTCTTTGTCCCAGAGCTTTAGACGAACTTTCAGATATCTTGTGCCCAGGGCACGGAGGGTTATGAAGGACAGACCTTGAACTTGATTTGCAATGCTTTGGGCAGCCAGCACAGATAGGAGAGACCAAGTTTGATACGTTGTGGTAGCCTGTTTTGGTAAGCAGAGGGGCTGCAGTGGGAGTTTTAAGTACTGAATTACTGGGAATTTCCTAAGTGAGTGCTGAAGACTTCATGCCCAGTTATACTGTATTGGTGTGATCCAGACAAGAAGTGATGAAAACAACAATAACTGGTGCCAAGTCTTTGTCTGCCAGAATGGGATGGAGTTTCCTAGCCAAGTGGAGATAGCAGAAATTGTTACTCCTAGATGCTTACTATGCGGGAACTCATCGTCAGCAAGGAATCCCATATTATCCCTAAACAACATGCTGTAGGGGGCCTTGTTTTGTTAACTGGCTTTCCTGTCCTGCCCTGGGGAAAGAATCCCCACTCCTTTTCTTCTCCATTATTGGGTTTTGTGCTGAATCAGGACTTTGACTCACATAGCAGAAGGAAGTTACTTGTTCCTTGGAAACCAGTCAAGCAGTAGGAGGATCCTTTACAAAACTTTAGGGGAGGTCATTTTGTCACAGCTTGCTGTTATAAGCATGTAGACAAAGGTTGCGACATCTTTCAGCAAAGATGAACAGCAGCTTTTCTTTCATTTCAGTTTAGTTTTTCTAGCACTTATGTGGACACAGAAGTAATTGGTTGTGCAGCAGGCTCTGGTGTTGGGAGGAACTTGGATGCGACAGGTCAGCTTCGTGCTTGCTGCCTTGGAGAGGTGGTAAATTACAACAACCTACATTAATCTGACTCACTGTAGCTTAGGAGGATGCATCCAAGAGGTAAGGCCACTTATCCTACCTTATGGTCAGGAGAGGGTAGCTTTATTTTCTGCCAGAGCCCTGACCAAGGAATTTGCTGAGGGGGTAAGATGGATCAATGCATCCCCGGCCACTGTAACTCTGCCTTCTTTCGGACTAGGGGCTGGCTGCCTCCATACCACTTTGGAAGAGCAGACGGCCACTTTGCACAACTGCATCCTCCTCTATGGCAGTCTTTCCACTGCCTGAATTACTGAAACTGTGGTTATGGCATCATAAAACAGATGGGATTTTAGCACTCCAAATGCTCAGAGTCCAAATACTCATCATAGTGGGCCGTATTTGGCTCCCAGTTACATGGGTATAAACCTACAGTAACTCCAAATCAAGTCAGTGAAGCTGCTCCAGATTTACACCCATGTAACTGAAAGCCAAGATTGCCCAATCTCTTTAGGCCCAATTCACTACATGGCTGACAGCGGCTTAGCAACAGTCACATTTACATGTGTTTTTTTCCAGGGTACTTCTAAGCCCTGGTGCCCTGAACAGGTAGTTTGTCTTGGAATCATGGTAATTGATTCATGCTACCATCTAGCCCCATGAGTGATCAATAGCATAGTTTTCAGAGACAAATCGCCCATCTGTAATGACCAGAGAAACTGCCACTAGTAGAGCTGATCACTATTGTTCAAACTTCAAAATTTTGGTGCAATTTTCCATCCAATTTTTGATGAAAAAAATGGGGGAAAGTTCACAATACCCTCCTTCCCTCCAACCATCATCATGTTTTCAACCAACTCTAACTAGAAACAGCTGTGTTTAAACATGGTTTCATCAGGGCTTAAGGGTTCTCTTTGTGGACCCAGAACAGGGATTGCTTTAGTATCCTCATAGATTTATTAGTCTAAGATGAAGAGAGTGTGGAGGTTAGTAATTTCCACTCAGCTAAAAGAAGTGAACATTAGTAGTGACTATAGTAGCAGAGTAATTCAACACTAGCAATGACTACAGTAGGACGACAGCAACCGAACACTAGTAATGATTGTAGTGGCAATAGACAGAATACTAGTAATGATTTTAGTGGTGCTATTTTTGGCCTTCATCCCGCTGGCTATTCTGCTTCTGATCCAGCAAACACCAAAGCACATGCTTAAGTGGAAGGATGTGAGCGGTCGCCACTAAAGTCATGCTTGAATTCAACCATGTGCTTCAAGGCTTTGATGCATCAGGGTCAGGCTTACCTTGTAGAATCATGTCCACTGTTATTTTTGCAGGGTAAAATTAAGCTCAAAGGCCTCTGACCCAAGCAAGTCCCGCACAGTGGGGATCTACTGGTCAGCCTGCCACACGAGTGCGTATATAGTATAGAAGGGGATAGAACGCAATACTTTTACAGAACAAATTTACTGCTCTGAGCAGTTTATGATCTAAAGGCTGATTATGCAAACATGGACTGGGTCCTGCTGGCTATTATGAAGAGTCCCACTGAAAAGCTGCAAAAATGTATAGCAAAAACAAACAAGGTCCTTTATAAATTAAGTTAATGGGTAGTAGGCATTGCATCGGATAATAACTGCTTGAAGGGTTGAGCACTACGGCAGATATGAGACAAAGACAAGTCACATTGCAAGTCCCTCTGTAAAAGATAATGGGTATGCTCAACATTCCAGCCCATATCTTTACATATGCTGCACTTTTATCTTGCAAAGTGTCCCAGCCTACATTTTCGAAAGTGACTAATGATTTTGGGTGGCCTGTGGCTCCATTCTCAGCTGCCCAATTTACAACACCATACAGAGAGTCTGGTTTTCAGCCAGTGCTGACCACCCACTGTTTGAAACTCAGGCCCCTTTTGAAGTGTTTCAAGTTGAGGATCTAAACATTGGGGCTCCCCAAGGTTGTCACTTTTGAAAATGAAGTCTCCGTCCTGACACACTCAGTTATGCAAAAATCAAGGAAATACAGCCTAGGGAGAGAGGAGTTCCTGACACAGCCTCTCCCTCTCTCCTCCCTCCAAAAAGGGAAGAATGATGTGTGTGTGTGTGTGTTTGCGAGCATAGGTAGTATTAACATCTGTAAGCCTTCAGCAACCGAGTCTGTACCCTAAAAATAATGAGCCTGGATTAAAAATAGTGAGATTAAAAATATATCTATGGGATTCGTGTTGAATGTCCAAAACCCCTGATTTGCACACTCAAGTACCATTTGCACACACAAACTGAGCTGTTTGTCACAGAGAGGGGCTCCACAGGCCACCCCTTGTGACAGTATGGGGAATTCACATTCTAGCATTGGCTAGGGTACGTCCTGGGCCCACGGGCTGAAGATCCGTTCAGGGATGGGCCCAGGGAATAGCCTCCAGAAACAGGTGGAACCAGCACCTGCCATCTTTGCTGTAATAATGGTCAGAATTGCAGGTTTCTGGACTATGACCAATGCAATCATCATTATAATGGATATTACACACAGGGGGGTGGATTTAGTTTCAGATGAGGGCAGAAGCCATGCCATTTCCCTGGCCTCCCTTCCCACCACATGGGATCCAAGTTGGATTACAAGTGAGAGGACAAAAAATTTTAACAAGCAACCGGTCATTCATTTTTTATTAAATATATCTTCATTGTTAGAAAAAGGGATCAGCCTTACCCGAGTGCCTATTTCTGCGGTACTGCTCGTTCTCTCACTCCGTCATGCTGGTTGACAGTTTGACAGCTGCTAGCATCGCTGCAGTGGCTGTAGTAGATGAACATGCTCCTTGGAGATGGCAAAGTTCGGTTTTCTGGGCTCCAGACTCATCGCAGCATGCTGGCGGGGCCAGCTAAGGGGGCTCACTTCTGTAGCTAGTGCAAGCCTCTGCATCCTACTTAATGTTTGTCTGAATTTTCACCCACTGCTGGCTGGTGAGGCTTGGAATCACCCTATGGAATAGAAGATCCCTGGGCAGGGCAAACTTGTAACGGCCACCTTGGTAGCTCACTAGCTCTCTCCATTTGTTGATATGCTGTTAGGCCAACCGATGCCCAAAATCTGCTTTGCACAGATAGATGGTATTCCTGGAACAGGAATCTTCCAATCTGGCCCCTCAAGAAGATGTGTCTCTTAAGGCTTCCCTGGCCTGAAATAACACTGAAACCAATACTGACTGGTAACAGGCCCTTGGTAGGATCATGGCCCTCCAGCCAGGCCCAATTTTTGCTTAAATTAAATACGTAAATCTTCCTATAATGCATGTGTGGGCTGGCAACACAGCGTGGCAGATGCTTAACAGACCAGTGAGTAAAGAACCAATAAAAAAATATTAGGTGATAAAATTATCAACTCGGGGTCTTGCTATGAAGCCAAATGTAAGAGCGATGGAGGGGATTCTTTTCTTTTTTCCCCCCAAGGGACAAAAAGAATCACCATCTGTCACTGCATAAGCAGGCTCTTCCACCGCTGATGAACAGAGGCATCTACCCAGGACTCTTGAAGAGTGGGCTCAGCCAGCTAGGGAGAGGGAAAAAGCTTAGGGATTAAATTTTGCAGGAGCTTGTGGCCAAGGCAATTGACCCAATGGTGTACCAGAGAGAGGAGCAGTGGAAGCTGCAGTCAGAGAGGGAGAAAGCTGAGCAGGACGCAAGAACAGGACTGCAGTTCAGCAAATGTGAGGTTGAGGGAAAGGACCGAGCACAGCCGAAGGACTTGGCTGAGAGGCAGCTTATATACAGGGCCTCCAGCTTCAGTTCAGGTGGACATGGAGTCCCTCTTTGCTATCACCTCCTCTAGTGCAGAGACAGCTCTGGGCTTGGGAAGCCTTTGAATCACTCAGTTGAGAAGAACAGCCAGATGTGCCGCACACACTCCACCCTGTAAAACCATCGACAAGCCACACAATGCATTCTATCCGGGGCCAGGAAAATAGGCACACAGCAGACATTCAGTCCCACTGCCGGCAGGACAGTACGAGTTGCACTGTACATCGTTAGCCAATTTTACAACATCTTGCACTTCTGTTGCTTGCTCTGCCATTTTCTTCTGTGTGGCTCCTGCTATGACTGTGCATGCAGGAAAATCTCTTTGCCTAGTGCTGGGCCCATGGCTTGTTTCCAGCTGGAATGGGCAAGAGCCGAAAGCAGGAAGCCCTGCAAGTGTCTCTGCTAAACGAGGTGTGCGCAGCTCTGGAGAGTGGAAGCTCAAAGATGTGCTTGGCTGGCATGGGGTTGCAGGCCCAGGAGCCTGGACATCGGTACACTATACCCTAAGGGCCTGATTTTTAAGAGTCCTTAATCAGGCCTCTGTTTTTGCACATGCCTGCACTTCTGTCCCTGTAAGATGCTAAATGGGAGGCTAGGTTTTGAAGATGGTAGAAATGAACCTGATGGGTGTGTTATGAGCTGTAGTTTAACCTTAGAGAAATGCTTGTGTGGGGTGTAGTTTTATTGATTGGGGCTGAGATTTCCGAAGGAGCCTAAGAGATTTAGGCACCCAATTCCCTTAGACTCATGCACAAATCTCAGCCTCTAGCTTTCCAAGCACTGCAGAAATAAAATCAACAACGTTTCCCAGCATCTACTCCCCAAACTATCTGACACGTCTTCTCTATAATTGCATTTTGTTATTCCATCACATTTCACAAACAGGTATTCAAGCCGGGGTACACCCAAGGGAAAAGGAGATTTAGAACATGTCTTTTTCACAGTATATGGGCACATCAGTGGTAACAAGATCTAAAAAATGTCCCAAGAAATGTTGTACTATATTTCAAGCTAAATGCATTTTCTATCATTTTTTAAAATCTTTTTCATTAGTTTTTGTGACACAAAATATTGTTGGTTTTGTGAATCTCAATATTCTCAGATATGCCCAGAAGACAGCACTGTAACCTATAACAATCACACTATGTATCTGCAATACAACCTCATTTTGGTTCACTAGACATTGGTCGTCTCTTCTGGGAACACACAAGGAAAGAAATCTCTTTTTTCCTTTCAAATCTGTATTATGGAATTATACAATTCTCTAGCAGAGCTTCTAGTCAGTTTCATGTACCTCTGTTTCCTGGCTCCAGAGGGACATAAAAAGAACAGATAACAAAAAATGCAATGTAACAGGGGGGAGATGGGGGTAGGGCCTCTTAAAAGTATTCATTGTCTGGGGAAAAAGGGAAGGAAGGGACTCACCTGACCCTGACCATCCAGCTTTTAACAGTAAAAAAAGAATTTAGAAGATTTACAGCTGCAAAAGGATCATTAGCATTATCTGTAGAGGCATAAGTTATAAGATGACCACAGAGTCATAAAGGAGTCTAAAACTCCCTTCCTTCTCCCCCAACACACCACGGTCACTCCCGCATTGTTTTCGGACTTGTTTTTAGAATCGAAGGAATCCCTGGCTTCACACACACAGATTAACACTCTCCAGATTTCAGCTCTTTCTTTTGTATGAGCTTTGCTTGTAAAGCCCCTGTTTCCAGCCAGTTGTGTGCCCTTTTAAACAAAAAAGGGCCCATTACAACAAGAATCTGTCAAAATAGTGTGATTAACACACTGAAGTGATATTTCCGGTGAACCTCTAAACTCCTAGCTAGTTCTCATTTTAATAAAATAAAGAGTTGCCAATGGTGGCCAAGTCTGGGTGCCTCTGGTATTATTTTCTGTACTGTCCCATCACCTGGAAACTCCAAACGGATCAGAAGCCAGTTGTGCTGGGTACCCATCACGCACAAACAGTGACATACTTGAAATGATGTTAAGAACGTGTCAACACTTCTAACTTTATCAACATCGAACAGCAATAATTTCTAGCTCCTGAATCAGTGATATGACAAGGATTCCCCCAGTCATAACGGACTTTTCCTGGAACCCTTTGGGGCAAGGTTACCCTTCTATACATCTTCAGAAAATGTGTTTTCCTCAAAGGCTACTTGAATATAGAGGAAATGATTGCAAACAAGGCCCCTAAATTTCTACAGCATCTGAACATCAAATTCCAGTGCCAAAGGTAGATTTACACAGGATTATTCTAGCGGTGAAAGCAGCTTACCGTGGTTCAGCTCTGCTGGGGGGGAGGGAAATCAGTTGCAAAATTTCAGGATCCTTGGGTTTTCAACCAACCCAAGGAATGTATTCACCTATTTGATACAATCAGATATGCAGCATGAAGAGAAAGGTTGCATTTTTTATTTTGTACAGCTCACTATGCTAAACAGGTAAGCACAGGCATTGCTGAATATGATTTCAGTTTCTCTATTCTCCAAGACTGATGAACGAATTCTCTCCCTCTCTGGTGTGATTTACCTTGGATTTTAACTTAGATGATCATTCTGGAGAGGAATCCAGATCTAAATCCTAACCAAGTGTTGATACTGGACACTTGGTGATCAGTGTGGATACCAGCGAGACACGGTATGCCTAACTTGCAGATCAATAACGTTTAATGTGCAAGGTTTCCTAATAAACACACTAGTTAAATACAAAGGCTAAAACTAACTACAATATATCACACTCACTCAGCCTGGAGAGCTAAGCCATCACCCAGAAAGCTTTCTTCAGGGGCCCTGCCAGGGAATCAGTGGCCTCTGGTCCACCCGGCAGCACCTCCCATGGAGTCAGGTGTTGATGAAGAGCACCCTTTGTCTAAGTGGTGACTTCTTATACCCTTCCATAAACAGCCCTCATCTAATTATCTCTCTCATCATCATATATGCTAATTACCTACATTGGGTTTCCACCCTTAACTACATTCCATTCTCACTACGATAATTGGGGTCGTCAAAACAACATCTGGTGATAGGAGGGGCGGAGTAAAAGTATGCCCCTTGGCAATGAAACAGTGTACCCCAGACGTTCAAGGATAACTTGCTGTTCCCATCACTGTTATCTGTGTGCAGCTGCAAGCAACACAGTATCTGTATTTTGTCTTATTACGTGCCGTGGTATGCAGAAACTGAGACATCTATAAGGTTAGTTAGTAGTCCTATTTGTCTCTGCCAACTGGAAGATGTCATGATACAGGGGTCAGAATAGCCAAGCAAGCAACTGAAGCTATGTTAGGCCTGTAGGACAGTGGTCAAGCAACTTAAATTGTACTGAGGCTCCAACAGAAGCACACCTGAACTGGTCTGAAGCGCCCTGGAGTCTGGATCTGAATTTGCAGATTAATTCTACCTTTATAAACCAAACCCACAGATCTGCATACCTCCCTCAAACTTTGGGAATGTTCGTAACACTCATATGTGACCTTTAGAGTTCAGGCTTCTCTCTAAATGGTTCTATTCTTTTGCTTCTTTATTATTAGTGTGTCTTTTGTAAGTCAATAAGATATGGAATATATCAATGTATTTAAGTGAAGATGACATTCGTAACTCACAGGGCCTCCCCCCCGGCAGAATCTGAGACGATATAATGCAGCACATCAGTGCTCATCCACAGCTGTAACACACAAAAAGAAGAGTGGGGGGTGAAAAGAAATGGCTGATCAAAAGAAAAGTCAGCATTCTGACAGCGAGTTGTTGCAATTCTAGCTATAGAATTCTAAGAGTTAATTAAACACAATTATGCAACATTATTGCTTCTAAAATTAATGCTTTCCCAGGGAACTCCAGCATCACCGACTCTCTGATCCATATGATCTGAAGTGAAGGATTTAAGATTGCGTGAGTAAAAAAGGTTCTCGCATACCAGGTGGAAAGATAAATGTTCTATGCACAAATATACTTGGAGATGTGCCATTGGCACTAAGGTTACAAGAGAGATTTCATTTAGAGACCTCAATAAACAACTCGTCTCTTGTAATTAGTGCAGAGTATTCTGATGGGACAAACTCCTCCTTCATAACACTGTAAATGCATCTTAATGGCATTTTGCAACCACCTCAGCAAGGTTTGCCAAGTCATCAGGTGGCAAAGGATTCTGAAACGACTTTGGGACTCAGGATTGTTGCACAAGTCCTGCTTACAGGCCACAGTATTCCCCTGAAAAATTAGATTCAACATGCAAATCCTTGCTTGCACTTGGACCCAAAGCAGTAATTTCAGACAGACAAATGCTACTGGCCCATGGCAGCATTTGAGCATCCTGGTGTTGATTTAAACCAATAGGCAAAATGTTTCTATTATTAATTCTATCTAGGTAATTAAAACATACTTGTCAGCATCGTGTGAGTGCAACAATTCTCTGAACTCTGTAATCATCCTGGCTTTTTTCTAATTCTCTCTTACTACCTGCATGGAGAAAATCTTCTCATTTCCTTAAATCTCTCTATTAAGAATATAGATTTTTTGGTTCTTCAGTTCCCTTTGTCATGTCAATCTGAAAGCCTAACCTGAGCATTACTCCTCTGATCACTGAGGACAATTCATTTGTGAATAGAAGGTTTCAGCAGGGCAAACTGTTTAGATGTATAATGAAAGATGTTACAAAACCTTAAACTGACCTCTCAGAAGGTTAACAGAAGCACCAGCAAATAATACAATTCAGTATTATTACAAAAGTGTTTCTCATTCACTTTTATTCTTAAAATGCATCCATTTTAATCCTACAGTGGCAGATAGAGCCAAAAGGGCTCTGCCATGGATTTCTCACTCAACCATATATGAGTGTATTTTTCTCTTCTTGCCTGGTGTTTGCTAATATCTGATCATACCGCTATTTAGAGAGTGTCAGGTTTCTATGGTCTTTCAGGTTGTTACAATTTTGACTTTTGAGTATCCCAGTGATTATCTATTTAAAAAAAGGGCCAAGATCACTCAGCATATTCATTCTTGTTCCACAATACAGGGAAAGTTGGAACTCACTATATTAGGACAGAATGGAATGCTCTGTAGTGTCTCGCTCAAGCAAGCTGTTGCAAAATGCTTTAAGAGAAAGATACAAAGGGCTGGCAGGGCAGTGACTTCTACTTCACAGCCTAGTTCCAGTGACGAGCCACGTTATTCAGCCTCTGGACTAGCCACAGGATTTGGGCAATAAAGCAGAAATTCTGGGTTCAGTTGCCTACAGCTTCCACTTTATTGAGGGCTCACTTGTGCTTTCAAGTCATGGTTCTCAAGTTGCACTGCTGCAGGGGGAGCACCAGGAGAAATGATCTCCTGGCCCCACTATGAAATGTGCCTGTTATAACCAACATTCCAAGGGTGCAGCCTGCTTGCCACTTTATTCGCAGCCACTGAGAAAAGAGACCAGACACGTAGTAGCCCCCCCCTCTTCCTCTCACACCCCTTTTGGTGTATGCTCTGTCTGCATTCCCAAGAGATGAACAGCCCCTGGGATGCCAGGTCTCACTCCCATGTGGTACAGCTGGCCACAGTGTATCTGCAAGGGAGGATGCTGGCTAAGACATTAAGGTCATTGCCCACTCAACGCAAGACATCTAAGATGCTGACATCTACAGGAATCTCAGGTAGCTGCCCAGGTGACAAGGGGTGAGGATCCTGACTTGATGGCGCTCCAGCCATGTCCACTTTAATGAAAGTTGTGCACACGTCACTCTATTTGACATCTCCACTTAATATTGACATCTCTCTGTTCTCCCACTGACTCAGCATTTTGAAGTCCACTGCTAGAGGAGGAAAATGTGTCCTACATTTAGAACTGTGTAGCAGGTTCACGCTGGCCCCTTCTGCCACTTCGGCCCTCTGCTCTCACAAACTACTCACAGACCCTCGCCTTGAGCTCACACCAGTGTGCTTTATTTACAGGTTGTTTACCCACAACCATCTACTGACACGCAGTTTCGGCCTACCAGCCTCAGGGGCCTCAATGTTTCAAGCCTCTATCCAAAAGGGAGCTCCCCTCCTGCGATGGCTTTTTCCTTTCAGGCTGCTTACCCCCCCATCCCACCGCATGTCCTTCCTGTGAGCCTTAATAAAGCCTGGCTAATGAGCCCGGCAGCTGCTGCTGCCCCATTGGCTCACTTGGTGTTGACTCACTCAGCCAGCTCCAATTCTCCCTCAATTAGGGCTCCTGTGGCAAACAGCTGGTTCCACCTGCTTTCACACAGTACCCCGTCACAAGCTGCTCAAATTTTTCCAAAACTTGATATTAACCAAAAAAAAGGACAAGTTATTTTAGCTATGATCCAGTAAAAAAAAAAATTCAAAACTTGAAATTCTGACATTTTGGGGGTCAAAATTCTGGCTTTTGATATAAATAATAAAACAGGTTAATATTTTTTGGTGGAAATTATGTGCTATTCCCTGCCAGGTCTGCTTATAGTAAAAAGATAATATGGAGAGAAGGAAAAAAAAAAAAAGAAGAGGCCATTCCTCAGGCTGGAAATCACACACCATTCCAGAACTAAGAAATGAAAAGAAGAAAAGCTTTGCCACTATTTACATTAGACCTCCACAAAACAAAAAGTTGAGTGCTCTTTGGGCCAAGCAGAAGCAAGGTAAGCTAACAAACCCTGTTCCCCTCTTAGTGAATGTCCTTTGCTGATCATACTGACGAGCAACTATAATAGAGAACTAAAAACCCACATTAATTATCGAACTCTAGTAGGAATCTCAGGCAGAAGTTGGGGAAGGAAATGGGGAAAATCCATATTTGCCAAATGGATTGGGGGCAAAATCAGAAGTGACTGTTTTCAAAATGTTGAAAGGATGTGACAAAGAAGAGACAGAGAGGGAAATCGTTATCAGGGAATGAAACTACTTGAAGAACGTTTTTGAAATACTCTCCCTGCCCTGGCTGAAAAGCAACTTCCTAGGGAACTCCTGCTTGTCTATAACAATTTACCAGGAGACTATAGCTGCATTTAAGAGCTTGATGTCCATGCAATAGAAAGCTGTCACAGGATGGTGGTCGTCTGCTCCTACATAAATGCCCAGGATTAATGATTAGATGCCATCTCCTTTGCCTGATGGAGATGCCGTAGTGACAGTGTAGTTTTTCACCATACATGGGACGTTACCAAAAAGTGCAATTGCCTATGGTAAATTTAGCATGTGACAATGCCAAGGCTCATCGGTGAACATCAGCTACTTTGCAGGCTAAGAGTTCATTTATCACTCAGGAAGATGGGGTTTTCTGCTGACCTTCACTCAACCTCACCTCCATGACCTCCACATTGGCTTATGACATTGCCTCTCTCTCCCTGATGCAGCAGAATTGTCCTGGTTGTCCCATGTCAAGGGCCCTCCTCACCTAAGGGATTGTAGGGTGGGGCAGGAATTGTATCTTGGCACACCAATCTAACTTCTTCCACATACAAAACCCAGAGGTTTAAAAAAAAAAAGATGCCAACATTTTTAGAGAATTTTTAAGGAAAATCTGACCTAGAACATTTTAAAAAATAGAGATTTTTAAGTCACAGCAGCAACACTTTGATTCTTCTGTGCTCTAATGTATCTAGTACTAGTCACTACTTAATTTCAAAGCCCAACTCACACTCATCAAAACAATTAAAATCTAATATACAACATGACTTTGTTAGAATGGATTCTTTTAAATGGGCCATATTTCTCTGTATATAGCTCATAATTTATCTCAGACACTTCCCACTACTTGAGCTAGGATTTCTTTTAGTTCTGGAGAAGTAATAATGGAATATAACATAACATGCAAATAGCTCTCAATACTTGCAGCTCACAGCGAATGGGTGGTCAGTGTTTCCTTGGAACAATCTTTTTTCATTCAACAAAGTAGACATCCTTCTCAGTCACAACTGCACCTTGCCGTTTTAGGTAATCACCAAAGAAAACATCTTTGTTTTCTTCTCTATTTTTGTATGTGTCTGTGCCATAAATAGAACAATATGCCCAGTATTAAAAGGTTGGAAGGTTGAAACACATCATTCTTAGGATGAAAAGAAAAAGATGTATCGATGGGGTTAAGGTAGTTTGAGATAGGTTTGCTTAAGGACTTTGGTTCTGATCCCATTTAACTGGTTTACCATTGGTGGAAATCTGTAGTCTTCCTTCTGTTTTGCACAAGTGGAAGTGAACTCAGAATAAGGCCCTGATTTTCTTCTGATTGATTAAAGGGTAGTTATCTTGCATTTAATCCCTAACTTCACTTTGGATTGCTTTGCTGGCCCATGGCAGTTGACAACTCTGTATCATTACAATCTTTAGAAAATGATAAAGCTTATTCTTAGCTTTTAAATGTACTTGGCATTTTAAGGTCTTGCCTGCCTCCTGGTCGTAGGTAGCGTCTGTGCATCACTCTACCGATCGCACGCCCAGAGCAGCTAGCAGGCCATGTCCCAGCTCAAAGGATGGGACACGGTCCTATGTAACTCACAGAAATTCCCCTTTGAGCTTCTCCCACCTCTGAAAATCAGGTTGTGAAAAGGGTTTTCTAGTCTGAGGGAAGATTTTTTTGAGGAAGTACTTGGTGATGAAAAGAGCAGGCTGTACAAATAGCGTCAGTCAAGTTCTACCATGAACATGACCTGATGTTCATGAGTTTGCCTATAACCTGACTGGGTCTGCAGGGTCCAGGTTCTAGAATAACTATTTATACCTCATGCTCGAATTCCCACTCCAGGGGAAAATAAACATGAAGGCACAAAGAACGAACCATCTCAGGAAATCATTGCTAATAAGTATAGTAACCTTAAAAGCAGCCTCCTGGGATTAAATGTATTTGACATGCTAGTTCAAAGCTATTTTGCACTTGAACTGAGCTTTCAGAGGATGGCTAAAAGTCCCATGTCTACAAAGCAGACATCCAGAAGCATCACCGACCTCAGCTGAGCAATGTTGTTATAAGACCATTACTGTAAGGCATGAGCATATTAGTTATCGTTATTATTGGCTAAGTTCAGATAGTGTATTTACTGCTGTGGGGCCCATGGAGAAAGAAATGGATCCTGTCCAGAGGAATTCCTACTACAGAAAATGAAATCCTTCACAAAATATTTCATCAGAACAAAAAAAGGAGTTGTTTTTATGAAGACTGATCTACCAAAGCCAGACTACATCTATAAACAGGCCTTGAAGTTTGCCCACCACTGAGGTCAGATGCAGGCATCTTCTAAGGTGAAATAGGATAAATGGTAACTATCATTGTTAACATAACCTAAAGGATAGATAAATAACAACACCTGAAGTCTGCAGTCAGGATTGGAGCTATTCCACTAGGTGCTGTGTAAACACAGATCATCTCCTATCCCAGAAGGTTTGCAATCTAATTTAAGACATGACATAGCAAACAGTTTTACCAAACGATAGAAGGAGGAAGGCAATAGTGGTACAATCACAAAAAAGCCAAGTACATAAAAGCATTTAATTTTCTAGATGAACATACAGCTTTCAGAGGCTTGTAAATCCTGTTAGCTATAATTGATAAAGCTTATAATCCAAGCCAACTCAAAACGTATCTCCAGAACATGTATTTTCTGAACCAAAATAAGCAGGTAAACCATGATTCCTAAGAGAAGGAACCCACGTTTATGCTAGATCTTATTTTGGAAATGAAACAGTTGCACAGTAACCATAGTAAGCAGAAATAGAAATGCTATTATCTAGTCTCTAAGAACAAGTTTAGTTCCTTGCTGGAGGTATCGTTTCTCTGTGTGGGTGTGTGTATTTATATTATACAATACTATTTAACATCCAACAAATATCACATTTTTCTATGTGGATCTTCAGAAGAAAAAAGTATACTGCATGTGGTAGTAATTGACTTAGGTAGGTAATTTTGCACAGATCAGCCAGTATCACTTAGATTCTAAATACATCCTGCTCTTGTATCATCTGCAATCAATACTTATGATAAAAGCAAAGCAAAACGAGTCAGTGGAGAAAAAAGGTACATACTAACAATCAAAAAGGTTTTAAGTTGTGAACTGTGTAAGTGAAGGGCAAGAACAACAATTTATCAGAAAATAACCGGCAACATTTTCAAGAGATTTAATTTTTGTGTGTCAGCTCCTTAGGGGTTGCTAAGAAATTCAAGTCTTTCGTTGCGACCTGGTTCTAAGATATTCATCTACTTGCGAGTTTTCTGAGGTATTAGCGTATCCCAGGTAAGTTAAATATTCTCACATGGAGATAATGGCTAATGGAGACATTTGTCACGTGTCACAGAATTAATTTGAGCAGATATTCTCTATAGCACTAGACAGGCTATTTTAATGCCACATGTAAAATAAAGCTTTACGAGTGATTAGAGGTCAGGGAGATAATGAAATATTCCAAGTAGAAAGCTGGAATCACTGTTCACTTGGAATTTATTTCAGGTTTAGTCATCTTCCCCATGTTTCAGTCTCTTCCCATCTTTCAAGCCCACCAATAAAGCTAGAATTAGGGCACATGGATAATTTGTTGTAACCACACACAGTAAGTGAAAGCTAAAGGTCAGTAGGAAAAACCAACATGACACAAATACACCTGTCTTTGCCACTTAAATGGCATACATTCCATAATTCTGACCTAAATATTATATTGTTAGTGTCGTATTCACCAGCTTAACCCTTCTATCCCACCTGCTCCCTTAACCACAACATATCAACGATCTGCTCAGACTTGCTTACTCAGGACTCCATGAGACCTCTGTTCATCCCACGTATGAGGTACGGCATGTGAACATCCCCAATTTACTTCACTAGTTACGCAGAGCACACAGGCACAGATATCCTTACATACTCGTGGGTGTGCGATGTTGGGTTAATTTCCATGCCCATTTTATCTTCAGCTTCACAGTGGACCTTTGCCAACAAGGAAACAACTACGACCCCCAGCCATTCCTCTGTAACAATTGCACTTCCGGCAGTATTTGCTGGCCGGGAGCTGTTTCATGCCCACCCCTGCTCTGTGAATCAGTGGGCATGTTATCAGAAGTTTGTCCACCAGTCCATAGTCAGAAGCCGATGCGGTCACAAGCATGCCACCATATAGTGTATCTGAATTCTTGGCAAAGCGGTGGCACAGCCTTTTCACTGGGGGAAAAACTATGGTGTGGCACCTGCCATGGTGGCTCAACAGCAGTCCTCAATTTCTAGAAGCTTCCTACGTGGAGGGAAGGGCAAGTTGTCACGTGCCATCATCTTTGCCTCAAAGGTCCTCAGGAACTGGGCCTGAACATACATGATGGTATCTGGCGCCCATTCTCAACAGTGGCTTGCCATCTCACTGCTCCTCAGACATCAATATGTTTGCCCTGACATGAGGAAGTCTCCCCTCCATCTGAGCCATACTGGAGCTCGCTCACATCCACCACTGACCAGTTCAGTCTAGGAGTACTCTTGGATTCCTCACTGATGCAAAGCACTCGTGCAGCAGCATCCCAGAGGAACACTGTCTACTATCTCCTGTTGGCAAGGACACGCCATCTTCTCCGGGTGCATGAAGACTGGCCTTCAATTATTCATGCCTTCATCATCTCTTGGTTGGACTACATCAATGCAGTATATCCGAACATTAAGCCTTCAACACTTAGGGAACTCCAATGAGCCTGGAACACTGCAGAGCGTCTCCTCAGAAACACAGGCTACTGAAAACCCATCAAACCTCCATTCTCTACACTGGCTCCCCATAGAGACTCTAATCAAGTTCAAGGTCTCCAGTCCTTATCTTCAAAGCAGTGGATGGTTTGGGCCCAGAGTACCCTAAAAACCATGTAAAACCCCAGAATGAATGTGATGGTGGGCAACTATGCTCCTCTGGCACAATGGAACGCTCAGCATCAAGAGCGAAACTCTGCAGGACACAAAACTTTCTCCGGTGGGTGGTTGGAAACTGTGGAATGAGCTCCTCCAGGACCTAAGGACCACCACAAATCTTACCGATTTCTGATCCGAGTGGGAGGCACATTTCTTTGCTTGCCTTCTCTAATATAAACACATAACAAGTATCTTTATATTAAGAAAACCCAAGAATGACAACAACAAAATCTACCACTAACCCAGAGACTCCATTGTTCACACTTCTCTCTGGGGAGAGAATGAAAGAAGTAACAACTGACAGATGCTATTCACTTTGCTTAATGCCCTACTGGGTGGCACACAGATACCACAGTGATGAGTCTGGGATAGGATCTTATACAGAAGAGAAGAGATTTCCCAGAGATCAGATCCCCCAACTGTTTGGGCTCATTTCCACATTTAAGCATCCACCATCATGTCATATTGAGTATGTGGTCATGCATCAAAGTTGTTAATGGAAAAACTAGTCCCACACCCACGATTCCAGTTTTTTGCCATTTATCCAGTGCTGCTCCTGGGAACTACCTGTCTGGGGCAGTAGAGACAGCACCAGTGAGTATCTTCAGTGCTCCTACTTGTTCTTTAACCTCTCACCTTGCAGCATATGCTTAGTAAGAACTTTTTCGCACACACCCCACCAACATTTAGGCTGTGTGCGTGTGCCTCTTTTCATGTTGTGGGAGAAAGATGCTAGTAACACACTAAGATTCTATTTACTTTTATTTTTAAAGTTACTATCCCAACCCTAGGTGCTCATACTAAACGTTCTAATTATGCAACCAGATAAAGCTTTCAAGACCAAAGACTGTTGCTTCCCAGACTGCAATAATAATTATGGTGCAATCCAGTTTAAAGACCTTGACAAATGAAATAATTAATGCCTACGTACAGCTCCCCAGAACCCCTCATCTCACCTTTTCAGAAAGAACTGAAACTTGCAGTATGTCCTGAAAGTCAAGAAACCTGGGATCTGTTGAGCTCAAGGAGGGAGGCAAGTCCAAGTGTAGCAGACACAAATGGATTAAAAACTGGTTAACTGACAGATCAGAAAAAGTAAATGAGCAATCATTCAGTTTCTAGTGGGGCCTTGCAGGGAATAGTTCCTAGCTCAATATCTTCATCAATGATCTGGAAGAAAACATACAAACGTTCCTGGTAAAATTTGCAGATGATGCAAAGACTTGCAGAGTGGTAAATAATAATGCAGAGAGGCCTATTCTACAGATCAAGCCGGATCTCTTGGCCAGGTGGTAGTATTTGAGCAACACACGTTCTAATACAGATAATCGCAAGACTGTACATCTAGAAACAAAAAAAAGAAGTAGGTCACAATAAAGATGAGGGACTACATTCTGGAAATCAATGACACAGAAAATGGACTTAGAAGTTGTAGTTTACAGGAATTGGATACCATCCCTTTAAATAGTTTGAGAACTCTCTAGCGGCCTTCATTGTCTTCTGTTTCAGAAACCACCATGAAGCCTGCTAGAATAGCAGCATATATATGTAGCTAGGCCTTGCATGCTGTATATAATTATTTGGGCCCCACTGTGCCTGTGTTATTCCTTCACATTCTGTTTGACAGCAAAAAGATGCACTAGGATAAGTGGTAAAAAATGAGCTAATAAGCTCCCAGTGTGATGCTGTAGCTAATAGGGTAATATACTCCTTGGATACGTAAGGAGGGGAATATTAAATAGGAGTTGCAAAGTGGTATTATTTCTGTACACACCATTTGAGACCACTGCTGGAATACTGCGAGCAGTGGTGGCAACTACAGTTCAAAAACAACGTGGAAAAATTGGAAAGGATGAGAAGTGAGCTACAAGATGATTTGAGGTCTGGAAAACATGCATTACAGTGAGAAATTTAAGAAACTCGGTCTATTTCGTTTATCCAGAGAAAGTTAAGAGGTGACTTGGCCATAGTCTTCAAGTACCTACATGGGGAAGAAATTTCTGATAGTGGACAGCTCTTTAATCTAGCATCAAAGGGCATAACAAGATGGAATAGCTGGCAACTCAAACGAGATAAATTCAGACTAGAAATAAAGATCTAAAATGCTTTGTGAGGGTAATTAACCATTGGAACAGCTTACTAAGTATGTGGTGACTCCTCCCTCACTTGACATTTGAATAAAGACTAGATACCTTTCTAAAAGGTGAACTATAGCTGAAAAGTTTTGGGCTCGATGCAGAAATGACTGAGAGTCAAGTAGTATAGCAAGAGCCAAGACTAGGTGATAATGCTTCCTTCTGGTCATGCATCTCTGCCCAGTTTCATTTCACTGGCTCCTTGTGCTCCGCCTGTCTTTATTGTGGCCACCTACTGCCTACAGTCTCCTACTCTCTTTGGGATAGTGTCCATCTCTTAGTTATAGGTTTGTACAGTGCCTATCATTACAGAGCCATGACCTCTAGGCACTAGTGCAATACAAATAAAAAACACAAACTTGATGTTGATGACCACTCATGGGATTTTTTGTCACCCAAAAATTAGGTTGGGGTAGAACCTGACCTTGAGGAGTCATGTTAACTAGCATGGTGTTAAACCTGACTTTGCAGTCCGTGGAAACAGCAACAAGTTGTGTCAGCACGAACTCAATCGTCTCCAACTATAGCAACTGCCAGGGTGGTTTGCAGCCACTGCACAAGATCCTGGGATAGCCAGAGCGCAATGGAGTTTAGAGCTTTAGGATGGGATTGTTGAAGGAACTGAAAGAAGTTTGGCCTCTCGATCCTGTTATATTTCAGTGGGGCTGTGCCTGTGAAAATTCCAGTACTGCAAGTCAAAAATAACTACTTAAATTCTACCGATACAACTTTCTGAGTAAGAACACCTTGTATTCCTAGCGGACCTTTATGATCTAATTGGTAATATGAATGGTAGCTCTCCTGCAGCAAAATCTTAGTATGTTGGGCACAAGCAGGTCTCTCTGACACCATTATTAGGTGTTCCAGCTTTTGTACTCAAGTGTTCTACACCTTATCTGTCTTTTGCCTTGGAGACCTAGCTCACACAAAACATTTGAATAAAATTGCTTGTTTATCTCTGGGAAAATTGTGCCTTCAGGAATAAAAATTAATGTGAGGCATCAATTATCTGAAGGAAATTTGTCAAGTCTGGTCATGTTTGTTTTGGGGAATGTATTGCTTTTTTTTTCCCCTGGCCCTTGATATTTAGCATTTTAAAATTTGCAAATAATTGAAGGGAAATAACCACAATAATGAAATCACTGCTGGATCACATTCTGATAGGTGACAAATCAATTCATTTATGATACTTTTGTGTCATACTGAGCCCTTTTACTGCTCAGTGGAAATCTCTTAAATTAATAAAACTGTTAAATCCATAAAATCCTATGTACCACATAGCATATCATGGAAAAAAGAAGCTTGAATCATTAAAGGTATAAAACTGATAAATGCTTGCTTGAGATTGTCTGAGAAAAGAACCTTGCTTTCAAGAAGGCTACACTATAATAGTAATAAGCCGCAATATATCCTGACTACAGATAGCAGTATGGTTGAAAGGAGGTTCCATTTTGCATATTACAGAGAGAGCGAGAATGGTGAATTCCAAGCAGTTGCATCGTATGTCATTTTATTAATGTTTTGCAGTGGGTTTGCTTTTTAAATAAAATATGATTTAACAGCAAGAAATAAAGCTTTCATTAGACTCCATCTAACATGATTTAGCTCAGTTGGGATTTTCTAAAGTAGCTACACTTGTGTACAAAGGAAAGAGATTAGAGAGGCTTTAAAATTACATAACATATTAATTCAAAGTCCCCCTACAGACATTATATAGAACACACTCATTTATGTTGTCTGTTATACTTGAAAAAGATGCTGATGAAACTATGACTCTATTTATCTTGTCAATGATACTGACTAGACAAACGTGGCAGTGAAGAAGAATGCAAAAGGCACCAAAATGATGATGACCTTAGTAATGAAGTTATTGCTTTAGCCACCACTAAAATTCAGCCATTTTGTAGGCGTGAAACAAGTAACTTATTCAACCATGTAAAGCAAAACTGTACAACAGCATTAGGATGGGAAGTGTAGAGGAATAGCTTCTCCAGAGGAAACAGTGGTGGAAATTTCTGATCAGGTTGACAGCATGAATGGGCTTGGGTGAAAGTTTGGCCACGAAATCCAGGTTAACTCCTTTCTTCTTTTAGAAAATGCCATTGGATTTTTCATGAGCCTGAAGGGATCAGTACACAGCTGGTCAGAATTTTTTAATGGAAACAGCAATTACCACATCAGAGGTGGAATTCAAATACAAACAGCTAAATGGGACCAAATCGAAGGGCCTGGATCATCTCAATACAAGATTACTAAAGGAAGTGGCACATGAAATTACAAGCCTAGTAGCAAGGATTTTTAGTCAGTCAGTCATAGGGTACAATCCCTAAGTTTCCAGGCAAATTGCTAATATAATATCTATTTTTACGAAAGGGGAAACAAAAAAAAGATCCGGGAAACTACAGGCCTGACAGTTTTGACCTCAATTGTATGCCAAGAGTTGGAACAAAGTTTGAAAGAGCAAGTAGTTAAATGACCTAGAAGTAAACAGAACTGGGATAACACAGAACATGGTTTTTAAAAAAAGATGGATCATACCACACCAACATGATGTTCTTTGAGACAGTAACTGATTTTTTAGACAAAGGGAATCCAGTAGATCTAATCTACCTGGATTTCAGTAAAGCATTTGATCAAGTTCCATAGGGGGAGTTATTAGTTAAATTGGAGAAGAGGAGTATTAATAGGACATTTGAAAGGTGGGTAAGGAACTGGTTAAAGGGGAGACTCTAATAGGTCATACTGAGGTGAACTGTCCGTCTGGAGGGAAGTTACTAGTGGAGTTCCTTCGGGACATGACTGAGGACCAAATCTTATTTAATATTTTCATTAATGACCTTGGCACAAAAGAGTGGACTGTGCTGATAAAATCTGTGGATGACAAAAGTTGGGAGGTATTTCCAATAAATGAGGAGGAATGGAATATCGTACAAAAAGATTTGGATGACCTTGGAAACAGGAGAATAGAAATGTAGTAGTGCAATGCAAGGTCATGCATTTGGGGACTAACTACAAAAATTACTGCTGTATGTTGGAGACATATCAGTTGGAAGTGACAGAGGAGAAAGACCTAGGTGTATTACAGGTGATTACGTGATGCAGCCATGAAAAGGTATCATGCAATCTTAGGATGCAGGCAGTAAGGAACTTCCAGTAGAGATAGGGAACTATTACCACTGCACAAGGCATTGGTGAGACCTCATCTGGAATGAGGTGTGCAATTCTGGTTCCCCGTGTTTAAGAAAGATGAATTCAAACTGAACAGGTGCAAAGAAGGGCTACTAGGATGATCTGAAGAATGGAAAACCTACCTTATGAGAAGAGACGTGAGGACTGTGGCTTGTTTAGCCTGACCAAATGAAGGATGATGGGTCTGATTGCTCTCTATAAATACAGAGACAAACACCAGGGAGGGAGTTAAAGTTAAGGGCTATAGATCTAAGTTGTCCATGAACAAGTTTGGCTTGAAATTAGATTAAGGTTTCTAACCATTTGAGGGGTGAAGTTCTGGAACAGCCTTCCAAGGGGAGCAGTAAGGAGCAAAAGATCTAACTCATGACTCAAGCTTGATATGTTTATGGAGGAAATGGTATGATGAGACTGCCTACAATTGAATGTAGCACATCTGCAACTGCTAGTAGCAAATATCTCCAGCCATTGGAGATGGGACACTAGATGGGAAGGGCTCTGAGTTTTTATCGAGAATTCTTTCCCAGCTGTCCAGCTGGTGGGTCTTGCCCACATGCTCAGGCTCCAACGGGTTGCCATATTTGTGGTGGTGAAGGAATTTCCCCCCAGTCAGATTGGTGTAAGCCCTACGTGGGTTTTGCCTTCCTCTGCAGCATGAGGCACAGGCCACTTGCTGGTCTGAGCTGGAGTAAATGGTGGCTTCTGTGTAACTTGGAAGTCTTTAAATCATGATTTGAGGACTCCAGTTAATCAGCCAGAGGCTATGGGTCTCTTACAGGAGTGGGTGAGGTTCTGTGGTCTGCTACATGCAGGAGGTCAAGCTGGATGAGCTTGATGTTCCCTTCTGACCTTAAAGTCTACGAGTCTATGAACAGCAGAATGCCAGTACCAACCCAGAGGGAAGAGTGATTGGCTTGGACCACCAGACTTCTTCTTAGGGCCTTTCTTTCACTAGTATGCCAAGTTAGCATCTGAGCCTCGCTCTGCTGCCCACCCATCACAGCCCGTGAAGCAGGCTTGACTCAGGCAGCTTACACCGGTAAATGTCTCCAAGTGGTAACTGCTCATTCCTCCTCTGCTCCCCATCTCCCCTGGAGCCCTGTGGACTGCAGCCAACTCAGAGAACAGGAGCCTCCTTTCTCCACAGCCACGGGTGCGCTGGAGAAAGTTTCTTGGCAATATGAGGATCAAACTGTGGAAGGATGCAGGGGGAGTGGAGGGTGGACAGATCAACAGGGGAAGGGAGGCAGGAGGAACCAGTGGGACTGATCTGGGGTGAAGAGAAAGCTCTCCCCACAAAAAAAAAAATCCATGTTAACAGAAGCAGATGGATTTCTTCAGGTCTGTGGGGAGGAAGAGATTGATTTCTTTCAGGCATGGTGGGGAAGAAGTGATGGAGTGAGAGATCTGAACTAATTATATATCTTCCCCCCACATAGTATCTTTCAAATGGTTTGTTCGGACAGAATTTTGGGGCAGCTCGGATGATTTTCCTCTGGCTCGGCTTGCCCAGCCATGAAATGTGCACCCCATTCATGCGAGAGCTGCACTTCCCGCAGCACTTCTTTGGGGTCTCCCACCCAAGCACTGCTGTAAGTCACCCTTGTGTTCACAGCACAGGGAGATACAGTTGTGCTAAACAATACATTCAGCCTACCTCTGAATAATTTTAAAAATGGTTGAAATGCCCTGACTGCATTATGACGCCTTCAGAATATAGAGCTCAGTAATGACACCATGTTTTCCAAAATGTCATTGTGACGGGGTGTACAAACCCCACACTGGGCAACAAGGGCCAAGAATTACTCTGGGCCCAGCCAACCGTGCCCCGCCCCACCTGTAGCTAGCCCATCAATTGGAGAAGTAGCAGCTCATCTGGGGGCAGACCAGGGAAGAAGGCAGATCTGTGAGCTGCAGATCCAAGCCAGAACAACCGAGGGAAGGCAGAATCTCTCCCTACACAGCTGCCCACAGATCCCTCCCTGAGGGAAGGGAGGAGCTGCTGAAGAGACAGCTTGAGTGGAAAATAGTTCCCTCTCCCTCTTATGTGAGCTACCTCAGTGGGGGGAATCCCTAGGCAAGGGCTGAGCTGACCCAGGAGGCTGGGCAATACTACAGGAAAAGACAGTGGCTGCCTGAGAGAAAAAGTCCTTGCTTCACGCAGCCGCCAGAAGATGCCTTGTGGTGAGCAGGTAACCCACACACCACCTAAACCCAGATGGCAACCTTGGGACAATCACAGGTGGGTGACAGGAAGGCACCCGAGGAGGGCAACCTTAAGTAGCCCTGGCTGTCAGATCACTAGCCCTCAAAGGGCCTTGGGTCCAAGCCCAAGGGAGTGGGAGGGCCTAACTTCCCCTACCAACAACCCCTCCTGCATGACATTGGCCTAAGACCTGACCGTTAGGTGACAGTACCCTATCACCAACCCCTGAGCGAGGACTATCACAGTCAGCAGGGAGGAGGGAGAAATAATGAGTAATCTACAGCAAGCCTGTGGAGTTCGTTGTGCTGCCAACTCATTTGGGATGTACTCAGATTGCCCACACCAACAGCTGTGTGCAAAGACCACTGATACTCAGAAAGGCCCAATAATATCTTCTAGAAAAGCTGGGTGGCAGGGACTCACGCACCTGTTAGAGCCTTTTCATGTTTTCCCTGTCTTCCCAGGAGTTCTTATTTGTCTTTTCATGTCATGGCTTTAAAATTTCTCAAGGCTCTCTTTGAAACCATCAAAGGTGTGTGTCAGTGTCAAGCAGTACCAGCTGATGTGGAAGAGATAGCAAGAGCAGTTTTTCTACCATCTGCGCAAACATTTTCACCACTAGTGGAAACTGGAAACCCATGAAAATGTATGTTACTAAGGCACTAACCTTTTCTATAAGAAAAAAACAGCCATTTTCACAACTAATTACTTGCAGAAAGCCTGGTAGCTTCACACCAATCAGTGAAAAAGTGCCTTGCCTGCACCCCATCACTCAAGGAAAACTTTCAATGAAGCCAACGAATGCCTCAATAGGGGCTTCAGAATTAAGTCCTGAATCAGCCACATAGGACATACATCCAAACAAGTAAAGAAACATCCAGAAAGATGACCGAGTTTTGAGGTGGTTTGTTATTAAACTGACAGTGTTCCAAGCCAGGCTTTATACAACACTAAAAGAATCCCAACCCAATTTCACGAAAATTGACTCAATTCGTATCAAGCAGGAGGAGACATCAAATCCCCAGGGCATCAATAGGCATCTGGCACACCCTAGAGGGTCTTGCTCCTGGAAAGATGGCTCTTTCACCAAGAGTGGGCAACCTGAATTTCCACAAAGGCTGCCTAGGGAATGCTCTGAGGTTCTGATCCAGCTTCCACTGACATCAACGACAAAACTCCCATTTAACGGCCCTCAATCAGCACCTCCCTAGCCACACACTCCATCCTGAGGTAGTACATCACCCAATTTCCAAGCCTAGAACAGTCCCTGAGCAGGGCAGAGCATTAATTGCAGGCACTTTGCTGTCACAGAGGCTTGCACCTTAGTGGCTTATACACCAGCAAGCATCCATAGTTTGACATCCCCATTTCTAGCTGACATAATAAAGGATAAGTCTTTATTGTTTGCTCATTTATGCAAAACAAACATTTCTGAAAACTTCTCAGAACAACCCATTATTGCCTGGTTCTCATGTGTCTTCAGCTGATGATGCAGTTCTGGTAATTGATCTGATTTAGTGACAAGAGTAAATAGGTATATTCTTTCCAAATTCCTCTCCTATAACCACTGAGTTAAGAGTTAAAAGAAGTGGAAGCTTTACCTGCGTCACTCATGACAGTGATCTGAAGGGGAGGTGGCAAGTCGACATATGAGACAAATGGCTTTACACCTGACAATCTTTTACATAAAAAAAAGTGTCAAGAGTATTTGACAGCATGAAATGAAACTAAAATGTTAGCATTAATTGCTAGTCAGTGCTATATTACCAGCCCCACAATCCAAGTCAATTACAAGGATTTGTATGGGGTGTGAGACAAAAAATTTGGAAGCCTGTCAGCTCTAGGGTGTCATTACTTAATGCTGATATGACTGCTCAAGGTTCTGATCAGAACAAAGAGTCACAACCACCCTCTTTTAGGATTGCAATTGAATTGGGCACAATTGGAATGTTTTAAAGGAAAGTTGACAGGTGTACTGCTAAACATCATGTGTTTGAATAAAAGCTGTACTTCCCACATAGGGATCTCAGTTTGCTCACTTGGGAAAAAAAACCCAACACATCTAGATTAAATGAGAGCTACTTATGTGCTCTGTCTCAGCAGTTATCAAGAATTAAAAAGAGACTTTTTTTTTTAAATTACATAATTCTGGTACATTTCCTTACAGAAACAATTACCATGCCTACCATTCATTCAAATATCTGCCTCAATGAATGAGTGGGATGGTTACTTATTAGTGGTAATAGCAAAGGAGACTTAATAGAAAACTTTACAGCACATATTTGTTAATGAAAGATCAAGCCATCCTCTGTGTTGAAAACTATCCATGTGGGGGCCAACCAGTGGAATGTCTGCATTTTGTTCCATGGGGGCGGGAGGAGAGAGAAAGAGAATTCTTAACAGGGAAGATAATGGTAGGGTGTTGCTATGTGTAACAGATCTAGATATCAACAGGAACATGATTAAGAACTAACCCTCAGAAATGACTCTCTCGCTTGTGGCAATCCAAAAAGGGATTGCCTCGGCTTTCTCTGGTGCTACAGAAAAGCACACCGGGCACTGAGCAGGAGTGACAGACACCTCAAACAGAAAACACAGTGGACTATCCTTCACTACAAAGAACGTCCTCTTACCAGCAAGGAATACAACCCATCCAAATTGCAAACATCCCATAATATTATTGGACATGGACCAGACTTTAGTGGCCTGGGGCAGGTGCCTCCAGATGTGTCTCAACTAGAGGGAACCAGGGAGAGAAAATACTGATTTGGGCAAAAGGATTTTCTGTAAGGAAATCCTGCAGAATCATGGGGGTGGTCGCAGTGAAGGGTCATCTACTGGTCCTACACCCTCCCACTCGGAGCACATCCTCCGTCATAGCCACTGAGTCTCACTGAGAAATCATGGAATAGAGCAGCTGTCACTGTTGTGGCTACGAACAAGCTCCTCTTCCAATTTGGAAGTTTGGGCTGCAGCCAGGTGGCAGAGAGGAGGGAACTGCAGACAGCCCCGTTAACGTGTTCCCTGATATTAACTAGAACAAACTGTGAAATACAAGCTTTTTGGTCCTTACAAGAACACCATAGGCACAGCCACAGGATAAAGGGAAAGTGAAGAAACTGACACTGCAGCACATAGATCTCACCTTCCATTGCCTCCTGGATTTTAATCCCTCCCGCTTCAATGCAAGAAGCAGCAGATGGGCCTCACTATGCAATATGATGTAGAACACGTTTAGAGAATCTGTGCATTTCTAGCCCAGACCAAAACCAACTGAACCAGAAAAAAGCAGAAACCAAAGGAGCCAAAAATGACTGAGGACCCAAAATTCTCTCTCTCTCTCTCTCCCCCCCCCCCCCCCCCCCAACGTAGAGGGGTTTGTGGGTGTTCTCACCATCTCAGTTAACCCCTTCAGACAACATGGAAAGCAAGCAAGGAATACAGACAAGGAGTTTCTTAACTGTAGTCTTTCCACTCTGAAGACTAAACTAGAGAATTACAGATCTTTGCAAACCACCACACTCCACATGTGCTCTCTCCTTCCCCCCATTGAGAGAGGGAGGTTTGGTCAGCATTTCAAATCTCTTCAGAATCCTTCCCGCTTTCTTTTCTCTCTCCAGCCCATCTTCTGGGGCTTGGGAGGAAAACCACTCAGAGAGCCTTCTCAGAGAGCGTCTCTCCTTAAATTCTGTCTCTGTCACTGTTTTGCCATGAGCACAAGCTGGGAAATTCCAACCCCTCAAAATCTGAGTCCCACTTGAAGCAAACCCATTGTCCTCTCAGGTGAATCAGTCAATGAGGATCATTCAGGCGGGTAGCTCTTGGTGGCCCTCTCATTGTTAGTCCTCTGCCAAGTGTCCCTTCCTCCTCCCTAGAAGGACAGCATCGGGAATAGATTGGGCTTGTCTAGATCAGGCCGGTTTTTCCAACACAAAACAGCACAATGGGAGTTTAGCTTCCATTTTGTAAGCTAGGATATAAAAATAGACGACACCAAACATGGGGTTCACAATGTGAAGCAGTCACCCCCCCACCCTTCCCCGGCCACACCAGCTACTCATGAAAGTTTAGCTAGGAAGGATGGTTCCAGCCCTTCAGATTAATCCACTTGTTAGCTTGTAATCTGGAGATCTCATACCTGATTTACTATTGTCGTTTCAGTCCACAGCCACATCGCTACCTTTCAGATCTAAAACACCATCATGCCCCCTCATTACTTGGATGGGAGAACACTGCAGTAAGGTGTTATGGGAAGCTAATGGTGGCTGGATTTTAAGTATGTGACACTTCCTCTGCAATCAATGATCAAGCCCTGGCTGGGATAATGTAGCTGGGTTGGTCCTGCTTTGAGCAGGGGGTTGGACAAGATGACCTCCTGAGGTCCCTTCCAACTCTCATCTTCTGTGATTGAGGCTGAGCACAGAACCAGTGCCGTCGACATCGCGTGAGGAAGACCTGTGATACTGGACGTGCCAACTTCCTAGCTGATATGCAGAAAATCCTGACTAGGCAAAATATCAAAATCGTTAGCGTGGCGTAAACTGGGTTAACAGTTGTGTTAAGCCTGTGAGCACACCCAGTGCAGCGAAATGTGTTCAGAAGCCCAGGCAGTCAACCTGAAATGGTTGCTTATGTACTTAAGGGGGGGGAAAAAAAAAGGGCTGCAACTTCTCAGCGGAGCGCTTGCTGAACATGACATTGACCACTTGTGGTCAATTAAAACATTGCATAGATCTCAGGAGTATGGTTATTTTAGTAGTCTGGCCTCTCCCCTCTCCCACTTCAACTGGATATGGTAAGCGTCTTCACTTCCTGTCCAGAACTACTGTTGCTTTGCCTTGCAAACTGCGACCACGTTTGATCTGAACGGGAGTGATGTTCCTATGATGTGTGAAGTGATTTCTGTGAAGCCCTTTGAGATCCTCAAGAGGAAAATGTGTCTAAGTTCCTTAGTATGGGGAATTATGAAGTAAATTGCTTATTTGCAGCTGGCAGGTGCATAGACTTGAATTAACCACACTATGCCATGCACTGTAAGAAGGCTGCCTTTAGGTCAGTTGGTTAAGAGGCAACACGGTAAAGATTTTAATAGTGACCACTAGAGTGGATTGAACAGTATTAATTATTCATCTGTTCCCCCCGACCCATTGTCAGTCCATGTATTTGTCAATGTATTCGAAGAGACTTCTGTCTCTCATTCAGTCAGCTCTGCACAAAAGCAGTACTATTTATTTATTACCGTGGAGCTAATCGATCCACGCTCTTGTGCTAGGTATTGTAGAGACGTTACCTGGAATGGCATGGATGGCACCCCGGCGAACACCCTGTGGTCAGAAGCAGCTCCGCACGTCAGCACAAAACGCACAAAAGCTTCAGCCAGCTACTCCACCAGAAACTCTCTGCTGCTGGTTTACATCAGCCTTCTCTCGCTCCTCTAGCGCTGCAATGCACTCAAGTTCCATTCCCTGGCTGGAGCTTGGGCATGGCCTCGTTTGTAAGGAAAGCCATGCCAGGGCTCCAGCAATTTTTTTTAAACTTTCATAATGGATGTGGCAAGCCCAGAGGAGCCGGCTCTCAGCTCTTGCACAAATTAAACACTGACCGAGGGCCTCTATTGGGCATTTGTATGGATTTCAGTCTCTTCCCCTCCACCCCCCCAAAGTCTGTTGCTCTTTGCTGAGCCAGCCTATAGTTGCTCCCCAGGAGATCTCATGCCCCATTCGTTGTCCTAGGCTGCTCTAGTCTCTTTCCTGGGAGCACTCTCTCCTTGGGTCGTTTCTGCTCTCCAGGAAATCAACACCGGGAGTAGCTTCCTAACCCTTGCCTGGAGCAGATTCTCTTCTTCGGAGCTGCCTTTGCTGGGGGCTAGGCTCGGCCGCCTTTCGAGGCCTGTCTACACTGCAGGTAGGAATAGGATGGCCAGATAGCAAGTGTGAAAAATCGGGACCCCTTTCTCAAGGGGTAAGGGGGGAGATAGCTGCACATAGAAGACCAAAGCCCCTGACATCAGGACATCTGATAGGGAGCCTCCCGGCTTAGGCAGACATTTGCATTAGTAGGGCTCAAACTAGCGTGCTAAAAGATAACTGAGTGGATGTTGCAACTTGGGGCACAGGTCGAGCTGTCAAGCCCACCCGATCTTCCAAGTCTGAACTTAGGTGAGGAGCCCAAGACCCCCATGGAGCTGCAAACAGTCACTTATTTTTAGCATGCTAGCAAGAGCCCTGCTAATACAGTCGCTCCTTACCTAATTAACTAGCACCACACTACTTAGGCAATTAACAATCCACAGGTGGAACTGGATAGGCTAAGCTAAAGAGAATGAGCCAATTACAGGCAGGCTGGATGTGTGACGCTCCCTCCCCTCACTCAGGGGCCAGCCTCCATGACAAATCCAAATGCTTTGTATTGCAGTGTTTGAGGTTTTTTTAAGTTCAAAGAAGGGTAGAGAAGCGGCAGGGAGGAGACATGGCCTTTAGTTGGAATCCTTTGTGGCAACTGAGCTGCCAGGGCCCAGAAACATCCAGAAGTTACTAGACATGCTCAACAGCTGTGTCTGAAGTTGCTTAAGCAGCTTTCATTTCAGGGAAGCCAATTTGCAGGTTCCACCCCTATTTGCCATTTGAGAGCTGAGCTAATCAGACGTCCAGGGAGAAAGAAAAGAGATACAGGAGGAAAAGAGAGCCCTGTTAACTCCACAGCTGATTCCTGCCGGACCAAGTGATGTTTCTGCCGTGGGGCTGAGTCCCAATCCCTGCACCACTTTGGACACATGGGATTGTTATTCCACCTTCACTTACTAGGCAATCCCGGCGTTTGGATAACGTAGTTTGTTTTCTGGACATGAAGGGTAAACTGGGAGGGGAAGCGTTTGCCAGCCCCTGGGCTGGGCTAGGCAGCCTCTGGGACTTATAATTATTAAGTAACAGCCTTTCTTTGAGATTTGGTCTCACTTCAAAAGAGGACGGTGAGATGAAGGTATATAAATTCTTACCTGTATTAGCTCAGTGGTTGGAGGAAAAAAAAAAAATTTATAAAATGAGAGCCTTATAGATATCACAGAATGGTTATTTTATATGCTGGTACCAATTTGGATACAGCAATTGAGCAAACCAGTCACCTATTAACCCAAGGGCTGGAATGATGGCTAGTTGCAGGGATCCCCAGCCTTTAGAGCCTTGTCAGCAAGAAGTGTTTGGGGGGGCAAAAAAAAGCAGATATGTTGCCATCCTACTGAAACACTGAAGAATGCTGGTGACACGTCTGCTGCCTGTTATGGCCACACTACAGAGGCTGAGAAGTCATCTTTGAAAGGTGATGTGTTCTAAAGGTTTAGAAGTGTATTATGGTAACACTGCATTTAAACGTATGTGACAGCAACACAGTGGGGAAGTTTAGATTTACTACCCAAAAGCTTGTTTAAAAAGGTTATGCCTAAGTATTTGGAAATACCCTTTATAATGTTTATGTATATTAAATGCATGTTTACTAAGCAATCGAATGGTTCTCTCGCTCTCTCTGAAGCTGACTGAGAACAGTTATTCACAGCTGCATTCAGGGTTTTACATACAATAGCCGGGAGGTTTAACTCTGTGTAATGCTTTCTGGAAAGACAATTCTGGCTTTTGCTTCAGCAAAGTGTTCAGCTGAAGTAAAGGGATTGTCAGAATTGAACAGAATAGTACCACAGCATCTCTCCCTTTACCTCACTACACAGACACAAAACACGGTCCCTCCCTCAAAAAGCTTACAAAGTTTTGACTTTTTTTCAGGCCATTTTTTTTTAACCCCCCCACCCCCCAATTATTCAGCCAGCTCCAGTTACCAATATAATGTTATAATTCCCCATGTATAATAAAAACAGCAAAATTGCAATTCATCACTAATGTCTCTCTGTTACTTCTGTGAAGGTCTGGGTATATTTTACTAGAGTAGTAACTGTCAAATCATGAACGGAACACATTTTTGAAAGCACCCTGCTACTTACCATGCCCTATCATGTAATCATACAGCAATTGTAGTGTCACCAAAGCTACTGTGATGGAAAGGACCACTCCAAACTTTCTGGTTAGCAACATCGTGCACGAAGATATGCAAAAAAGAAAAAATCTATTGCAAAAATCAAGGCCCACGTACAAGGAACGTAGAAACCCTTTGAAAAAACGAGAGCTACTCCAGGCAGATCAACATAAACTTTTTGTAACCATGGAAACCATATAAATTCCCATCTGCCAAGGTATTGAACACACTGTACTCAATACGTGTCTGAAACACTTACGGCCTCAATAAAGTAGCCAGAATTAGGATTCTGTTCAGTGCAAAACTTAGACCAGAGTTCAAAGAGAAGGATTTAAAGTCCTATCAAATGGTCAAAATGAAACCACAAATCCCGGGCCGCTTACCTGATTCTGAAGTTGTGTGACAAAATGAGCAACTCAGATTCTGTCGGGTGAAGGTTCATGTTTAAGTTTCTGAACCGGAGGCAGTGTTGGGCAGTTTTACCAGGGGGGCGAGGGGAGGAGGGAGAATTTTGTCACTCCATATGGTCTTAACAGGAATCCATGTGAAACTTGGCAGCTTTGACTTTGGATTTTGGGCTCGCTTAAATTTGAGCCAGGTCTGAACTGGAAGGTCCAATCCAAACCTCACTCCGAAGTCCCGAGACTCTCAAAACCCAGTTTTGGATTTGAACTGAGTGGCTTGAGCTTTGTGGGTGCGTGGACTGAACTGGAAGATCTGATCCAAGCACCCGTGATCCACATCCAAACGGTGGGATCTGGAGCTATTTCTGGCTCATGGCAGAAATGAAATCTTCAGTTCTGTGTCTGATAACAGGGACACCCGTGATGTGTTAGGCACCTTTTCAGAACTCAAGAAGGAAGGGTCTGTGCACAGTCTAATGACAAACAGGTAGACGGAGGTTAAATAGAAGAGCAAGAACAAATGGTGATCGTTTATATGAGCCGCCAGATTGGCCATAAGCAGCAGAACAGCAGAAAGGGGTGTTTAAGAGACACTCAGTTGTCATAGTATAGGAGGGCTTTGTGAATGAACTCTGAGATCCTGCCATGCGTGGGAGCCACATGGACAGAGACACAGGAGATTGGCTGAGAATTTTCTTGAAGCTTTCTGTGCAAAGCACTGACATCATGCCGGTTAATATGGAACAGCAGCACGGAAGAGTGGTTTCTGTTGGATGGAACTGGCAAGATGACAAATTTGGAGAGGTTTCCATCTAAGTGATAAATGACTACAGGTTTCAAATATAGCGCTCGCTAGTTTGAATGGGTAAATCCATAGCATTAACACTTCCTCCAAGTGAACTGTCCCGTCTGAGCAGAAGAGTAACGAGTCGGGAAGTTTTCAGAGGGTGCCAGTGCTTAAAATGATTGAGCAAGATATTGAGCAAGTTAGACACCATGCAAAAAATCAAGCAAACACTGGATTCTCCATGCTACATTTATTTAAAATGCCATCTTCCTTATGATGCTTTTATTTGAATAACTCCCATACTCCTGTTCACTGATGCTATTGAGTACTAGAGATGTGCTTCGATTTTGCTCACTCTTCCCTAACACGCTTTCCTTTTCAGAGAAATACATTGATTGAAAGAGACTAGGGAAGATAGCAATAGTCAAGACGATTACCATGCAAACATGGCACATGTTACATGCGCACAATTCTGCTCCCTGTACAGCTTTGGAGTAAGGCCTGAGAAAACACGATGTTACTTGTTAGCCATGCAGAGCCAAGACAACTATGGAAAAGTGAGCTAGATTCAGTTCTGCCTCCCACATCAAAGGAATTGCCAGCTGAGCTCGACTGCAAATGAACAGAGTTTGTTTTTCAGATCCCAAGCTGAGTTTGCAGAGCTGGGCAATTAGGAAAAATGTTTCAACTTTGGAATGGAACAAACTTGATATGGAAGCTACTGAGAATAAATAAATGTGGAATCACACACGTCACTTGGCCGTACCTGGACATTGAACAGATACAATTGTCCATTTAACTAATAACGACCTGGAAACTATTCCTGGATTCACTACCACAGTATAAATGGTTAAATTCAAGCCACAAGGGTACTCAAAATCAGCTCTAGTTTGAGTCTAACATCTGTTCACCAATCATACTTACACTGGGTTTTTTTTGGTGCCTAACAACTTTGGAAACTTTGATTATATTTTTGCTCTAGCTGGGTACCCACAAATATTTCAAGCTGCTCCTGGTATATTTTGTGCGTGTGCTTGCTGGGTTAGATCACATGATAGAAGTGTTTCTCTTACAGTACTGGTTCACTGAGTCCATCGGGTGCAATCTGAGGGTCAGCGCAGATCAGCAGTAGTTTTCAGATGGCTTCTCATTGATAAAGGCTGCACACCCATAAACATCCAACTGCCAGAAGCTGGATTGCTCAAAACTGCCCTTTTCTGTTAGTTTTCTCTGAAACATCTTGCACTGGGGACTGTCAGAAGAGTATACCAGGCTGATGCAGTATGGCCATTCTTATTTCACTTGAACCCAGGAACCAACTAGAAAAATCTAGTGGGGGGAGAAATTATTTTCTCCTTAGTCCATGTGTTTGACTGACAAGAACTGGACTAGTATATTTTATTTCTTTTTTTAAAAAGATACTATGGAAACTGACATTTTTATTTTATATTTGGTTTTACACAAGCAAAAATGTATTTGTTTTACCGCTATCTGAGTTCTCTTGTGACATCACACAGAGGCCTCTACTGGATTTTTCCTGGACAGAGGCCTATACACACAGAACATTCTTTCTGTTATTCCCCCAATCAGTGGGATATCACTTTGTTTTCCCTCTCTTTAATACTTCATCTGATATACGGTACATTAATTGTCTCACAGTTTAACAAGGGGAAATTTCAGCGATACAGGAGTTTCCTTGTGTCACCACATACTAGGACTTGTCCTCAGACGAGGGGAAAAAAGCATAAACACCCCATAAACTTGCAATATAATGTAACCTGGCTGAACAGTGCAACAAATTTCCTTCACACATTCATGTTATTTTTGGATGAATTCACTGTGGGCTGCAATGCAACCCCCTCCCAGTGAGTACCATCTTCCTTCATAAGTTGCCCCTGGCCGGTTCCTGTTTCTTGAACAAATGCAGAGGCCATATTCAAGGGACATTCCCAGGAAGAGGTGAGGGCATCATGTAGATGGTGTGGACTTCACTTCCATGCAGAATGGGGGAAATCCATATCAAGGGTCCTCTTTGAACACAGATTGCTTTAGAGTGGTGGGACTCATATAGTTTCTTAAGGTGGACAAAGTTTCAGTAGGCTTCGATACTACATTCCCATTAGGAGACGAGAACAAGTTTACCTTAAAACATTTGGCAAACTTTACATTAAGCTTCCTTAAAAACTCTTAAGTGTGTATTTCGACACTGGGTGCATGTGCAAAGAGAGCGTTTGTGTGTGGTAATTGCAGTTTAATGGGGAACGCCACATCTGGTGAAGCAACAGCAAATTTTGTGGAAATATTTAAGGATGCTAGTTTTAAAATCTGTGCTGTAAACATTTGCTAATTTCAGAACAGACCATAGAGAACAGTAAAGCATCAAACAGACAAACTAGGAAACCAAAGAACACATCAGCTACACCCAATGAATAAGTCCGTTAAATGTCCGTCATAGGAAAATTATCGGGGACAATTTTCCAAGACTGAATCAAAGAGCACCTCAAAGCCATCACTTAGCAGCCAGTCAGAATTGGTTTATGATGTGAGGGAGGTCATGCTTAACTAATTTTGTAGAGATTTTTCTTTCTAGTGATATAGCTGCTACAGTAGACAAGGGAAACATATCGTATACTTGGATTTTCTAAAAGCATCTGACATTTAGTTCCACACCAGAGATTATTGGCTCAAGTATGGAGTCATTAAGTTGGGGAGAAGACTGTTTGTTTGATAGGAATTTACCTCAGAATAGCTTGTTGCAACAGCTTTCTTGGTAAGAGATTAAAAGGAGTATAAAATGAGGTCAACCTAAGGACCTCTCCTGTTTGTAATATGCACTCATGATTTGTTTCTGTAGACAAGGCCTGCAAACGCAGTGTAATGTTACACAGATGTATGGACCTCAAAATATCTTCAGTAGGGGCATCATACATGCATTGGAGGACAAATGGTGGCCCCAGAGATATTCTGTGCACTTCTACACCACTGTTCATCCAAGGATCTCAATGCATTTTACAGAAGTAGGTATTTGCCCCATTCATCAGATACAGAAACAGACACAGAGGTTATGTACCGTCAATGAGTTAGTGGCGGGGCGGGAACTAGAATCAGTGGAGGCTTCTCAGGGAAGGCATTGACTATTTGTTCTGAATTAAACATATTATGAACTTGATCTGCTGTTGTCAAATAGGTTCTAGTTCCAAGTAGACCCTTCTGCGCCCGTGTCGGCTATGCACTGTCACATCTCATCAGCCTCGAGCAAACAAAATTCCAGTCCCTTGACTCCCAGTTTCCTGCTCTAGCCCTGGTCTCACAAAACATTTTATAAGGGGTTTAAATATTCAAAATCAACAGCAACATCGTTGCCTAGAAACGAGCAGCATTTTACTCCACTGGAGGATCATGAACAGAGGGTTAATTAGACAAAGCGGTTTACCAGGCGTTGTCCCACTTTGACCACTTTCCTTCTTTCTAACTCTTTTTCTCTAACTTCATAAGTATATTTAATTATCTCCTAAACCCATTTCTTATCAGTATGTCAGACTGGTTCTTTCCTACCACTGTGTCATAGATGATAACTGTTAGGGCTCTAAAGCGAAAAGTGGGCCTTATTTCACTATCTATTGAATAAAAGTTTTGCGCATAATGTCACTCGTCTAAGTTCTACTCCTAACCTTAAGGCTGTTTTTATTTCTTACCTTCAAATATTGGGACTTGGGTCATATCATTGTTTAGATAATGAACTTTCATTCCTCTCCCTATCAGTGCCATGTAGGCATTAAAAACGAGAGCTGTGAAAGACGGTCATAAAATCCAGACCCAGGTAACATTTGGCTGGATCAGAGATGGACTATAAATTTGAAGCTTGGCCCAACTTCAGACTAAAAGCAATCACAGAAACAATGAACGGCGTTTCAGGCAAAGCTGGGATATGTTTAAACAAACCCATTCTTGGGTTTCCTGGTGCAATTTACAGTCTGTCGTGTCAACCACTGAAAACAGCAGTTATACAAAATTTTGACCTAAAACAAGCAAACCTTAGCAGCTTTGGTTTCATTTCACTTTGAATTTCTAGGTGTGAGTAAGCCTAGCCACACTACAGCTAGCTCCTGACTTTGACTATTACAAAACGCAGGGTAGGTCTATAGCGCACACCAATGGTGGCATAGCTGCATTCACGCTGCACTGTGTAGCTACACGTGTCCGTGAAAGGCTCTGGCATGGGGGCAGCGGCAAGAAAAGTCTTCTCCCGCTGCTGGAGCCTTTCGCTGCAGCAGGGAAAGGCTCTGGCAGCGCCGTATGGTGGGAGAAGGCTTGGCAACAGGACACCATGCTGCTACAAAATAGCGTAACAGTGGGAGACGCTGCTTGGGGATGTGGAGAGCTGGGCAGGGCGCACAACTACACATTTCAGCGGAGTCTTTCCCAGTGTAAGCAGTGACTCACTGTCTACACTGCTACCTTTACTTGGGGTGGGGGGCCTGCAGCGGCTGTACTCCACACGCCGCCATAAGGGGTGCAGCGTAGATGTACGCTCACAGATGTCAAACCACTGTATTTTAGCCAGATATTAGTACAATGCCGGAAACAAACAACTAGAAATACACAGATACTGAATGTGTCATAGCCAACGTCGTCATGTCAGCATCCACTACTACAGAACAGGAGGCCACAAGAAATCTCTGCTGTCCCTGCTCAGTCGCACATTTCTCCTCAGGTTTACAAACAGCCATTTTATAATTCCTAGAGACCCCCCCAATATTTCTTTGACACTCTGCTGCACCTGCGGATAACCCTAGATCAGCTCTAAGCACTGACGAGAATGAGCAGCTATCAGCTGCCTTGTTCTGGGGTTATTCATTTTCCCACAAGGGCTTCCTAACAAAAAACCATGAAGACCTCAGGGGTTTCTTTCCAGAGGGTGGCACCCAGCGTGTCTCCTGTTTTTGTCCCTTCCAGCTAGGCAAGAATTTGGTTGTATACCTTCCATAATCTGGGGGACAAAGGTGGAGAAGCTCCCACACTCCAACTCATAGGAATTTATTATAAATGAAGAGCTGTAACCAATGCAGAAGAAACCCGACTCTGCTACGTGAACCCACAAGCTCTCTGAGAATGTGGTTCTTCCTGCCTTTGAGCATTTCCTGCAATACAACCAAAGGCTCTTTCCTCCATCCCAGTGGGTCTCTTAACCCCTACCTCAGGCCTGAAATTTAGAGTCCAACACAGGGGGTTACCAACCAGCTGGAACCAAAAAAAAAAAAAAAAAAGAGTTAGTTGAGCTTGTGCTATCTGGGAAAACTGGATTTGGCAGAGCTCTAGGTGGCTGGTGGAATTTCTCTGCTGTGCTGATCTGTCTCTGATGACTCTGATAAGCAGGAAGGACCAGATACTCAATAGTATTTGGGCACTTAACTCCCATTGAAAATCAATGAGAGTTAGAGACCTAAATACCTTGGAGGATCTGGCCAAAGCTACCATTCCATACAACTCCTTCCCCGCTGACCTAGGTCCCCGTAGGGTGAACATGCAGGCTGGCTAATGGTGGGGGAGGGCAGAAACTCTTCCGGACCCAGGATGTAACCTGTCTTTGGGTGAAGGTAGTAGCGGCATGGTCAGCCAGGAATGGAGCAAGGCAGCTGACGGCAGGCTGAGACAGCAGAAGGAACCGGAGCAGGCTGTGATGGATGGACCTTGCAACTGGATTCAGGTCTCTGCGGAGTTTGCAGGAGAGACTGCAAGCGACAGAGACTAGACAGAGGCCCTGCTGTCCAAAGACTGAGCAGAGAGGGGCTGGAACCAACTCTCTAGAGAGACAGAGCCAGCAGCTAGGTCAGGCTGTTAAAGCGACAGGAACCTGAAATGGAGATTGCAAGCAAAAGCACCCTAGACGTGTGGGGTTGGTTTGTACTCTGACAGGATGCGGGATCCATGGGAAGTGGCTCCTGCGCTTGTAGAGGACAGCTATACAAAGCTAGAGACTATGAATGGGCCTAAGACCTTGAAGCCACTGTATTGGCAGCCTCTCTCTTTCCTGCCAAGTGCCAGCCATAATGAAATATCCCTTTACTCCAATCTTTTTGAGCTTATTTGAATGTTTATTGGGGCCTACCCGGCCTAGTGCCTGGCAGCGGATGCATCTTTATTGCTCTCATCTGAGTCATGGTACCCTAATGCTACTGTGTATTTTAAGAGCTTTTGTGCACCCGATCACTGAGCTGTATTAAACATACTGTGTAGCCTCATCTACAGCCTATACTGATTACTTAAGAGGCTCCAGATATCACCGTGAGGGTTGACAGGCTTTTGTCTCAAGACCAGGCTCAGTAGTAGTCAAATTATTATACCATTGGGAACTTCACTGTGCACGGTTACAACACTCATACTATAGGAACGCTTCTATAATTACAAATGGTTTAATACATTTAGCACAGTGACAAATACTCCACCTGAGTAAGGTAGAGATACTATAGTAATGTACATCTGCAAACCCCTCTATTCACACAATCCCTTGTAGAATAACCTGCACTGTTAGCCATCATCTTCCTCATCACCATCACCTTCCCCTTCATCACTAGTGGCCATTATTCCAGCATCTCCCAAAGACTCCAGCCTTGGGGCAGTAGAAGAAAGATGTAATGTAAATTTTAGAATATGATGCCATTGTGTTTGATGTATATTCAGTAGGGGATTTACCCCTTTTCCTTATTTGTAATTTCTCAGCTGACTAATGGAGTGTTCTTCTCCTATAGATTAGTATATCAATGACCTCAATTTATTAATTTGTTAATTAGTTACCAGTTTGTTACCATGGCCTTCTTGTGGTTGGATCATGTACCTGTAGTTAGAAATTCTTCTTAAACTATTTTCAGCTCCCCAGTACTTGGATGTTTTCTTTGCGCCATTTAATCAGTTCAAAGTTCGAAAGGCCTCAAGACTTAACGCTAACTTCCTGAAGTTAATGGTCTTCTAGTACACAGGCCTGTAGATTTCTTGCATTACTTCTTAAATATAATAGAAAGCAGTGACTATAATAAAGGCAAGCAGTAGCCTATAGTGCAAGATCCCCCTTTGAAATGTTGAGTGTTAATGAACCCTATCACATAAATTGACCCTTTAGGTTTTAAACCCATGCTTTACGTAACACCATAGAAAACAGATAAAGGGGAATTGCCACCTTTCCAATTAGTGTGCGTGCGTGCGCACGCCTTTGAGGTTTGGCAAAAACGTTGACCCTGTGGCCTTGCACTCCAATTGATCATAACAATATATATTGATATTTGGTTATTACAATACTGGAACGCTGGCCATCTTCACTATACGTCATCTTATAAGAATCTCTTACCCGGTTAGCTTGGCAGGCTACCAGCAACAATGACAGATTCAGCTGGTACCTTCCTTCTAGCCACACTGGCATGTTCACCCCAAAAAAACATATGGCCTCTGCCAATGTATTGATATCCCTTTTCAGAGTGACAGGCCATTGCTGGAATTTCCCCATTTGGGTGATAAACTGCCAGAGGAGGTTCATAGATGTGTTCATTGTAGACATGGTCTTTAAAGTGACCTACCGAGTGGATAACTGCCAACTGACTGAACATGTTCTCACCTGGACTGCACACACAGACTGTGGACAGGATACAAGGTTTTGCCATGTGTCAGACCCCATACCTGCATTGCTTTCAGTGTCACTTTCATTCTTGTCAAAATAAATGGCTTCTCTTGATCCAGGTTGTAAAAATAAATATTTAAAACTATACAGCTACTGCTGGATTCAACTTGAGACCTTTCAATTTTCAAATTATAGAATGGTGTGATGTGTGTATAGTGTGCAGAACTGATTTATGCCATACTGGACCCATTCCTATGCCTGGTAAAGATGTAGCCACTCTGGAGTTATTGATTAGAAGACAGACCGTTTCCCAGGTTACTGAAGGTTACATTCACTAGCTTATAGCTGAGGGTCACACTTTCATTTGGCATGTCCTTTACAGTATGCCCCTTTTAGATGTTGTTTTCTAGTGCACATACATGTATCGACACCATCAGGGCAGTCAATGAACTCAATACTGTTCATGTTTAGTTTTCTTCAAGTTTTGTATATTGTCATCTGGAGGATGAGATCATATTGCATCAACGAGGATACCAGTGCATTCAAGTGTGTCTTTGCACCGGGCAGCTGCCATTGGCTCCAGACCACAATTACTACCGAGTTACAGTTCACCATTTGGAAGTTTTCTCCATCATCTGTTTTCTCAGCTTCCCTTCATATGATTCAAACACCATAGTTTGAGAGTTTGCATTTATTCGGCCAGGTGCCTCCCTGAAACAACTGGTTAGGACATCAAGGCTGCTGCGGAGGAGGAACAATGCTGTTAGCTACATGGTACGGAGAGCCAATTTTGGCCTGGGTCTCCTCTGAGGATTTGGTATTGCTGAAGAGTACTGTAAAGACATGATCCTTTCCTGATACAACATTGTGGGACTTGTGATGTTATTGGCATTTATCAGCTTGAAATTTGATAATATAATTCCTTTAAGTATTGCTTAAAAAAAAAACACAAAAAACAAAAAAAAACAGAAATTCTACATGTTCAAAACCAAATTAACAAGCCTTTGTCCCAGTACAGACATATGCATCACCTCCCTTTTTAGAGAGATCTTGACGATTATCCCAACACCATGTTATTTGAGCTAGAACTTGATTTTGTAATTTCAATGAGTTTGATTATGAGAACCCAACACTACATTACATTATAAAACATTGTCACTGTAAGTATAGCTATTACATGTAGAATTCTACATTACTATTACGGTGGTTTGCTCAATGAAATTTTGAATATTAATGGTCACTATGCTATTTGCCTTCTACATGACATATTTTAGATACAAGTTATGACGTTAGGATTACATTTACTGTTCAGGCCAGTTGAAACTAAACTTCCAGATACCAATGAGTTCTTTGCCCTCGTGTGTTGGGAATCAGATAGGGTCACAGTCGGTCCCTGAGATTGTGTTGTTACACAGAAGCAAGGCTGGGGAGTGGGGGTGGGAAAAAAGGGACACCTTGGGACAGAAACGCTCACTGAATGGGTTTAATGATGGTATTGCAGGCCTGCTTGACAGTTAATAAAATCTTGCTATACTTGTGGGGTGTCCATAAGATGGTAACCATAGGTGCTCAGGAGATGTGGGGAAGAGAAAGAGCCATCCAGATAGCTGTCCTCTATAATGGATAGCTATGGATATTCTGGGACCAGTGCCTGGCACTGATGTCAATACAAGCTCATGCTAGCAGATTCATCAAGGATTGCTCCAGTAATGTTCTTGGTACTACAATATTGTACTGATGCATTACATCAGCCTCTCTGGTTCCTGAGGTTTCCTTTTATTCACAATGGAAAAGGAATGAATTAATAATTACTTATGCTACCCAGAGCTGAAAGTAGCTCTTCTAATAACTAACCCCTCATTACTGAATTACAAAGGACTCAACTTCATATAGCGGTACACAAGAAAGGCCTGGCATCAACCGTTTTTTAAATAGGTCTTATCTTGAAAGGAAAAAAAGAAATGAGGGCTCCATTGTTGTTTTTAAACAGATATTACTTTGAATTTCACTGTGAAAATCCTCTATCTTCCTCCCACATTTTACAAGTGTCGTCTCATGTAGCACCTGAGAGCTTGCTATTTTCCTGTGCCAGTAGAACTAGCAAGAGCCTAAGAATAGGAAGATAAAGGACAAGCATCATGCAACCACTTACATTCACAGACAACAGATTCCACCTCAAAACAATGGTGCTTGAATTAAAAAGAAGGTCCAATGTGGTAATTAACATTTCTTAGAAACCAAGCTAATAGACCAAACAATCACCTGATGTAAATTGGGAGAGTTCTTTTGGTGCTTCATCCCAGTTGAGTATCTGACCCAAAATTATTTGGTAACATATCAAGACTGACATACTGGCCTGGACACTTCCAACAAGGGCCAGCAGCACCTCACGCTTCAGCTGAAGCTACAGTATCCCACAATGGGCTGATGTGGTATAAACGGCCTGCCACGAAGGTCTCATCATGATAATCCAGAAATAATAATCAGGAATAATCTGGAAAATAATGAAGAGCTAGATTGCACCTGTTTGTCCTAGTCCTTCCTGGGTGTGGTTGTGCAACCAAGGGTGATGGTGCAGAGATCTGGAGACATTCTGCCTCTCCCATTACCTCCCTGGAATCCATCAGCTATACTGGCTGGTTCCCTCCAGAAGAGGAAGGGAAGCAGACGTCCTCCTGTGTCGAAGAACCAGTTTGGTTTTAAAATAAAAATTGTTATTGTCTTTGCTACAGAGAATTCCTCATGGGGACACATCAGAGTTTTCCAGTCCAAGGGAGTCCCTGCCCACATCTCCTCCCCATATAACAATGTGATATCTGCAACGTCAGGACCTGAACTTGTGATCACTAAAGTCAGAGCCAAAATCCCACTCATCCTGGGTGGATGAGTAGATGCTCACTGTGACTTGTTCACCCTTACTCCATTCCTCAGGTTTGGCTTTTGTTGTTTAATTTCAGTCAGCAACAGAACACACACCAGCCTAAGCCTTCTCCTCCAAATGTCATTGCTCCTAATAGTTTCCCTGAAGGATCTCTTCTATCTCAGCCCCAAGGCCTCTCTACTCTGAACGGGACCCATCAACCACTCTTACTTCTTGGTTAGCATTACTGAGACCCACCTGCTGGCATGACTCAGCTGAACTACTTCTGCATCTCTAGAGAGAGAATGCACCTGACATCACAATAGGAATGAAGAATACTTCTGTTAAGTCAACCAGGGCCCTATAATCTGCCACCCCGCTATATCCGCAGTGGTTTCAATGGCAGGATCAGGAAGTTAGAACGAAAAACAGTGACAGGTGATGGAATAACACCCTCATTCTCCACCCCCCAACATCACTTGATTATTAGGTAATAACGCATGCTTCATCTATTCAAATGACCAAAAACCCTACCTATCTGGAGATGAACAAAGAGTGCTACAGACAGTCTCAGTGCTGAGCTCCTTATTAATTGTTCGTGCACATGCTGACACTGTTATGATTCAGTTCAGATTGCCTGGTTAAAGCAGGTCATTTATTGACAAAGGGCAGAAAAAGCAATTTCTTAACATCCCACAATATGGAAAGCAGTCAGGAATAAAGTAGTGAGGCAACATCTCCCTACAGTAAATTCTATCGTGAACAAATGTAGAGTACCCGCTTAAGTATCAGGCAAGGCTACCTTGAATGAAGAATTTCAGTGAGCGATGGTTTGTTCAAGAGATTCAGCCCCTTTTTCCTTGGCAAATTCTCTTAGACTAGGTATTTTGAAATCTCAGGGCAACTTTCTGAAGGGTGGCTAGTTATTTTGGGTGCCCAATTTGAGCAATGTCAAATGATTTTCAGATAGTGGGATCTCAGCCCCATCTGAAAAAAGGCAGGCCCCATTAGGGTGTGTTGAGATGGACACTCAGTCACCCCAAATCCTAGTGATTTGTGAAATCATAATCCTCAGCTGTGAGGCAAGAGACTACGGGAAGTGCTGTTCCATTAAAGGTCAGTGGAAGTTTGACCATTGCCTATAATAGGAGCTAGATCAGGCTTTAATTGGACAATTTAAGTAATCAAGAGCAGTTTTAATTTGCTTTAAGGCCCTTTTACATCATTCTGTTAGTGCAGAAGGGCCTTATGGTGTGTGATATGCATATAATTGACTTCAAGGCCACCACATAATGCCAGAGTAATGTAAAGGGACCTTAGTTTAAATAAGAAACAGGCCCCAAGTGTGGTGTTGGTTTTGTGGGGCAGGAAAAAAAAGGTAGCTTTCCATATCCGTAAGAGATGGTGGAAATTAATAAGTCCTGGCCTGACTTTATGTTCATTGTGTACTCATGCAAATGCACCCTTATTTAAAATTCTTCTAATTTTTAATAATTGGGGAGTAAATTAATGCTAGGTTATATTGTTCAAAAGCGAGGGAAATAATTAAGCTCCAGTTAATAAAATCATTAAGGAGAGGGAAGCATTAATGACTGCTGCTCCTTTTCTGTGAGGAAAGAAGATGTACCAATACACAGGAGCTTACATAAAACACTAGGAATATAAAAATGGAAGTCCTAAGGTAAGTAGCAGACCACAGACTGAAAGCTTCAGACTTGAGATCTCCAAGCTATGACAGTAGTCACTTAAAAGCCCCAGGAAGTGGTGGTGTGTCTAGCTAGTGAGGGCAGAAACATTTAAAATTATTTTCCATTAACCAAGATGGAAAGGGTGCACACTCAATTATTTCCAAACACGGAGCTGGCCAACAGCATTTGAGAACATCTGTTTGAATTTTCAATAGCTGTTCACTTTGGCCATGCTTGTGCCCCTTTTTATTCTATATTCACAAATGCTTTATTTTCAAATCAATGTTTGGGAACTGATTGATCTTTATATGAACACTCTTATTTGCACATGAACAAATATATCCATTTTTACCTCTTTAGAGATAGTCAGCTCTTTGGGGGCAGAGACGGTTTTTTCATTCTGTGTTCGTATGGCACCTAACCCAATGGGGTCCTGGCCCATGACAGGGCTTCCTAGGCACAACCACAGTACAAATAATAATGCTGTCAGTGAATGCGAGTATTGGCTATTGACTTTTTGCTTTTCACTTTCACTAAGACAGTTGTCATTCACCTGTTTTTTCCTTGGTTTTTGAAGAAGCTTACCATCAGGAAGGAGAAATAATACCATATGACAAACTACCAACTGCGTACCACAGCTGTCAACTAGCAATAGCCACATATCAGCACACAGAACCAGCATGTTGAGAAAAAGATTTTCTTCACTGCCATGAAATGTGTGCTCCAAACCTTTTTCTGTAGGTATCAAGAGGTGCTTAGGTACCCCTTGCTGAGAGCAGTGCAAGAACCCAAAGAGAACTGAATTCAGACCCCAGTAGTAGCAAATTATTTCTTTTTTACATTATCTTGAAGTTGTGGGGCTCTACGGCCTATTTATTCTTTCAGTTAGATTATGCTTATAAGATGGATGATAGTATTGGATATTTACATCTCTGCCAAAGGCATGGAGCACTTGATGAAATACAGAAAACGATCATAACTAAAATAGGTATTTTGTTTTTATATATCAAATATAACAGCTGGCCTAGTCCATGGGAAGGTTCAGGAATTAAAAGGGAAAATGCAGACTTACTCCTATGCTTCAAGTAAAATGCAGCTCTCTTCCATTGGATATGAATTGCAAAACGCAAAAAGCCCCATGCAGAAGGATGCCACACATCTTTAGTTTGACTGAAAGACCACCGATGAAGAAGGAGCCATCTGTTGTCCTCTCAGGATTATAGACAGCCAGCAGCTCCCCCTTTGCTGACTGTAGTTGCCATGCCGGGATATAGTTGCCTCAGATACTACTAAGAGCTATTATAGGAGGACGAAGTGGAGAACAGATTGCCAGTGGAGGTGTGCAAAGGCCTTTAACAAGTTTTATTACCAAGTGGCACTCAGATGGTTCCCAGATTAAGTACCTAACCAGCCTAAACACACTGCAATGGTCACAAAGGCATGCATCATCCTGGCTAGATTCATGTCTGAAAGAGAGAGCTTGACTTCTAATATCTTGTAGATAACAGCCACCATTTGTGAAAACCTGGACTTCAGTTCATGATGAAAAAGCCAACAGCATTTTGCAATACATCAGCTTTCCCTGAGCACGCCCCATTAATTGACAGGACTGGATTAAAATAGCAAGATCCTCCAAGTTTTTTCTCAACCCTACACTTTATGAACAGTTCCAAGCATTTAAAAACCAAATGATTAATCTAAATATAACAAGCAGAAGACATTTGTTGCAGAGAACAAGTGGTACCTGAATTATGAGAAGAGACTTTAAAATGATTTCTTTAAAAAAAAAAAAGCTTTTATGAAAATGAAATGTTGATATTTATGCTCCTAAGATGTTGAAGAAACATCAATATATTTGACATAGATGTGACCATTAAGAAAATGTACTGAAACTGACATACATCAGTGTTGTGTGTGATACATGTCAATAATAAATTCTTCTTATTTCTGGCCAAATGGCTTATTGTATGTTGCATTACTGGTGCATCAGGTATGCTATTTTCCATCACACGGTGCAAGAGATCACACTCGGAGGCCGATGGCCAGATTCTGATGCATACAATAGAATAACTCTGTCGACAGCAGTGGAGTTACTCTGGACAAGAGTCAGAATGCCGGAGATCAATATTTGTCCCTGTAAGTGCACCAAGGGATGATTTTCCTTCACTTGATGTGCAAAGCAAAAGGGGTCATGCTAGGAGCAATGGTCTCCCGAGGGAAGGCAACAGCAAAAATACAACGGCAGGGAAGTGTTTCATCTTGTAGCACTAAGGCGGCACATCCATTTGCTTAGCACTAATCGTCACTGGCACCAGAGCCAGCTTCTGCACTTTGTTTATCCAAAATGATGCAGCTTATTTTGTGAACAATACGAATTCTCAGCACTATGGGCCCCATTCCTTATTCTGAGCAATCTGTTATTTCTATGAGATTAAACCTCTATTTTGAGTTTAAAGGATGTTGAATAAACGTAAAGACTCAGCTCCAGGATTCCTCTCTCACCTGTTTTGAGCAATGACTGTTTGTCCAGTGAGGATGTCTCTGAATAGCGAAGAGTCAAAGCCTGTTCTTTAGCAACGTGGGATCTGGAATTAAAATCAGGTTTAATGTGGAAGGCAGGAAGTTAGTCGGTTGGAGAAGGCTGTCCCATTGACAACCAACAGGCAAGTGTGGAGCCATGTGGCTTCATTGACTGAACTCCGTAGAAAGAACAGGTATGAAAGGACATGGTGAGGGAGCTGACATGGTGGGGAATGACTGTGCACATGCCATAGAACCAGAACAAAACTGTAGTGGGCACAGACTGAAATTTACATTTTGGTTTAGACTCACAGTGACCGTAAGGCTTAGACCTCAGATCTCTCTCTGAACTCTGGGGTCCCACTCTGCCTTCCTGGCCCCTGAGGTAGAAGATGAGGTGGATGGACTGGTATATTTCCTATACCTTTGCCTCTGCAGCCCCAGGGCTTTGTACTGGCTCTGCCTTTTCACTAGAGGAAGACCATGCATTGACCTCTTTCAGAACAAGTTTAAAAGCTTTTTATTTACACAGTCTTCAGGCTGCCTCATTGGTTTTAATCTGTGGCTTTATGCTATTTTTAATCCTTTTATTCTTCTACAATTAGGGTCATTTGACCTTTATTTGTTTTATTGCAGAGAACCTAAGATGGCTTAGCAGACATGTAAATTTTTGGTATATTAATAAAATAACTTTGTTCATATCCGATGTTTCGATTTTGCTCATTATAACCAAAGAGAACATTTGCAAAATTCAGAACCAGATGTGTGTATGGATTCAACTAACCCATCAAATTTGTATATTCTCAGCTGCTGGGATTGGTTCAGGGCTCTGATCATTACTGGTAATTACATACTATTATTGAAACCACAGACACCGTAATGAAATATTTTATTTACCATGAATTGTGTTTTAAAATGTTGGGAGAAATTAACAGTTTAAAAGCAGCTACTGGTTAATTCAGCAGCACCTATGGAGCTAATGAGTTTGGATCCATATCCAAAATTGGGTGGTGTTTAGACCTGGTGTTTTTATTCCACTCCCATCTTTGGTAATTACCTAGTAGATTGAGCACCCAGCTGCAGCCCCGAAGACCTGGGTTCTACTTGTGGCTCAGGCACTGGCGTGGTAGGTAATTTTAGAGATGGAACCATTTTGTGCCTCAGTTTCCACATCTGTTAAAGGGTTATAATGCTACCAACTTTCTTTATAAAAGCACTTTAAGGCCTATGGATGAAAAGCACTATAAGAGCTAGGTATTATTACACACGCGCAAGCGTGCATTATGCACAGCTTGTGTCAAGATACATTTCTTAAGAAGTCCCCAAAGCAAACAATCTTTCTGTTATAAACTAAATCCAAAAATTCTTATGTACATAGGGCCAGAGTTTGCTTACTGGGACACTGGAATAAATCGCTAGTAGTTCCATTAGATTCAGTGGAGTTACTTTGAACTCACTCCATTGTACCAGATCAGCATTTGGCCCGCTGTGTTAAGTACGGCAAATGATACCTGTTTTGAAAGTCCTTCAATAAAATTTTATTTAACGCTCCATAGTTTATGAAGTGCCTCCATATATCTATCTCCAATTTTACTAAATTAGTTAGATAAATATTACGGGAATCGGAGGAACGCAGATTATAGCCTTTAAAAATAGCAATGAAATAGATAAAACCCATCACTAAAATGACTTAAGTTACTGCTAAGAGTTTGATTTTTCAGAATCTCCTTGCTCTAAGTCTGAAACTCTGTTCTGACACACTGTCCTTGACTCTGCCCAGGTATTGCAGCACATATGGTATGCAAAAATCACCCACTGCTTGGAGACCCCTACCATCTAGACCCAACAGGGGAGCAAAGGACAGAATGTCAGAACAGATAGATAGCTTCAACTTCGTAATTCTGTGGGTAAGGCTGAAAATCCAGTCTCCTACCCCTATCTGTAAAATTCACCACATTGCACCTCTTGCTATGTTTGTCAGAGGGTGATCTTAATGACCGTATGTGCTACAATCCCTAAACACTGCGAGGCACATCGAGGATGGAGCATTAGATGGAATTTTCAATTTGAACTCAGTCATCTTGTTCCTGTAGGTTGAAGCTAAACCCAAAAATGTTACTTTGGTGTTCCATTAGGAGGGTTTTTACACAGATGGCACAGAATTAATCAATCAGGAGCTTATATGCAATTTCTCAAAATGACTTGATGAAAAAGTTGAGTCCGTGTCAACAACCTACCAACGTATAAGGGTTGGAAACCAATCTCAGTGGGCTTCTATTTTACTCCATTTTAGATCACTGAGAATTTAACTTGTATAAATCACTGCTGAATCAGGTTATTGTTGAGGAAATGACTTCCCTGGAACAGCTCAGGTGTAAATTGCAAAATAAAACGGAGGCATTTCATAAAGTTTTTCATTTTCCTTCTCCTGAATTGACACATAGATGCAGGATACATACTATATAAAACATTCACTTATTGTAGGGTTGTATCCCAGCACACATGACTGACCAAGGGCACAGAGTGCCTGTGGCTTTATACTGACCGATTTAAAGAAATTGGTTCTAAAATGGAACGAGGCTTCACAGGAATCCCAATGTGCAACCCAACAGCTTCAGATACTTTCCATAAGCTTTAGAGAAAGCCCTCAATTGTACCAGCCTCTCTGAACTGACCTTACAGCTTGAATATTTTGATGTTTGCCTGCTCCTAATCCTATTTTTTTTTTAAAGGGAAGAGGATTAAGTGGACTAATCAACTCTGGAGATAGATGAGTATCTGCTCCAAGTGTAAGAATAGAGCCTTAACACGTATGTGTACTTCTGATTGGGGGGAGTGGGGGAGGGAATCAAAATGCTAGTAAAAAGTTACATTTACAAGATCAACAGGGGATTGCATTATCAGTTATATTACAGTAGATGTGCTAGGTGCTGTATAGCCCTATAGCAGAATATATTCAATAAGGAAGACTTTAGATGTGTTTAGGTGTGCACTGAACACACCTAAAACCTTGCTTATTGAATATGGTTCTGTGGAAAGCATTTCTAGGCAGGATATTAGGGTTCTCTTACTCTTTTTATCAAGTGCTATGGGATCATTACCTTCCATGTAAGACACCATGGTTACGGGGGTGGCCTAAGAACTCCAATAGAATGGGAACAGGACTCCTGTTCCGTGGTTCTTCTGTAGGGACGCATCCCTATCAATGCAGAACTACATTAGGATTGCCTTCTAACATCCACACGACATATAGGAACTGAAGAAAACCATATGACCAATATGGAAGAGGGCCATCAGTTCAACTATGGTACCCTGAACCATACCATGGTCTCTTGTTTTTGCAGTTGCATACAGGGAGATTTGATAAAGCAGTTTCAGTAGTCCAAAAGAGTGATCCTAAATAAAGCCCTTAGTCAGTTTTTACCATTTAAGGACTCTTCTGTGTGCTCAATTTTTAATGATGATTCTACCCACTGATGGTGTGCAGATATAGCTAGCATCCACATGGTTGTTACTGAGCATTGTGGGAATTAGTGCTAAAGGGCCAATCAAATCTACATTCTGTGGACAGTGATCTAACAAGTGACATTTCTCTCCAGCTTAAGTCTTCGTAAGGCATCTACCCCGTCATCTCTAAGCACTGCTTAGATATTTCTGAGTCCGTTTTTTTGTTTGGTTGGTTTTTTTAAACGGAAGTTGCAACACTCATTTTGCTGAATGCATGCACTTTGATGAGATGCCTCAAATATTCTATATCTGACCCTTCCTCCCCCCCTGCTCCCCAAAGGAGGGGATTTCACTTCTTTCCAGGCCAGAACGCAAAAATCTAATGGATACTGTCCATTGAACGTTCAATACAATTATTGTCAACCATTAAATCGAACTTTTCAAGCATGCCAAAAGAGTGCCCCCAGAAACAAGACACAGACCATGCCCTGAAGGATTTACAGTTTCAGGCCTCAATCTGCAGGCTGCTGTAGCCTCATAACCACACGCAGCTTTTGGGATGCAGGCTTCCCCTTGTAGACTGGAGCTTTAATTCAGACATCACACAACAAAGGAGAATTGAAATCTAGATGGAAGAAACAGGGGAAGAAGAGTGGAGGGGACAATGGTACAATAGCGCCACATGGTTAAACAAAGCCCTGCATACATCCTGACAATGCCATTAAGTTTGCTATAATTTTATATATAAAGTTCTTGAAGGGAAACCAGAAGTTGGCTTTTAGGACGGAGTTGAGGCCCCACTTCAGCATGCGCTTACATTCATTAATATTATGCAAAACACTTAACCATATACTTCAGTACCACGGAAATCAAGAAATGGCTGTCAAAGTCTTGGTTAAGTCAATGGTATTTGAGCAGGTTTAGGGAGGGCACTCCATGTATAGGACTGGACAGGAGAAAGCATAGGATCTGGACAAAGCTGATTTTAAGGTACAGTTCAGTTTTCATGTGTTATGGTATTTTCGTAAGCAATTTTAAAATTTAAACGGGGTATCCTATAGCAACAGATCCACTGAAGTCAACATGGGTAGGACTATTTACACCAGCTGAAGATCTGCCCCATATAATAAATTGAAGCTGATAAATTCAGGCTGGAAATAAGGAGTAAGTTTTTAAACAAGGAGGGTAATTACTGTAGCAGAAGTTGTGCTGGATTTTTTAATCACTGGAAATTTGACAACCAACATTGGATGTTTTTTCCTAAAAAGGTGTGCTCTAGGAATTATTTTGAGGACATTTTATGGCCTGTGTTATACAGAAAGTCAGACTAGATCACAATGGTCCCTTTTGGCCTTGGAATATATAAACTGCTATAACTTCCATGCAATACTCAAAACTATTTTGCTTGGGTTTTTACTTTTAGAACAATGGCTTGTTACAATTCTCATAGGAGTCAGCAGACTCCCCAATACCAGGTATGGTGAATAAATGGTAACAGCTCATGATTTCCAGCCCGTGAGATAAATAATACTGAATTAGTAACCCAAAGAAAAGAAATTGTTATCTTATTCTTCAGCTTCAGGGGGAAGTAGCGAGGTAGCCAATTGTCATCTCAGGTGAACTTATTGCTTATTTTTAGGTTTTCAGCTTGGTTTATGTGTTCTTATGGGTCAGAATGACTTTTGCAAGAAAAATAAATTGTATTTTCATGGGACTCTGGGGCCCAGAGTGCTAGGCAAAAGCAAAAGGTGATGATGAAATCTGGATTGCGCTCATGCCATGCTTTAAGTCTTGAGAGTTTAAAAACATTCCTTTAACATTACCAAAAAAAAAAAAAAAAAAAAAAATCAGTGCTGAGGTGCAACCCTGGCAAGCTGGGAGGAAAAAAAATGCACACAGAATTATTCTCATTTGATTTATAGTGCTTTTTCCTATTGGAAAACTTCACTGTGAGATGCTTGCCAAAGTCAGTGCTTCTGTTTTCAGATTTCGTTATAAAAAAGGAGGAATCAAGCTATATTTTCAATTTTTAGAGACTTTGGCGCTATGCCAGCCAGTAGGCATTCCAAAGGCGGTCTGCAATTCATTCAACTATAACAAAGTTTTGTTAAAGGTATGCTAGCTGATTCTATGCTAGGCTGTGTTAATAAGTAATGTGCCATTAAATCAGCCCCTGTCATGTTAAAGAACAATCTACATGTTCTGTACACCCTTGGAACAATAATACTTGACAATAATTATAGTGACACCTAACTGTAGGTGGTCTGGTTAGCATGAATAGCACTATAGTAATATATATATTTATATTTAAATAGATGCTTAATCAATCTTGGGAGATTTTACTGAGGCTCAAAGGAGATTATGATAAGCAAAAATCTCATGTTTTTAGTTGTCTTTTAAAATGATTATTTAAGAGATGCCAATTCCTGAATATAGCTGTACGTACATAAGTACGCACGCACACACAAAGCCCATGCATGGAAAGAACTTCAGAGGCAAAATGGAATGTGGTGTCATGCTTTGTAATGACTGTACACGGTTGTTTTTGAAACACTATCAACAAACGAGGGAGCTGTGTTAAGTCCTCCTGTCTTCAGATGCAGGGGTGGTTGCTCTGAAGCTAAGATTTTAGCAGCATGGGATTGCAAATCAGCCTGGGGATTTTCCAGAAGGAATTAGGCACCCAAATCCAACTCAAATTCAGGGGGAGCTAAGTTCTAATCACCCTGTGGTGCCTTTGAAGTTCTCAGCCCAAGTTCTTAGGACAGCCATGTTATTTGTGCAGTTGGCTAAATTCTTCTCTGGTGTAACCGGTTTCAGTGGAGTTATACCAGCAAAGAATTTGGCTCAGCGTTTAATTGGTGATGCCTATGGTCCTGATCACATCTTCCAGTAGATCTATAAATAAAGGGGACTGTCTGCATTGACATCCTGGTCCATTTTGGCTTTCAGCCATGTAGGACAGCTGCTTAAGAGGCAATACTACTAGAGGCTTCTGAAAGGTGCCAAGAGTCAGTGCCACCAGGAAAAAATACCACAAGGAGCTGGAGTGAATAGTGGGGGAGGATTCAGGAATCAGCGCAGCTCTTAGGGGGAGCCATAGATTCTGATAGAGAATTTCATGGTTTTGGGGGTGGGTAGGATCATTCTGGCAGAAATATTCAGAGGAAGCCTTGAACCTGCTCTGCATGGTTGCTCTGCTGATCTGTGCACATGGATCCCTAACTCCAGTGACACTGCATGAACACAGGGATTGGCCAACATGGAAAATACTGCAAAATTCAAGTCTTGCGATGGGAACCAAGTTGTCCTCCTGCATAACCTTCTCCTGCAGATTTTCTGGGAGGGCGCAGTCTATGAATCTATGTGAGTGAAATCCTGGCCCTATGGAAAGCCATGGTAGTTCTACCATGGATTTCAGTGGGGCCAGGCTTTTACCCGACAATATCAGTATTTCTGTTATATTTCCCCGGTTGTCCCGGTGGGGTGTATCTATCGTAACACTGAACACTTATAACTTGCTGTACCAGTCCACAGCCCAGGAATGATTTTGTATAACCCCGGTTTAAATCAGTTGGCACTTTCGATTTCAGAGAAGGAATTAAAGCTGTATTCTGGCCAGTTCCAGACAGATACTCTTTCCTCTTCTTAAATTAATCCTTTAACTAAAATTGGCTGTGTTGTTTGTTTAATGAAATCTTGTATTCCATAGTCAATAATGCGAGCGTGCTGCTTTTAGCATATTCTGAAATCCAAATCAGCTGAGTTATTTATGTCAAAAAAGCATTTAGGGCTTCAGACTCAGCAACTAATACTCCTCATGATGTTCATCGGGACTAACCCTATATTATGGAATCATTAAGAATTATGATATTAAAGCCAAGTCTCTGTCATCGCTTTGCATCTGTTTTTCTGCCATGGTTTTGTATATACTCTACAGTTCTCACAGCCCAACACCCAGCACAGCTATCCAGACATGTACAATCCCACCCTACATTCATGCTGTGTTAAGACTAAACTGAAATGGGAAAGTTGCAGTTCTCACTCATATGGGAGCTTGCCCATACTGCACATCGCCTCAATAACGTCTCTCACCCCCTTGGTCCAAAATGCTGCTCAAGTCATTTTCTTCAGCACTCTTTCTGACAAGTCATCCCCATCATTGAAACCCACCACCGACTCCACTCTAGCTTTCCACGTAAAGTTCAATTTCTCGTTGTTGTCGTCGTCAAGGCCCAGAAGCATTCCACCATGACTTTCATCTCTGTCCTTGTCTGCTGTCATGTTCCCTTTCACACTCTTCACTTCCCCATGACACCAACCTTGTTTTCTTCCTCACACCCTTTGCCCCCATACTGCCTTTGTGGGTGGAACAATCTCCCGACCCCTGTTCATCAAGGCTCCTTCCACTCCTCATTCAATTCCCTCCAAAAAGCCCCACTTCTGAAGACTCACCTACAAGTAGTAAGTTAATTCACATACATGTGGGGTTTTTGGGCAAAAAATTTGAACTTGAAAAATTTAAACACAGCTCTTATCTGAATGGTGATTGGTTACTTCAGCCAGAGAGAGAGAGAGAGAGACATGCTTTTCCTTCCCCCTTTTGGTGGTGTCATGTTGTTAGCCATCAGGTGAAGTAAACTATTTAAATATAGGTAAGAGATTTTGAAGCTTGGTATAATTTTTTTTTTAATTAACACATTTTGAAAGTCATTTTTACATTATTATTGGGGAACAAAGCAAGTCAGTTCCTAAGGTCAAATGTATTTTTTCCACTCAGCAACAAACCAGAAAAAGAATGAGTAGAGTCTCCATAAACTTTCCATGAGTGTTTCCCTTTGGCCTGAAGAAGATTTAAAATGGGATAGTTGTGAGCCACTGATAAAGAGATAAATTTACCACTGAATTCACTGTGGGCCCAATTCTGATCTCTTCAATGGGTAGTGAGTTAAGTTAATGGGAGTCTCATCTTTGACCTCAGTGCGTGTTGGATTGGGCCCATCGAGAAGAACTTTACTCTGTAAATATTTATATTGATTTTACAGGACTACTCTTAGAAAGAGATACTATTTGGTTGGAGGATGGCTATCAGAGTCTAACCCTGTATCACTTCACCTACCACAGAAATTAATTCAGCTACTTACAAGGTAGAAGGAGAGAGCCCAGGAACATTCCAGAAAAGAGTTTTAGCAAGATAAAATGAAAATAATGTGTTTAATTAAACAAAGGAAAACAAAACAATTCCTGAGTGGAACTTAGCCAAGACGTCCACCCTCATACAGCCACTCTTGTGAACAAAGCCAGGGGATCTTCAGCGACTACAAGAGCTAAGTGTCTTGATTTTGCTTGTTTGAGCTGAAGAACTGTGTCAAGTCCCTAACACAATATCAGGGCACTGGGGTTCTATACATATTCACAGGGAAAAATTCCACATGCCGAATCACTGGGCCATACTTCAGCTGCATCTTGGCTTCCAGTGGAGTCCTCCCATTTGAGTGCTGAGCTGGACTGACCCTGTTTAGTCTATGAGACCTGACAAGTTCACAGCCCGAGGTGACGAGGCCATAGACACTTCTGCATGCGTGATCTCTTTCCCTCTCTCCCCCCCAACCCCGCATTCAGTCCAACACAGAAGTTGTCATTTAAGCTTGTGACAAACTGACAAAATCCAGTAAATATCAAACCAAGGTTTCCACTCTGTCCTGAACTAACCCGGCTGTGCCCAAGCATTACAATACTCTACTTTGACCATGAAGACTTAACATACGTAACCTGCTATGCATCAGGATAGGAACAGCAATGTTTTCTTGCAGTGTTCATTTGAGTCTGTTGACATTGGGAAAAGAAATGACATCAACCACCACACACTTAAGCAATGAAAATGGAGCTGTAGCTCAGATGGGTTATAAGCACACTGGTTGTTGTAGATAAAGTCAAACCACATTATAATCAGATAAACCCACCACCACCACAAAAAACCCCACCACATGTTCTGCCTTTAATACTGATATTTTGTGGTCAGCCAGAATTCCAATGAGAACTCCTTGACTAAGTAGATCTACCACCCTTTCCACAGGAAAAAAAAAAAACACATTCCCCATTCCTTGCCCTGTCATGTCTGCTGCCTCGTGTGAAGGCAAGGACAGTCAGTACGTGGTCTTTTTCCAGACAGCTATGGCCTGATTTTTAGAAGAGCTCAGCACCCAGTGTGAACATCTGTTCTCATCTGTGGTGGCTGAACAATTGAAAACCAGCCTCTCGGTGCCCATGAAGACTCTACCTGAGAGCAGGGAATTTGTTTCTCATGTGGAAATCTAGTCAGCTTCTGCACTAGCATGCAAGAGAGGAGGAAAAAGCTCCTTGAACTCATTGAACTACACAGGAACCAGTCAGCCTTCTGCTCTGCTGGCTGTAACCAGCATCATATAAATGTTTCATGAGCACTCATCTTGATAAGGAAATACTTTTAACAAAGTAAGAATAAACAATCTTGTTTGAACTAAACCCTCAAAAGGATCACCGTTTCCTCCTCCTCACCACCACCACCACCACCATCTCCTCCTCAGTCCAGCTACGTCATTCAAGAGGGCACATGGCAGCCTTCTCAATTTTACTTAGCTAAAAGAGGCAGAGAAAGACACCTAGGGTTTGTTCCTGGCATTGGCAGACATTTTGTCTATACCAATGAGCCCTGATTTCACTCCTCTGCAGCTAGTAATTGATGTAGCTGCACCAGCATAAAACTTTAGTGTAGACACGGAAAACCATATTTTGTGTCCCTCATGTTTTAAACCAGGATTAACTGGATTTCCTTTGTGTTTGGGCCTTTGGTGTTGCAACACAGGTGGCCATCTACCAACAACAGCACTCGGGGCAGTGCTCAATTTAGGTAACGCCACAGACTTCCTACAGCCTGCATCTGCCTCATCTGTAAAATGGGGATAATAGCAATTTTCTGTGCGACTTAACTAAACATCTGTGAAGTGCTTTGAGAGTATGAGATGCAAGGCATTAGAGTGTGAAAAACAAGCTCTTATTACATAAAGCCTTTCCAAGATCAATAAATGTCTAGGCTTCCAAAAGTATTAGCTTCCAAAGCCATTTTTTAAAAAGGTGAGTTATAATGTATTTTAATATGCAGATTATGTGTCATATCTCCCTACCAAGGAAGCTCCAACTGCAGAAATCTAATTGGGATTTAACAACATGTGGAAAACCCTAAATGTCACATTTTACACATGCAAATGTTGCATATTGTTTAAAAACGGTCACCTCCCAACTCAATACATTTTACATCAAGGAAGCTAAACATAAATGGCCCTATTCTTCCCTCAATTCAAGCTTATAACTCCCATTGACACGAGTGTATGCTGCATGCACATCTGACTGAGCTAACTATAATGCTAACAAGAATCTTACAATTATAGACAATTACCTTGGGTTTCTTGCACCTGGCATTTACAAGAAGCCTTTGTTAGCTGGATCCCTTGAAGGAGGGAAGATTTCCCTATGTGTAGAGGCCTGCACGCTCCTCAAAATTTTATAAAAAAAATCTTATGAAAAACCCCTCAGCTGCCTTTAAATTGCTTGGTAGGAGAAGTGTCTTCTCAGGCCTTCTCAGCCCAGGAAACTCCAATGTCCTTTTCCAAAGGACACTGAAATCTTTATTGAAATGATGAGTTTGATTGCCACTGGCCCCGCGCAGGTGTGCGCGATGCAGAACGGGGACAAGAAGTCATCTTCTTTCTCCCATTTCCCCACATTTATGCCCCGCATATGGCTAATGACAATGTCGAGCCTCGATACTCAAGCAACAGAAGAACTGCCCCAGAGCTGCAGCAGAGGCATGGCAGAGTGTGGTGAAGGTATGGCGATAACAGGCGGGCAGGACTATGGCTATTTTAGAAGCAGCTGGGAGTGGCGCCAAAATTGAGGCTGCATTATACTTTTCATTATAAAAAATACTTACAACCTCTTTAGAGGCGCTCTGACACCTGTCACTGTTTGCAGCCTCTGAAAGTCAGCAGGGACCGAGCCCTGGAGTTAGAAATGTGCCTTTTCCTTGTCTCAAGGAATCCTGTTCAGGTTCGGCAGAGCAGCTCACTTTCGAAAATTGCCAAGTCACTTGGCTCGTGTGCGCGCCTCAGGAACATTTTGGCAGCAAGATTAAGCCACGCCGCCCCCAAAGTAGCAGCAGCACCACAACCATGTTTTATCCTGCGAACGACAGGAAACGGCTGGAACAGTAGAAATCAGGGAAGGACGGAGGGGTAGGGGGAGAGTCAGAGGAAAGCTAGACTGAGCTCCCACCCCTGTATCAACCACACTTAACTTTGGCACATGGCATCTGGGTAATGCGTAGGATGGAGGACCCCACTCCTGAGAGACAGTGCTCACCTTGGCTCCATGACCAACCCTCAGACCCCATACACAGCCCCAGTGGCTCATGGACCATACTACTTTTTCCACAGGACCTCTACATGAGTCAGGGCAAAGTGACAAGATGGAAGTACATTACTAAGTTCATTTTTAATGTAATTATTTATGGTACAGCAGCACCTAAAGGCCCCTGCTGAGATCACAGCTCATTGGGCTACCTGCACATTAAGAGCAAGTCCCTGCCCCAAAGAGCTTACAACCTAAATACACAAGACAGGTGTAGGGTGGTGAGAAAGGAAATATTCTCATATCGTACATGGAGAACTGAGGCACAGAGATTGAATCAAGGCCACACAATTTAATGAGATCCCTTTGTCACTTTCCTCAGTCTGCTTTGGACGTAACTTTCTTAATTTAGTGTCATCTGCATATTTTGCCATCCAATTGTTATTACCTTTTTTCAGATCACTTATGTATATACTGAACAGTACTTGTCCCAGTACAGACCCCTGTGGGACCTTATTGTTTACCTCTCTCCATTGTGAAAACTGACCATTTGTTTTATATCTTTTAACCAGTTACTCTTATCCATGAGAAGAGCTCTCTTATCCCATGACCTCTTATCTTGCTTATGTGCCTTTGGTAAGGGAGCTTGTCAAAGGCTTTCTGAAAATCCAAGTATCCACAGCATCACCCTTGTCCCTTGTGTTGACCCCCCCCCCAAAAGAATTTGAATAGGGTGGTGAGGCATGATTTCTGTTTGCCTGCTTCCCAACAAATTGTGTTCATCTGTTAATTCTGTTGACTATCATTTCAACCATTTGGCCTGGTACTGAAGTTAAGCTTACCAGCCTGGAATTGCCAGGATCACCTCAGGAACCTTTTTTTAAAAATAGGCATTACATTAGCTATCCTCCAGACATCTGGTACAGAAGCTGATGAGAGAGACAGAGAGATTACACACCACAGTTAGTAGTTCTGCAATTTCATAGTTGAGTTCCTTCAGAACTCTTGGGTCAATACTTGGTCCTACTGGACTTCTTTAATTCATCCGTTTGTTCCAAAACCTCCTCTATGACACCTCCATCCAAGACAGACCTCAGATTTGTCCGTTTTGGCCTGCATAAAGTATATATTTTTACATTTGAATTACCAGAGTTTATGTCCTTTCAATTTTCTTCAGTAGGATTTGACTTCAATTTTTTTTTGCCTCTAGCTGCCTTTTTTGCTCATTTTCCCCCCTGCAGTGGGGCATTTTTTTGGTCCTCTGAATTTTTTTAATTTGGGGTATGTGTTTAATTTGAGTCTCTATTTGGTGTTTTTTATTTAGTAGTTTCCATACAGCTTGCAGGCATTTCACACATCTTGGTTCCTTTGAATTTCTATTGATCTAGCTTCCTTATTTTTGCGTAGTTGCCCTTTTTGAAGTTAAAAGCTACCGGGGTGGTTTTCTTTGGTATTTTCCCTTCCACAAGGATGTGTCAATTTCATTATACCGTGGTCGCTGTTACCGATCAGTTCAGCTATATTCACTCTTGGACCCTATCCTGTCCAGGAAAATCAAAACAAAAATCTTTTGTTTCTGGTTGGGCTCACCTGAATAGAAATCTTTTCGTTTGTTGAACCCAATCAAGAGGTTTCATTTCAGGTCACTCTGACAACCATCTGTGTTCACCAGAACTGCCACAGTGCGTCATGCCCCATTCTCCTCTATGGGCTGAGGTCTCTGGCCAGGCTCCATCTCCCATGATATCCCCTCTGGTTAAACAGATGTGCATCATAGGAGATGTAGCCTAGCTAGGCAAATACTTGGGGCTGCTAGCCATGCCTGCCAGTCATGCTGGTGCAGGATCACTATTCTAGTGCACATTTAAAGCTAGCATGGGTATGTTTCTTTGAGCTTGAAATCACACCCCCATCTCAAAGTATAGACATAGACTAAGCCAGTGGCTCTTAACCTTTCCAGACTACTGTAACCGCTTTCAGCAGTCTGGTTTGTCTTGCATATCCCCCAGTTTCACCTCACTTAAAATGCTTGCTGAGAAAAAGTCACACATAAAACTACAAAATTGTCACAGTACACTATTACTGATAAATTGCTCACTTTCTCACTATTACCATAATTACAAAATCAGCCAACTGGAATATAAATAGTGTACTTACCTTTCAGTGTACAGAAGATAGAGCTGTATAAACAAGTCATTGTCTATATGAAATTTGAGCTTGTACTGACTTTGCTAGTGCTTTTCATGGAGCCTGTTATAAAATTAGACAAATATCTAGATAAATTTAAGATAGTCACCGGAAGACATCTGCGTACCCCTGGTTGAGAACCACTGCCCTAAACTCCAGGAATGTTTGGGTCTGTGGGAAGACAAGTGAGAGAGGAGAGGGATAGGTGGACATTTACATTTTACTCTGCTGGGACTGTAGAGAAATAGGCACCTTTTCAACATCTCTTCCCAGTCACCACATACTCCCTGATTTATAAATCCCAGACTGTCCATCAAAACTAGCCCCTGCTTCCCTTTCCCATTTGAACTCTTGAATGCTCCATTTTGAAAACTTAGTGATGGTACCCATGAGGAGTGCCTGAAAAGAAAGAAAGGCTTCCTCACTGGTAAAACAAAATGAAAAAAAACCCAGTCTCTCCCTCTGCTATATTCTCATTTTAAAAAAAAGTTATGACTGGTCACCTTAATATGGAATCTAATTACCGCATGGACTTTTTACAGCAGGTTTTTCCTTCTACATTCCAGACAAAGTCAACACAGATTGTTGTTAATTACCTTGCGTGGATAACCACTTTTGAAAATTCAGACTTGAAATTCTGTCACACACGAATTTACAGGCAGATACTCAAGTGGTATAAACAAGCATACTACTAATTGACTTCAATGACGCTACTACCCGAGTGCTAGGTGCTGTACAAGCACAGACTAGAGCTAAAGCAATTTACTTCAGCTGAGGGTCTGCCTCTTAAAGTTTGCACATTATGGTTCTTTGTTGCTAAAGCTCTGTACACATCAGATCTCGAGAAACCTTGTCACCATAAAGTTCTATATGGTGAAGTTGTTGCTGTACCTTACAAAGCAGGAAAAGAGAAATTAGAAAAAAAGAAACATACATAACCAAAATGGGCATATTTAGATTTTATTATCCTTCCCATTAAACCTTGGCTCAGGAATAGCATTTTTTTAACATGACTGTCTCCAAGAAATTGTCTGCAGATTCAAGGTCAAGACTGAGTCGACGTACAAAGACCCACACAGTGTTAGATTAGTTTCAAGTGATGAAATGTCTCAAGATATGTAGCTACTCATGCGCTATATGGATTAACTGGTGAACCTGAAAAGGTTTGGGGGGTCCAATATAAATGGGCACCCTAAATTTCTAAGCTCCTCCAACCAATTTGACTCCCTGACTCTGGACAACAGGCATTTTTGCAAGATTCACTGCAGGTTTCCTACTCTGGTCAGGCTGGAAATATGGACCAAATACAAGAAAACAACATCCAAATTTAAAAAGGGTTAGATTTGCATAATCTTACTCACAAAGGAGCACCACTTTACTGCTTATGGAGTCTCACTGAAGTCAATAGGATTACTTGTGGAGTAAGGATGCTGTTCAACCCCAGTAAGCGTAGCAGAATCTGGCCTCAGAAGACTCTGTTTCTCATTAAAAGTCTGGACTGGTCCAACAACAACAAACAAGAGTCACATCTCCATGGGAGAACACAGTAAGAACAACGAGAGTCCTGTAGCACTTTAAAGACTAACACCACGGTTTGCATTCTCCTGTCTGCACAAAGGACTTCTGTTCCTCTGCACACAGGGTCAGATCTACACTACAGACTTTGGCTGACAGGTATGTAGGTCAGGGGCATGACCAGGTGTGCCAGCAAAAACCCCTGGTGCAGTACTTATTGATGCCAAAACAGTTTATTTCACTCCGGGAGATGGGGAAAGGGGCTAGAATAAGCTATCCTGGGAAAAGCTCAGCTTTTGCCAGCATAAGCTGCATTAACACTAGATGTGCCACACTGGTATAGTATACTAGTATAGCTATACTGGCCTAGTGCTTTTAGTGTAGACCTACCCGTCGATGAAGACACAGACAGACATTCTGCTTTCGTAACTATACATACACCAGAAAGTATGAAAAGAGTTTAGGGCCAGATTCTGCCACCTTTACTCATTTTGCACATTTACTTTTTACTGTATGGCATGGGACAGGCAAAGAGCATCCCAGCATAGACAGGCATCGTGAACCCTTTTTTGTAGCCTAACCAATGTCTGATGGCACAGAAGGATTCAGAAAAACCGATAGGGCCTTCAGCCATAGTCACTCTCTTTTAGTTACTCTGGCTCTGTGTCAGCTCCACAATCTCACTGTTGATCAAGAGAAGCCACTTTTAAAAATACTTATTTGCTCACAAGGAAATAGAAGCTGCGGGGTGGGGGGGGGGAATCCATCACTCACTTGTGTATTTCCCCCAGAGCTAAGTGACTCCATCCCAGGTAATTAGATATAAAACAATAGAGGCTGCTCATCTGACTCAAGTGTGAAAACCTATTTACATTGCATAGTTGGGGGTGATTAGCTCTTTGATCAACAGGAGATGAAGAATGACAGGCAGAAACACCAGCAGCTTTTGAAGACAGAGGTAGTATTTCATCAATACAGGGATTGTGTGTTTAAGGTTATTTTGTACAAGATATAAACTGTATTTGATAGCAATTCATTTCTTTGTTTCCTATTGACCAGAGATGGTCTCGTTTAAAGTCAAATTAGATTTACAGAGGTCCTGGCTACACTATTTCCTTATTGGAGAATCAAGTTACAACACAGGCTTTCCCTTGACAGTGCTGAAATATGTATTCCAGAACCATGCTTCAGCCTTCGACATGATTCTCACCTGGAAGATGAGTTGGCCGGCCAGCCTCCCCCTTGCAGACTCCAGAGCTGGCACGAGAGGTGTAGGCCACTGGGATGATTTCAAAATAGTGCTGAAGGGAAGAAAAGGCAAACCTATCCCGGAATATTTCTAAGCCACATTTAGAGATTGGTGTAAGCATCTCTACTCTAGAAGTTTACCTAATGCAAACCAGAACTTCCTCACTCATCCTACCTTGTCTTCTAAGTAAATTGTCAATGGGGGTATCCTTTCTAGATAGAAAGTAACAGTACAGCCACTGCTCAGCCTGGACACTGGCTGACAGGATGCAGCACCACTTCAGTAGGGTAAAGGACTTACTAAAATTGACTGCTGACTCATTAGCCTTTTTGCACTCTGCCACATAAAATGTTCCAACCATGGTTACCCCTATGCGGTCACCCAGCGGTGAGCCGCTTGCACTCAGAATCTCGCATTGCGGCATTTCAGAGAGAGCAGGCCCACTGTTAGCAAAAGCACTTTTCCCGGATTGCAAATAGCTGCAACAGCCAACTTTGAGCAGCTCCTGTGGATTATTTTAGGACAGAATTTATTTTCCAAATCAATAGAGCTTCCACTGCCTTCAATGGAGCTACACTAGCTGAGGAACTGATCCTACATGAGAGGGGAAAGATTCCATTTTAGATTTTTTCCTAGCTGCATCTCTGTGTACGGGATTTCTCATGTCTGAGAAGGGACTAAAAAGACATATAGACATGCCCGAAGAATGCCTGATGCAAGTGTCTGTTGTCACTAAGCATATTGGTATAACCTACAATCCGTAAATATCTTTAACCTAAAGTTAGGTATTTATTTGCTGTCATCTTGGGAAACAAGGTGTATGGGGGAGAGGGAGCATGGCTTCAAATCGATGGAATTTGCTACTAGTCTCAAAAAATTCTCTGTTCTCTGCCTCTCTTTCAATCCTCTCCTCTCCCCAAATAGCTAATTCTCCCTGCTAAAATAGCTTAAACAGGATAGTCACAAGACAGTATTTTCCCTCACCTGAATTTCATTTTACAACAATACACACCATGTAATGGGATTTATACTCTATTACCAATTAACATTCTATGCTTGGCAGTGGAGATGGGGGACATATACTGAAAAGCAAAAATATAACTGTTCCCTTGACTTTAGTCCCCTCAAACTTTTCACACCATACAAAGTGATTCAATTCAAAAGCTTCACATGCAGAGTCAGAAAATCTGACTTTTCCATTTATGTAGCTTGGGTGCATTTGCATAGGAGTATTAGTGAATACTGGTCAGGTGATGGGGACCAGCCAACCCATACTTCTGCTAGAAACCCTCTGACAGATGATAAAATAGCAATTCTCTGCTGCTTGTCACCATTTCAAATGCCAAATTTTGCAAGGAACATGCTTCCCTACAGAGAAAATAGGAGATCAAGCTACCCCTCCACGCCCTATGATATTATGTTATTCCAAATATCGATTACAGCACAGCTCCATCCTCTGGGGCTAGCTTCAAGAACAAATTTAGGTGTAAATCAGAAGTAATTCCTTCAAAGTCAGTGGAGTTTCCAACTGGGGCAAGTGGGAGCTGATAGAGTACAGTGTGCCACCCCTGCATTGTCCACAACACAGTCCAACAGATCAAGAGGCATTGGGTGGCCTTATCCATGTGGAAGCTTTTGGGAAACTCTTACCATCACTGTTGCATCCATACAGTTCCACCATGAGCACTAGTGTAATTTCATCCATTGGCATTTTTATCATCATGCTGACAACCTTCAGAGCACGTCCAGATGGCAGGGTGGTAAAACTACCAGCGGCAAATCTCAGGTAGGGCTCTCATGACTGCTAGTGCAGGACGCTGGTGTTAAAGGCTGACATCAAGCAGGTTTTTCCACTGATAAACAATCACACCTTACCAACCTAACCTCTGGTGTAAACAGTGCTATGTCAACAGGAGGGCTTCTCATGGAGCTGCATAAACTACGCTGACAAGAGAATCTCTTCCATCCGTGTAGTAGAGTCTTTGCCACAGCATTTTAAGTTTAGACCTGCCCTTGGTTAAAACCAATGAGTGTGCTAAGCAAGCATCCTTCCTTCAAGCTAAATGTAAGGAGCAATTAAAACCCTTTATGGAGTGAGATATCAAGAAATAATAGAAACCACTGTCCAAGGCAATGGGACCAGATGAGAAGTGCTGATCAGAAATCTAGTTCTATGGGCTGAAAGGCCCTGTGTCTGCAATCATGGAGCCCAAGAGATTCTTTTGGAAAGCTGCACATGCGTTGACACGGGGAAAAGAGCAGTCAGCAAAATTAACTGTTGGGCCCATGGCTTTAAGAGAGCTAAGAGACTGAGCTCTTCGGGGCACAGCATGGACTGGAGACAGAGACTTAGACATTGTGAGCAAAGAAAGTACCAGCTGTTTCTTTCTACTGTGTCCCAGAAACAGGACTCTGGTTCAATCCTGTTACATTACAAAGAACGTACACACAGAATACACTCGATTCATATCATCCATTTCTCCTCCCAATGGGAGCAAAGCTGCCAGGCCCCAAACACTGGCTAATTGCTGGACCAAAAAAAGGTAACACGAGCACCGCTGGAGTTATGCCTGTTTCAGAGCAATGGATGGTGGATTCCCTAAAGCCTATGTGTTTGGTAGCTTAACCGAGGAAGCTGTTCCTTTGCAAAAGTTGAAGTTTCTGGAAGAGGATATGCTTTTGCTCTGCAGGCTAACCAAATGCATATTCCAGGGTTTCTCAAATTGGGGGTTGGAACCCCTCAAGGGGTTATATGGGGTGGTTGCGAGCTGTTAGCCCCTGTACATGCCAGGACTTCGGCTGTCAGTCCTATGCATGGCTGACAGACAGAGCCCTTCAGAGATAGGTGGCTGTAGAGCAGTGGCTGCTGGCCGGGTGCTCAGATGGCAGTGCCACCCCAGCAGTGCAGAAATAAGGGTGGCGTGGCAAGATATGGAGGTGGGGGGGGGGACATCACAGCCTGAAATATTTTCAAAAGGGGTCCCAGGAAAAAAAGTTTGAGAACCCCTAGCATATTCAATTACGCTTCCTCAGCCAGGCAGGCAAGGAAAACTCAAGCGCCTAGGTCATTTATTTGGACCTAAGATTCCTATTTTAACCAGCTGTCGTTATTTCAAATAGTAAGTCTGGCCCATGGAGCTGTTTAGTAACTTGCATCGGGTCATCCTGTTTATGATTGATCCGTTATCTTGCAACCATCTCTGTAAATAACACTGCCCCCAAACCATAGTTATGTCCAATACGGTATTAATCCTCGAATTTTAGCACGGTAACGTCATTGGAAGAGTGCTTCTCTTCCTTTTCTCGAAGGAAGAAAAATCAGAAGGGGAGTGGGGGAAGACAGTAAGGTTTCTCTTTTCCCTCTAGACTTACTTTTGTACAAAGGCAGTGAATTGTTTGTATCCTGGAAAACTGGCCACTGCTAGCTGGTGCAATCCCTGCAGTGTCTCCTCTGAAGAGGCACTGAGCCAGACGCTCAGTCTGTGCAAATCAGGGAAGCACCAGTGAAGTGAATAGAGCTATGCCAACTTACACCAGCTAGCGGCCGCTATGGGCTCTCAGCCACCGCTGAGCGGTGCAACATGGAATCCCCCGCAGAAGCACTTCGCGAGCAGCAGATAAAGCAGCAATTAGCCACAAAAGAAGATTGCAAGAGTCCCCAGTGCTCAGAGGGAAGAACCTACAGCTCAAGGATCTGTTGTGGAGGGTCTGAGAGGTGGGAATCTAGTTACACCAATGAGCTTCTTGTCCCATAAAGAGTCTTCAAGAGGAAACAAGTCCACACCGGGCTACTCTGTACCTGACTGACAGTTCTGCACTGGGGGTAATGGAGAGGGACACTCGGGGCATTATACAGCAGAATGCCTTGAGATACTCATTGGTTCACTAAGGCTGTGGGGAACAAGACTTACCACCGTGTAAAGGGCACAGCATGCTTCTGCCCATGCATGGAAGTGAGGAAAAGTAGAGCCCCAGCCCTTGCCCGGGACAGCATATTTCAGGAGCAGCTCCGTATTCCCATAAGGACACAGGATGCACTTCTGTCCAGACCTTACACGGCACCAGGGCTTAACTTACTCCCTTCAGCAGCTCGGCTGCCAGAGAGCTGGCCAGAACCCAGCCTCTCATGGGCTTTGTTGTCCTTATTTAAAACAAACAAAAAACCTGTTTACCTCTATGACTAATTTCAGACTATTAAAAACACAGACAGACAGACTTGTAAACATTAGATTTCTCCCACGTTTGGGCTGTGAGGCTGCTTTCTGTGTTTGAAGCCTGCATGCTCAGGGACACTGCCTAGTATTCATGGATGGGCGTTTCTAACACTGCCAAAATTAAAATGTAGGGGGAAAAAGTTTCCCTGAATTAAAAACCAGTTCATAGTAATCAGTTATGCAGGTTTGCTTTCCATTAATATCCCAGAATTTGAGCTTAATTTGCTTCACAAGTATGCACAACTGATACAGCTCACTGGAGAAAATATTCACCGAAAGCAAAGACAACGGGGTCGCAAATGTGAATTCATAAAAGTAAAAAGGTACAGATAAAGTAATAAAAGACCCCAAAGTAAATTGTGATTTTTAGCCAATTCTAGCGCTGAAACCAAATCCACACCAGAAATGGGGCTAATATTGCTACATCAGCCTGCTGCATGTGTTAACATGACAGTGTCATGACGTTGTATCACAGTGTGGTGAGGCAATGTCAGTAAGTCATGATAAATAATCACACTTTTTGTGTAGCACAATACACAACCATAAAAATTTGGGCTAGAAGAGAATCTCAAGAGGTCACCTGGTCCATCTCCCCGTGCTGAGGTAGGGTAAAGTATACCGTTATGAGCCAGACTAAACCTTACTTTGGATCAAGTTAAAACCTTGTTGGAAATGAAGTATGTTTAAATGCCCTTCATTTAAGATATTTGTAAGAGACTGTTAGTGGGCCACACCTAAACCAAAAGTATAAAAAGGAGTTTTCCCAACAACTAGAGAATTGTCACTAACTTAAGAGATTCTTTTGTTTGATTCCTCCTGCATTCAAAGAAGTAGAACCTCATACATTCCCTATAAATAAATAAGATAGCAAAAAAATACCAGACTCCATCATCAATTTAGACTCCTATTTAGAACATCTCCAAAGTCCTGAACCTTGACTAACCACTCAGGTCCAAGAAGGGCAACAATACTTAGACCATCCCTGCGTAACCTTTTCTTAAAGGTCTGCAATGACGTGGATTCCACAGTTGTCCTAAGCAACATATTCCTGCACTTAATTATCCTTATAGCTAAAAAGTTATTCCTAATATTCCTAAATCTCACTTGCTATGAACTGAACAGATTTCTTCCTCTTCTACAGGCCATGGAAAACAATTGATCACCAATCTATGTTTACATATTTGAAGACCAAAGTCCTACCTCAGCCCTTTCTTCTCTAGGCTAAGCATGCCCCAGGTCTTTCAATCTTTCACCATTTCATCATTTCTGCGGCTCTTCTCTGGACTCTCTCCAGTTTGGTCACCTTGTTTTTGAAATGTGGTGCCCAAAACTGGACACACAGTTCTCCAGTTGAGGTCTCATCATACAGCAGCAAATTAGATATTTTGACTTCAAGATATACTGAAACATTCTGTTTGGTAAAGCTGATCAGACATTTCTGATAGTACATTTTTCCATTAGAAAATGCAGTTTAATCAAAATTTCATCATTTTACAGGAACACGTCAATTCTGACAAAGTTTCCAATTAGAAGAAGTGAAATCATTCTGACTCCCATTTCATTTCAATTCATTTTGTTTCACTTATATTACATTACAGAACATTTCAACATTAGCAAGATGGTTACATGGTTAAGCATGGAAAGATTTTTAGATTTGTCTTGGGGGAAACTTTGGCTTTTTGTTCCAAATCTGAGCAAAACCAACGTCTGAAATTCCCACAGAATGGAGATTCAGATATCTGATCAGCTCTAATAATGAATCTCCCAGAAAGCTCTTTCAATTACTTACTCTACCACGGATTTGCTGAATGACCTTGCACAATTCATGTAACTGCCCTGTACCTCGAGCTTGTCTAGAGTAGAGAAATTTGCATCTCTTAAAACTATATGCAGTTACACCTCTAATGCAGACACACAACATTGGTACAGTGTCTACATTAGGACACTGAACCATTAAGTTACACCAGCAAGTATTCCCCTGATGTCGATAAATCTTCAGTTTCCTCAGCTGTAGTAAAATGGGAATAACAATGCTCCAGAGAGCTAGTCAGAAAGTTCTGATGAAAAACCAATTTGTCCAGCTGGCTCTAATTCCCTGAGCTATTAGGAGTGCAAAAGTAATCTCCTCTAGAAGTGATAAGTAATTTTATTGTGTCTCTATATTTTTGTGTGGCTGTACAGACCTACTCACAAAACTGCAAAAGTCTATTGTACTATGTGCGAAATTATGTAAGGAAAATTCAAGAAGTTCAGTGACTGTGTAATTCCAGAATCAAGCCACTGAAATGGCTAGCACAAAGGAACAACAATTTCCTAGCGAAAGGTAGGGTGTGCATGCACATGCACGTGACAACACGTGGGGGGGAGGGGAAGAAGAGGGGAAAACGACAGACGCTGAATGGCTGATGGTGTTTAAATACAGTTGTCAGAACATGTTCTTTTCAGCTACCTATGAACCGTAAGGATGTTATAGCTTCAGCCTGCGCAGCTAAAATGCACCCCCGTGGTTGTTAGGATTCCCTTCTGGGCACACAGACAAGAGCTGCAAGCTTAGACTGGCTTTCCAGCTTGACTGAAGACCTCTCCTATTAAAGAATGCTCTACATGTGCGTTATCAAATGCACCTTGGTGAAAGCCCTTCACCTATTAACAAGAACATCTGTGGATATTACTGATGCAAAGAATGGAAGCTAGTGAATATTGAACATATATTAGGATACCCAATGTTAGCGGCACTGAGGCTTTTATCTTTCCACAGCTTGCCTTTTTTTAATGCCTCCTTGAAGTGGCAGGCCTCCTCCTGTTCCACAGCTACCTGACAGAGATGCGAGCAGGCGGATACTCTGCAACTTGTGCCTCTGTGCTAGCCATACGTTATTGGCAGTTGCAGAGACTTACCTATTAACATGCAGAGCAGCTGTGTTCAGTGTTAACGGCACACAGCCAGCATTACTTCTTTTCCTGGGAGCCATGCCACTGTCAACACTATCAGGGGAAACAGCGGCCAAAGGGAAAGAAAGTAATAGGCAGCTGAAGGACAGACATGAAACCCCAGGGACCGGTTTCAACTGTAACGTTTATTCAGCGCCAATCAAAAGTTGAAGACTCCTTCGAAATAATTTGCTGTGTGTGTCCTGCCCACACTATTGTGTTAAATTAACCTGGTTTCCAGATTGGTTTCGCTTCACAATATGCTAAATGAAACGGCTCTCAAAATGATGGATTTTTAGCAGCCATGTCACATGCACTAATGTGAGTATAGAACCACATGGAGGGCCACGGTGGGAGTCCCAAACAGGATTCAGGAACCATGGATAGTAGAGTTTAAACATGTGGATGCAATCCAGGCATTACTGTGAGGCATGCTGTCACCACTTCACACCCCCACCCCCAGCCCCACCAGGATCAGCCTCTTCCTGACAAATCCCCATTACCCTCCCTATCTTTAAGGCCACGTCTACGCTAGAGAGCTTACAGCTGTACGGATGCAGCTGCACTACTGTAGAAATTGCTTGTGTAGCTGCTCTATGCTGACGGGAGGGCAGTCTCCTATCAGCATGATAAAACCACCTCCACAAGAGGCAGCAGGTATGCCAGTGGGAGAACTTATGCAGCCGACACAGCACTGTCCACACCGGGGCTTCAGTCATTTAAGTTATGCCGACAAAAGCGGTGTACTGTAGACAAGCCCTAAGACTATCGCACTGCTGTGATCTCCACGCTCCCATGCTCTCTCAGTTCAGCAAAGCATGGTGGGTTGAGATGGAAGCAGGAGGCTGATCTCTTGCTGTCACCGCTGCCTGAGCAGCAAGTAGCAGTTTGCTTGCCTTTTGCCCACCACACGCTCCTTTTAAAAATGGAGATGGGTCCAAGTCAGAAGATTCTGACCTGGATGTCAAATCTGCTGATGTTTGGCGTGTGTATGGATCTGGAGTCCTGGTTCAGATCACTTTAGAAACAGGAGTCAAGTGCAAAATTCAGAGCTGGATGTGGAGATGGAGTCAAACTCTCTAGCCCAAATTTCAGGGGTATCTTGTTCTAAGGTTCTGGCTCATCTGCACTCAGAATGTACCCCCATGGATTCTGCTCATGACCACTAACCATCCCCACGCCAGCACTTACTAACTCTTCACACCTCTTCTCCCTGCCTCCTCTCACACCCTCTTGTAGCATTTTCCTCAGGTTAGCGAGGGTATGTCATGAGGCCAACCCACTCCAACCTTATGGCTGGCCTGCATGTGATCACCTGTAGATCCAGCCGCACTCCAGTGGTGGTGTTTTCTTTACGGATCGCATCCATTACGAGAGACCGTGGGGACCCACAGTAACCTCAATGTCTCTTTTTGTACGTGCCCTCTTTTAATTCCTCAATTTACTTTCATTGAGCTCTCGAAACCAAACCACTAGGGCTTACTCAGTACACGCAGGTGATAGACACAACATGGTCCTGCCCATCACGTCTGGCTGATGGCAGCTTCATTCTTGATCTGATGCAGTCTGAGACTATGAGCAGGCCAAATACTGATGCCTCAGAAGGAGACTGAGAATCCCACGAGTAGGCAGGTGTTGGATGATTTGCCACTACATTAGGTCTCAACCAGATCTCTAACCCCTTAAGCGGGAGATTTGATCATGATTATTCATACCGCTAGCCACACAGGTGTAGTGGGACAGTGGCATCATTACTATCAGAGACTGGCAGAATCAGAACCTTCAAGCAATCATTAAAAACGATCCATGAACCATCCTAGCTAACTCCTGAGCCAACTAACAGGAGTAATTTGTACATTGTTTCTCACTCTTTGGAGTTAGACGTCCAGCCCCTGCAAATGCCACCGCCCTGTACCACAGCTCCCCAGTTCCTCCACTTTTCCCACCACAGAGGAAGCATGTTTCATATTCTTTTTGTCAAATCGGAACTTTTTTTGGGGGGGTGGCCTTTCTTCTATGGCCTTATGCTAACAGGTGATAGAAAGCCATGCTGCAGATTGACAATGAAATCTCCCTGACTTTTTAGTTCTCGCTGTGAGCTTTACCACCTCGCTGTGCCTGCACAATTTAAGCAAGGAAAATGAGAGTCATTCGTCTGTGGCTTATAGGCAAGGCCCAGCATTGTCACTCAAAGTGATTGATCATCGGTTCAGAGAATTTGAAAGGCGAGAGGAAGGGACCAGAATATAGGAAGGGACCAAGAAGCGGGTTTAGAGCAAGAGTAGCAATAATAAATGCTCATCAAGTGAACAATTCAACTAGTCATTGCAAAGCATGACTCATGCCTGAGAATAACATGCATGTTAAGAAATGCCTTAAGTCCAAGACATATATTTGTTGGGAAGAGAAGGAAAATGCTAATTACAAGTTAGATCTCTTACCTTGCTTGGCTTTTAATATAAAAGACCTTGGTTTTGCAAGCTCAATAATATTCCGCCCTCGCCCCAGTGATATTTAAACACAAGTTCTGGTTCTTGCTGCATTTGATAGAGGTTTGCTGCTTAGGAGGGAAAGTAACACTGCAGCCTATAATAAACACAGGCTCAAATGCCTGGGACAAGCTGAAAGTACTTCAAGGCTCTATTGTCTACAGGAATAAGTCATTTTTCTTGCCGTTAATTTGTAGCAGCTGCTTCCTAAAAAATAGAAGCAAGGTCTACTTCAGAGGACTTGATTTTCATTTTTCTATCACCAAACTGTGGGGTGCACAGGAACATTTGGGGGGTGCATGGCAGTGCCCAGGCCAGCCCCCACTGAAGAGTGGGAAGGAAGAATCACTGCTCTGGACCGCAGACCGCTGCTCTGTGCCCCAGCGGGGGGGGGGGGGAACCAGGGAAAATTAAATTGGGGGTAAGTGGTGAGGTGTGACTTAAAAAGTTTGGGGACCATTGGTTTAAATTGAAAGTTTAAAAAGACCTTTATGCAACCAAGCTTGGTTCCAGGAGGAGGAGGAGGGAAAAAAAAAAAGGCAGATCTTTTCTAGCTAATCTTTTTTCCTCCCCTCTACATCCCTGGGGGAATATTTGAACTCCAATACCAGACAGCCTAGAACACGTCCTTCTTATGGTGTGCTGGGGAGTTAATTCATGACAGCTGGCCCAGCCCTACCGTCTTGACAACCTACATTTAGGACACACACTTGTGATCTTTGCTCCATTCAGAGAGACTGTCAAATATCCCCTCATTAGCCCACGCATGTGCTCCACACATCCTGTCACACAGGCCTTACAGCTAGTATTTCAAAAGTTGCCATCAGTTTTAGGGTGCTCAACTAAAGTCGGATTTTCAGAGGTGTTAAGTCTGATATTTGTATTGTTTTTTTACTTAGCCAGAAAGTAAAGGAGAAGCAATACTTACTGACATCTTAATAGTGCCTTTAATCCTGAAGCATATGCTATCAGAATAATGGGAGAATAGACTTGTGGACCAGCATACCTGTTCATGATAAGGTTTGCGTAGGAGCTGGTAGTTGAATTTGGGTAAATGTTCATTCATGAACATTCTCCCATATGATCGAGGTCATTCACACCAGAAGTGCTGGCACATCCACTGCTATATGGAACTTAGCGGCCATGTGTCTTGGGAAAGAAAGTATTAGTTATCAGGAGGCAAAGAGAAATTGTGGGTGTGTGTACATGGCAAAAACAACACACACAAAAATGAAAGAAGAAACAAAAGAAACTCCATCCTGTGGCAGTCAGTCTCAGATCTGATATTGGGTTGCAGCACTAAGAACAGCCACGTAGACATCCAGGATCTTGGGCTGGAGTGGGTTTCAGAATATCTAGCTATTTTAGTGCCATATTAGAATGAGCCCCGCAAGCCCCAAGTCTGTAGACCCAGGCTCTGAGACTTGCTGCCACACTTTTTTTGGTTTAGCCTTGTAGACCATACCCAAAGAGGACTTGTTTATCCTGTGGATTACAGCCATCTTCTGTCAGCTACTGGTGCAAATCAACAAAGCTGCTACTCACCACAATTTGCATGGATGCAGCTAAATCCAGATTCAAAGCAGAGTAACACATATGGATATAAATCATGGCATATATAGTTTGACCTAGTGCAGCTGCACTTCAAGTTGCCCAGCGTGGGCTGAAATCAAGGCAAATTCCCAGTGTAGGTAAGGCCTTGGACTTTACCTGTGCCCCCCAAAAAATCCTATTGTAGCAACTGTGAGCAGGAATTCAGTTGAGGTGTTGGTAGGAAGTCTCCAGTGTAGAGATGGCTCTAGGCACATTTTCATGACCCAGTGTTAAAGGGCCCATATGCTTCTTACATTAACTGCTTTGCATGCACCACTGGTAGCTCCTGCTGGAATACAGAACTTTTTTTTCTTGTGTCGGTGCAACAAAAGGCTGCCTGTACACTGGCAGAATTGGCACTACAGAGCTGGCCAACACAGGTAAAAATATGCACTCTGCCTACACTCCAACTTCTGACATTGCTACCACCATCACCAGAGAACCCTCAGAAAAGAGACTTCTGTTCATTACCAATTGTTTGGCCAGCTCTAATTTTAAAAGTCCTTATAATCTATGAACTATGATCACGTTCTGTTGTTTCACCAAAGCTCAGGATTGCTAATTTGCTGTGCAGATCACTGTAACATGCCCTGCCCTTACTCCTAAAGTCGGGCTTCGATTGACACCAGAGAAATCCTGCACAAAGAGTAAGTGCAGCATATGCAATGAAGACCCAAGGAGCAGATCTGTGATAAGACCTTTGTCCTGTACACAGTATCAGGGGGATTAACGTTAGGGAGGGAGAGGAATTGTTTAAGTTTAGTACTATTATAGGCACGAGGACGAATGGGTACAAATTGGATATTAGGAAATTTAGACTAGAAATTAGACGAAGGTTTCTAACCATTAGGGGAGTGAAGTTCTGGAATAGCCTTCCGAGGGAAGTAGTGGGGGCAAATGACTTATCTGGCTTTAAGACTAAGCTTGATAAGTATATGGAGGGGATGTTATGATGGGATAGTTTAATTTGAGCAATTGATTTTGGATTATCGGCAGATAAGTCTGCTCAATGGTCTGTGGGAATGCTGGATGGGATGGGAACTGAGTTACTGCAGAGAATTCCTTTTTGGGTGCTGGCTGGTGAGTCTTGCCCACATGCTCAGGGTTTACCTGATCGCCATATTTGGGGTCGGGAAGGAATTTTCCTCCGGGGCGGATTGGCAGGGGCCACGGAGGTTTTTCGCCTTCCCCTGCAGCATGGGGCATGAGTCGCTTGCTGGTGGATTCCCTGCAGCTTGAGGTCTTCAAATCTCACTTTTGAGGATTTCAATAACTCAGTCATGGGTTCGGGGTTGTTATAAATGTGTATGGGTAGGGTTTTGTGGCCTGCCTTGTGCGGGAGGTCAGACTAGATGATCATATTGGTCCCTTCTGATCTATGAGTCTATGAGTCTATGAGTCTATGAGATTAACTTCAGCATCTGCTAGAATACATCTTCCTTGAAGGTGGAAAAAGCAGCTACTTAGCAGAACACAGCAATGCTATACAACAGTTTTAGGACAGAAAGTCAAGAAAATTTGAATTTCTGTCACCTTCCAGTTCACAGAGTGATTTCTTCAGTGCCCCAAAAGTGACACGTTTGACAGTGCAACATATTTCACAGCAAGTATTTGCGTCAAAGCCAAACACATCAGTCCAACTGGAAGGACACCAAGTAAAATAGTTACTAATACAACCCAACAAGATGAACAGAGATCAGATTTGCACTATTACTCTTTCCTTTTCTTCCAGAGCGGGGCAGTTTCTAATTAATTAAGGATGTATATATTATAGTAAAATTTGGTGTTGACTAAATGGAGGTACAAATCAGTTTAGGATCATGCTCCCTGGTTAAGGCTTGTGGTGACTTAAACATTTTATATTGCTGCCTTATATCATACGGCTCAGAAGAACAAACGAACTGTGTGATCTCTGTAGCATACAGGGTAAACTCACAACATCTGGCTAAGCAATGAGATATGCTCCCAGCAGAACCTCATCATGCAAAGCGCTTGCAATTCATCCAGTCTGTTTTACCTCAAAACTGCCATAATTCAGTCCCACTGTTATAGCCCCTTCATTTTGTTTGTTTTCTTTTCATAGTTCATATTTAGTTTCTTCATAAAACAGAGTACGTGTATTTTGCAGATATAGGAAAGCTTTTTTTTTGTTGTTTTTTTGAGGGAGAAAGATCCATGTCAGATGGCAGGAGAGCAGGTAATTGGGAGTGCAGGAGGACAAGGATAAATTAAAATTGCATGCAAAACTGTGTTAAAAGAAGATTAATAAGGTTGCAAAGTCAAGCACTCAGTTGTCAGGAAATGCCATAATTAGGGTTGCCCATGCATCCTTACTCTGGTCCCTTTGTGCGCCTACATGATGATACAGTCTTTAATCACGTAATCATATACTATTTCCCCCCTTCCCCGCCTCATTCTGCACAGGATGGGCCATGCTCACTTACAAAGAAGTGTTTCAACAGTTCATATCCTCCTCATTGTTCAATGTGTGGCCCCAGGCCTTATTTACTGTATGCTCCTTGAACTCTGCCCCAAAGACAGAATTATTAATTTCCTCATGGGTTTTTCAGTGGCACTCGTCACTATAGTATCTGAAGTGCTTCATGAACATTAATGAAGTAATTTGCACAACATCGCTGTGATATGCAGGGGCCTTAGTATCATCCTTGTTTTATGTCCCATACAACCCAAGATCTCTGTCCCCGTCTCCCTCCCCAGGCTGTCTCAGATCCCCCACTGCACACTGATGGCTCCTTATCAGATACATCTCCCCCACCCCAATTCACCTCTTTTCCCCTATCCTGCTGTTTCCCACTCCCAGTCTCCCAGCCCAGTCAGTTCCAATCCCCTGAAACACCTCATCCTTTCTCAGTCTCCCACTACATGCTGGCTCTCAGCCCCATCCCATGTTTCCCTCCCAGTCTCCTCCCAGCCTCCTCCCAGCTCCCAGTCCCAGTCTCCCTTTCCACCATCCCTAGCCCCGCCCCAGCTCCTTATTTCTACAACTCCAAATCGGCCTCAGTCTACTCCCCCTTCCATGTTGCAGGTCTGGTTCTTGTGCCCAGGGATGCATAGGGTATAGCAGGGGAAACATTAAAAACACAGGAGAGACAGGCTCCCTGCTCTCAGTTCAGGCGATTAGACATGGACGCAGAATAGCCCAGAACTGAAACTGCAAAGGGAAGTCCTGATCAGCTCAGAGCTGGAGCATGCTCAGTGCACGTGAAGTTTATCAGCTAAGATTCAAGTCATTTCTGAGCATAAATGAACTGCAATTTTTCTCAAAATCTTAGCACTTGGCCTACTTCAGGCCTGTTGGCACAGGGATGGCAAAAGGTGCACCTCTGCTACACAGGCCAAGTTCTGGAAAAAAAAATACACAAACGAAAGATATGGAGCTGTATCAGGGTCAGACACCTCCAGAGCAACCCCTTACGGCCTAGGGTGGATTTCTAGCAGAGTAACTCAGTTTCCCTTCTGACTGGGCTCCTTCATAATCCACTTTACATTGAAGCTTCACGCTGTGCGGACATCACTCCTTCAAGGATAAGCCCAGACCCTAAGTTACAAACAAAACTCAATGACCCAAAATAAAGTCCACTAAGTCTACCTACATGCTCTGCTTCTGGAAGGCTACTCCCAACCCAACCCTACTGGACTCTTGTTCCCCTGCTGTCTCAAGTTCTTCCCATTCTTCAGTCTGCAGGAGTCTTCAGCTCTTTCTTGTTCCTCTCTGGCCCTTGACAGAGACTAACTCCCATCATGAGCCTATTCATGAGGCACAGAGGGGTTAAACAAAATCCCTCTTAGAGGGCCCAGTCTAGACCTGAGCATAGGATCAATCCAAAAATAATTGGCCAATTGACAGTCATATTTTAAAGCACAAATTTATTAGAACACTAATAGCCTCAGATGGATACTTATGCCTAATTACAAAAAACAAGTTACTTAAATGAGTTATTTCAATTCAGGAAAAAAAAACTTTTGCATTTAAGAAAAAGAAAGGATAGCATAATGCAATAAAGGGCATTCTTGCTGGAATAATTGACACTGGTCAAACAACAGTCAATGGACATTGTTTGACCCATTAATTGGCCAGCTTGCCAAGCCTAGCCCACTCCACAGAGCTAACAAAATGTGTATTACTGGTTTCCTGTTCACTCTACTACATCTCCTTTCCCTCGCCTTTTGTCTTCTCAGATTCTAAGCTCTATGGGGCCAGGACTGAAAAGTCTTGTGATTAAGGCACTGTAATGATCTTACATACTCTAGGCCCCTCCACCTTAGTATTTGAGCACCTTACAATCTTTAACTTAGCCTCACAACATGCCGGTGAAGTAGAGAAGTATTATTAACCCCCTTTTACAGAGAGGGAACTGAGGCACAGAGAGGCTAAGTCATTTGTCTCAGGTCACATAAGTAGACTTGTGACACCTTGGATAAGTCACTTCTCTGTGTTCCTCAGTTTCCCCTCTGTAAAAGGGGCTAATCAAGTTCTCCATTTTGATTGCAGGCAGCGACTATCTTTTACATGTCTGTATGGTGCCCGGCAGAATGGAGCCCTGATCTCTATGGAAGCCATAGATGTTACTATAATACAAACAAGAGTGATAATGGTATCTCCCTCTCAACCGTATCTCCAAATGCCAGGGCCCTATTTCCTCCTTGTGGCATAGTGCAAAAGAGAGCAGAAGTTCTTTGATGAGGTGGAAGCAAACCTTACACTAGAGAAAACTGATCACACCTTAATGCCCAAGTAATTAGTGAGCAGCAGCAGAGACAGGTCTACAATGGAGCTGGAAAGGACAAATTCTAGCCTGAGGAGACATACCTGTGCTTGCTCTGATTGAGGTAGTGTGCTAAAAATAGAAGTGTAGCCATGGCAGCACGAAGGGCTAGCTTCCTCCATTTCCCCCCCCCCCCGAAGGCTAAGTTATGACAGAGCACAGCCTGAAGTGCAGGGTGGTAAGCAAGCAGCACCAACCCACAATCAGAATTAGGTACCACTGCATCCCAGAGACATGACTCCCTTCTGGCTTTCCCCTGGGCTGCTGGGAGTGGTGGTATACTGCTGGCCTACACTGCACTCCACGCTGCCTCAACTACTCCAAGCAGTCCGAAAGAAATAGGTGGAGACAAGGCTAAGCTCATCTCCTGCCCACTTTCCAGTGAATGGCTATCCTTCCCCCTGGAAGGGAAGATGAAGACCCCATAGCCTACATAAAGGGTCAAAGGAGTTTCTTACTCCTTCACACTTACTGGAAACTCCAAAGTTTCAGTTTGACTCAAGGAATGCTCACTTTCACCTTGGGAGGGGAGGGGGAAAAAAAAAAAAGCGAACTCGCCCACCCCCTAACCTTTCTTCCATTGGCAGCTCAGCTGGACACAGAGGGTTAAATTAAATAAGTTCAATATTCACTTCAACTTTGAAACCATGTTCTCTTTACGTACTCAAATGCCCCATGTATTTACCACCAAATGGGTGCACTATTGCTGTAGGTCTTCTATGGGTAATTTCTCTAGGTACAGTCACTGGACACAGCATGCTTGTGGTGTCGAATGTTAGGGCAGTAGGACTTGGGAAACCTGGGCTCAATCCCCTGCTCTTCTAGACTTATGTACGAGCATGGTCCATTGGCTATTTACAATAAGACTTCCATTGATTTTAATGGAACTGGGCACCCATTTGCAAACCCCACTCTGTTGCGCTTTGCCTCAGTTCACTATCTCTAAAATGGGAATAATAGTGCTTCCTTTCCTCATGGTGGTATTTAGTCAATACATTAGAGGCTCAGGTGCTCAAATACCATAGTAATGGGAGCATATAAGTAGTGATGGTAGGTAGGTAGAGAGAGATTCATTCTCAAAGCACAGTGTAGACATTATCCAATCAAGTCTCATAGTACTTCTGTGAGTTAAGTATAACAGAAACCCAATTAGCCAAACCACTTGAGCATCCCCAGAAGAACAGGTTCAAACCATCTGGATCTTTATTGAATACTAGCCCCACTTTACATGGTGGAGACAGTGAGGCACAGTGCAGTGAAGCAGCTTTCCCAAAGACTGGCACTCAGCTGTGTCACTCTAAGACCCATTCACCAGACCCAGAGACTCAAAAATTTGGCTTTTCATATATTATATTTATTTTCTCCAACAGTGAGTATTTTTCTTTTTTTAAAGAAAGATTCAGTACAATAGTGTTTGAATCATCTGGCTTAGATTCCAAAGTCTAGCACAGAGACAAGGAGGACAACACAATTATGTGAACAGAGTTGTTCAAGCAGCTGCAGATTATTTATGCACCACATTTCCAGAATCTATCATGTAGAAACACGTGTGATGCTTATAAAATATTAAACAGTTGACATTTTTTCCACTCTATGAGCTAGGTCTGATATTTCCTGTCTAACATGCATTTGGAAGCATATTCATAGTGTGGCTTGTCTACAGTCACGTTGCACTGGGTTACTTAAATAGGTTAAAAAAATCTGATTTAATTAAATCAAGACAAACCCCCGTATTTGTGAACTTGGCCTCTAGTGGTTTAGCTTGCTCCTGTAAGGGCTGATTCAACCCTCGTGAGATTTGCATCTCAGTTTCTAAATGTTTCAGACCAATAGAAAAGACAGGTTTAAAATGGATTTAAAGACGATCCACATTCCCAGTTGCACTGATTTGAAACAGATGCGACTTCCTGTACTGACCAAGCTAGTGAGAATCTCCTTTTGAGAGACTCCCTCTTGACTGATTATCTGGTTCATAAAGAAAGACCTGCTAACAAAGTGGTTCCACTTCAAGCTTTCATTACTGGTACATGGCTGCCTAGCTTCTCTTGGCTCGAGTCCTCTACCTACAAAACCTTTTTTCTGTTCTGAGATCACTGCCAATATGCCAACCAATTGTGCATGGCCTAACCTGTATCGCAGATTATGCTACTGGCAATCCCACTCTCACAAGATTTGGAAAGCTGCAGGATATCATTAGCATTATAATCTACAGCCAGCATCAAATCCAGATTACACCCTGGAGTGCTCCAAAAGAGCCAGATTATTCAGGATTTAGGTGTACCACAGCCTTTGGGATAGAGATGAATGGGAGGTTACCACAGATGATGCAGGCTGGGTCCCAAAGCTGTTATTAGGAGAGGGAGATCGAAGACGTTACTGGTGACAAAGGCCGCATAAGTCGCTGGTTGGTACAGTGGAGATGGGAAGCGTAACAGTGTAGCAGATCTAAGGACTGAAAACCATTGTGCAAATGTGCATATTTTGCTTGCTCATCCCAGTCGTCACCCAAATCAATTTCCAGAACAAGATGAAAAGCACCTTACTCCAGCAGGTTACAACATAGTCAACACGCCAGACTACACACTTCTGTGATGGCTCTGGAATGTTTTTCTGCAGGAAATACTGTGTCTTCTATGGCTTTAGTTCAACTCCATACCTGCTCTGCAGTGTATCCAGGCTTAGCCACCTGTGCTTCTTTTAACTTTCCACTGACCTCAAACCAGTAGCTTGTGGTGACATACCAGATTACAATCCAGATTTATGAGCAACAGTCTCACTCTAGTCTTCTAATCTGCGGTGCCCTTCATACTGTTTACTGCTTTAGCCCTCAGCCTCGACTGCTCACAAACAGCCTCCAACATGCAAATCACTCCCAACTATGTCCATGTGCATATGTGCATGCTGCAGCCAGCCACACCTTGGATTTTACCAGCCTGGGTTATAATGCAGGGTGATCCCAACACACTCCTAGTTCCAGATTTTCATCCAGAAGTGTAGGTTTTGTACTGCACAGACTGCTCTTGGACAAGTTTATATAAAGCCCATTTTTAAAAATGGGAACAAAAACAACTTCTTGAAGATCATTTTAGTACCTTATGAATGCTCTCTCTCTCTCTCCCCCCCCCAGACAAGCAATGGCTTTCAGGGATATTTCCTTGGCTAGCATGCTGGGATCAAGGAAAGTCTCCTCTAATTATTCTGGGTGTCATGGTTTCTCCCCTATCTAATGTCACTGGGAAATAAACTAGCCACTGGAGCAAAAAGACAAGTGCATCTCATTTGTAGGACTTCAGATACTTAATTTGTGACCTTGTGGGCTATGGTCCACACAGAACCTTGATCAAAAACTAATTCAGGAAGATTGCGTGTGTGCGTTCATGGATGAAGCAGCTATCTCAAGTGTCTTATCGTCAGATAGCACCTTTCAACCCACACCACATCACATAAATCCTAACACCAGAACCAAATTGCACCTATTCATAGAGTAGGCAGCCACCAACAAGCACCCAGCACAACATGGCAGGAAGAAGCCATTTTGGCCAAGGACACCTAGGTAAACTGCTACCCATAATACAAGTACCTTGAAATCATTGCAGTCCAGACTGTAGCTCAGTGAGATATTTCATACCAAAAATGCTCCAACATATCCAGATACCTGATAGGAGTTGTCTGTATGGCAGTTGATATAGGAAACCTTAACTCTATTGGCACTGCCTCTCACATCTATTAAAACTTGTCTGTTAAAACCAATAAATGTAAGCTTCGACACCATGGCAATTATGGGCTTGATCAAATGCCCACTTAAGTGAAAGGAAAGACTCCCACTGAATTCAGTGACTGGGCTTTAGATCCAATTCTACATTCCTTCTAGATGAACAAATAGATAAATTTGCACACATCAAAATTCTGCCTGTGTGTCACCTGGCAGAAAAAGGCAAAACACCTCCCTCTCCCCCCCACCAATCTTTTCCCCCCTCCTCTGAGACTAATTCTTCAAGATTCTTGCCTCCTTCTATGGATAGCCCATGGAACAATAAAATATGCTCACAAAGTAAATGAATGATTTTGAATAGACACGGCATGATGTAAAAAGCCAGATAAGCGTGTTAAAGAGACAGTGCTTTCCAGCGGATGGAAAGGGTGCTGGACTGGAACCTCTCCGTTTCTGTTTCCCGTCTTGCTCGTGACCTTGGGCAAGTCACTTCACTTCTCTGTACCTCATCATTTGTCAGTCTTGTATACATGTACAATAAGTCTAATTCAATGAGAGGACTGATTAGAGTTCATGGGTTTTGGATCTAGCCCTTAAGGAGTGGGCTGAATTCAGCTTTGGTGTAAGCATGGGTAACTCCTACTTAAGTCAATTATAATTGTGCGTGGGCTGAAATTGGCTAGCTCTCTTTATTTAAGGGAACTGTGAGCATAAAACAGAAAGGTACTTTGTTATGCAATTTCCCTTCCACACTTTTGTTAACTAAGACAAGCAAGTCAAAGTGCACTCAGCCTCATAACAGCTTATTTTTTTAAATACCAAGGGGCAACAGCCACATCTACACTCCATCAGGGGTTCCACCTCTGGGTTTGAGTTTCAGCCAAGTTAGCTCACAGGGGATGAGCAGGATTCCTAGGAAGCCTTTTAAAGCCACTGGAGAATAGAAGCCAAAACAGCAGTGAATATTTTCAGCTTTTTGGCCCAACGTATTATACAATTAATTTGATCCAGAAACTGAGTATTTACAGGGTAATCTGCAATCCGTAAACTGTTAAACACAAAATGGCACTCTAAGTCATTAAACACAATTCACTTTCATTACCAGCACAGTTGGGATCCAAGGATTTCTTTGTGTGTGTGCATGAGCTGGGAAAAAATGGTTGTTGTCACAAAGATTAACTTCTACAGAAGTTAATGGAGTCTAATACCAAGTATAAGTGATCAAAATGATGTTTGATCAACACCACCCACAAAATGCTCCTTCCCAACTAAAATCTGGTATAACAAGCTAAGCTTATTAATGCACCCAGGAATTCACCTTTAAGTGCAACTTTAGGAGCACAAAGTAGCTAATGTGACCACAGTCAAATAGCAATTAGGTTTCATCAAGAGAAATAATGCTATTTTCCTTCATGCAAGATAAACTGTTAGTTAAGGGATTATATCATTATTTCACATGCTCTCTGGTTTTAATAAGCACACAGACTTGAAGCAGCTCAGTAGTGGCTGCTTTTCAGTATGATTAAAATATAAATAGTAATTTCTAAAACCATGTCTTAAAACGTACGGATACAGTACTTAACTCTTGTGGTTGCAGGATTTCAGAAGTGCAAACTCTCTCCCCTCCACCACCATATATTGGTCTCTGTCTTATGCAGACACACCAGCAAAGTAATATATTTCCTGAACTTTGAGGGCCAAAGAGTTAGATCCACGTAAGATAAAGTCCTTGCAGCCATGTCAATTTATCTCAGCAGAAGATCTGGTCCGGATTCCTAAAGGTAGAAGCCCACTAGTGTTTTCTGGACATGTCTGGGCAAACAGGTGCCCTTATTTGCCTGCACAAGTGTCAGGACTGCTTGCACAAATTGGGTAAACACATGCACAATCAATCAGCAATTTGTGCATGTGATTTGCTGATTGTGTACACCATCTAAGGGTAGAGGCCCAGGGCTCTCAAACTCATTTTCAGAACAGAAACTTAAGTCATGATACTTCACCATCAGTAATTCCCCAGAAGACACCACTTGTAGAAACTGTACTTATGGATAGGGAGAATGAATTAATGAACAAATAAATTTGCTGCCTCAGAGAACCCTAAAAATTGCCAATTCCAAGAAAGATGATTTAGTCTGGGAATTCTCCCATAATAACCTGTATTCCTCCGAAATACCAATGGAGTTTGGATGAGTTTCTCATTCCCTGATAGGAAAGAGAGTCTTGATTTTCCTCTTGCTGTTTTGTGATTATTTGAGTGACCCTAGAACAAGGCCATTCAATACAATTTCAAAATTGTCACCACCCCCTTTGCCTCCCAAATACCATGTTTATTAAAAAAGGGCAGTAAAGTTACCAAGAAACTATATATTCACTTATCATTTACAGAACCCAAGCGCTTAAACAGAAGTGTCTGCATTCTGGTCTTACCTTGCACTGGTTTTAAACTGATGTTACTTCATGGATTTCAGAGGCATTATTCCCAGTTTACACTGGTAGAAATGAGGTCAGAATCTGGCTATTAAACTCTTAGCCCCCAGCAGGACCAGACATTGCTGTGCTCTACAGCAGTTTTCCCTGTCCTCACGCTCTTCCCAAACTTCCTATTTCAATAGCCCGCTTTTTCAGGTACTTTTATTAGGAAAAAGTCAAGTCTTCAAAGTCCTCAGAGCGCAAACCCATCAATGGTCAACAGACCATAACCAAGCATTCTCACCAGGCTCCTTTTCTAAGCTAATATCCAACAGTAGTTTAGCCATATCCTGCCTCAAGGACTACTGCAGAAGATTGTCTTCCCCTACAATTTCTCTCCCCATTTCCTGCAGCTGTGTATAGCAAACACCTGTCCTCATCTCAGCACCATCTGGTCAGCAAACCGGGTTGTCTGGCCCTTAAAGGGGTACAACACCCTGTTACATTTTGGTCTCTTATATTTACTCTCTTCAATTTATGTAGTACATCAGACGCATGCTCATGATAAACAGGTGGTATTTTTATAAGCTGTACTATGGAGTTATTTATGGAGCCCTCTTCTTCATTTCAAGTGTGTTGGTGCTACAAAGATTTGCTATGAGCCGGACTATTATTTACAAACAGTTACTTCATTGACCCAGCTTTGCAGAGGGAGTCCACTGCAAACAGGGATGATGATAAAGGTGGAACGGTGGAGAAATCAGGGCCCCCCTCAAAAACATCTGTAATTGGGGTGAAATGGGAGAGAGTGGGGACCCAGGAAACATGTACCAGCACCCCAATTTTCTTTCAATGGACATGACTGTAAATTAAACTAATTAATGAAAAACAAAAGACTTGTCCTTAGTATTAGCATGTGCTATCTTCTGGTTCCACTGAAGAACTCCACTGAGAGTTAAACCTAGTTTATCTTGTGTGGATGTGCATGATTTCCCCTTCCCTATCATCTTCTTTCCAGATCTTTTATAAGGTGGATTTGATTTCTGATAGCATGTTTCAGTTAATCAGATCCACAAAGCATAGATACAGTCCACTTCCGTACAATATTTTTAGCAGTATACAATTTATGCTGTTGACTCAACCAGCTCTGCCTTACAAAACAATGAAACTGTGGTGTGGCCAAACCTGTCTGACTGTATTGCTAGTTTTACAATATTTAGTGGATTGGTTTCATTTAAGCCCCAGCTCAAGAAGCATTTAATTAAGTGACAATTTCAGTTTTCAATTTAAATCCAGGTTTCTAGCCCCCATGGTTGCAGAGAAAAGCTTGAAAACCACATAGCAAATAAAGAGAATGGATTTTTTTTTCCTTCTTCAAATCTCATAATTTTTAAGCCAAACTGGATGAGTTTTGAATGCATGGGAATGGCAATGCTGACACTGTCATGAAAGAAACAGCAGGTATCCCTTACAAAAAAAATATATTACAGTTCTCAACACTAGCAGTTCATGTAAAAGGATGTAGTAGCACAGGAAACAATTATATATTCTTCAAATAACACTGCAGTGAGAGAATATTATCTGCTGAAGAATCAGAGATAGCTAAAAGGAAGCCTAAAACCAGTGGTCTGGGTGAAAGACTATGTAACTTAGAAGTGATTCTTGCTTTTGTATTTACATAATTGTTGTTGAAATTTGAAAGGACGCCACCCACTTGAAGTCTAGTTAATTATTTAAGAGTGGCAAATGTAATTTCAACCATTACATCTGCCCCAGAATTCTTTCCTAGAAAGATTACATCAAGACTCACAGAACCACTCTGTAATATTTTACCTTTATGCTAGGCTCCACACATTGATTAAGAATTCACCTCTGTGAGGTAAGTATAATGTTGTTATGACTATGTTACAGATGGGTAAACTGAGGCACAGATTGGGTAATCTCTCCCACTGCATTAGAAGTAAAAAAAGAAATCCTACCAGTGTCCTCCATTGAATCAGTCTGCAACATTTCCTCCTTGTAGTGAAAAAATAAACTAGAGAGTTTCTTTATTCACTCTGTTATTCCTCATAGCCTAGAAAGAGGTTTGGGGAAGGAACTGGTCTCCAGTCTCTTGCTATAGTTTTCTGTGATATCATACAATAAGCACAAAATATATTAGAACTAAGTCTCACTTATATTTCCCAAGACTGCCAATGTCAGATTAAGATCCCACAATATTACCATTCAGCAATCACCAAATAATATTAACCCCCCACTCCCACCACACATCTATAGGAGTCGACATAGAGTAGGGGAAACTATAAGAGAACAGTACTTTACCCAGCTGTAGATAGGGTTTCTGAGAATGGCTTCATGCACTTCTCGTTTCTTCTGGCTACTCCTGCCACACACAGCAACAGAAGGGAGAATTTGCTATGCTAGTAAGAGGCAAAGGCTTCCCTTTAAAGTAACACATATCCAGAAAAGATTGAGCTGCCATCCCCAGCAGCTAGTAGAAAGCAAGTTCTATTCATCAGCAAGTACCACTATACACACCGTTTATTTACACAAAAACATTATTCCTAGAATCTTGTTGTACAGCTGAATTAATAAAACCTAGACATAGTTCTTTCTTAGATGCAGTTGTATGCTTTGCTATTTTAAGTCCCTGATTCAGTCGTCCATTCCTATTCAATAAACAGTATGGGCCTAATTTTAGGCATATGCCTAAATCCTATTTAAGTCAATGTGCTTAAATGCTTTGTTGAATTAGGGCCATACTTTCACCCAATACTTTTCTAGAGGTTTTTAAAAGGTGAAAGCTTGTTCAAAACCACAGAAAGAGTGATTAACTGGGTCCTTCACAGCCATGCAAAGACAGATTTTTTAAAATTAGTTTTCCAGTAAACAAGACCCTGATTTTACATTGCATCACATTACAAGCAACGTATTTTGTTGTGCTAGCCAGATTCTAGTTGGTATAACTACAATTTGTCTGTCTGAATACTCCCTGAAGTTTCAAATATGGTATTATTCACTTCCTGTCCTGAACTGCTGTGTGATATGTTGCTCTGTGTTTTTATATTAAATGGCTGCTTTTGCTTCAGTCCAGAAGTGGCTACATTTCAGCAGAGGATGAAGGGCCTCTTAATACATAATATATCATTCTGTAAAGAACTTTGGGATCCCTTGGAATGAATTATGTTAGATATTATTGTGTAGCACTAGTTCACAATATCATCTGATTCAAAGTTTAATACACACTTGTAATTGTAGATTCTGTGAAAAACCGGCATAAACTCTGAAGCCTCTGTAAAGAGCTCATGAACTATAATGCATCAGCTGGCAAACCCTTGCTATAACCCAAATAAGTAACTAAACTGGTCATTAATTCATACAGCAGGGTGTGATTATAAAACGCTCTTAAAATGAGAGTCGATGTGAATGACTGCTTTTCACATTTTAATGAGCATCATTAACTTCTGATGAAGGGTTATATAAACATTTACTTTGCAAAACTTCCATACTAGGTTTCAATACATCTGCCCAATCTTAAATGCTTTGCTCAAAAATAGTGAGCCAAAAGTGATCAGGGTGCAGGTCAAAATTAATTACAAAACCAAACTCAGTACCATACCGAATACCGTAAAACTTCTACCAAACCTGGGTTTTAATTACAACACTTACCATAAGCACATACCCTTGCATTCACTGGATTTTACCCCACCTTAGATATTTTCTTCTTTTGGCTGCTTCAGATGATGTAGAAACTCCCCACCCCCATTTTAATGGGATAAATCTATTAGCAGTCAATCATTAATTCCTAAGGGCTCAATTCTATACAGGAGAAATTACCTCCATGGCTGCCTGCTGTGAGAACGCCTGGATGTCTTCTGCAGCTGAAGAGTCTAATCAAAATAACTTATGTGGAATTAATAAAAAGACCATTTTGCAGTTATATAGCACTTTCTTATTTTAGGATCTTAGAGCATTAATTAGTGAAGCTTCACAACACTGTTTGAAGCAGGAAAATACTATCTGCATATCATACAAGAGTCAACTGAGGCACATAGAATTGAAAAGGGCTCTCCAAGGTCACACAGCAAGTCTCTGGCAGATTTAGGAATAGAACCTTGGGAAGATTGCTGGTCTATCTACCAAACTATCTAGTTTCTAATATGACAGCACTCTCTGTAGCTAGCATCTGAGCAATTGAGGTGAACTCCTAGGTGCCCTGTTCTAACCACCAGTGATGCACCATTTCCTGAAGAACCCGAGTGGATGTTCTGTGCTATTTTCTCCCTCCTCCAACCCAGTGCAGATCCAGATTCTATCCTCCTATTGGTCATGGCAAGTCAATGTGCTACATAGTTGCTAAAACGCTCTTCTACATACAGGTACATACAACTCTTCCAGATCCAGGTCAGGCCAACAAGAAGGTGATTTCAAGGCACATTAAGTTCACAGAATGAATTAATATCAATTATATTTATTTATTCACACAGTGAACACCACCAACCACGAGAAGTACTTTAAAGAACAAATCTAGGACGTAGTCCCTTCCACCAAGAACTCGGACATAAAGGGTAGGATTTTTAGAAGCACTCACCATTGGCCAAACTTTGCTCCCTTTCAAGTTCATGATAAGATAACCATTGACTTCAATAGGAGTAGAGTTAGGCTAACACTGAGCAAGTTACAGAGTCTCCTACATTGATGTCTTTCTCTCTGGCCCAATCAGTAAGGGACTGATCCAGTAGGTGAGCTCTGAACACACTTACCAGATTGGGCTCTGCAGGTGAGTTAGGCAGAGGAACGCCTATCTTCTGGGTTGTGCATCGCTCATTTGGATGCCCAGCCAGGGGCTGCAGAGCGCATGAGTAGCGGCAGAAACACAGGTGCCTAAGTAACGTTTATTGCAAAAAGTAGATGCTGAGCGATGTTAGGTGTCTACAGGGTTCAGGGACAGCTCAGCAGGGATTGTGTGAATCCCAATGGGGCCTGATTCTGGGATTTGGGTGCCTAAAGTGGCAGTTTGGCAACTAAGTCCTTTTGTGACTCCAGCATCCAAAAAACCAAATTGACATAAACGGGGAAGAAGGGTGCCATGAATAAGATAATGCAGTAATTTAAGTTTGTTATGAATCTATCTTCGTAGGCATGGCTTTTTGTGGGGTTTATTTTTGTAAATTCTACTTGCAATCCATAAGCTAATATGTTCAATTCTATCAATAATCACTTCTTTTAAAAATGAAATAAATAATTAGTAATGTAGGCCTTTCACTCACACTGATGTCAATCAAGCACTGGACTCACACTGGAATTACTCTGATGTAAACTATGACAGTAAGACTACACTTAGGTCAACTTTTTCTTTTTCTTGATAAAAATAACAATAATAGTGGTAATTAGTACCAGTAGAATCACTGGTGAAGGGTAGAATAGTCTCTTTCTTGCTATCAGGACATCTAGGTATAGGCATTGGCCACAAAGTTAAGATCTAGCTCCTAATGTTAGATGCTGGGGTTTGCATCTAGGAGTTTGTCTCAAGCTCATCTGCAGAAAAATAAAGTACTCAGGTTCCCATAACAAAGGAATGTATCCATTTTGGGAGACTAGAATAGTAGAGTTGGCAATGTAAAAGTGATAATTCTTTTTTTGATAAAAGAAACGGCATCAGTGTTTTCTTGTTTATCTGGCAACAAACATGTTAAGAGTCACTGTCCACACATGCTGTGAATAATGTGGGTAGTTGCTCTTGGGTTGCCAGTTTTTTCTACGAGGCAAAATTAGACAGGAATGATGTGAAAATCTTAGAGGAGTTTTAAAGAGCCTTGCTTTTCTTCTTCTCGTTTCCTTGTGGGTAAATAAGCAATGAGTCAGTTCAGTTCGAGGGAATGATTTAGTGATTGATCTAAGCATCAAGTCTGAAATACCTACCATAGACTCCTTGAAACCGCAAGGTCAGCTCAACTGCAAGGTCCTTCCTCCTTTGAAAGGAGATAAATTGAGTGCCGTGCAGTTATTGTACATGAGTCTTTTGATTGAGACCTTTAGAAATGAAGTTATGTCTGCTCTGCATGGACTTTAAAGCTTCCGTGGCACTTTCCATAAGGGTAGGACTATTCTTGACCACATTCTTCCTCTCTTCCATGTAACACGCTGTGCAACAGATCTGTTTGGCTAACGCTGTCCACCCCAGAGGGGTGTATATGTCTATCTATCTACAGAGATGCACACACACTCACATCCATATACATGCATGTGTAAAATGCTTTGGGACAAAAAGTAAAAAATACTGGTAAATACTAGTGCTGTAAACTGAGTATTTTAGACCAGTCACAGTTTATCTAAAGCACACCCATGGCCTTCAACATATACACTGTATATTGAATTCTTCCCACCCCCCTGTTAGGGGCTCAGTTTATCCATATAACCCCCAAGCCCTCTTTTAAGGAAGGTGAGACCAAATACAGAGTGATTGTTTAAAAAGGAGGAGGACGTCTACCACCCAACTAGTACCGTGGTGCAAAATGTACTATAAAGTTCCAATATTAATACATCAGAACAGTTTCGTACTGATAAACAAAAAGTCCTCCTAACAGTCTGTGGCTTGCATTTGAGCTACTAGGCATTTTGGGCCAGATAGCCAAAGGTATTTAGGTACCTATAAATGAGTGGATGTGTTTAGAGAGATTTCAAAAGTGCCTACATAGATGAGGTGCATAATTCCTATTGAAATTATCTTTAGGCACTATGACAGGGTCAGACTAGATGGCTGCAAGAGAGTGCTCTGTTTGAATTCCGGCCCACCCACTGCTAAAGGCCCCTCCCCCAGCCTAAGGGGAGGAGTGACTGAACCCGGGACTCAACAATTGCAAGGGACAACAAATGAAAAAAACAGTAGCGGGTGTGGGGGTCAAAGCGTGAAACAGAGGGAACCAGAAGGAGACACCGAGCAGTGCCCACCACTCCCTGAAGGCATCTAGGGAACTAGTAGATGCTGCCCAGAGGAACTCTGCCCAGATGAATGAACGGACAGAGGAATGGAAATAGGTCCCACAGTCACAGAGGACACCCTCATACAGTCCTCTTCCTGATGTTAAAGATTGCCAGCTTGGCCAGTCCTAAGAGGAGGTTGACGAAGAGGTCCCGTGACTTTGTAGGTCCATGGATGGGGTGTGCATATGGATGGGGTGTGTGGGAAAAAGTGCAGCCAGAAACTCAGCAAGAGGTTCTGGAGGAGCTGGAACAAAGGCTGCAGCCTGGCGCAGTCGAGGTCTCCCTCACGCCACAGAAGGGGCAGGTGTCAGGGCAAGGAGTGAACTGTGCCAAGTAGACGCCCATGCTCATGGCTCTGTGGAGGAACCACCAACTGATGTCCCCGGCAGGCCATGGAGTCAGGGTGGAATAGAGGCTGGCCTACCGGGAGTCCTCGCCCTCCACTGGTGGGATAGGTCATGGTGTCTGGGCAGGACATGAGGGCGAGGAAATGAAGGGTGTGGAGCACAACCGTGTATAGATGGTCCCTGGGTGTGATTCGGAAATGGAACAGCTGGAAAGAATGTTCTGTCTAGCAACCAGCTTGGTGCGTGGGGAGAGGGCAGCTGGGTGGGCTCGTGAGGCCAGAGCCTGATGAAAAGCTCAGGGGGGACAAGGACTGAGGAGAGGGGGAAGCACCTTCACACAGGAGCTGCTTGAGGCCTTGGCCCTTCCACACGTCTCCACTGGAGTCATGAGGGGGGTGCTATGCCATGCTCTGCCAGAAAGCAGGTGACATGCTTTTTGGCCCCCCTCTATTTCTCCAGGGCATAAAAGAAGCAGGAGCCACGATCCATCTCCAGAAGGAGATGGCTGTGGGATCGAATGAAGGTGCCCCAAGCCTGAAGGTCTTCGAGGGCCTGGAGCTCCTCCCACTTCTGGAATGCTCCACAGAGGGATAGATCCTTGGGGCTGGCAGCCAGACTCCTCTCCAGCTCTAAGACCTCCCGTCCCAGCTTCTCTATCCCTGCATCCCTCTGCCGGCTGGCCGCCAAGTGTAGTCATGGCAGAAAAGTCAGGCATGCACCTTCCCCACGTCCCACCAGTGCCATGCCAAGGGAAAGGCACACCTCTGCCCCCGCCAGGCCAGCCAGAACTCCCGGAAGGATGCTATGAAGCCCATGTCCTTCAGCAAGCTGTTGTTAAAATGCTAATTGGCTGGGCTCTGCCTCTCCACAGTGAAAGAGGCCGTCATGCTCACTGTATAGTGATCCAAGAATGGGGCTGGCTGGCTGCTGGAGGAGTGGGCGTGCAAAAGATGGTGATATGATAAATGGAAATGGTCCAACTGGGAGTGGTGCGACTGATCATTCCACACCTGGACAAAGGTAAAAGTAGTGACATCGTCCGGGTGGTGGTTGTGCCAGACATCCACCAAGGAGTGAAGACGTCTGCCATGGCTTGGCAGTGCTCGGTTCCCGTGCGGTCCCATTCCTTGAGGGTGGTGTTGAAGTCCCCTCAATAACTGCACTAGTGAGTATCCAAAGTGCCAAGGAAGGTGGATGCCTGCTGGAAGAAATGCACCCACTCTGGGCCCAAGTTCGGGGAATAGACATTGGGCAAATTCAATGCTAGCCTCACCGTATGAACCCAGAGGTGCAGCAGGTGACCTGGCATGACCTCAGCATCTCCCATCACCTCAGGCTGTAGGTTGGGGGAGAACAGGGTGGCCACTCCTGCTGCATGGGTGGAGAGATGGCTAAAATACACCCTGTTCCCCAACTCCAGCCGCCAGCTGGCCTCAGTGGCTGGATCCGTATGGGTTTTCTGCAGGAATACCAGAGTACCCTCCTTCCCAAAGGGTGGCTGGAGTTGTGGGAGTAAGGCGAGCTACCAGGGAGTATGTGAGTAGGCAAGACGCTGTCAGAAACCAGGAGGGTTTAGAAGAAGGAGCTGGATGCTGGCAGGAGAGAACCCTGCAGGTACAGAGATTAGAGGAGGGAAAAACTCTGCCTGAAGACGGCAAATGACATTTCCCAGACCTGAGGGAAAAGACCCTACGAGAAGGGAAGATAGAACTGGACATTTGGTTTGGGCACTACCACGCCCAGTGGGGCTGTCAGGGGTCAAGAGCCTCCATTAGCAAGGAGATCAGGAAGGGTCCCTGTCTGAGCAGGGTCCAGACATTAAGTTAAGGGGCAGAGGGAAGTAACCAAGGGAAGCTAGCAGCTTTCCTGAAGCCACAGCACGAGGCTGCTACTTGTAGGGTTCCTGGGTTGGGGCCCTGAGGGTGGCCCACCCCCCATAACAACCATTCACTGGAGGGAAAATAGCCCCAGTGAAGAGGCAAGGGCCTGTGAGAACCAGAGACTGGACCAGGAGCCAGCAGGGAGTGGCCACTAGAGGGTGGAAGACCATTAAGGAGCGAAGCAGTTCCCTGACCTACAGCTAGAAGGAAATGCTGGACCCACCGAGGTAGAGGAAGAACTTTGTCACAGCACCTAAATACACTTTGAAAAAATCTGTCCCTTTCACAATAAACAATTTACATTGTAGGATATCAAGACAGCAGTGAAGGGACTGGCTGGCTCACCGGGATATAAGAACAAAGCACAGGGCATTTCATCCTTGGGCTATTGCTATGAATATAACTTAGACGGTAACAGACAAAAGTCTTTACTATCTGACTGCTCTTTAGTGACCTATGTTAGTTCAGGGGACCGTTTTAATCCACTTGACAGTGATCAGCTACACAGTGGACATGTTGGAAACAGCCGCCACTGACTGGCCAAGAACTTAGGGTGAAATTTACCCCTGTGCAGAGGTTTGAGTGGGGCACAGGTATTGGTTTGGCTCTGTACATGGGGTGAATTTCACTCTGGTTAAGAATGGTGATTGAACTAGATGTGGTCCCTCCACTTTAGGGTCCAGACACACCAGCACGGGGCCACTTGTACTGCTGTCATCCTCTAACATGAAGCTTTACTTGGACTATAGCCCTTTTTTGGGGCTAGGGCCTGTCCATCTGTTCTGTGTTTGTTCAAGGCCTAACACAAAGGGGTCCTGCTCTATAACTGGGACTCCAACATGCTACTGCAATAAATAAATACAAAATAAATATGAGGAAATCAGTTTCTAGAGCTGCCAAGCCAACACCTTTTCCTACCAGCAGTAAATTCACTAACGACTAGGTTTTTGTTTTGTTTTTTGTTTATAAAGGAAGAAAATCCACATCCTACATCTATTTCACACTGAAAGCAAAACAAAACATCCTGATGCAGGGAAATTAATTGCATCCCATTTTTGTAGAAACCAAATAGTGGAGAAAGTTAAATAAGCAAAGAACACCTGTCATAATCTCTGCCAGTTAGTCTGATGAGAAATCAAAGCAACTTTGGGAAGTGTGTTTCTCCAGTACTCAAGAGTTCAGCTGAAATATCTGTTGCATTAGCCAACACAAATCAAGAAAGCCTCCAAATCTGTGACTTGTATCCACATGTCAAAGGGAGCATCTGCTGCTGTGATTTGCTGAGAATGAAGAATATGGCTTAGTGCTGGGGGAGGGTTATAAGTGAATCATGAACAAAGGATACAGCTATTGGAGTGCAGGAGATGTCTGGTTTAGTTTCAGTTTCATCTTTGATCTTGTGGCTTTTTTGTTTGAATCTATCACTTGTGGCAGGGGAAAGAAAGGGAGAGCGAGCTCCATTTAGTTTAAAAAACTGAAAATAATTTACGGCTGACATTCATTTAAATTGCAATCTGCACCACAGAGGAGGTGGCTATAACATCAGTGGGTCATATTACCAGGAATCATGGCAAAGATGTGTATAATTTTGATCATAGATAAACCCTGAATTTTTTCCATCTGTTGTCTGTGCTCTGTGTAAATGTGTTACGCCTGAACACAAGAGACTAGGAACGTTATCTGAGCAAGGCATAGAGCAGGCAGATGCAATGCAAGTTTCCCATATACACAGCTCTGTCGGAAACCTGCTAGTCTAAGCACGGGGCTTCAGGTGCCTGACTTCTCAACTATCGCTAAATCAAATTCAAAACTGCTCATCTTGTTTTCAAACTCATTCTATCCCCTTCTCTTTAGCCTTGTTCCTGCTGACTTCCCCTCCTGCTCAAGACCACATGCTAATCTTGGTCTGCTCTTTTTTTTTCCTGAGACCCCACAATTAGTGATCATTGCTGGTATAGTGTGCTTTTCCATTTATCTGGAGTCACCTTCTAACCTCTTCTCCCACTGAGTTATTTCTCATTTAAAACCTTCCTGTTTGCTTTAACCTATGACTGATTGACCCTATTTGTCTTTTCTTTCCCTTCCCCTCTATAATTAGCTTGTAAAAAGCCTGCTTACTTGCATCTTTCCCTCTTTGAAATGTCAGTTCTCTTTCCTTGCCCTCTATTCTATCCCTGTAGCCATCTTCCCTCTACTATTGGTATGAGAGTTGCTGTACCCAATGCGGCACATTTTATTTTACTTATTCATTTATTTTGATGTTATGATCAAGTCCGGGCACTGCAATCTGTAAAGGATTCATGGGTCCTTGTCTGTCATAGTGTCGCTGAAGGAGGAGTATAAAAAGAAAAAGAAGCTGGTGGATCTTGGAGGCAGGAGCACAGATTATAGGAGGGAAGAGTTTAGAGGAAGTCAGTCTGTGTGCACATGGCTAGAATGCTAGCTGCAAGGTGCAGCATCTCTGTAAATAGTTCTCTTAATAAAGAGCCAGCTTAGTTTTAAAAGCCTGGAGTCCTTTCATGTTAATATCCAACATATGGTACATAAAACAGATGGGTCCAAAGAGGAATTAAGTTGAAAGGTGTGTCCTCTCCCCACCTTCTTCAAAACCTCTTAACCCCTCTCCCCAACTACTTCAAGGCCCACAAGAAGCAAATTTATGACTTTTATAAACCCTGTTTCCCACTAAGTCATCCCCACTTCTGGATTTCCTACTGTCTGATCAAATCTTTAAATAAGTAAGTTTATTTCTAGATGAGTTCTTGCCTACCTCCACCTGCCTACCTCTGCTTTTGCGCAAGCTCTTAGAGTTCTAATTTCAGGTCTTCAAAGTTTGGCTATAGCCTAGTTTACGATATTTTAATTTTGTATATATAAGGGTAGATGTTAAAATATTTCTGTCATACAGTTCATTGGCCCTGTAAGAGTTTAAGGCCCTTGGATGAATTACATATGTTGAGTCAGTCAACTCTGCTTTCTGATATCCATGGCCCTAAACATCCTATTACATTTATCTAAATGTATTTCTCTATTGTCTAACCAACATATAATTCATCCTGCTTTTAAGCAACAAGCTATAAATGGAGGAAGAAAAATCAGGGAAAAGAGCTTATTTTAAACTGCTTCCAGTTACAATCAATTAGTGCCATAGACTGAAGGCCAGATCTTCAGCTAGTGTAAACTGGTGTCGCTCCATTGAAGTTGATGGTGCTACACCAATATACATCAGCTGAAATCCAGATTTAAAACAGGACTCTAGCATCTTAAGCTGTGCAGCACTGAAATCTATTCATACTTCCTGATGTGCATTGATACAGATAGAAACATATTTTATGTGCATTGAAGATATCATCACTTGAGCAAAAAGCACGCATAATGCTTTTGAGTTTACATATGAAACCGCTTTGTGGACTCATTTACTTAGATTTATTTCACTGCTGCCTCCCAGCCTGTACATTCAGCCTAATACTATAAAAATCAAACCTATCTTCTTGAAAGATTTGATGTCCTCTAAAGAAATACCTGGAATGAAATATGATTAAAAAGTTCTATCCTCCCCCTCAAAGCAAAATACTAAATGCAGCCCATATTTATTTTTTAAACTTGTTTTTTTCCAGGCAGCTCCACCAGTTGTTTTTATAATATCCTGTATGAGTAGTAAATTTTATAACCACAGATGGCTGTTATTCCTTGTGAGTCTGTTTTATGGAGAAAATAAAAGATAGTACAGCCTAATTGCCGGTAGGTTAGCAAACACTTCTACTAAGTAAATAAGACAAAGAAATAAAATAATGGAAAATAAGATAGAAATTCCCCATTAAGTGGGTTCCTTATGAACTTTGAACATTAAACTATTAAACTAATGTGGGATATTTTGCCAATACATCAGTTGACTTCAAATGAGACAGGAGCAATGAGTCTATAGAATGATAACGGATTAGCAGCCTTTCACTATCTGTATTAAGGAGGGTGAATCAGCTTAGACGCAAGGCTCACCTCTCAACTTGCCAGTCGAGGCAAGGTATCACAAAGACCCCAAACAAAGGATTAAAAAACAAATCATTCCAGCCTTCCCCGTTCAGCCAAGCAATTAAGCACATGAGTAATCCCCATCCCTATTCAGCCAAGCACCTAAGCACATGTTTAACATTAGGGGAAAACCTCGCCCTGTTGTAATCAATGGGAGCTTTGCCTCTGACTTCAACAGGGCCTATATATCTCCCTAAAGCACTCTAAAGTTCAACATAGGGTTAAGTGCTTTGCTGTGTCGTGGCCTCTTCAGGGAAACGCAAGTGCTCTGGGGTTCATTCTTTTGGTGTGAAAAACGAGTTTAACCATATTGCATTTCCAGCGTGCAACAACAAAAAACACAAGCGAGGCGAGCCCGTTTTTGTGTGGCACTTGGGTAACTCTGAGACGAACGTGAGTCCTGGCTCTCAGACTGCAGAACGCTTGTGAGACGGTTACTCACGTGGGGCACCTGCTGGAATCCTTTGAATTGCTTGCATTCAGAGTGGGAAATCAGCCTAGGATCATGGAGAGATGCAACCCATGGAGCGTCCATTGAACTAACGCTAAAACCGGGCTGAGCTATCCCCGAATAGTCTAACGCTGTTGCCGTGGCAACAAGCTAAGCTCTGTTGCTACGGCAACCCAGGCAATTAAGCAAGACACAAACTACACAAGAGAAGCAAGGTGAACTAGACTCCCTTTTCTGTGCCCGCATGGGTTAGTGCATGGCTGTGCAGTGTCCTGTGTTATGGCAGGAGTTTCACAATTTATACCATGAGCGGAACCAGTCAAACAACAAAATCAGGGATTTGTGAGTATTTTCATTAATAAAACCAGGCGAGGGGACTCTCCTGCTATTTGCTGGGTCACATTATTGATTGTACATGAGCATTCAGAGAACTGATGCTTTATGTGAGGATATATTGGCAAATGGCAACAGTGTAACGTAGTTTAACGTGAGTAAAAATTAGGGTCTTGTGAGTGCTGTAACAGGGCGGGCTGTCCCTTTAAGGGGCAGGGATCAGCTGGCCTACTTTTTGGGGGAAACCCAGCCAGCAGGTCCTGGGAAGCCCTTTAAAAGCACCTAATGAGGGGGTGTGATTCCTAGCTGGAAGATACAGATGAAGTCCCCAGCTCAATGAGGGAGCCTGAGAGCAGAGGATATACTCTCCTGTCGCGGCAGCAGAAGACTGCCAGAGGAAAAGTGGGTCCTGCGGATCGCCCTAGGTTGGAGAAGTCTAGACCCTTTAGCTAGTGGAGCCCTGTGTGCTCCCATCTCAGTCCAGAACAGGGCTACTGGTTTTGTTCTACATTGCCTTTTGGTTTCGTGGTGAAGAATAAACTGACACAGCACTGCAAAAAGGGCCACAAATGGAAGTGGGCATGGCTGGCTGTGTCCCAGGTGGGTGATCAGATCTACCTGTTTACAAGTGCTAATCACTGTTCACTGTTAGTTCTTCTATAATCCGTAACCCACTGTTTAAAATATTTAGTCATCCCCATCAGGGAATGGAAACAAAGCCGTGACCTGTCACACACTGTGAATTTTCAAAGGGAACAATTTGCAAACAACCGATATAATAGGATTTGTTTGTATAAACTGCTCGGCAAATACGAATAATGAATACATTCAAAGAAATCAGGCTATTTATGAGCAAAAAAAGAGCTATGTTCATGTAATAATTTATTTGCAACGAATAATTCAACCAGAAGGTAATGAAGACAGATAATAAAAAATGTTTTCTTTTCTTAAAGTGGGACTGCATGGTTATTGTGACTATAAATTAAAAACAAAACAGGAAACACTTGATTACTCCCTGATGCCCAGTGAATGGCAGCAGTTACTGTAAAGTGCTTTAATGAACTAGCCATAGCATAAGAAAAAAGTAGAAAGATTTCACAGAGACACATACTGCAGCCACCATATTGCCTGAGTCAGGAACCAAAAAAATCTGCTAAAGTATGAAGAGAGAATGGAATGGAAAAATACTGGGGTTTTTTATGTCACTTTATCATAAAACCTACTGAGATGAACATTCTGACTTTGCATTCAAAACATGCTATAATTGCAAACAGATTCTTTTAAAGGAAGGAAAAAGACAGAGAACATATTAAATACCTGCTGATCACAGCAGGATCATACTTTGCTAGCTTCCAATCTACACAGTCCTGTTATCACAGATCAATTCTTGTATACCTTAATTCAAGCAGTGCACATCATTAAGCTGTTCCTATACCATTAATGCTACTCTAATTACTCTCTAAAACCACTATTCCAGCAACATACATTTATTTCTCAAAACATGTCCCACCTCACAAAATAGTGACCAAACGAGAGCTTGTAGATTCATTTTATGTATTTATTTAGATATAAAACTCCCATGCCAAAGAGCGCCCCTCCAGAATTCTTAGCAGAGATTTTGAGATACAACACAGGAGACTTATATGTTCCAAGCAGCAGAAGCCCTTCTCCTTTCCCACCCCCACAGCCATGTCTCACACTAATACTCATGCCTTAGGTCATGTCTACCCTAGGGAGTTCACAGTGATGCAGCTGTACCGATGCAGCTATGCTGATGTAAGATCTGTAGTGTAGCTGCTCTGTGCCGATAGCTATGCTGGTGGGAGAAGCTCTCCTGTCGACACAGCGCTGTCCACACCCGCGCTTATGTTGGCGTAACTTGTGTCACTCAAGGGGGTGGATCGTTCACGCCCTGAGTAACCTAAGTTTTGCTGACAAAACTGGCAGTGTAGGCATAGCTTAAGCAGCAGCAGCTGGCAGGCTTCCTAGCAATGAAAACTGCCCACACCACACCATAGCTGAAGAGTCTGTGTTGGGGCCTCCTGGAGCCTGAGAGGAGGCAGCACCAAACTGTCTTTAAGTCACCAATGAACTCTAGTGACTCTGGGCTGGGCCATGGTGGGAGATGGTGCAGGTCACGGAACCCCTCTTAGACCCCTAGGTGTCTAAGGGCTGGTCTTCCCAGATGTGTTTGCTATAGAGCACTGGTTTTCAAACTGTAGAGTGCACCCTCCTTGACGGTGAGAGGAGGTTACTGGGAGGCGACTGTAGCTGGCCTGGTGTCCGAGTCGCAATGGGGAGAAAGCACAGAGTCCACAGTGGTCAGGAAAGAGGGGGGAATGCAGCCCGCTGCTCTCCTTTTCCTCCCCTCCCTGGCTGCTGCTGACTCCCTGCATGCTCTCCCCACAGCTTGGCCTGAGCACAGACCCGCAAATTTTAAACCCTCGAGAGCCTACAGGAGCGAGAGGTTCTGGGCAGGGCAGGCATGCTGCCATGGCCTTCTTGGAGGATGGAATCAGGCAGATCCTGCCACCACCCTGAGCGTGAAGACTGCCCGCTCCCCTCAGTGAGTCATTTCCTGTCCCAAATAGGTGGGAGTTTGGGGGCAGAGGAGGAGGCTGATATGTGACTCTCACAGAGAAGGGGGCACAGCAAAAAATGTTCTAGATAGCCCTCCCGTCTTAAATACACTGCCTTCTACTCCTAACTCACCTCCTATGTAACCTATGCCCTATCCAGAGCCTGCACTTGGTAAATCTTCCCTGACTGAGTAAAGAGCTTTCATGGTCCATTTTCCATTGCTGAATGTCAACAGATTCAAGTTATTTTGGATCAAATGGCAGAGCATTCAAAGTAAAGGGGCCCTGATGGAGAACACCAACCTAACATGTGTTTTCATATACTAAACTTCTTTCTCTAAGACAAATTTCTTATATTTTATATCCCCTTCTTTTCAATGCATTCAAGTGATGTTTGCAACTCACAACTAATTTGTTATGGGCTATAGATGGATACATTTGAAAAAGCTCAGAGTGAGTCATGCTCTACATTCCTTATGAAATGCATACTCAACAAAGCTCCCATTGTGCTCAGCGTAGATTTTGCCTGATTAAGGATGGAATATGAACTGCAGAACTTGGTCTATGGTACTCAAGTTGTCTTCACAACATAGCTGTGATCCAAGAATAAAGCTGGTTGAAATCTACCCAAAATTTGGAAAAAAATTCCAAATGATAAAAGTGGGAATTAAAAAAATAAATCATGTTTTTTCCCCCTCTTTTTTCAAACAGCTTTTATCAAAAATATGTCTCTGTTAAAACTAGAAACTTCCTCCTGAGTCAAGCCTGCTTCTATTAAAGCCAGTAGCAAAACTCCAGTTGATTTCAGTTGGAGGTTGTGTGCCTGTCTTGGAGTAACAGCTGTTTACCTGACCTGATAAAAACAAAGGGTCTGATTCGCCATTGTCCTGCCCCTTGTGTCATCATTTTCACTGATGCAAAGTGGGTATAACATGCTATGGAATCACCACAGGAGTGTTTTATACCCTCTTTGCACTGGTGTAAGTGAATACACAAAGTGAGGTCACTCTTGTTAGCCCCGCTGAACCATTTCAATGAGCAGTGAGCTAGGACTTTATTCAGCAGCAAAAGTGTCAGTGAAGATTTTGAGTGTAGAACCGCTCTTACTAGGTGGTGCTGTAAGAGGCACTAGGAAAAGGGCTCTGCAGATCACTGGTTGAACTGGAAGAAAATATTTTAACTTCTAAAGTGTTATAACCCTGGGTGAAGGTAGGCAGGGCTAGTGGCAAGAGCTTGGGAACCAAAGCTAGGGGTCAGAGCTAATGTCAGAGTCAAGAAGCCAGCTGAGAGGTATACCAAGGGTCAATACCAGGTATCAGGGTTGGTGTGGGGGGTCTAGTGGTCAATCAAGATTAAGTCAAAGCCAAGGTCATACCAGGAATTCAGAAGCAGGAGAGCCATACAGCTGGTTAGAAATCCACCTAGTTGCATGGATACTTCCTGGGATGATTATGGAGGATCAAGGAGCAATCAAGACACTTGTCGGTTGGATCACTTGAGGTGGAACTTCATGCGGTATTCAGCCTCTGTGGGCTGAGGGTTACAGGTAGAAACTCGATTAGCGCTGTCATAGGGTGCAAGCATAAGGCAGTTGGTTGCCTAGTAGTGCTATAGGCCTGCATCCAAGTCCTGCCAATCCAAAGAATTCAATGAAATGGACCCATTTTACATATGGCAAAACAGAGAATAAGAGACAGAATCTGCTCACTTACTAACACTAAATGGTACCTGACTCCTCGAGAAGCTCAGTGGGATGACGTCCAGACAACTTCCAATGCAGATAAGGGCTGCAGAATCTGTCCCCCTGTTGATTTTCCCAGGGTCACATGGAGCCAGGAATAGGTCCCTAGACTCCTGCCTAGAACTGGGCAAATGGACACAATTTTCAATTTCATGAAACTTCAGATCAAAATGGTTGCTGTTGTGTTGTGTGTTACATCACCCAAACTATGCTTCAAATGGATATTTTTGTCCCTTTTTAATGCAAAAAAACCACACTTTCATGCAAATGACAGGCCTGTTGCCACTTGGAAAATGGCAAATGGGATTTTAAAGAATTTGGGCCCATTTTTGTGTTTACGGAGAAATGAGGAAAAACAAGAATTTTGAAGAGGTTTGCATTTGCCATTCTTGGCTTTGACACCAATTCTGTGGGAGCCAGGGAAGTTAATCTTTTTTATTTCAGTCACCCTTTGTATAGTGATTCCATTGATAAATTGTTTATAAAGGGTAAATAACCCTGGATTATAATAACCATCTATAACACATACTACTCATGTCTGCAACATGCCTGTAATGTCTATTAATAATTTATTAACTCTTTATAAATGGAACTTTAATATAAAGAGTGACCTTTATGTCTATTACAGTAGGAACACCAGTCAATGACTGGTGCCCGGCTGCTGTAGCGTACAGACGAGTAAGAAAGAAGTCGGCTTCTATCCCAGAGAACTTACAATCTAAATGACAGACAGGACAAGACAGATGGACAAAACAGACAAACAGAATGGGGAAGAGTGGGAGACTGAGGTAACAAAAGAAAGAGTACTGTGACTTGATTTCCCCACCTACAAAATGGGGATAAAACTGTCAGACCTCACAGAAGTGTTTTGAAGTTACATCCATCAAGGTTACTGAAGCACTCTGAGGTTCCTGTATGGAAGCTGCTGTTGAAGGACAAAGGTAATTTAATTATGACAGTTTTGCAACCTACTGGTCCTAAGGCCCAGTCCCTCTGCTCTAACCACTCCTTTCCAAATTGCAATTTTTCTTTACCTAGTACATTCTTGATTGAAATTTGAATGGATGGAAAAAATGACACGGAGAGGTATTTGCTAAGTAAGGATATAACTGCTGAAATGTCTTAGAATTTTTACATCTTTTGAAAGTGTACTGTGGTGGTCTGAGTCTAAATCTTCCAAACTCTCCTCCAGACTATCTTATAATGGTGGTATAAATAACTGACTGCATTCTGGTCTCTTTAAACACATTAATGTGATTCTGATGGTCTTATGTGGACATTTGTTTTTGCATAGGACACTGCTCTTGGTTTATCTTTTGCAGCTTCGTGGTTTATAACTGAGCGAGCAATTTAAAAATCTAAATCTGATAACTTGGGCCCATCTCTGGGTCAGATAGTGCTAAACGGCAGGAAATCCTGTGGGGGGGGGTGTGCATGATGGGAAGAAAACAAAACCACCTCCAAATTCTTCCAGTGGCTAAGAAGGCCTTTTGCCCAGACATCATGGATCCCTGATGGCTGCATACATCTCAGAAGAAGCCACTGGAGACACAGGCCTATCCAACACCAACTACAGAACTCACTGCCTCTTACTCTGGAGTCCTCCAAAAGTAGCTGTTCCTAGGAGCCTGGAATGAAATAACAGGCACGGAGGATTAATGCACCCTGACATTATATTTCCATATGCATGTATTCCTCACTGGCAGCAAGAAGGCATTATGTTTACCATCCATCCCAGGCCACCCCCTGCTCAGGCATAGATCACTGGGGCTGGCAAATTGCCCTCCACTAAGTCTTAGGCCTGTGCCACATATATGGCTAACTCCTCCAGTCAACCTTAGGGATAGGATGGCCTCACGAGAGCTGTCTCTGTGCGTAGCCTCAGAGGACGATCGGTCTCTCACACAGCTGAACCACTGTAGTTACTGCACACTGGGAAATCAAAAAAGTAGCCTTAAATATGACAGCAGAAATTACAGAACTGGTCCAAATCCTAATGACATCAAGGGGAGCCATTCCAATGATTTAGTGGTCTCTGAATCAGGTGCCACACAAACCCAGATCTCAGAAAGATTTGCAAATGTGGATCAATTCTTTCTTTTCCCTTACAAATGAGCCACTTTCTCAGTTCCCTTGTTAGGACCATAGATGTCATGTGAAGCCCTTGCCAGAGCCATGTTATAAACCATTATTCTTCTTTGCTAATACCAAACATTATGAAGTTTGACCTGTGCACAGCCTGGACATGTGGGACAGATGCATTTAGACTGTATGTTCATTGAGTCTACTCATTTAAACCCATCAAATATTCACGAGTCAGTGAGTAAGAGCCGGGAGAGGGTTATGAATGACGGTGAAAGTTTAGATTTAAGAAATTAGAAGGCTGGGAGAGCATGAGAGACAATCTTTTGGGCTGGATGACAGAGAGTGCATTCCTGGGGGAATGCCAGTTGCGTGTAATCCCAAAGGTGTTCATGAGAGCACCTTTTAATAACTTGCTGTATAATTGAAAAATAATGAATATATATCTCCCACTAGGCACAGCAAGGCATGCACAAAGCAAGCAGGATGCTGCTTCTAAGCCAGTTGCAGCTTAGAACAACCTTGACACTGGCTCCACTGGTGACTGGACACTGCTGGAACGCAGTCTGGTCTGATCAACCCCTCCACTGCAGCAGGGTTGGGGCTGTTGGAGCTGGCTACGTAGGTTGTGTGCCACCTAGGAACTCTGCCTAGCCAACAGTGCCTTGGAGAGGTGACCCATCGGTTTCTAGCCCCTTTGCACCACTGGAGTGACAAAAAAAGGAAGAGAATCTAGAGAATCTTTTGTTTGATGCTACATAAGACTGAAAACCCACAAAAATGGCTCCAACGTTACTTGCAATGTAATCCCAATGACAGTTCAGAATGTTACAACAAGGCCAAACTCCGGATATTTCTAACAAAGCGCTAAAGTGGAAAGTGTATTTCAATAGAGTCCGGCTAACATTCAAACAATACTGTAATATTCTGGGCAAAATTCTACTGTTTTAAAGGGACTCAGAAGTATTCGAGTGTCTGGGAACGCAGCTAATTAGTATTTATTTACATTATCACTACAGCTAGGACCGCATTGTACGAGGTGCAGTCCAGACAGGTCAAAAAGGCATTTCCTGCCCCAAAGAGCTGCCGATCCAGCCAGTTTCCCATGTCCGGAGAATCCTTGGTCACCCACTACCGCCCCAGCTGCCTCACACCTTCAGTGGTTCTCCCATGTTCCCTAACAAAGATCTGCCAGAGATATAAAGAAGGCGGTCTCCTAGGGAGGAGCTGCTGCAGTGTGCAGAAAACAACTCTCCACTTCCTGAAGGAATGCTCCAAAGGTGTGCACTTTTGTTTGCTTATTGGGCACTGTGGCCCTTGCTTAAATATGCAGCCTTAGAAACTCAGAGCCTTTACAGAGGGACTTTATTTTGTTATGACTTCTAAAAGAAACCAACGAACAGGCTTCTTTGCCAACAGTATTTGTTTGTTTGGTGCCAGACAAGGGGGTTCTGTTCGAGGGAAGACCAGGGGACAGGGCTCTGCACTTCTCCTCTTGCCAATACCTGTTAAAAGCACCATTTAGTGTCCTAAGGTCCTGCCCATAAGTAGCTTTCCCTGCCCTGCTGAGTGGAAATCATTATTTGTTCTGAATGCTTCTTGCAGATGTTTTCTTTGTGCTTCCACAGTCTGTCTACAAAGCAAAAACAAAATACAACCCCCCCTCCAGCCCCTAACAGCTGTTTGTTTAATTGGCTACAGGGGCAGTCTCCAGTCTGGTGGTTATCTGCCGTGTTTGTGTACACAGAAGGCTTTTAGATTTGCAAGTGGAGGAGCTTCCTCCTCAGAGAGACCAGGTGCAGTTCTTTTGCAGCTGGTTGCCAGGTTACCCTCCCAAACAGTGTTGGTGACCAGGGAGGCCACTGGAAGTTCAGCGGGCAGGCAAGTGGTGCGGTCTCCATGGAACTACTTACACTGCACCACAACGTGGGATCTTTGCTCTGGTCTCCCGATGTTGGTAATTCTACCTTGGAAAATACAATGGTGCGACAATTTGTTCCCTCCAGCAAACACATTTCAACCAGAAGAAAACGAATCACGTTGTTGCAGAGTGTGGCCAGGATTACGACTATTCACGCAGTTCTAGTATCTCAGCTACCAGCAGCCAAAGCTCATCGGGCAGGCCCCAAAATATCATGAGTTAAAAATCACCAGACTTTTAAAAAATTATAGATTTGAGGTTCTTTTCCTTTGCTTTCTGTCTCTGAGCTGTTAGGGTGCACTTGTGTCATGTTCTCAAGCCTTTTTCTGCAACCATGAGGGCTAGGAACTTAAATCCTTTGAAAAAATGAAAGCTGAAATTCACATGTAATCACATGAATCCAAGGGCTGGGACTTTAAGAAAATCACCAAACATTGCAAGACCCACAGTAAAATCACAGGAGTTAGCAACAGTGCCATTGATCACTGATGACAGACGTTTCGACATTTACCCCCCCCAAAATTACATCACTTACATAGTATCTATCTAATAAAATGCTAGAATTGTCACTCTGCAGCCTAGAATCTCTGAGTCAGTGTGATGCAATAGAAACAGCTACAAGGATGGTTGAGGGCTCTTTATTGAGAATATCAGCAGGTTGAATCATCACTGTGATTCGCAGCCTACTATTGCCCAGTTTTTAATTTCTCAGTCTTCAGCTTTTTTATACTTTATGAATTACATCTGTATGACAGTCCCGGCTTTCATCTTGTTGTGGCAGTGAACAAACGCAGAACAAACTAACAAAAATCCTTCCCCTTCCCCCCCTGCACCAGAACAACCAGTTCCTGCCCCAAAGATCTTACATGTACCATAAAAGAGCTTTCAATTTAACGCTGTAATCCTACAAGATGCTGAGTGCCTGCAGCTCTTATTCAAGCCCATTACAGCTGAAGGTGCTCACACAGGATCCAGCCCCTTATCAAAAAGTCAAAGCCATGCCAAATTCAGTGTTTCTTCTGCTTTGGGATTCATGTAAATACTTCTTTTGGTTGTATGGATGGCTGCATGGATTTGAAGGCCTTCCAAATCTCAAAGCAAAGCAAAGTTGAAACACTCACATTTTACCCAGTATTATATTTAAGCTCTGCTAAACTATGGATTTCAAATGATTTAAGAAGCAAAATTATAAATCAGCTCAGTTTCTCCCAAAAGGTTAGTCACGAAGAGTGATTCTTCCTGGAAACTTGGTCTGAGTGTTGAGTTTGTAATGAAATAGGAAGCCAAAGTTGTGTGTGTCTGGAAATAGATAGCTGGATAGTGTACTCACACATTTCACACTGCTAATATAGATACACATATCTATATCTAGTGGTTTAAAATACATATATACACACACTATCTATGTACTGTAGTAATCATCCAATGTGACAAACTGCAGAGCATATGGTAGACTGTATTTAAATTGCAGCCTAATGGAAGCTTTGTGCTTCCATGATGAATCCTGTCTCTCTGAACGTGGGGTTTCTTGCAAGAGCTATGTTGCCAGTGGCTTCCCAGATGGCTAATTCCCCCACAGTGCCTCTCAGGGTAGAGTTAGATGACACTGAGCAAAGTGGGATAAATTAACGCTCAGCAGTATTATATTGCTTGCTAAAGTTCCAGGGATTTTGGGGTGATAGGAAAACGGTGTAGAGAAAGGCCGTAGGTCCTCAGCACCAATCCTCTCCTGCCTCAGACATGTACCTAATACCCACTGAAAGGAGGGGTTTCTCCAGGGTCAAAGGGCCCTGTGCATACCAGCACAGATTCGCCAACCCCAAGCATTCAATATGAGACATTTTAAAAAATATTTTTATGTTTAAACATCATGCACAATTATTTGCCTTTTAGCTTTTGAGCCTCAAGGAGTCACATTTTCAACGTCTCTCTGCAACCACAAAGGCTAGAAATTTACTTTTTTGTTTTGTAAATGTTAAGTTGAGAGTCTCATGTAACCACATGCTTCTGAGAGCTAGGGCTGTAAGAAAAAAGTCTAATGACTGTGAGACTCATCAGAAAAATCACAACTGCTGGAAACAGAGAGATTGTGAAGGAACAGGGGTTGTTAGGTCCATAATCAGTAAAACTAAATGAAGAAAATAATCCTCTTTTTACCTTTGGATAATTGAGAAACACTATGATATTTGTATAGCATTGAGAGCCAGGCACTGATTTTTACTTTGCGGAATAGATGGCTTTTAACATGTCTGATTTGCATAGGGTTTTTTATTTTGTCCCACATACGTAGCATTCTTTATGTAACATCCCTCTCTCTTGCTATTAAAACAGAAGCTTTAGTTGTAGGTATAATAGCATTTCAAGTCTGTTGTAGCTACAGGATAGGATTATTTTTCAAATGAATACACAAAATGGCTATGTACTGTACAACATAGCGAGTCATTGAAAAGGCAGAGAAGAGCCAGGATTTTAGGAGTATCCTGTTAATGCCGCTCACCCTGAAGAACTTAAATGATGAGTGCTATGGGTTTAGATTTCCAGTTTCTTTTGTCTGGATCAATTGTTGTCAGCATTTTCCGCACCCTCTCCTTTATCTCATAGTCATCTTCTGTGCTTTCATTCAGCTATAACTTCAGATAATGGCTTCCACCAGGGATTTCCCCTCTGTTCCCTCCCGCCCCCTTTTCAGTGCAGAGAAAGAAGCTAAATAAGAAAAAAGGCTTCGGACAAATCTATGAAACTCAGGTTAGTGACTTTAAAAAACAAAACAACCCCCCCTACTAAACCCCTTTAACCCTCTACCCCCCCAAAAAGTTCTCTAGAAGTGAAACTAGTAGTTAATGGTAATTTACTAGTTTGTTTCCAGTCCCCATAGTAACTACCCTAATTATCATGACAACAAACAAATATTTTCCATCTTTCTGGTCCTAAAATTCACATATTTATGCTGCTCTAATAACTAACGACAGTAGCAGTTCCCCAGCTGTTGCACACAACATATTTTCATTGCACCTCCCAAAATATGCTGTTGGAACCTAATAAATAATAATGAAATAGGTGATTCTTTTAAAATGATTGCATTTCATTTAGTAACACAAGTACTTTAACAGTAAGTAGTATATCGCGAGGAAATAGCGTTTCAGCCAGAGATGGTTGGTGAATTTACTGGCATGGCTTATCAGCATGTCTGACAGAATGAGAAATTAAAGAGCTGTTTAGCATGTGCCTGAATATCTGTCAGAGGCATATTATGTGATTAACTTATGACTGTAAGGAAAATAAATGCCTTTAAAAATTATTGTAATGGAATTTTCTCTCAGATCATGCAGCTATTTGCCTCTTTTCACCTTGATCTGTTCAGCAATGTTATTTACATGTTTCATAATTTGCTTCCCCATGTGACTTTTGTTTGGTAGTTTGGTCATGTAAATTGTGTAATATGAACACACAGCCCTTTACTTCTGTTTGCTTGTGCAGTGTGAGCTTCACAAAGGGTATTTATGGTTGAGTGCCAACCCATCTCTGCAGACTTAAGGCAAACACTCCATAGGAGGAGTGGTCTTGAGGTGGTGGTGGAGAGAGAGGCAGGGAAAGAGACCAGCTGGGGATTAAAGAGAGCAGCTGGGCACCCAAAAGAACTCAGGTTGGCAATATTTTCAAGAGGATGACTGGAGTTTTGCAAACACACTGAACCTTGAATCTAAGGCCATGCTTGACTGGGTTGCAGGTCAGAGGCAAATATATTGCTAAATTCTATTTGGTGGCTCCTTGGCTCTGGGCACAACAAGATGTTCCTGCACTGCAGTTTTGAATGATCTCATGCTGTCTGGAAAATGCTTCATTTGCATTCTGGATTGGAATCAAAGTTGGTACAGAGAGGAAGTATTTGTCATTCCTGATTTTTTTGACACTGTCCAGTTCAGTTTACCAAATGTTGACATGGTAATTGAGGGAGAATCTGTTGTGTTAGCTTTCAAAGGGGACAATCAGGGAGCAATTTCCATTGCAATCGGAAATGAACTTGCATCCAGGCAAACTCCCTTCTATTTTTATAGAATACACCAGCCATAAACTATTGACTCAGCACCTGTTCCAACACTAGATATTATGCAAATGCAAACCAGGAAGGAACTGACCAACTTCACATGGCCATTGTCACGTTCGTTTTAAATGGCTAATGGCCAACTCAACCACCTGCCATTTGGTGAGTCACACTGCAATATTAAATAGACTGAAAAGCCAGAGTCCAACTGACAGCAAAGTGGTTGCTTACACTGGACGAGAAAACAAGCATCCTAGGAATGGAAAATTATTCCTTTTTTTCCCTGAAGTTTCTTATCCTTTGTCCCTGCTAGAAAGTTACCACCAACTGAGCCATCTGCTCATTGTCCTTAAGCTCTTCACCAGGTCTTTTAGAGCCCCTTCCTCTGTTCCTTTGTACAATGCAAGATATGGCCCTTGGGAATTAATTCATTTAACCTTGTACGTCATCCTACCCGAGGGCTATGATGTTTGCCAGGGCCAGATCCTTTGGGCTGATGGCACAATATTCGGGCTTCTGACATTTTAATGCTTTGTATGGATTTTTATCATGTGTGTTTGACTGCCTGGTGATAAAACACCTGCCTTGCAGCTCAGGACCAGGTGAAAAAGATGTAAGAAAGGAGCATAAGAACATAAGAATTGCCATATTGGGACAAACTAATAGTTCATCTAGCCTAGTATCTGGTCTACTGACAGTGGCCATTGCCGGATGCTTCAGAGGAAACAAACAGAACAGGGCAATTATTGAGTGATCCATCCCCTCTAATCCAGATCCAGCTTTTCGCAGTTGGGGGTTTAGGGACACCCAGAGCATGGGGTTGCATCCCTGAACGTCTTGGCTAATAGTCACAGATGGACTTATGCTCCATGAACTTATCTCATTCTTTTTTTGAACCTAGTTATACTTTTGGACCTCAGTGAGTTCCACAGGTTGACTGTGGGTTGGGTGAAGTACTTTCTTATGTTTGTTTTAAGCCTGCTGCTTGTTAATTTCATTCGGTAACCTGTGGTTCTTGTGTTATGTGAATGGACAAATAATACTTCCCTATTCACTTTCTCCACACCATTCATGACTTTATAGACCTCTCTCATATCCCCTTCCCCACCATCAGTCATCTCTTTTCTAAAAATGAATAATGCCAGTCTTTTAAATCTCTCCTCATATGGAAGCTGTTCCATACCCTCAATCATTTTTGTTGCTCTTATTGGTATCTTTTCCAATTCTAATTTATGTTTTTTGAGATGGAGGTGACCAGAACTGCACACTGTAGTCACGGTGTGGGTGTACCATGGATTTAATATAGTGGCTGTATGATATTTTCTGTCTTGTATTCTATCCCTTTCCTAATGGTTCCTAACATTGTTACCTTTTTTACTGCCACTACACAACTGAGCAGATGTTTTCAGAGAATGCTCCATGATGATTCCAACATCTCTCTTTTGACAGCTAATTTAGACACCATCCTTTTGCATGTATGTAGAGTTGGGATTATGTTTTCCAATGTGTATTGCTTTGCATTTAGCAACACTGAATTTCATCTGCCATTTTGCTGAGCGTTCCCCCTCATAAGGAAAAGTATTAGAGGGGGCCCCGTTTATGGAGCAGAGAAACTAACAGAATGACAATCAAATCTTTATACAGTAGAACTTCAGAGTTATGAATACCAGAGTTATGAACTGACCAATCAACCATACTACCTCATTTGGAACCAGAAGCATGCCATCAGACAGTAGCAGAGACCCTCCCCTCCCGCCCCAAAAAAGGCAGATGCAGTTCAGTGTTAAATATAAACTACTATAAAAATACAGGGAAAATTTAGAAAAAGATTTGACAAAGTAAGGAAACTGTTTCTGTACTTCTTTTATTTAAATTAAGATGGCTAAAAGCAGCATTTTTCTTCTGCATAGTAAAGTTTCAAAGCTGTATTAAGTCAATGTTCAGCTGTAAACTTTTGAAAGAACAAGCTTAACATTTTGCTCTAAGTTACGAACGTTTCAGACTTATGAGCAACCTCCATTCCCCAGGTGTTCATAACTCTGAGGTTCTACCGTGTATTTATGAATCCAAAATAAAATTGAACATTTTTATTTTCATAGTACCTTGCTAAAATTACCGATAAGCACTTCAACTCTACATAAATGGGTGTTATAAAAGCCTAAACACACCGACAGAAAGTTGACATGCATACACCCAATTCATACACACTCTGGAATCCTCTCTAGCCAGCTTTTCCTTCAATTCTATTACCCTAAAATTCCTCAGCCGCAGTCTGTTTTCAAGTTTCAAAGTATTGACATATCCACTGTCTAGAGATATTTTACTGAATTTATTCCAGATTTATTCTCCAGTTCACTTAACCCAGCTCCCAGGTCGTCAGCTTTTATGCTCATGCTGGACAAAGTACTTCAGAAATCATGACACAAGTTCAGGTCAGCTATGTGATTATCAAAGGGGTGCCACGCTCAGAATAGTGCCAGAAAATCTGAAGAAGACTTTTGCAGCAGTTGATGTTTCCTCAATGTGTTACTCATTTTCATAGGGTTTCAGAGAATACACCCAATAGATATGGAGGTTTCCAAAACCTGTATCTACAATAAAAGTGGAGAGGGATAAATGACTTCACCATAGCGTAGGCCTCATAATGTGATTTTTTTCTAAGTTGTGCCCATGACCACCACTTTTCTGACATTCTTCTGGTATCTATGGAAAAAATGTTGGGGTTTACTTGAGTGCTTATAAGCCTTTGTGAACCGTAAACAAACCACGCACGTCTTCTGCTTCGTATATCCAGATTCACATATCTTGTTATCTAGATCACTAAAGTGACTGATACTGTTTTAGGCAATAAGAACATAATATTTGCCATACCAGATCTGACTTACTGGTTCAACTAATCCAGGATTCTTCCTCCAGTCAGATGCTTCAGAAGACAACAAATCCCCTGTAGAGTACACCAAACCAACTGGGCCATGCTGTACATTGAGAGAAAAAAAAATCCTTTGAATCATTCAGGTGATCAGCAAGCATCCCACAACCTGACATTATATTATTCAATATTCTAGCAAGATATTAGCGGTGCTAAAATTAACCAGACCCTTTTAAAGTCCAGCAAACAATATTCGTCTTCATGATTTCAATAGGGATGAATGCCACATTTTGGCTACACGGGCATGAGGGAGAATTTCCTTTTATTGGTTTCTAATTTGCTGCCCTGTCAGTTTTGTGCATTGTCTTCTTGTGCTTAAATTGTACCAAAGCAGCTATGAAAACTCTGAAACTCTGATAGCTTGGGTCAAATGGGCAAAGCTCAACATTGTTAGATGGTGCTACATTATTATTTGTTTGTGTCACCATAGCATCTAGAGGCCTTGTTCAGATATGAGGACACCATTGTGCTAGGACCTGAACAAAACCAATAATTTTACTAACCCAAAGCAAAAATGTCACGTTTGTAATGAATTTTAGTGTTTGTTAACACTTATCTGGTTTTGCTTTCCATTTTGGTGAATCCCTAGATATTAGTTATGCAAATACAACCCTAAAACTGACTCAGTGTTGGTTTTCTTAGTTCAGAAGCAGTGAAAGGCCCCAAATCTTCATAGGCAGAAATCATAAAGAAGGACATTGGGATTTCCAGGCAGGAAAGGTAACAAGCTTTTACTCCATTGAAGCTGCACTCCTTGAAAACTGCACTCATCAAGGTCTCTAGCACCTTCTTCCCGGCCAAGTCCCAAGGTCTATAGTCCATTCACACCAGGAACCTTGTAGCCTCATTGGTGGTTGTATTAAGCATCATGACTCTCCTCCTTCTTTTTGTCTTATTTCCTTTCTGGTAAGTCTGTCAAGGAAAGATGCTGACTATCTTATCTGTATTGTGAGGTGCTTAGTATCCTCTTAATAGCATTGTAAATTGATAATAGTACGTGGGAAAGGGCCCCTATGAAATTCAGGCTCTGGGAACTGAATGACAGCTGAAAGACTCAGGAACCTGAGGGATGGGATAACAGGACAATATGGAACACAGATAAATTGGGGCTGTAAAGTGAACTGAGAAATGCTGAAAAAGTTAGGAATGGGACCAAAGGGTACAGGGATGTGGCCTGATTTGGCTTCATGGAATTACAATTTGATCTTTTCCAGAGACACTGGAAACTAAAACTGATGCAACTGGATTTTGTATCATCCAGGGGATTTTATGAGAATTGGGTACATTTCAAGGTAAAGTATTTTGCTCTGAAAATCTCAGCTTTAATTGAATATTTTTATTTTCAGCTCTTTCCATGTTATTAAAGTTCAAGAGAAGAAGGCAGCATTTCTTGTGTACGTTTCTTTTATTAACCACCACCAGGAAATTTTAGCCCTAGGAGGAACACATGGGGGAATATTGGAAAAAGAAGGAAGAACTGTATCATCCAGTATTAGCTGCCTTTTGAACACTGTATCACAAAGAAACCTTCCTAGCTCTTCTCCTTCCCAGACTAACCTTTCCTGCCCAGGATTTTTCTATAACTAGAGCTGGATTCAGTAACTCAGATAATAAGCATTCATTCATTATTCATCCATTCAGGATCATGTCATTATAATATTGTCAGAGTCTGAAAAGGCTTAGTGAGGAGTCACTAACACCAGGACGTGGCGTATTGTAGAGAATAGTAATTATTTTTTATGCTTAGGAAGCTAAAATAAACATAGAAAACAACAAAAGAGTGGAAGAAGTTACCTGCTGATATACAAGAACACAAAGAATTGCTTTTCCTTTTGCACAGGGCTTGCTACCAAAATTCCTTGTGCCTCCAGTACAGACACAACTCAGACAGGAAATAGTTCTTTGAACCACCACCACCACCTCCACAAGCCCATTCTTTATAGCCATGAAATTACCCAGAATCCCACACCTTAAAGAACTAGCCTTTCCCCTCTACATAAAGTTGAAGATAAATGTTAAGCCAGGGATGGCAGATGTACGCAGTGTAACAGAGGGCATCTTGAGCATGATAGACAAGATACAGTCCATGGCACCACTCATAGAATGGCCACTCATATATGGCCCAATTGCAGAAATAACACTCTGTAGGAAAAATACAAATGAAAACAATATATACTATGGCATAATTACAGAAGGGGTTAAACTTCAGCTTCCCCTTCCTCTCCCTTTGCACAGGTGCCAGGGGAAGAGTTAGGCTCCTGGTCACAGTTACAGATTGGAGGAATGCCCAGGAGAGAAGATCAGTCAACTCAATCACGTGCTAGGTTGGTGATTTTTGTTGAGGCCAGATCTCCTGAGTCCGAATTCAGTGAAAACTAAATTAAATGATCAATAGAATTCTGTTGCATCATTTCTGCAGTTTACGAGCATCCATCAGCCTGTGGGCCACATTGAGCAGACCATCACAAAGCCAAAAGTGAAAATAAATTCCATTATCAGGATTCAAAACCGTGTGGTAGTTACCATCTCTTGCCTGTTACAGGGAAGCCCACTTATCAGAGAAGGGAACAAATAAAGTAGTAAAGCTTTCTAGATGTGACTGGGCACATGTTTGCATAAAAAGAGAGACAAACAAGCAGATAGAGAGAGAAGAAAGTTAACACATTGTATAAGTGTTTAGAGAAATTAAATCGCCACAATCTTTCTGGGCTTTGGGGGCAGCTGTACTTACTGGCGTAGGACATTGCTGGTACAATGGACCAGATCTTGTACTGTGTGAATAGGTGCAGATCCACTTACTTCAGCAGAGCAATACACTTTTACATCAGTTGTGGACTGGGTCCATTACCTCCCCAAACAATGAAAATGCAAACTCCCAGAGACTCAAACAGATCTTCCTAAAGGTGTGGAATCTGTTTATAATGGCTCTTCCCAATGTGTTTCCTAGCAGATGCTGAAGAGTTTGCATGTTAGCATAACTCAGGGACACTCAAGAAAGCAAAGAACATTTGCTGGCTAGCAAAAGCGAAATCTGCATTCCCATGAATATTGCATGCGTGCAAACAATGTCGTGAGATAACATACAATACTACTGCATACATCCAAGAAGACACCAGAGATATAAAAGCACAGCGTACTACTACTCTTATATATATATGTATAGGATAAAATAAACCCAGGATGGGAAGATTGTCTCACAATCATCCTTGAAGCCAGAATCCCTCTTAGAATGTGAGATAGCAATAGCTTTAAATATACTATTTCTCATGATCTTCTACTAAGTCTATTTGCTCAGGAAATGGTCATTAAACCCTCCTATTCTAAAAGATTCCAAAAGAAAACAAATACAGCTAGATACAAACTGATGGAGGAGACCGACGTTCTACAATGACTTTTCAATCCCTTGTTTACCGCAATGGATTTGCTTTTTCAAATGCTGCTGCACATGGGGCTGGGATCTTTAGTCAACTAGCTGTGATGTCTCTTAAGTCTTTTCCCCACAGAGAATCGTGCAAATTCTTAGCCCAGCAGCATGCAAAAGTTCAGACTATTTTTAGCAATGAGCACCACTTTCCAGTTACCCAAGTCAAATTTCAGCTTCCATTTTTCTGCCCACTGGCTTCAGATCCGTTTAAACCCACATGTTTTTTTGCATCCTTTATCTCTATAGGAGAGGTGGGGCAGACATGGGTCCATTTCTGCTCTGGCATATTGCTGAAACTTCACATGTCAGCTATTTAATGGACTGTTTTTTGCAGCAGTGTCAGCATTAGCTTTGATGCTGCTGGGGCTGTCTCCTCTGCGGGGATTCCTTTGAAACGCTCCAGAGCCTCATGACAGCAAAGTTGCTGGAGATGGCACATCGGTTTGGAAGGTGGAGCACAATGCCATCCCTGGAAGCAGCCCTTGCCCAACCACGGGGCTGGCCCTTGGAAATGATGCCAGACTCAATTTGTGGTTTCTGTTACTGCCTAGCTAATGCCATAGAAACAGCTACGAGAGATGCTGGGACTTTAAATTTGCTAGTGCCAGCTGCTGCTGCCTCCTCTGTTATGAATACAGAAGAGGCTAAGGACCTGATCCTGTTTCCACAGGAATTAGTCAAGTCTCTCATTGCCTTTGGCACGAGTAGGAATACATCCTAAGTTAGGGAGTCTGGGATCTGATCTGCCTCATGTGAGCAGTGTGGCTGTAGTTTCCGTAGTAATAGATGCTCCATTGTAGTCACAGGGCTTTATAATCTGGGGTGGGAGAGGCAGCTGCACCTGCTCCTCCAGTTGTCGATTTGATAACATGCAGACTTCCCCAGCCTTTGGGAATGAAGCCTGTTGCCTGGCAGCTTCCTGGGTAGGAAAGCATGAGAGGGCACTTGCAGTCTGATGAAAGATTAGGACTGGTTTTCTCCTTTTCTCTTCTCTTTTGCCCGCCCCAATGTTTTTGATCTGTCTCCAAAACAATGACAAATAAAACCCCCTACACATCAATTACAGCCCATAATAATCATTCAGGCCCCTTACCCCACCTCCTTCCTTCCCTAAGGAAGCAAACACCATGTTCTTTCCTGCCATGCTCAAGCTAGTGTACAATGAATCTTCCTGTCTCCCTGCCTTACCAAAAGCTGCAGCATCCCTGCGCTTTCCTCCTCTTTTTCCTCCACTGAGAAACCAAGACAGCATCATTTACAAGACCACTATGTTTTTAAAGTGGTGATTTTGCTGATTTTTACACCATGGGAACAATGCTGATGCATAGTGTGCTATTTCCCACTAGCCTGATTGCACCCCCCTTGTTTTGATGGGTCAGCTCCTGTGAGTAACGATCACTGGGGTGAGTAAGTGGTGCATGTTCACAAGTTTGTACAGTGCCTAGCACAGTGCAGTCCTGTTCTAGGTGCTATCATAATACAAATGTATACATAATAATCCTACCTATTTTCTGACAAGATGGCAACTTGAACTGCCCCCACGCTCTCCCACCTTGTTATGAGTCTGAATGCTACATGTCACGAAAAGAGACGATCTCCACAGGACACGGAAGTTCTGGGATGTTTTGGTTTTTGGGTTTGGTTTTGTTTTTTTTGACAAGAGCTAGAGGTGCAAAAGAACAGCTTCATTGTGGGAAGGGATGGAGTTTTAAGATTTATAGCAAAAACGAATGCAACTGCCTAAAATGGATTTCTAAGCCTTGCTGTTTTGCATTGAGGATAGAAAAGCAAACTGATCTTTCCTGATTTTCTTTTCCTTATCAAACTTTCCCTTTTTGGTGGCAGCTGTAGTTGTTATGCTGCTCCTTTAATAATTACATTGTTTCTGTGTGGTCAAAAGGTGAATAAAAATGTTCAGCGTTTGGAAGGCGTACTGCTCGCTGCGGACCAGAGCTCATAATCCATATTAGAAACAGTAGTAAAATTAGAGACCATCTGGCCTATTTACCTGCTCATGGAGAAGCAGCGGTCCCCAGGCCAGCTGGAGCTCTGCTTGTCAACACTGTGGACGTCCCAAAAGCTGAGATTAATGGCCAGATGTTCGTGGACGTTCAGCATCACTACCCTCCGCTTCACAGTCCTCACACCTTTTTGTCACAGATTCAGTTGCCTTTAGGGCGGCTGGGATCACAGAAAAAATGACCACAAACAGACTTTCCTAGCTACACTTTGTTTCTTCCTTGAATAAGCTGATTTTACACAGCAGTCATGAAGGACTGGACTGTATCAGGGAAGCTGAGTGTCTGCTGAGACAGGCCTTAGGCAAATTGGAGTCTCAAAAGTAGATTGAATATTTTGAGGGCTGTACCTTTGACCCGGAGACCAAGCCTTGAACGATGCAGCACTCATCAGTAGCAGTTTTGTACCTATAATATCAACAATTCCTGTTCAGGCTGGAGACTCTTTTCTCCCTCACGCTTCCTGTTTCCTGTTCTGGAGGCCTATCACCTGCATTACAGAGCTAAAGAAACTCCAGGAGACAGGAGTTTGCATGTTATCTAAAGGCTATTTCAGTGGCACCGATTCCTTCAGGAGACAACTCCATTAGCAAGCGTGCCATGTCATGCCACAGGAGGACGTCTTCTGCAAAGCTGAGCTGCATTTGTTTTCTCAAGGCAAATTTTTGGCAAGTAGTGGGTGTGCCATCACAGCATGGGCCACCCTAGAGAGACTGATCTGTCATGTCATTCATTGGAAGGGAATCAAACAAAGAACCGGCCCGTATGTGACTTGGAAGGCGGGGAAGGGTTCACTCAGTCTGTGGGCTCTTCCATTAGCCATTTCCTTCTTTCTGGCGGTATAGAAATTTCTACCTCATGGGAAGCAGAATCCAATGACTGCTGAATGATCTTGACTTCTGCTGTAATCAGTGAGAGTTATCTGCTCAGCACCTTCCTGGATCAGGCCCATAGATAGCAAAGCAGGATCCTGTGAAAATCCTTGGGTAACTACGTACCGTACCTGGACAATCCAGGGTTTCTTTCAGAATAGTAAAGGAGGAGAGCTCCCCGTAACCTTAAACCTGTTTTCACAGATTCATAGATTCCAAGACCAGAAGGGAACACTGTGGCCATTTAGTCTGACTTCCTGGATAACACAGGCCAGAGAGCTTGCCCCAAATAATTCTTCTTTGAACTACAGCATCGGTTTTTTTACATCCAATGCCAACTTAAAAATTGCCTGGGGTGGAGAATTGGTAAATTGTTCCAATGATTCATTGCTTTCATGGTTAAAAATGTACACCATATTTTCAGTCTGAATTTGTCTTTGGCAAAAAAGACATGGAGACTTAGTAACCTCCCTGTATCTTGATCAAGAATCCAGATGAACAAGGGGAAAAAATCCCTTACTCCGTCGTCAGGGTCAGCCATCTTTCTTTTTGAAAAGTAGAAGCCAACCAGGATTGGCATGGCTCGTTAGTTTCCTATATTCTGTATTTCATTTTTCCTCTTATTTCAGTGAATTTTTTAAAGCCCTTAACAACTTTGTGTTTAATCTACTGGTAAGTATTCTGCTCTATTCCAGTATTGTAGTAATCCCTCAATTTTGGGGTTAATAGACTCAGTGCTGATTGACTTGGTTCAGAATAAGAATCAGTTTACCTGATCTGTCTGCCAGTGCCTTTGCATGCCTCTAACATAAATGTGAATGTAAATTGGGAGTGTGAGTGGCTCAGGTGATCATTAAAGGTTCTGGAGCCTTTTGGACTGCTGGTTTGAATGTGGCCCAGGTTAGAAATAAACGAATGCTGTTACCACCTTTAATGGCTTATGAGAAGCGAGATGGTGGCCTTGAACTAGTTCCTAGTGGACAGGGATCTCCACCTTCACAACAGTTAGCACTGTTGCTGGCAATTTCCTTGGAGGCACCACGAAAAGAATGGGCCTAGAAACTGCATTACTCCCCTTCTCCCTTGACCTCCAGATCAAGATTGAGGCAAATTGGAAAAGTTAATATTGGGAATTTTGCACTCTTTCTGCTTGATCTGTAACTCTTTGGTGAAAACTGAATGTCTTAAATGTTCAGGAATGTCAATTTGACACCTTTCACCAACACCCAGGCAGTCTCTAGGTTTTTTGGGGTCTTATGCAAAGTAACACTTGGAATGTACCATCCAGTTGCCTCTTCATCTATGAGGGAGTCCTCCTCCAGCATAGCATAGCTATGAAAATCTCCATTGCCATCTACTGGCTTGCCTATGTCATCCCCACCCCTAGACTCTCAAGCTTTTCTACATTGACTTACCCCTCGATAAATGGAGTAAGAATCTAGAATTAGGAACTAAGAAGCAACTTTCCAAAAGTTCAGTAAGGAGGGAAGTCAGGAAATTTAATCTATGGCCCTAGAGACTGATGGGACTGAACATGAGAAACTGGAAATGGTATAGCAGCTGCCCACTGGCCTGCAGTGCAGAAACCAAGGTGTCTGCATAGATTCTGTAGGATTAAGGCCACAGGACATTGACATATGAAGACGCACCCAAATTATGAACATTGGCTCATACTTTTATAACCCCTTGGCCTCTCCCAAATTCAAATCCCACAACATTGTCAGTATGTACATCTTTCTATATGTAAAACAATATGAATGATTATACATTTCCTATAGCAACCAATGTTTGTTAGTGAAGTATGTTCTGGATCTCAGAAATTCCATCATAATATAAACCAGATTGTATCACTAAATACCCACAGAGAGCTCCCACCTTCCCTCCATTTCAATCAGCTCCAAATGTTCATAGCTTATCAGAAGGCATATGGGGCATCTCAGCTTCTTCCCCATTTGGTAGTACTTATCCAAGTAAAACATGAAACGCTGGCAGATAAATCAATGTAATAGCGAAAAAGACATTAGTAACTCCGAAGCAGCTTCTTCGTATTTAAGTCTGGTCATTTTTCCTTTGTCCGTGCTTGCTGCTTCCTTTGCCCAAGCACACCTCCTGCTAGATCAAGAAGTGAGAGATTTCAGAAGCTGTCCTGAAATGGTATAAACTGGAAAATATTCTATTTGTCTAGTCCTATCACCCTATCTGCCATAGTAGCCAAAAGAGTCCTTTCGGCTATATTACAGTGAGTGGTACCACTTATCTAGTGCCTCAACCACAGCCGAGGCAAGTCAGCCAGACAATGTCTTTCCACTATTTTCGGACCAGGACTGATCAAGTGGTGAATTGTCATGTGTCTCGTGAGCCACTGTGTGCTTTAAGCAAACATCAGCAGTGAGTGCAACCTTATATTGCAGAAACATATGCTCTGTGCTCAGTTGGCCTCATGACTGTCGTGTGTGTTGTTTGCAGGCTAGGAGTATGGATATATTTCACAACTGGCTGCATTTCAGTGGTAGGCAAAATGATTCAGACTTCGTCTGCCCTTCTGGGGGTGCACATTGGCAAGAGAGAGTGCAAATACTGCAGGAGACCTCACTCTATGTTTCCTGAAGCTAGAGTGCCACAAAAGAGCGTCAGCAGGGCCTTGGCTTCTTCCCCATCTCCAGATCTGTCCATGGTGTGGAGCATTATGCAACCACAAAGATTCGCTGCAGCAGGTTTGAGTCCCTATATGCTGAGGGCTTTGGAAGACAGACATTCTCACTGCCTGCTGGTCTCCCCTTGCGTGGTGCTGTCCCTCTCTGTCCCCAAAGAAGGGCTTTACCCTAAAGAAGCAATCGAGCTCCTGGTTGCAAAGCACTTTGATCCTAGAAAGACGGGCACATAAGAATGAAAAAAAAATGTTCATATAACTATATTATCTTATTTTTCTCTGCAAATCAAGGGGAGGATAGCTAAGACTGTGCCTATAAGATTTGCCAAGTGCTGGCTCAAAAGGGGAACCTAACCTCAAAAAGATGAATGGCCTGGATTCAGGGTCAGCCCCATTAGCTCTCTCAGGCATTGCTAATGTATTTTATTCCATATAAATTTATTTCACCTCATAAGACAGCTTATGAGTGGCCATCCTATGCTCTGGCTGCCCCAACACTTGGTTGAGACCAGACCAGGTAGGAACCTGCTCTTCCCACATAAAATAAATACTGATCAATCATCATAAATGTGAATGCCCCCTACAGCATAAAAAGATCACCAGTATGAGCCACCTAATAGCTCCACCTCCAGTAGCTCTACAGATCACAACTGCCGTAGTATGGCATGGTCTCAAATCATTATGAGCTCTAAACATTGATATTAACAACTTGAATTCCACCCAAAAAGGCAGCCAGGGCAGCCCTTGAAGCATCGGTATTGTGTGTGGTCAGTGTGAGCCCCCGTTAATAAATGGCATGGAGAACTACGTCTGCTTGGCTTTCTGATTGGACAGGATAAGTGCACAAGAGAAGTCTAACCTCTACATGACAGAGGCGTTGAGGAGCGTAGCAAAGTCTTCATGTGAAAGAAATGCTTGCACTTGCTTCACCAAGAGCAGATGCAAAACACAGGGAGTTGGGCTTGGCAAGAATAATGTTCGATAGTAATAAATAAAGGGTTTAATCTTATAAGGGACTCGTTAGTTCTGTCCTCTATGGAAAATTGTGGTCTAACATGGGCAAAACATCAGGAACAATGAAGAAAATGAAAGCTAAAACACTTGTGATTCTCCAGAAGAAATATACATTGATGTATACACATTATGCGCACTCACACATGCAGAGTATTTAATACCTCGGTCCGAAATCTTACCTCAGACTCCAGTTCTAGTCTCAGGTCATTATTTCTTGAAACACAATTTATCATTTGAATTTAAAAGAAAATCAGCCAGGAAAGAGAATATGTTGCAATGGATGAACCTTTAAGTTCTGTTTCATTCAGACATTTCATTCCTGGATGAAATCCAAGTGTAAATTCTCCAAGTGTTATAAAAGCTTTAACAAGGCCATTATCGGGTTAGTATGTTTGTTTCACACATACACACACTAAGAGGTACGATCTGATTAGACATAAAGTTGGAAAGCGTGGAAGGAAAATGGTAGAGGCCTTTGAAGCAGTAGCAGCACACTGTCAAACTGTACAGGGTAAAGTACCATATGTGAGACAAGAAAAGGGAATAGAGTTGAGATTTTCAAAGTACACCAAGGGTATGTCTACATGCCAATAAAAAATACCTCATGGCATGGAGTCTCAAATCCTGGGTCAATTAACTCGGACTCATGGAGCTCGGGCTATGGGGTTAAAAATTGCATCATAGACATTCAGGATCAGGCTGGACCCCAAACTCTGAGACCCACACCCCCTTATGGTGCTTCTGAGTGCAGGCCCCAGCCTGAGCCTGAACATCTACTCTGTAATTTTTAGCCCTGCAGGCCAAGCCTCACAAGCCCAGATCAGATTACCTGGGCCCATTGCAGCCACGCCAAGGGTCTTTTATTGCAGTGTAGACATACCCTAAGAGACTTAGCCACACAACTCCCAGTTAAGTTAATGGGAGTTGTGTGGCTAAATTTCCTATTTGTGTTTGAAAATCCTCACTCCGGCCTCTCACGGTACTGTGGTCCCTTATTGGCCCAAATGGCTAGTCTCGGTTTGGGGCCCTGTGGGTGTTCCCATTAGGGTGATAGTCAGGTATTTCTTTGATGCAATTTTGTTTGTTTATAGAGAATATACAAAATCCTGGATCTGTGAACACAGAAGGAAGCCAACAGCAGGAAATAGCTTTTTTTGCTCACAGCACCAAAAGTGCTTGAAACCCTAACCCATAAGCCCCTGCCCCCAAGTTTCTTCCAGAGAGAGCCACACACTTTAGGCTGCCACTGTTTCTGCCTAATCTCCATTTCTGTGTGTTCTCTCTTCCCACACATACACCCCTACCCAAAACAAAAACTTAGCAAAAGCTCCCAGGAGGGTGGTGGGTGCCCCCCACTTTTTGTCTTAGGTGTGGACTTATGTTTACAGTTATGTTAACCGAAGGGAGAGTTCACACCTACCAATCTCAGTGAGGTTTTATCTAGCTCATAGCAATACACGGTTCAACTTGATTTCCAATTGACATTTTTAAATACAATTCAAAACAAAATATGGATTTCCAACAAAATTCTAGAAAACAAAATTGAATCAAAGCTTCTAAAACCTAGCCTCATTTCCATAATGCTCTGTGTCTTTTTTTCCTCCTTTTGTGGACAAAAAAGTAAAAAGTGACTTAATACTTTTAAAACACTGGGCCCCAAACGTGATTCATTGCTACTACTGCCAATTTACATTCATGAACTCCTTTTCCATTCAGTAATTTGCATCTGTTGGTACTCATTAGAAGTACATGATCTAAACATATCTGCCGCACCTAGTCTTCATTGGCTATTGTGGGGTCAAAGCTCAGAAAAGCTGGTTGTGGCTCCCTAATTTTCAGGTTGGCTGGGGGTTGGTCATAACACAGTTTAGAGCAGTCTGTGGGCGACATCAATTGGTAATGGTTCCCAAATTGCTGTATACCTGCTGAAAATGGCCAGAGCACAGTGACATTTTGATATTCCTTCCTGCCCAGGCATACCCCCGACACTAGGGTGGGTAATGAACGAGCAGCCTTGATGTCAGCTATACCACTTCTGTGTCAGGTAAGGACTCCTCCACAACAGGGGAATTTTCAGTTGTTTGGATCCAATCAGTTCCTCGATGCTAAGGGGCCAAGGCATTTTATAATGCTTGTGAAATGCACCATATTGGCAGTGCTGAAAAATCATGTTCTATTCTTTTCATGGTTCTGGTATGGCTGTGGTAGCAGCAAGCCAGCTTCCTTACATGCTAAGTATTATCGTTTTATTCTCTTGCCAACTCTAATCTGGAGGGACCTATAGGAAACAGAGGTTCCATCTCCAGATCTTTTCAGTATTTGGCTGCTCAGCTAAGATTGCCAACAAAATGATGTGAGCTAGTGTTTTGTGGTGATCCTTTATATGTGATGGGCAGCTGTTCACTGGGGACTGGACTGAAACCAACTCATTTTGTCACATAGGCTACTAAATGAATATTAGGTGGTAATGGATTTCAAACACAGGGTCAGATATTAATCCATGACCTAGAGATTAAAGGCTCTGTGTCCTATGATCAATCCTTTGAGCACTGTCTATTCACATTTGATATGCAAAGAGGCACTAGACAGATGCTTGCTCTTTGCAGAACTTTTAATAAATTCTTCTCCTCCTTTTGGGGTCTACCCTAACTGCCTTCCTTGCACCTAAAGTTAATTGCTAAAATTTTGTTTTCAGAGACACAGCTTTCACAATTAAAAGCTTCCATCTGTCATTATATGGTATTTTTATATGCCACAAGGCCATATTAAATTTCACTGATGACTAAGAGCCCCTTTGCAAAATTATTGGTTGGTAAATTCACTAATACATTGAAATGAAGCTACGGAAAACGCAACTGAGGGCAAAACATACCGTATGCACAAATAGTGGCAGTACATGACCATTTACGGGAGATGAACGCATCACGTTTATTCTCAGCTTTACAAAAGGTGGTGAATTAACTAGGTCCTGCAATAGTAAACAGTGCGTTCATTTTTTGACCTCTAACAGGAAGCACTTTTATGCTTTTTTTTTTAAATGCCGGTGATACCTGAAAGTGACTAAGCAAAACAGACACAAAGTGTGTTTAGAGCCACTTAGTAGCACCAGGTGAAGACCAGTCATGCCAATATTTGACTTAAGACAGGGTAGCAATTACCTATTCCAAGTAACAAGTAACCTGCACTGGCCTATTATAATAATGTACCCTTTTAAGCCTTCATACATCTGTACTCAAGAACTCCAGCATTGCTGGTATTATTACATACATTGTGATGGCACTAGGAGCTGTCAGCACAAACAGAAAGATGCTATCCCTGCTCCAGGCCGTTTGCAGTCGAAGATGACGAGCGGTCTGCTCAGCGAGAATCTGGTCACCCCTCTGAGTAAAAAATAAAGCTGAAATACCAGGAAATTAACTTCTGTGCAACACAGCCAAGACATAAAGAGATGTATGGAAAGCTGATGAACCTACTAAACAATTGGTCACTAAAAGGATGGACTATCGACAAAAAAGAAGCATAGAGAGAAAATGAAATAAAAAAGCTTTTACTTTTAATGGAATACCCTTTTGCCAATTATCTGAGTGAGGTCAATCTGTAATAGGATAATATGTTATATATGCAGGCAGGAATAAATTTTGACCATCAGGAGAACAGTTACATGCTTCAATTTAACAAAATATAATGAATGCTTAGAGTTTAATTCTGCCCTTGCTTGAGTATAATTTCCATTGACTTCAGTGCACAGTGTTTAACCTGTAGAATCCTTTCTTCTAACACATACCTGATTTTAACATCTGGATTTACAGTGAAATCTTCCAGCTGCTGCTGGAAGACTTAGGCATGGATTATTAGATTGTATATTCTACTTTTCTCCTTATGGTTTGGATGAAGCCCATGCTGAAATTTTATCCCTCCTGTATAACTCTAGATAATTAGCTTTCCCTCCGCCACCAAAACTGCTATCTCTTTAGTGTCTCTGATATAAATGTACAAAATCTTTGTGACTTTATTACTCGGGTTTCTTGCTTACCTTTTTTCAGTTCACGTGGCTTCACACTGCCTTAGTTTCATTTGTTCACTGAAGCTGAAACCACCCAGTTTTATGTGGTTTGGGATTGACATCATGAAAAACCACCAAGTTTCAGATGTTTTCCACCCTAAATCATAAATTGTTGCCGGTTCAAGGAAAGAATCTGGAACCTCTCATCTTCTTATGAAGCTTGTCTGTCTTTGTAACTAAATGCCAAACACAGAAGTTTCACTTGATTTGTCAAAAGTATTTTGCACGGGTCCATTAGTTATCGGATCTAATTTTACAATTGTTTTACCTTCACTTTTTGCAGAGAAAAGGCTTCTTTTGTGTTCCTTTCGGACTCCTGAAAAATGACTTTTTGTACCACAGCTAAAATTCAAACCAATTCACGTTCATTTTTATATTTGCAACAATAATGGCTCACTGTATTATGGTAATTCATGTTAAGGAAGAGTGACTAGCATTGCATAAATAGAGAGAAAATAACTTTCCAAATTTTGTGGAGTCTTGGAATGTAATTGTTAATAAAAATCTAAGGGTAGGGTTTTCAAATGAGGAGAATAAATCCCATTGACTTTCACTAGGATCCATTGACCTAATTCCCTTATGTATTTTGGAAAATCACTTAAATCTTTTACATTGCTGATAAAAATCTGTGTCTTGTAGAGTATTTTTCATCATTCTAAACAACTTGTTTAAAAGGCTATTGGTCTTAACGGAAAAACGACACAAATCAATCTTGTGCTCTCTGTGTCCAGAAGTTACGGCATCATTGGAGGCAAGTGGCCATGTCAGCAGGTTTCCAGGTATTAGTCTAAATCTGGAGAAGAATTATTGCACTGCAGGACACTAGAGACAGCTGTGAATGTTTTCCTTTGTATGTGGTAAGGACAACTGAGGAAAATAGATGAGATTTTTCTTCATTTCTGTCAAAGCCCAGGCACAAAGAAAATATTTTATTTTTGAACAGGGTATGAAGCAACCTGTCTAAAATAAACAAGACTGGCTTAAAAAGGTTTAAGATGGTGGGACTCCTGCTGGTATCTAGAAGGAATGATTCTGTAGAGAGGGAAGTTACATTTGAAATGACAGGATAAGATAAATCTAGCTGAATCACACCCATTTCCACTAGCTCACAGAATATTAAGTTTTAAAGCAATGTTTACCTCTGCTGTTACCACAGTTGGTCTAAAATGAACCTTTTTATGACCAAATGTTTAGAGGAAAGGGCTGGGAGAAGAAATTATTCTGCTTATGAATAACACACTTGTTTTTCAACTCCACTGATCTCAATTAAAACTCCTCTCTGGTGAATGAGTTAATTGTTTTAACTTTCATGGAAAAAAATAAACTCTTGACATTAAGATTTCCTTAAAGCAAGGAGCCTACTTCAGGGTTAATGGGAATTATACCCATAAAATAAATTCCCCACACAGATCAAGAGGACAACAATCTCCAAAATTAGCCTTTTAGGAATAGTTAGTTAGTGCTTTGTTGGATAATTTTTTCTGTTATTGAGTTTAAGGCTCTCACATACAATCAGTAGTGTGATCATAACATTGAATTGAAATTATGTCAGGCTTTTTGCCCATTTTCAACAGTAGTGCACATCCAGATGCCAACAAACTATGAACTGGGATTTTGTAGGCCAAGGAAGGCCCACAATGAACAGAGATATTGGACAAAATGATCTCCCATCCTTATGGGTAATGATTCACCTGGGCAGAATGCTAACTGATGTTAGAATATAAATCCCAATGTAGTTGCCTGTACCATGCCCAAGGTCTGAACAGTTCTGCACGAAGAGCAAGTCTGTTGATCTGCTATAATATTTGCAAAAATGAAGTAATCACAGTGTCAACGGGGGTGGAATTTCTTGATAGATATTGCAAGGCAGTTTGATATGCCAGATCTATGCCTAGAGTGAAGCAATGACTTCAGAAGCCCAGAGACGTAACTTTTGATCATGGTCTCTAGGTACCTACAAGGGAAAGGACAGACAGTGGACAGTTTGTTCATGTGATGGACAAAGGCCAGGTATTATGGGCCAGATTCTCAACAATGGCCAAAGTGGACACAGTACAAACTAGCTTCAAAGGTGGCTTGAAGTGAGGGAGCTGGATGAGACGCCACAGGAATGAGTCTGACGAGTCTTGGGCCAACTTGATATTTATGGCACAGCTAGAGTTAGATGGGGAAGGGTTTTTTAATCTCAGCCTCTCTCTCCTTTCAAAATATCTTCTGATATACTTATCTGAGAAATAGCTCGACACTATTCTGAAGCAGACTGATTTTGTATGAAAGACGCTCTGAGGTTTGCGTGAAACTTGCAGAATGGGATGTCACAGCTTTCTGAAATGCTGAACATTTTAAGAGTCCACTTCAAATTTGGGAAAGAAACAAAAGGGAATTTGTAGAGAAAAAAACTCTTTCTAATGGGGGAAAGGGGGAGAAGAGGGCTTCTTTGGTCTTCTGAAATCATTGCTTCACTCCAAGCATAGACCTAGAATTTCAAATTGCCTGGCAAAATCTGTTGAGAAACCCCACAACTATTGACATGGTGATCACTTTATTTTTGCCAGTGCAATAGCAGATCCACAATAAGTAACCAGACCAGGGAAACTGGGATCAGAAAATAATGTGCCCCTCACCTCCTCGCTGGATACTCTTGTTTCTCCCGATTTTAGAGAACTCCATGTCAGAACACTGGCTTCTATTGTGCCATGACAGACCCCAGTAGCTTGCTATGTTTTCAGATAGTTCCATCAGACTGATCTCAAAGAGTACCATTTGTACATTGGTACATGCTGCCTGGTGAGCTATTTGCACTAGCACAGTACATTTCTGGATACAATTTTTAAAGGAGGATTTAGAATGGCTGATTCAGTTTCAAAATGTTGAGTGTGGACTGTAGCAGTTTAGAGGACATGAGCAAAGATACTGTTCTGGAGAATTCCGACACACTGCATGAAAGACACAGAAACCTCCCCTAAACTGCACACCTAAAACAATCCTCATAAAAGGTAATTGCAATAAATATCATTCGGGGTACTAAATTTAGTCACATACCCTTTTCACCTTAAAAAGCTACTATCTAATTTAATTTAGTGATTTTAATGTGAGTATTTGATGTATTTTCTCTCTACCCCTAACAGCTACAGAGATATAGAGCAGAGAACAACTTGGCTTTCTTTTTACGTGACTCTGTTCCTTTTAAATTTCATTCCCTTCCTTTTTTTCTTTTTAAAATGAAAATGATCCTCCTGTTATAGATTTCAGCTCACAGATAACTTTTTCCACACACAAAATATATTACCACCCCTCTGACTTCAGTGGATCAGGCCGACTGAACTACAAAATGTTTTTCATTAAATGTATCAGGATATAGAAATTTATTTCATAAAAAGATATAACTCATCTGTAGAGAGGTGTTAAAAAAAATTAAGATAAGTAACTTGGACCTTTGCTCAAGCCTCTCAACCTCAACACTTTTGGGGACTTGAAAAAAGAAATCTGCTTATGCCTACCCATTATTTTTCACCTTCATCCACCTCTATATTCCAGATTCCAGGCTGGACCCATAGGGGAAGTACAGAGGAAAAAAAAAAAAGCAAGACAGAAGGTTTGCCCAGTATATGTCTAGTCCCGGTAGGAGCTGGAAATGATTACCTTTATTATTTACGGAACAGTGTCAATTATACACAGCACACCTAAGATATGCATAAGGCAAGTTGCTCTTTGCATTAATGGGGAGGGGGAACACTGCACCAGGGCTGGGATTCACTCCCCAGGAAGCACAGTGGTGATTACACTGCTGCCCTCAACTGGGTGTACCCCTAGGGAAAGGCAGCTTTAAGGCACTCAGATACCTGAGTGACAAGTGAAGCATAGGCCTGGTTTTCACAGGCATTTAATCAGTAATCAAACCAAGACTCGTGGATGAAATTCTCTGGCCTGTGTTTTCTAGGAGGTCAGATGAGATGATGATAAACATCCCTTCTGGCCTTAAAATCTATTAATCACTTGGGAAGCCAGTGGAAAAGAGAGGTGGTCAACCTCGTTGAAAACCAAGCTCTGGCTGGACCTAGACTGGAAGAGAGAAGGCCCACCAGCAGAAGCTACAGGAAAGAGTTAAGGGGAATCCCTGACTAGTTCGGCCCATTTTTTGCAGCTGAGTCAGCTGGCTTCCACCATAGCAGCGGATTGAGGAAGGGACTGTGCTTTGCATTGCTTCAGCTCTCATCCCCCTGAGAGGACTTTCTGCCACTGAGGTTTGGAAACCTGCCAGGCCATAACTTGCAACAAGGGATATCGTTTTCTCATTTTACCTCTCTTCTTTGTGTTGGGAGTAGAAGGAAAACACAGGTGCCGTCTGTATACAAAGGCTTCCCCAGGGAATTCCCCCTAGTAACTTCCATAGTTACAGAAGAAAGTTGATGCGAGGTTTTCTGTCTCCTTCCACTACAATTTATGAACACTACTGTTTTTTTCTCTGAAAGCAAACAACTCTCCCCACCTCGAAAAACAAGCTAGGACTGGCAGATCTCAAAGCCACACCATGGTGGTGTCAAACCAACAGTTTTCTGGCTCCAGAAGAACTAGCTGCTTCAACAAGATAGATCTGCACCATTATGCAGTTAAAAAGCTATATACTGTAATTATATTCCCCAAGCCTGGGTGGAACATTTGCTCCAAGCACTGCTGACCTTTCAGAAAGAGTCTCGGGAGGAAACTATGGGTCTCCGAATCACACTCTCTGACTCCCGGGGAGAGCCGTCAGATACAGATTTCCATTTGCAGGAGGCTTTAAGGGATCTTAACAGAAGCACTGACCTTTTAGAAATGGTCATTGCAATCCACAGCCACTTACAGTGAAATGCTCCGCCTCTAGTCACAGCTGGGACATATAAGGCAGTTGGTGAGCCTTGCTATAGTTCCTTTAGCTCAGATAGTAGAAGCTCCTGCTTTGAGATCCAGAAGCCCCAAGTTCGATACCTGCTGCCAATGACGTGCCCAGAGGGGCAATGTTACCTCAAGATGTACAGTTGAAGGCCCATTTGAAGGATTGTCTCTCCACCTACTGCCATACTGTAGCCACATTCCTGACACAGGGAAGAGTGCCATCTACTGAGGCGATGCCACCAGTTCCTGTAGCGATTGTTGCGTTGGGAAGATTTAAATCCAAGGACTGATCTGGTCCTGTTCAGCTTGTGAAGTCTGACTTACTCACAATGATGCTGATTGATGAATAAAACCTATCATCATACTCGCTTAGCAAAGAAAGTGATTTGCCTTGCGTAGATGGGCAAGTATAAGTCCAAAAGGTGCATTAGAAAGAAAATGAAAACAAACAATGAAGCCAAAAATAATACAGTAAAAATATACCTAAAGTTGATTGAGAAATTGGTGATATTTGATATAATAACAGAGAAAGGCAACAAACCCCAGTGTAAAGAAAACTCTGCTATATCTAGGATGAATAAAAATACCATCATATGTGAAAAGTCAGCTGCATGGCTTCATTGAAGAGTCTTCTGGAAAAGATTTACTACAGATCACACCTCTGCTCCATTCTCAAGCTTCATAAATGAAGTATAGGATTTTTAAAAGACATTTTCTCTTTCTTTTGTCAGGTCTGGAGTCATTAAACAGAGATTAGCTGGATAAATAGAGGAAGTGATTTTTAAACTGTTTGCAAACTTAATGTGAAGAGCCCAGCCTTGCAAATTATCACGTCTAATCAGAGATGCATGCTTCACTGCTTCAGTAATTGTACTAGTATTAGTCAAATTCTTGTTGTCTCCTCATTAGCCACGAAAAGGAGACTCAAGATGTACTTCATTAGAGTATCCTGAATATAAATTGTTAGTGGAAGGAGAAAGAGCGAGAGAGATGCACTACATCCCATACCGCACATGGCAGGAACACATATTTAGAGCACAAAGGATCTGGTATCATTCCGTTATATTACATTGGATATAGGAATTTAACAAACAGCCCCACTTTAAACTTTAGTCATTCTCCCCCCTTTATTCGATGTTAGACTGGGGTATTTTGCAAATTCATGTCATAGTTGATGCAGCAAAACATTAAGTCAGTGTATCATATATTTTTATTGTTTCCTAAAACCAGAACTGGTTGTTTTTATTAGTGATGCTTGCTAGCTTCTTGGTCACTGCAGAATAGGTAAAGAATCTAATAAACAATACTCAGATTAAAAGGTTTAGGCCCCACTTCAACAAAGCATTTAAGCACATTCTTAAATCCATCAACAAGGCACTTAAGCGCATGCTTAGCTTTAAGTCAATAGAATTTAAAAACAAGCCTAACAGCAAGCGTGTGCTCTAAGTGAACTGGGGCCTGAAACGAAAAAACCTTGCTAGATCAGGGTTTTCAAGTAGGTCTACAGCAATGGGTTGCAAGTTACAGTTAAATGAAAGCAAAAGCCTTTCAGCAAATTTCATAGAACCAGAGACAGAAACAAAGCAACTATTCCCATCCAACGTTTCAAAACTTTTATTACTGGTGCAACTCTAAAGGAGTTTGGGATGTTCATGCTATTCAGGAGTTTTGAAACCATCAACGAGTTATGTAGGTCATCCTACATAGATGCCAACATTCTTTTTTATCTTCATTTTACCATAATGGATTGTGAAGATGCTACAGGGTTTACAATAAAATTATTTGTTAAAATGTTTAAGGGTTTTATAAAGGGTTACTGGTTTTACTTTTTTGTCCCTTCACCCATAACAACCAGCACTGTAGTCACCATGAGATTGGCTGCACAGGCCTCAGAGAATGAGAAACCTTCCAAATAAGCTAATTAGAGACAGGCCTGGTTAGTGCTTGTATGAGAGACGTGGTGTGCAGGGGGACGGGATAACAAGGAAGTGAGGCTGGTGATTCAATAGGGGAGTTCTCCATGTCCAAAAGCCAATTCCCCAAAGAGATATTAGGGAATGCTCTGCTACTAGAGTGCTGTTATTCAGATAAGCTATAAAGCTGAGTCCCAGACCTGTCATGGTCATTTATGTGCCTATGGCAATTTCTCTAGTGTAAAGGTGATCTTGTCAAATTCCATATGAGCATCTAGATTCCATCTACATTCCCGGTTGCCTAGATTAATCTTTACCACTTTCGTGCCAGATTGCTGTGTGCTGTTGCTATTAAACACTGCAATGTTCCACTCTAAAGCTGGCAATTAAATTCTTGTACATGAAAAACACACAGGGATCCTTCTGAATCCTTCCACTATATACATTGGTCTCAATTTAAATGATCTTTTTAATGCTTTATCCAAATGCTTGTTGTTACAATCAGAGATACAAAGGAGAAGAAGATGAGTGCAATTGTGATAGATAAAAAAGGAGCTGATTATAAGCCTAACTAAGATTTAAAGAAAACCCTCAGTAGATCAGCCCTATCTAAAATAAAGCAAGAATACGTCAGATGTCAACATATGGTGCAGGAAACACCACATTGGTGAAGTGGTGCAACTGGGCTTCTTTGCATCTGATATCAGAAGTAGGAAATCTCCTTCTCCAAATATTTCAGAGGCCTGGGACAGGATTAAGATGTGGTTCATTGGTGCCTAGATCACCCTGTTGCACGAAGAAGCCTTTAGCTAAGGTGACTTGGTTATTGGCTGTGGTGGGGCTGCAGTTGCCAAGGTTTATTTTGCTTGATGTCTTCACTGTCCATGCAGATGACAATTTTTCCACATCACATCGTACGTGCCACTACAAACATGGAACAGTCCCAGGTGGACTTTGGCTCAGCTCACAGCACAAAGCACATTCCAGAACCCATGGCTGAGCCAGAACTCGGGAGATTTCCTTGCCATGAACCAATTATTACTTCCTTAGGTTTCAATTTAGGGTACAAGAATAGCATGCAAAGGTTCTGGTATCCATGAGCCAACTCCGCTCACTGGATAACATGCTATTCTCCACCTGGGAATCTGAAGCAACTGAATAAGTGCAGAAGACGAAGTGATGCTCCAGAACCTTTGGTTCAGGTTTGAACAATCTGTTGGATAGAGTTTTTTGACGGGGGCTGACAGCATGCTTCTCTGAAGGTTGGAGGGGTAGACAGGAGTTTTGGTACGTGGCTGGCTGCATTCCTGTTGAACTGATCACATTACTGCTGCTAAGTTTAACTGCATTGTTAAAGGTGTGGCAAGGTGCCTCGAGACGTGGCTAGGTATCTTTTACTTATTTCTACTGAAATAAATAAAAACCAGAGACGATAGGGAGTAATGGTAAGCATGGATGTTCACACTGCTCAGCCCTGCTGGAAAACTTGAGTCCTCCAGCCTAATAAAGATATATACAGTCCCGAGTTTCATAATGTCCGTGTTCAAGCTGCATCTGGTCATTGAGAATACTCATGGGAATGGAGTTATGCAGGTACTCCCGTGATTCGCTGGATTGAGACAGCAATTCCTGCCCACTCTGGTCCTGCAAAGCACTAAGCTACCACAACACATGGATCTGCTCTCCTCCAATATACCTAAACATTTTAGGACTATTGTTGCTATTGTTATGTATTGCCTGTATTACCATAGCATCTAGGAACCCAACTTATGAAGCAGGTCCCCGTTGTGCTAGGCGCTGTCCCTTGCCAGTGATTCCTTGTGGAAAAAAATCATCTGCAATGCTTTCTGGCTGTAAAATCATGCCTCTTTGAACAATATTAAAACACTTCAGCAACCTTTCAGAGAGAATTAATTAACGCGAGAACCAGCATTCACAATGCAGTAGAGCCCTAAAGTGCTTTCTGGAATTTAATTAGGCTAAGCTTTTTTTTCCCTACATTGGTACCGCTTTAAAATAAGTGCAAATCATTATTAATTCCTTTGGTGTTCCCTGTAATAACATAAATAATGATGAACTCTTTTGGTAATAACGCATATGTAACGTGTAATTCCATAATAATTTAGCATTGCTTAATATTAACTTGAAATTAACTTATAAAATATACTATTTGTTAATACATAGGGTACATTTATAAAATAATATTTTTATAGTCATTAGTATTAAAAGATTAAGTGAATGAAAAATATAAAGGGTGTAGTGGCATGGCTAGTGCAGTGCCCTCTTGTGGACCTTCCACGCAACCTAACACAGCCATGGGACTCTCTGGGGGGAAGAAGTCTGCCTTTGGTATCCATGGAGGTGGGCTTTGGCCCACAGCCCAATTGTCCCTTCTGTATTACCCCCTTCCGGTGGATGGGGGAGAGGGAGAAGTGCTTAAGCTCCAAAATGTTCTACAACAAAAAGCAAATTAACTCAATCCTGGGCTGTCCTCTCAGTCCTCCAGTGCGTGGTCCGTGGCCTTTTCTTTAGGCATGGTTCTCAAACAGCCTCTGATTTGTGTATCATTTGCTCCTTGGAGTCTAACTGTTCCTCCCCAGCGGCTGCTCCAGCTAGCAGGCCCATCTCTCTGCAACTCTGGAAGTGACGCTTCCTTCAAGAAGACAGCTCCATCCTCCTTTTTGACCAGCCAGCACTCAAGTGAGCCAGACTCCATTTTATTACCCCCCCAGGGTGGGCACTGGCGCTTTGTAGAGTGGGGCAGGGCTAGTTGGGCCATGAGGCTCTCCTTAACCCCTTCTCTGCTGGTGAGGGGCTACTCCGCCCTATCACAGACTTTATAAAATTCATAGGGACATGGTATACAGATAACTATTAACAGTTGCTTGTATTTGTTCATATAACCCATTTCATCCCAAAGTGTTTTACAGACTGTATTAGGATGACTGTGCCAAAGATGGTGGAGATGCAGATGACAATTCCATAGCTAAGGCTGACATGAGTTCTGCATTTAAGGTTAATAATGCGACGTAAAGTATTATTTATAGATTCATACATTCCAAGGCAACCAGGGACCATTGTGATCACCTCCCATATGACATCGGCCATAAAACAAAATAATTCCTAGAGCATACTTTCTGGAAAAAAATCCAATCTTGATTTAAAAAATGCCCACGATGGAGAATCTACCACCACCTTTGGTAAATTGCACCAATGTTTAATTACTCATGCTGTCAAAAATGTTCATCATATTTCCAGTCTGTATTTGTCTAGCTTCAACTTCCAGCCATTGGATTGTGTTACACCTTTCTCTGCTAGATTGAAGAGTCCACTATCAAATATTTGTTCACCTTGTAGGTATGGGTAGATTGTGATCAAGTCCCCTCCAAATCTTCTCTCTGTTAAACTAAAAGGATTGAGCTCCTTAAGTCGATCACTGTACGATTAAATGACAAGAGAAATGTAGGTAAAAGTAATGTAAAGTACATCTAGACTGTGCCAGAACAAAAACACTTGTGCAAAGTTTCATGGGGTGTTCAGTGAACACAAGTAGTCAGGACTAAATTGCATCACCCCCCATGCACTGGCTTGGTATTGATTCTGAAAAAAAGTGTCACCTATTGAACTGGCTTAATTACTGCCTGCAACACTTAATTTCAATTGATAAGCTCCTATTAAGGTGCTGATCTTCAAGATACAATCAGAGTGAATAATTCATAGAGAATCATTTATTCAGTACATTTTGCCTGGTTTTCTATTCACAGCTTGCCTGTGAGCAGTCCATGATTTTCTCAAACTGGTCGTTACTCCATAATGTTCACTGAATGATCAGAATGCTTTGTCTCTACATTGTTCATGAGAGAGTTGTTAGTTTTGGCTAGAAGCGTGAGTCACATGGTATTAGCTCTGTTCCCTGATTGCATGAGAAAGTTAATGAGTACCATATCTTAAAGGACAGCTTCTACCAGTTGCTGAGGAGGAGAAAGAAGAAGATGGAATGAAAGCGTAATTAAAAATATGCTTCAGTCAAGTAATGTATCTTGTGATTGAAAATTGCAAAGTGACTAAGTTCTTGATATTATTGGACTCTCAATATGCAGAAAGATACTCAGCGCATGGTACTTGTGGAAACAGGCTTGTCTTTCCATGGATTTCTTTTAACCACTGGACAATACGAAAGCTCTGTGTTAAAAATTCTCACAGCACGCATTTGGAATTCCTTTTATTTGTCTGCAGTGAATTATAAGGTACTGATCACCATGTTATCTAACAAAAGTTAACTTTTATTACAGATAGAAAGATTCCAAAAGGTGCAAGATCAAAATAGACAACTAACAAGCTACAGAAACTCACTCTCTTTCTACTGGGAAGCAGCTCTCAGGACAACTTTAATGAATTTTCCAGGGCAGAGATCAGAAATAGTTAACAATTTTTACCATTGCTGGAGTCCACACTTTTTACACCAATAGGAACACCCAATTTCCATGATCTGCAGCTTTGCCCAGTTGCATACATGGTAAAATCATCCACTCTCTAGTTTCTGGACTGAACTATAATTACAATTCTGAATCCAGACATCTGCCAGTTTGAATGCCCTGCATGTTTCCTATTTGTAGGAATTAAGGCCCTGATTCAGCAACACACTTAAGCATGTACTTAAGCCCCATTCACTTGAATGGCATTTAAGCATGAATAGGGATGGATTCAAGCATGCACTTAAGTGCTCTGCTGACTTATGGCCTCTAATCTGTGGCCTCTCTCTTCTCATGCACAGAAGCAAAACCCCAGTGCTGTTACTTTTGATTTACCCTGATGCGAATGAAACCAAGAATCAGGCTCGGTAAATATAGACAACACTGGAGGGCCTCTCCAATCCTTTACTAAAAAGCTACGAGGTGTGTTTAGTATTATACATAATTTTTTCCCACTAACCCTGAAACTCATTAAAAATGAGTTCTTTAAAATATTCCTTTCAGTACAACACGTAGAACCATATACTGCTCTCCATGGCTGTTTACAAGCCTCATTTACATCAATGGGAAATTCTGCCTTGGCCTAGGAACAGGGCATCTATAGGTCTCAGCTATTTCCTGGAATGATTTCATGATAGGTAATGGGGAGGAGGGAGGGACTGCAGATCCTCATCTGGTGCAAACTATCAGCTAGCAATCTGTTCCTAGAAGTATTCTCCTTTTCTGCATTATTGTTATAGGAGTACATCTGTAAAAAATTACCCCCATTATGCAAGCACCAGTTGCAAGTTCTCCAGTTAAGGTTGAAGTGGGTTTTGCACTTAAAGAAGAGATTTACTCACTTTGTTAAGTATGAAGAATACAATGTATCTCGGCCAAAGTTCAAACTCTTTGAACACAGGCAGAATTTTCGGAGAATTTATAAGTAAATTGGTTAATACAGTATGTTAATATCCAAATGACTTACAAGTCTGAGGAGTCTCTCTGAATGCATGTATCTGAAAGGTTGAAGAATTCTATCTAGGCACAGTCTCAAAGTCCTATAGCATCCTCAGCCATTACAATTTTTTGGAGTGATAGTAATTTGGAGAACTGTGGTATTGTTCTCCCTATGTAATGGACGTTTTCAATATTTTTCCATGCATAAGTGTTGCCATACCGAAGAGCTCTTTGCCCGAAGGTTCATTCTGCACTCTTTCTTATGCATCTCTGTCATGAGTTTTTTTATTTAACCATCAGAATTAGAGAGGGATAATTTTCAACTGGTCTGACTCTCCATTGGGAGAGATATCAGAGCTCGCTCTTGAACTACCACAGCTCCGCAGTTGCCTAATTCCAGCACCATTTCTTCTGCTTTCTTTCTTGCTTGCTCTGCTGTTTTTCTTAATCTTATTCTGTCATTTTTCTCTTGCCCTTTTCTGTATCATTTATTTCTCCTTCACAATTTGCATCACTTTCATTTCCTCTCCTTGTCCCTCTATTTCCTCCTGAATCCTGTATCTAGCCTTTAAATCTCTCTCTTTTAGTTTCTTCCATTTTTCTTTTCTCTTCGAAGTTTCCTTTTTAATGCAGACCTTCCTGTTCCCCCATCAGCATGTAAAAAGAGAAACCCCAGCAAATTTCCTCTAGGCTCAGACTTAGCCTTCTTTAAACAGACCAGTTTTTATTGCAATTCAAAATGTGCTCCCACTGATACTACGACTTCAGTCGACTTAAGTCATAAAAAAGTAGATTATGTAGATATATTTTACCAGTCCAGTGGTTTTCAGTGTTGATTCTCAACAGATGTGAGCCTGAATCAAAAATTCCAATACATGAAATCAGAGCTACCTGCTTAAAAGGAGACAGGCTTCTGATTGGCTTCTTGAATAACCTAGAGTTGCCTAGGTTTACTACTGAAAGCTTCTGTCTGGGATTCAATCAGGACAACAAGTGTATAAACTCTGAAGTGATGCTAAATTGTCATCAGTGTTCAGCAAGATCTAGATGATTCACAAAGCATGCTACAGCTTTGGGCTAGATTCTCAGCTCAAATAAACTGGTTGTGGCCCCATTTGACTTCAGTGGTGCTAAGTCTATTTACACTGGCTAAGGATCTGGCCTTTTGTTTTTGAGGGGGAGGAGTTTTTTACATTTAAAAATTATGTAATATAAAAATAAATCAAAATTAAGCATTTAGATGGATATCTAAGGTCGATTGGGAATGATCTGCTTGGTAATTATGTGAATTTGAGCAGCCCTTTGTGTACAGAAAAGGACACAAAAGGAGAAGGTGCACTCAAAATATATAAAGAAATTAAATCATGTAACATTCACACCACAGTCCTCCTAAATACGGCTGTGCAAGGGAAAGAAACACGACGCCACCAGAATATCCTGGGACAACCCCTCAGGTGGTGGAAAGCAGCACCACGCGTGTTATTCTTTGCATTAAAGCCACAAGAGTTTACATCTAACAATTCAAATATTTGATTTAATCACAGCATAACAATAACAGCAGCCAGAGTGAGCTGTAAACTACATCCTCCTACTGTCTGTCTAAGCTGTCCCTGAAGTTCAGAGGCCCAACCTCCAGAATGGAAGATGGCCACTGCTTTCTACAACTGCACCCCTCCAGGACATGACAGCCACACCCCACCGCTCTGCCAAAGTCAACGGAGCTGTGACCATTCACACAAGTAAAAGCTCTTTGGCCTTCCGTAAAGTAACAGAGAAATCAAAGTGGAGTGTCTTTCCTTTATTTGCCCACTGCTTACCCAGGGGATAATCAGGCTCTACATTCTTATGCCTCAGGGATCTGTTCCTTTTCAATAGGACACAGGGGGCCCATCTGCATGGAGATCACTGAAGGATCAGGGCTTAGGATATCCCCCCAGGCATGTGCCTATAGCAGAGGTGGTCATACTGGCTTGTGAGCCACCTGCAGCTCTTTTACAATTAAAGTTCAGCTCACGGAGCCCCCTATGTCCCCCCCACACACACACTTCTCCGTCCCGGCCTACCAGACTGGGGTGGGGAGCTCAGAACTTCTGCCCTGAGGCAGGGTGGGGTGGGGTGGGCAGGGGAGAGAAGCTAGAGAGTTCTTCCCAGCAGGGTGGGGGGTCTTGGGCGGGGGACTGAGAGGTCAGTAAGTTTGGTCACCCCTAGTCTATAGCATGGTGATTTTCAGAAGGGAAGGTGCCTCTATCGTGTGCTCTCAATATAAGTGCTGGTCCGATAGTCTTTTAAACTGGAGAAAGGACAGCAAAGGCACACATCTCTTTGGAGAAGTGACCGCCTTGCTTTTTCATTGTGTATGTGCGTGTACAGTGCCTTGCTCAGCGGGGATGTGATCCATGATGAGACCTCCCAAGCACTACAAATAATTAATAATGTTTAATCATCATCATAGATCCAGCACCTATAGGAGGAAGAGAGGTTGCTCCCTGCACCTTAAAAGACTTAAAAGCTGTTTATACTTTTAAAACCCACCATTTGATTTTCTGTTTCAGTTTAATTTGCATGCTGCAGATGCCAGGTGATGAGTAGCAGAGACAACAAATGCCCTTCTAGGTGTGTAGTTCAGCTGCAGGATGCATTCAAACAAAAGCTCTGCAAGTTATTAGCCTGAATAACCTACAAAAAAAAGCAGATAGATTCCTACCACCAGCAGGGAGATAGTGGGATGGGAGTCGATTTGTCCCCTCATCTCGCCCCCCACTATCCTGCTACATCTTTTTGTAATAAACTAATTCAGAGGGAGAACAGTCAGATTGGCAACAGTGTCAGCATACCAACATGTAACTAAGATTAATGGAAGTCCGTTTGATTCTGTCAATTCACATTTTTTTAGAGACCATGACGTGAGCTAAGGTATAAAATCACTTGCAGTTCACTCACCCAAAAAACATACAAAAACTCTTGCAACATCCAGCAAAGCTTTTCCTCTATGGCTGCCCTTATTGGTGGGGATAGAGTAGCAAAGGTACTAGCTTTTGAACATTTCAATGAAGAGACAAGATCTCACACATACCTCCTCCAAAGTCTGTGACATGCATGCTCTAGGAGTTTTCTAAGGAGACAATATGGCTCAGTGAGTAGAACACAAGCCTCTGGGACACATGGATATGGTTACAAAGGCTTGTGCACATACCCAAATCAGGGATTACATTGTCTTTGTAACCATATCCATGTGCCCCAGAGGCTTGTGTTCTGCTCATTGAGCTATTTTATAAGTAGCAACTTCTCCTTTAGAAAGCAGGCACATTAAACCAAGGTCCCTTCTACCTATCTCAGGCGGCTTTCAGGACACCAGGAGTATCACGCTATGTTTTGTTGTTGTGTACACCCGCAACTCCGAGCAAAGCTTGATACAAAGTCAGCAAACCTCACTGACCGTTGTCCTTTTAGCTATTAAACAAAAGGGACTCATCTGAACCTCTCGGAGATTCCCATAACCTCAACAAGCCCTCTTTCTCCCTTTTTCCTGTGGCTGGGGTGAGGTGCATGCAAAAAAGAAATATCCTGCCCTGTGAAGTCTCATGGAACTGCAGGAGAGGCCGAGGTGGGTTGTCCACCTCATGAATGCCTGTCCAGATAAGTCCTTTTCCTCCCCACCAAATCCCTGGAGTCACCTGGAGAAGATGGGCTGCCTTCAACTTTTCCGCAGCAGCACAGCTGGGCAATGCTCTTATAGCTCAGCTGCTTTCGGTGATAGGATTTTACATCATCCTAGGACTATGACATCATCTGCCAGGCATGCTCTTCGGGTATAGCTGGCAGGATGACAGCGAGAGACCGGCTGGTTATGTATGAGTAGAGGCAAAACATTTGCTCCTCAATGGTTCTGAAGAGTATTTAAGCGTGTAAAGAGTCATTCTTCCACTGTTCACATAATTGGTGCTTTACACTCATAAGAAAAGTCCCTTTTAAAAATTCCACAGAGATAATTGAAGTACCATCAATTTGCCATCAATAGCACATCTCAGTGGGAAAAAAAATACTGACTTACGACCCGAAGCACGAGGGTTTCTAGTCCTCCAAAACTCCTGTTGAGGTTTAAATAGTTACTAGTATAACTCCGGATATTCTTGTGATGTGTGTACACCCCGAATCCTGCTCTGAATCAGAATGGCAGCGTTTTACACCCACTTTGCACTGGTGTGAAGAACCACCCTTGCAGGGATAAGGTGAATTGGGCACCATGTGGTGGAAGAGGAAAGGGCTGAAATTGAGTATGAGCTAGCAGGTCTGGATAAAATGAGAAATTCCCCTCCCCCTTGGAAACTTGGCTGCAAAACTAAAACAAAATCTCTGGGGTTTAAAAGAGTTGGACTGCCTTATATTTTTCCACTGTTTGCATTGTTTTTGGACGGCCCTACCCTTCCCCGTGAGGTCGTACATGCGCTGAGGGCTGGATGCCCCCTCTCTATCTTGTGTACTCTCTTACAGCTGTGTCAAGTGAGTGTCAAATGCCACTATTTTAGCATAGGTGCACATGATTACCCAAGGTGCAAGATGTCAGAGGTCACAGAGAGGTGCTGCCAGCTCCACAAGAGGCAGAAAGCCACTGGATATCTTACTAGAAGGTCTGTTCTCACAAGTACACCTCTGCCCAGTTTGGTAGATCTGAATGGTTTAGGTACATCTGATAAGTATCCCAAGTCAATTGGTCAAACTGAACTCAAACCCCGCACTCTTGAAACACACAGCTTAAGAGAAGCCCTTGTAAGATATGAAAAATCCTGAGGCTGCAATACAGGTGTGCAAATTATTAGTAGCTTCCAGGGTGTATTTCTGGCGAGCACTCAGTCTCCTCTACTCTGCCGTTTGTGCCGCTGAGCTTAAGTATGTCAAGTATGCAGTGCAAAGACAGCCGCCCAGCCTTGCCTCCTCCCGAATGTGTCTTCCATTTTGCAGCTGTTATTGTGCAGATGCAGGATAAAAGCATTAGGGCATCACACAAATTTCTAATCCAGAGGTTGTGGATGCTAAAGAAAGGACGGAGGCAACTGAAGCGAGTGAAATTCATTTCACTTCCTCTCGGCTTTGTTTAAATTGCTCCTGCATAACCCCCTCTCACTAATGGTGCTGAGGGTCTCTCCGTTTCTGATTCTCTCGACTTCCAGGCTGCTACTTCCTTTCCTAAAGCTGCCAGTCTCTCTTAATATGCTGTTGCGATCCTATATGACTAAGATCCAGCATAAAATATAATCCACAGAGTGACAGAATTCAGAATAAAATTATTATATCCTCTGCTAAACCATTTTATATTAGGTTTTTTGGGGTTTTTTTGGTAGAGGGAGGAATCCTTAATTTTGTACCCTATCCCCCCAAAATGCAGCACCTTAAATGAATCAATTCCCACAGTGAAATGAACAAAGCAACCACCCATAGTAAAATTCTGGCCAGATGACGGATGGATCCACTTCAAAGAGGAGCAACATGACACAGTTTACAACTTTAAGGATTATAGTAGCCCAGATGCTATCATTTTAACTGGGAAATAAATAAATAAACAAACCAAACCCAATGTTGCCAACTGTCCCTGTTAGAAAACAGAAGGATGCATTATTATTATTATTATGTTTGAAATTGTTTAGTGTTGGCTATCAGGCTTTTCCATCCTTTTTGTGATCATAGTATGATCCTTTGCTCCTTAAAAGGGGGGAAAAAACCTACAGGTGGATTTTTAGACACAAACAGCAGGTCCCAATTTATAGAATGGGAGCACTACATGCTCCCTTGTGCCACTCTAGTTTTCCCACCAAAGAGGTGGATAGACCCCTTTTCAAATATTTAACTTCACCCTTAGAAACATACTGAGCTCCAGCCTATGTGTCAGTAAAGTAATCACCTCACAGGATCAGGCTCGTCACAAAATAATTATCAAGCTGAGCCAAGAAAGGACGGATAGGCTTGTGGCGAAGGTACTAGACCAGCCATCAGGCAAGCTGACTTCAATTTCCAGCTCTACCATGGATTTCTTGTCTGGCATCTCTCTTTCTCCATCTTCGATAGTTCTATGTCTTCCCTTGCCCCACTTCCTTGCCTCCCAGTCTTTAACGTAGTTACTTGCACACTGTTGTGAGATGCTATTATCCTCATTGTACAGATCGGAAACTGAGGCACAAAGCGACTATGTGATTTGTCTAACACCACATCAGACGTCTGTGGCAAGGCAGGGAATTAAACCTTTGAATCTCCGACTTCTGGCCTAGCCACTGGACCATCAACCTTTTCCTAGGCAAGTCACTTCATCATATTATAAAACTTTCTCACACTTGTCTGCCTGGTGTGCCACCATCGAATGCTCTCAGATTATAGACTGTCTCTTCCTAGACAGTGTCTAGCAGCAGGGAACCTTGATCTTGATTTGGGAAGATTAGAGTCACTACAGCAACGTGCGTAGTAAATAATCATTCTGGCTGCCCTTATGTGGGTGGGGAGGCTACAAAAAACCTCATTTGAGCCCTTCATCCAGCTGTCAAGCACAGTTCTCCTCCTTGTGCATGCACTACTCCAAGAAGGGTTGGGAGGAGCAGAGAAAAGACAAAACCACGGCCCCACCTTCTCCTCTTTGCGCCAACTAGCTAAAGAGAAAGTCTGCAAGCTAGTGCAGTTCTAAAAGAGAGTATGTGATAATGGCACCTTCCTACTCCGAGTGTATTCAGAGTCCTGTCTAATGATGCTAGTGGCTAAAGGAAGCTTTTAGGTTGGAATCTTCAGACGCACCCCAGGGAGTTAAGGAGCACAAGCACCTTTGATTTTCCGTGGGATTTATGCTCCTAACTCCCGTGGGTGCTTAAAAAAAATCCCCTCCTTAACGCTACTGACTCCTGTCAGTCCTGCAGCACCAATCCAGCTAAATAGGGGCAAGCAGGACTCTATTCCAGCTTCCGTGTCATCAAGAGAATTATCTACCGATGTTCCCATTACAGCGGCGAGCAGTTGCGACTGTGCAATGCCATCCAAGGTAACGTAGGTGCACAGGTGTCACTGAAGACAGTGGGATGGCCCAGCTGTAAACAAGGGCATTATTGGGCATGTGGAACCCTTATGGAAGCCAGTAATGATAGAATGAAAGGAAACAAGACAACTTGGCTTGAAGAGCTTGGGATGAGGTTAGTCTGTTACCCGATTTTAGCAGCTTTGGGTACCCCTCCATAATATAAACCCTGGTTGACCTTCAGTTTAGATTGGCATTCCCTCATGTAGGCCTGCATATTGGCAAGGTGGGCCAGGGCAGAGACAGTTGAACCTCCAGTGTCAATGCACAATCCTGTAGTGTTGTGTGCACTATATCAAGGTACCGTGGGCATAGCCAGCATAACACATGCAAAGGCAGGAAAAAGGCCACTGGATGGTTTGGGACACTCAAGGTTTAAGACTTGCAGAGCCACATGAGAGGCGCTGTTTTCTTAGGTGGCAGCCCATATTGTCCCATAGCTTTGGATCAAGATAGAAGACATCTAGAAGGCTTACCTGTTCGCTGCACCTGTCCTGGTCATCTGTTCCTGGTTGTCTTTTCCTGCTACCTGTCACTGCTCCTGTCCTGCATTACCCAATGGATCTGCATGTGTGTCCCATATCGTTGTGTCTGGCTACAGGGCGTAAGTTAGAGAAATCTCTCTTGTTCATTTGTCCATTACCCCTGTTACTGCATTTTACCCTGGATTCCCGGGCTTTAGGCCCTTGGGTCTGTGTTGTTTTATTAATAAACTGTTTATTGTTTATTTACATCATCTGCTGGTGTCAGCGCCGGTAAAGCTTTATAAAATACGAACAAAAGAATGTAACTGGTGACTTCAAACTCTCCTAGCTTTCCAGAAAAGAATGTCACAAGCAAGTCTGCTAACCCCTCTGGGCATCAGCTTCCCCATGTGTAAAGTGGGGTATGATACTATTTAGAGGTTTTACAGTCCTTTTCTTTGAAATGTCCTTTTCTGCTTGTGGTAAAGCTGCACAGACCAGCACATATGGGTTGGGCTTTTCCCCCTACATTTTACAAACTCATCGAAAATAAGTTTTATAGTTTCTCTCCTGGCCCAAGGAGATTAGAAGAAATGTCTTTGGAGCACATGGGCTGAGACAAGGACTTGGGTGGAATGGGCAGGCAGAGCAAAGGGTGGAGAGACATCATGCTCTGCTGGAGAAAGATGAAGTCTAATGTAGTTAGATTCAGTGCTACCCTTTGGCTAGGTGGGAGATTCACATCAACAGCCTACTCTGGAGCCAGCCAATTTCTCATCTTGCGCTGCACTGTGTTGCCAAGCAAATCATACTCCAGCACGCTGGTTCTCTTCACAAGATGTCTGACATCTGTGTCTGCAGCAGAGATGCTAACTTGGTTTTTCAGGAGCCTGAAAAAGCTGCGGGAAGTCCAACACCTCACACTTGTACTTGCTGAATGATGTACTTCATAATTAGTGGGCTTTTTTTCCTCCCTTCCTTTTAAAATCCAGTCCAAACATGAAACAAACAAACAAACCGAGCAGAAAAAACCCGACAGATTTAAAAACACGATGACTCTAATTAGAGCTCTTTGAATGAGCAAGCAATTATGAAGACAAGCACTAGGTCAGATACTGTTTTTGTTGTTAGCGGGAATGGGAAATATTATAATTAAAACTTTCAAAAAGCTCTTCTGAAAGTTCTCCAGGTTTGGCAAGGTTCGGAGCCTGTGTGGAGCTTAACAAACAAACAGAATCTCTGGAGATTTTTAAGTCAAGGAAAGAGAAACGAGTTATCTTTAAAGAGGGTTGCAAACAGCTTCCCCACTGGACAACCCCACCTCCCAAAGCACCTTAAGTAAAGCAGTCTGTATGCGGCATATTCTGCTGATGGATCAGCAGTGACACATGTACATCTGTGTGTATCCGTAGCTGGGTTTGATTCGGCACTTGAACACCAGCCAGCTTCCAGAAAAAGCAAGGAGGAAATCACCCATGGTTATCGTACGGGGAGAGTGAACAATCTAGCACTACTGTTTTATTGCAAACACAGCAAATAACCTTGGCTATATCTGCTGTGTTAGGCTTGGACTATTTCCACCTATCAAGAGCTGAATATTTGAAGCTTTTTGCTATTAAATCTAAGTAGGAGCTGGACAAATCTTTTAGTCCAGGGGCTCAAATGTCTGGCAGACAGGAACTGAGGGGCCATATCCCACTCAATCACTTTTCCTAGTCTAGACAAGGCCTCTCTCTCCCCCTCGCATTCCCTTGTATTCCGTCTCCCTCTCTACTTTTCCTCCATTCCTCCTTTCGTTTGTTCCAGCTCTGTCTGTTCCTTCTCTCTTTTTCTCTCTTCTGTTTCTAGCCTTCACTGTTTCTTTCCCGCATGTTTTGTCTGTGGACAGAACACACACACATCTGAAATCCCATTCGCTTTGCTCCCCATTAAAATATCAATATTTGTCAACAGGTACCTCCCATTTGCCCACGATTATTTTCTGTTTTTAGATAAATTCAGAGAACGCTTTATGGTAGCTGTTGACAATTCTTGATTTGTTGAATGTAAACTGCTGGAGTGTGACACATATTCCCTTCCCTCTGAGCTTTGGCTGTACTGTTGCTGTTAACATTAAAGCACACGAGCTGCTCCTGTTCCTTCTATGGCCTTTAAAGCTACCAACACACTGCAGCAAAAGCACATGGAGAAGGCACGAAAGCATTAGAAAATTCTTCATCGTGCGAGCACTGGAAAAGTAGATTAACAGAATTTAAGGCCAGAAGGGAGCATTAGATCATCTAGTCTGAGCTCCCATAGAACACAGGCCATCAAATCTTCCTCCAGGTACTTCTGTAATGGGCCCAGTAACTTGAGCCTCTGGAAAGCAAGCACAAGAACACAAGTCCTAGTGTTCTCCAAGGTGTGAGCCATATTTAAACCGTGAACTGAATCTGTCAAGTGTCGGCGTAAGATGCTTTCAGAGGCATCTCCGTGATGGCTGCTATCTTGGCTGACACACCAGGGACTGAACAGAGACCTCCCAAACTAAAACCATGAGCAGCTATCACATAAGCTAAAGCTCGCTAAGAGGGGCTGTAACAAGGCCATATCTGTTTGGACTGGGCACAGAAGGGGAGCTGTGAAGAAACACTGACCGGTGGGTTACATTATCACCGCCCGGGCCCTCATGAAGTATGATTAGGTTGGAAACAACACCAACATGGATACCACTTTTGGCTTCTGACTACTCAGAGAGAGGCCAGGCAACGATCTCTGATTGCTGCGTTTTTGACCCTTACCACATTGCAGATATCCTTGAAGTGCAGTTAGGACTAGCGACAGCAGCTTTTTGCCTTTTGCACCTGCCGTTAGGTTCACACGGTGCAAGAGCTGGTCCCAGGCAAAGAGGTATGTTCTCAACGCTTCAGCTCCGGATACTTCTGAAATGTTTCTAATGACAAAATTAAGGGGGAGGGGGGGCATTTACACTCTAAATGCCAATTTCCAATCTTTTGGATGTCATCTTTTAAATAAAACCCCAAACTCCACAATGTTGTATTACAGTTGGTTTGATCACATCCTCATCCTAAAGTTAATCAAGTTTGTCTGTGATTTTATTAATATGTGGCTCAGTTCCCTAGGTGGAGATACTGGGGTTAGTCACCCACTTCTCCCGATCTCACTTGCTTTTCTCCTCTTGCTTCTGCTTATTACACACTCGCAAGAGAACAAGTACCTGGGCTTTGAAGGTGCAGTGATGAAGCTTGCAGTGTGGAATGGGCTCTTTCCAGGGAAGTGTATTGCCAACAGATACTCAGAAAGAAATGATGATTGAAATATGGCAAGAAAGTAGTCCTCCTCCATGGTGTAGCTGCCCATGTCTAAAAAGGAATTGGAACACAGATCATAATTGGAGCTGACTGAAAAATGGGAACATTTTTCTGGGAACAATTCTGCCAAAAAAAATTTCCTCTATTTTTTTCATTAGAATTTTGAAATTTTCCACCCATCTGTGCAGCTGGTGGCTGCCCCTCTAGAGGCCCCCCATCAAAAGGGAACCCCATTATGAAGAGGAAAGGCTGCACAGCCTAAGGCTATGTTACATTTTGGGCCAGATCCTCAGCTGGTGTAAATCAATGTAGCGTCAGTGGACCTGCACAGAGGAAGCCATCTGTTGTTGCACAACAAGCTTTATTGATCCTACAACTGTGGTACATGTGCTTGAATGCCATCTACTGGCACTGCAGAAATTAACTCTTTTACATATATACAGCTTTAGCACTCTTGTAACCAGGGATGTCATTTGTTAAAGGGCAAGCGAGGCAATTACTCTCCTCCTTCCCAGATCTTGGTTTGCCCCCTTCCTAGAATTTTCAAAGGTCCAAATGCTTTACTTCCTCCAACTTCTCCCCAATTTTGCAGGACATATCATCACATACAAAGTTCTATGACATAACTTTGTCTCCCTCCCAGAATTATTCTAAAATTACACCCCTGCTCATAACAATAGCCACCTGAGGATGTGGATCTATGTCCCTAAACTCAATGGGACCAGAAGGGGGTTAATCTCAGTTCCCACCAAATCTCTGTTGACCCAACCCAATTCCCATCTCCCCATCTATACGGATTCCCAAAGAACCCTCTCAGGCACCCAAGGGAAGGGCAGATGGTTTCACATGTGGAAGGTCTAATCCATCTCTGGCTGTAGGGGGGTACATAGCTTTTCCTATCCAATTTGCAGAAGCTTTTATGCTAAGGGGGATTTTCCATCAGAGATTTATAAAGATTCCAACTGCAGCAAGAATTCCACATTCCTTTAACGCGACAGTAAAAACCTCTAATTGTTCAGTAAAGTCGCCGACAAATTCAAAACTACAAGGGAAAAAAGCGAAGTTTATTTGTATATGGAGAACAATAAGGATGCTAATAATAACAATTAATCTGTTTGCATTCAAGGTTTCTGCTAGGAGTGTCTGACTGCTAGATGCTGGGACTGAACGACAGGGGATGGATCACTCAGTAAATTGCCCTGTTCTATTCACGTCCTCCAAAGCATCTGGCATCTGGCCACTGTCAGAAGATGGGATACTGGACTGTCGACCTGACCCGGTATTGCCATTCTTATGTCTAGCACAATCATTTGCTAGATCTTTTGCTTGCTCTATGTATATATAGTGCATAGAATGCTAGGGTGACCTGACAGGCTTGCTTTGCAGAGAGTGGTCGGTTGCGACGTTGCAAAGCAGAGAGAGATTTGACCAGAACCAGCAGATGAAAAATACAGAAGACCTGTAAGAAGCTTAAAGTGCAAAATAACTTGATGGTAGGGATGAAAGGGAGGACACTGGGACAACCAGTTCCTCTGGTCTCTGTATAGTCTCCCTTTAGATAAAGATAGATGATACCAAGGAAAGCCACATTATGGGCTGATTATATTTAAATTAAGCTTTCAAAATAATTTATGTTCAAATAACACTTTCACATGATTTCCAAAGGAAACCTCTCCCACAACGTCAGAGACTCTAATTAGACATTTGCAGCCTACTCTTGTCTGATCCATGTTCTCTAGGAGATATATGACATAACAAAAGATCGTTTTTAATCCGTCCTCAGCATGAGAGATGCAGCAAGGAGTTTACTTAATACTTTTGGTGTCAGTCGCACTGAGCCTTGTGCATATATTATATTTAAATCTGCCACAGATGTAATATGAGGAAATTCTTCTATTTCAAAGTAATCTAAATATGTGCCAATGCAAATTAGTAACATGTTAAATATTCTTACATTTTATTTAAATGTATGATATTCTTATTTAAATGTCTGGTATTTACAGTATCCTACACCATAGGCCAGATTCAGTTACTACTGATTTACTCTGGGGCAACTCTACTGAAGTCAGAGGAGTCATTCCACCGTTACACTTCATTTACTTGAGAGCAGGATTTGGCTGCATGTGGTAGAAAACACAACTGAACTGAAATTGATTATACAAAGTGAGAGGATTGGAGAATTTTATGACACGAATGCAAATGGGTGTACGAATACAAAGTGGGTGTAAAGTATACCAGATCGGAGCAGTAGATTTTACACCCATTTTGCCCAGGAGTAAATGACTGTGCAAGGAGCAGGGCAACAGCGAATCAGGCCTATAGCATGCACTTGAGTTTTATTAAAAGCATACCGCACTCTGCCTGATCAGCTGTGGTGTAGCTTAATAATAATGCTGTGTTAGCAGCTGTTTGCATTGTTAATCAGTTAGGCCGTTCCTGCAAAGAGATCCTTAATTCTGTGCATGTGAATAGCTCTCTGGCTCCAAAGTTAAGCAAGTGCAAAAATGTTTTCAGGATTGGATCCATAATAATAAACACCACCACCTATTCTTTAGATTGCAAGTGGAGGATGGTCAGTAAGAGCCAAAAGGTGAAACTGAAGGTAATTATTAAATCAGCTCGCTAGCTAGTGGATGTTGTAAAAGGCTGGCCCATATTAGTATTTGCAAGTCTAACTCTTGGCCATTAAAAAAGGAAATGCTTTCTTTTTTTAAAGCATGAAGTACATTTCCCTTGCACCCTCCAATGTTTGGCCACTAGAATCATAGCTTAGTACTGTGTTTCCAAAGCGTCACTGCAGGAAAGAGTAACGGTAAGTGTAGTCGTTGACTGGAAATGGGAGCCAGTAGGAGTGACACTCCCCTTCACAGTGTTGTCGCTGGAGGACAAAAAAGTTATCAAGCTTTTCTTTCTTGCTTTCAATCCAGCCTTGCTGATTTACACCAGCTGAGGATCTGGCCCACAGTGTGACTCTTCCTCGGTGAGATAACGAAGGGGTATTCATGCCACAGTGAGGATGGGGGGTTCTAGCAAGTTCATAATTAACAAACCAGCCAAGTTATAGCAGCTGTGCATTCGATCTACGTTTGGTGATCTTTCAATTAAGCCTTACTACAATTAGTTGATTTCAGGAACAAGGTTTCCATAGGGAGGAGGATAGGATGCCTCCTGACCCAGAGACAGTCAGAGAAAAAAGAATCGGAGCAGCAAGTTCAGTTGCCCAGGCTACCGGCAGAGCCAGCTAGTAAGAGCACCAGATGCGGCCACTGGTAGAATGTATTTTATAATTTGGCAGGCCTTCAATTTTGGCAGCAATTTATATGGCTCTGTCAAACTCTACCCCTTCTGACTGCAAGTCTGCGCTCTTACTGGAAATGAGAGAGGGTGGCAGCGTAATCTGGCACCCCTCCTGATAACATGTGGGTAAAGCAATCTGTACTATATACATACCTGGCCACATCCATCCTAAGTGAAAGTCTCCATGGGATTTAGTTAATTTTCTTCAGGGCTGAATTTGCTCCACAGTGGAAAACACTGCTAACCATCTCAAACCATATTTATGATAAAAGGAAGGGCCAGTTTCTCAGTGGATGTCATGAAGTTACCTGGATTTACACCAGCCAAGGATCTGGCTCACCATCTTGATCAGGAGATGGTTGCATTTCTTTTGCCCAATTTTTCCATTCATTTGGGGTTTGTGGGTTCAGATGTCAGACTCCAACCTGAGCATCACTGAGCTTGCAACCCTGTTAGGAGAGAAAGTGAAAACAGGATCAAAGGGAGAGAGAAAAATTAAGAGTGAAAAAGAGCAAACATCAGGCAGAGTGACAAGCTAACCAGTGAGGCTGTGCGGGGAAAAAATGGAGTAGAGTAAGGGGAGGGTGGGGAAAGAGAGAGAGAGAGACTAATGAACCAATAGATACAATGAACATAGCTTATTACAGTCCCTCCTGCCACCTAGCTTTCATGGAAGGCTTCTTTCCCTTACAATGGGTTTCCATTTTAGCTAGAAAATATTTTTTCCAGCTCAGTCAAACTTGGAAAAAAAAATAAAGCACAGGGGAAACTAAACAGTCAGGAAATTCAACAGCTTCCATTCAATGAACCCTGAAATGGCCTGGACTGTTCGCAAACAGTATGAGGTTCGCTGATCTAGTTTTAAAGTAAAGGTGGCTATTTATAATCTACACAGTAAGATATTTTGAAAACATTCTTTTGTTTCGCGGGACAAAAGAGAACTATGAAATCACACACTGTGTGAAATGGGATCTTTCCATTCTCAAGAGTTTGTAAGGAATTGCATTCAATGACTAAGATAAGATGCTCTCACTTTATAAAAGACTCCAGTCCCGTGGCATGTGGAGAATTCCTTGGATTAAATGTTAAACCACTGGGGAACATTGTGCCCAGGGGAAATATGCAGGTTCAGGATAGCGATGGGATGCACTGTGGAGACTAACCACTACACATGCTAACAGGGAAATTCATAGGCACAGAGCTTCGCAGTGAACGTCTCTCATGTGTCTGGCAAAGTCTGGGCTTGTTCATTTTCAGGGATCACAGCCTGTTGCCTGACCCGGTTGAGTTTCTGCACGAGTGCCTGTGCTTGGATAGGTGAGTGAGGGAGGGTTGGGTTTTGTTGTTTATTATTTGCCATTTTACCCCGATTTGTGAGTGTCCCCACAGATGACTGACAAGTATATGTTCTGTGTAAGTTAAACACAAGATATGGAGAAATATATAGATGTATGTCATGGATAAGAAATAGGACAGTCCTTCTGTAGTAAGACAATACATATTATATTTAGTTTTCAGTTCTAGACACCTCCTTGAGGGAAAGGAACAGAAGGACAGCTCACGGGAAAGATTAAAATAGCTAAATCTCTATAATTTGGTCTGTGTAACTTGGCTAAGTAACAAACACAGGGGAAAAGCTATAAATCACTTGTATGTGTCTGGAGGGTGTTGTACAGCAGGAATGGAGAGGAATTATTTAGGCCAAAACAAGGAGGTCTCACTAGCGATAATCTATGCACCTGGGAAAGGAGAAATTTGAGTTGAATACAAGGACAATCTTCTGGCTGTGGAATAATCTCCCAGAGGAAACAGAGGTAGCCTTGCCACTTAGGAATTTGAATAATATCTTGACACATCACTATACTACATGGAACTGTCCTGTATTGGATGGGAGATGCACTAGCAAGTCTTTCCCATCTTCAGGTCCAGATCCAAAGCTGGTGTAAATCAGCATAGCCTCAAGTCAAAGGAGCTATGCCAATGTACGTGAGCTGATCGTACATTTCTATGGGCCAAATCCTTAGACAGCCCTTATTCAGGAGGACGTTCCACTGAAGTGGAGCTTAAGCCTCACTGGGTGAGGATCTGTGACTGCATGACAATTCCTACAAGATCTAAAAGAAATAACATTGAGATTGTGTGGTTGTTTCCTCCTGTGGACTCTGGGTGTTCCAAGGAGAGAACTGATATCAGTGGGAACTGTGAGAGTATCTGATGGCAGAATGCAATTCCTGGTCTTTGAGGGGGTCAGGAGAAGGTGAGATGCTTTAAACTGTGTTGAGAATCATTTCTCACAGCAAGACAAAAGAAATTTCAGATGGCGCTGGCTCCAGCTTCAAAGCATTAATTAACAAAAGCCCCCACTTTCTTAAAAAAGGGGGGGGGGGGAAGAAAATGCTTGTTGGAAAAAGCAGCTGATTGTCAGATACTCATTACAGGACAATTCTAAGTCTACAGCAAAGGCACTTCTGGAGTTTCCATAATAATCTTCTGCCACTTTTCCACTGGTCATAGATCATATTTTACTGGCTCAGACATCAGAGGTCTGATAAGTGAGTAATCCTTAAACAGTTTGCCTTCATCCTTTGCAACCTGCAGAGAAGGGCTTCGCTGCGATCCAAAAACTCACTGATAGCAAATGGTTCCAGGCAAGGCCCCTTTCTCAGGCAGTTTTATCCTCACTGCAGTAAAAATCCACTGCTCCTAGTACTTTATTGCTGTTTGAAGGGGGGGAAAAATCCCAGTTCTTTTTCCAACTCAGTACAAACACCTTTCCTGGAGATTCTTGAAACTGACTGCCATTTCGCCTGCAAAAGCTATTAAGAGCTAGATTTTTCCTGTGGGGCACAGCCCTGAGCAAGGGCTAGTGTGTAAACTGCACCTTCGTAAGATTTACCCGTGGGCGCTCTGGTACCGAGAGAGACAGCTGAGGCACAATTCCCTCCCTGCTCCAGAAGTGGAGATAGCCGTTGGCTGTTGGTCTGTAACACCAGCAAAGATATGATCCAGATTATGTGGAGCCAAGGTGCTTCATCCACCACCATCCAGCTGCTACTGAGGGGTAAAAAAGAAAAACACCAGTCTCTCTGTCCTCTTTATTCTCCTCTCTTTCCACTTAACTCCAATGTGTTGGTAGCTTATGCAGCAGTTTAAGGTGCGGTTCTCACTCCCCCCTACTCCTGGGCATGTAGTTCAATGTTAAAATATAGCCCTAAATGAACCCCTGGTTCATGTGACAGAGAACACATGATTTTGAATGTTGCTGCCCTGGCTGTAAATTTGCTCTTGTCATTTCAATCACCACTTCCCATAACCAATCCTTTCCATCCAAAGCAGCCGCCCACCATTTCGAAAAGGTTAGCAGCATCTTGATGAGGATTGGCAACAGCGTGCTGGTTCGCTGTCAGGAAAGCTCTGACTTGTGATAACAGCAGCAAATGCCACTACACCACAAAATAAATCTTTTCCATTATCGTGCCTACAGAATCCAGTATAAACCTAACAGAGCACGGAGTAGTATCTGCCATTCAGTGGAAGTCTTTTTCACATTCCCCAGATCAGTAGTTTCAGAGAATCCTCCTCAAGGCTATAGATTGTTCTACAACATATTCTGCACTGCCATTTTAGAAGTAGGTATATGTCAAGCTCCCACCACGAAAGAAAAGGGTCTAAACTCGAGGCAGGCACAAAAAGAGTTTTGATCCACAGATGTGCTACTTCAGCTCTGTCAATAAGTGTTAGTTGTTTAACTATGTTCCTACTGTATCAGAGAACACGATAGTCACTCAGAAAGTTCAAAAGAATGGGGTTCAGGCATATTTTTCTACAACTTCTTTCTCCATGGGAAAGATTGTCAGCCGTCTCTAGCTCCCTAATAGATGGCTGATCAGCTTTCAATGAACAGCCCACACCGGCATCTCACAAGGCACATCTTGGGCTGCATTGTACGGAACACACTGGTTACTACTGTCATGGCCCTAACAAAGGCAGCCGGGACCAAGGGCCAGAGGTGGGTCCAACCTGAGTGTGGGAGTAGCAGAGGAGTTCAAAAGCAGGTTCCAGGCCAGGGTCGATACCAAGTGTCAGAGTCCAAGTTAGGCTTCAGTGTCCAGAGCAGGATATTAAGTCCTAATCAAGCCAAGGTTAAAGCCAGGAGTACAGGAACAGGAATACAGTTCTGGCAGATACAGGAAATCTGTTGTCTGGACACTTCCTGGAATGCCTGTTGGGTTTATATAGGGCAGGGAGCCAAACAGGAGCCATGAGGCTGCTGCCTATCAGACCCTGTGAGGCAGGACTTCCCATGGTCTGTGTCCACAGAAGATCACGGGCAGTGGAGTGCCTGTCAGATCTGGGTTTTACACCTATAGGGCCTTACAACTACTGCAGTAGAAATTAGACCGTCTTTAGTTCTCAGTCTAAGAATTCAGTTGATCTACTTACATTATTATTTACTAGTTTTGCAAGAGCACCCAAAAGCTTCAGCCCCATCGCCGTACGCACTGTAGAAACATGTAACAAAGTGACAGCCCCTGCCCCAAAAGCTTGCTGTCTAAGAAAGGTTCTCATATGGCTTCCCACCACTATGGTATCTGAGATCCATTTCTGTCCATTTTGCCAAGAGATGGCAGTTACAGGCTGGTTATCGCAACTTTTCAGGGATGGTAGTTATTGGTTTCCAGAATAACTGGACAAAGCAAACCTGACAAAGATATTTCAGGAGAGCAACAGATAAATGATTATACACCAGGTATGGAGTAATGGAGGTCAGTTACAGGCCATCATAATGCATTTGCACACTGGAGTACAAACATTTTCTGCATTGCAAAAAGAATGTATTCCCTGTTTCCCATTAGGAGTCAGCATCTCTTTAGGAACATTGGTATATTTCACTACCCAGGCTAATTCTTTCTTTTTCCTTCCTCCACTAACCATGAAGCCAATCATAGACTGTTTTGTTGCTTGGAGACAAAGAGGCCTGTGTTGCAGGTTTCCTAAAGATTAGACTATGGTTATTTTAGTTGCTGCTCATTTATTGTCACAACCAAAAACCCTCCCAAAGAAAATCAGTTATATTGTAGCAAATCGATTAAGGAATATTCTTAGAAGAGCTGTATGAACCCCAGTTTGACAACTCCAAATGACATTTCTCCCTGGAAAAGAGTTTTATGTGAGCAGTAGCAATGCACCACAACCCTAATGTAGAAGAGAAAGTGAAGAAAAAAATCATTATCTAATTAGAACTACAGGAGAATTTTTACTCTATGCTGTATGCATTGCCTGGGTAAGCATAATATAGGACTTTTAATGATCTTCGTTGGTGAGAAGGACACCAAATTACATTGATTGACCTTTCCAATATATGGTTTTTACAGTCCTAGATTATACGGTTGAATCTTTGCCTCACTGGAGTCAAGGCAAGACTCCCATTCACTTCAACAGAACATATTATTTGCACTGGCCACTGATGGAGACAGGATATTGAACTAGATGGCCAATGGGTCCGATCCTATCTGGCAGTATATACTGCACTTTATATCCTATGCACTGGATTTATGGATAGATATTTCAATAGCATTCCATAGCTTACTGACAGAGCAAAAGACTTACTTGATTTTGCTCCAGTATAAACAGACCAAATACTATTTTTGACATTCATTAACTCCCTAATATTTTCTTAATTTAATCTCTTCCTCTTTCAGTTTGAAAGCCTTTGAGATTTGAGTTGTTGGTTAGGCATGAGAGTGCTTTGTTAAAGAGCCTTTTGCAATGGTTTAATTAGCAATCAGAGGCTTAGCTGCTCTGCTTAGGGACGTTGTCATTAGAAATGGTTATCCTTTGATACTAACTCTGGAGAAGCTGCATTCGCTTGTCATTGCATGAACTGGTGCCCAGATCTGGGCTATTCTTGGTTTGTTTTTTTTCACATCACCCCCCACTTTTATAATATTTTTCCTGTTATATAATTTTTCTGCAAGCAAACTTTACATGCCCTACAGCTTTGAATATGCTTAACCTGAAATATCCCTGGCTAAATATTCAAAATTAATGGATTTTAAACCCAGACAGGACCGATAAATCATCTAATCTAATGACCGCATAACGTAGTCCTATGTGAAATAGTTACCCTGTACTGAGCCCAATAATCCATGATTGACTAAGGAAGAGCTTCAAGAAAGACATCCTGTCTTGATGAGACAGCACCAAGAGGTGGACAAGCATTCACCACTTTTTTTGGTAGTGCCAATGATGAATCACCATCATGGTTAAAAGTTTGCATCATAAGAGAATATTCACCACCTCATAAAAAGACTTGAGAGGATTCGAATCTGTGAGCACTTGCACACAGCATGACTCTTCCCACTGCCAGCATGATCTTCAACTTTCATTGACTCTAGATCATGCTATCCCCGACTACTGATATGGATATTCTGCTTGCCTTTTAGCAAGAGATTACTAATGCGATTTATTCCTTCCTACTGAAGTTGGCTTTAAAAGGGTGGGGAGAGCAAATGGGTATGGTTCAAATGAAAGTTCTAATGGTTCTAATGAAAGTGAGGGACTAAGATTTTGCTTGACCTGGGCATTATAATGGAAGGCCTAGTGTGATCCCCACATAACATTCGGCTCATGGATGAGCTGAATGAGTTGGGGTTGGTCCTGCTTGGAGGAGGGGGTTTGACTAGATGACCTCCTGAGGTCCCTTCCAACTATAATATTCTATAATCTCATTTCTGACTTACCTCGTGCCTTCAAGTTCCAGTTCTGAACAGAATTTGCCAGTTAATTGTTTGCGTTTGTGACAATGGACGCATGGCGATTAAATTAAGATACTCTAAACTCATTTTCCTTTGTGAGTTAATGCCCTGCTTTCAGGAGTCAGGTTTTCACCACTCATACCATGAGCTGGGAGGCCAGGAGTCTCATGGATGACCTGCTCTCTCTCAGTTCTCCCAAAGTGTCAAAGAAAATCTACTTAGTTGTTGTCTGTTTGTTACTAGGATACTAATAATCCTAGCAATCACTTCCCAAATAAATCCCTACTTCCTATCACAAGCCCATTAAGATTTGATCACATCTCTGCTCGTCTACTGCTCCTGGGGGTACTAATATATTGTTGGCTCTACATGTAATAAATTAGTAGTTAGACTGGTAATCGGTGCATAACCCTGCTTCCTCTTTGCACCCAGACCCATGCTCTGGATTGAAATGTGAGGAGGGTTTATACTCCCTCACATGATTGCATAGTCTAAGTTACTATCTAGCCCGAGGGCGCATCTTGTAGAAAAACATCCCATCTTGATTAAAAAATTGTCCGTGATCCCCGACAACCCCTGGAAAATTGTTCCAATGGATAATTATCCTAACTGTTAAACTGGTGTAGTTGGTGTCTAGAATGTTATCAGCACATTTTAATACCCTGTTTGCTCATCAGTGTCAACGTGCACACAGACATCCCAACTCCCTCCCTCCCAACGTGATCCATGGCGTGATCCTGAAAGATTTTGAAAATATTTTCCATGCTGTTCCCTTCCTTGATTTTTTTTTGGAAAATAATTTCCTGGTCTACAATTGTGGGTCAAAACTCACATTTTAAATCCTTATATAGTAATTCAAAGTGTCTATGAAGTCAGTTTGTCACAACATCTGGCATTCTGTGGAAAATTAGACTGCACAGGTTTGACTGAATGCCACACATTTGAATAAACTGTGTATAACCCAAACGGTAGAGGTGGCCAAAGATTTGAACATGGTAGGACCTCAGTGAGCCAAAGTCCAGTTAATCTGTGCTTAAAGATGGTTGAAAATATGGAATTTTCCTTTTACGGGGCATTTCAACATTTCCAATGTACTTTCCCATCTGACTTGAATGAAAAATTGCCTTTTTTTGTGAAATTAAATGCTACAAAACGTTTTGTACTGGAAATGTCAAAATTTTGTTTGTTTTTTTTAATTAAACAAAACTGTTTCACATGTTTAAATGACATTTTTTGTTTTCAAATGGTCGATTCAAAAATGACATTTTTTGTTTTGGTATTCCTGAATGGAAAAATTTTAAAAAATCATTGAAATGGACTACTGGCTTTTTCCACACAGAAAATTCTGATTCTGATGAAATCATATTTTCTGATGGATGGAAAAAATGTCCACTCCAGTTCTACTCACACTCCAGTTATCTGCAATTCAGATATGCCTAGAGTTTTGAGCTGGAAGGATACTGCTCTATTGGGACAACGCACAACAAATATAGAAGAATATAATCCAGATAATGTGATTTTAAGGTCTGGTGTCGGATGCATCATAAACCTGGAAAGAAAACTGCTGTATATTTTTGGAAAGCTGGAGTAACATGTTTGCAGCCCCCCTCCGCCCCCCCGCAAAGACATCATCCTTTGAAATTGTATCTGGTACTTCAGGCAAGGCTAAAAATCTTCAGGCCATGAGAGGCTATTTTCCAGACAGGCCAGGATGCTTTTAGCATCCTAAGCATCAGGGACTGTGTGCCTGGTATTCCCCATACTCAGTTTGCGGCTTTTGCCAGATAGTTTAACAGGGGTTGCTGCCCTGGTTTACTTCCTCACTTCTTTGTGGCTGGAGAGGAACGAGTGTGTCTGCTGATTTCCCTAACACCAACGTGCTAAAGAGGGGAGTGAAAGGGAGACAGAAGTCCACCCAGATCCACATGTGGTGTACAGCAGCATATCTCCACTGAAGTCAATGGAGTTCTAGAAAGTTTCAGCAGCTGAGGAGCCGGGACCTTTTAACTGGGCCAGCTGCTGAGAAGTGAAGTCGGTTGTTTAGAGTGTAGTAACAGAAGAACACAAACAGAAGAACACAATGGGTTAGAGTGGAGGCAGTACATCCAGTAACGGGGTGTTAGATGTGGTAAGCTGGGTCGGAGAATTGCTTGTCTAGGACATAGAATAATTTGCCTTCTCCCCTCCAAACGGCACCACAGCAAGGTAGAAGAGGGACTATTGCCTCCCTGTGGAAAGGCAAAACAAACAAACTGAAAAGTAGTAGGCATGATTACATATTTAGTTGCCATTCAATATTCGGCCTCTCTGCTGAGACTGCCACCAGGAGTCACAGTGATAGCCAGCTGGTGATGCACTGGAAACATCATGCTGTCAGAGGAATCATCCATATTTTATCCTTCTTACATGCCTCTCCTTGTATCAAAATAGTGTTAATAAGGATTATTTTGGCCATTTCACTGCTCAAAAAGTTAAAAGCAATTGTTCTGCGAGGAGGAAAAATTAAATGTCTGAGCATCACAGGTAGATTATTACTAGCTAGTTTATCTGTGTGTGTGATTGCGATGACTAAAATGACCGGCTTACCCTACATAATATACCACTGGGATAGAATAATATAGGCAATGGCTTATGGTTTGTGTGTCTGATGGTTAAAAAAAATAAAATCAATGGTTTTCCTCATTGAAAGGTGCCCTCAGGGGCAAGAAACAGTGAACAGCTTATTAGTTTGTGTGTGCATGCTGGCAGCTGCTAAAGCAGCACTGAAATCAGTCATACACCATAATAAAAGTACCCATCCCCATCTAAAAGCTAGCGTGTTCTTATATCTCAGGAGAATATGCCTCCATTAACCCAAACCATGCAGTAACTCATCTTTAACCACAGTAAGGGAATGCAGTCGAAGACCAACTGGTAATGATTTCTTTAGGGTTACTGGTGCAAGAATATAAAGGATAAATTGCTGAGATTTGGGAGCCACATTTTCAGCTGGTGTAAATTGGCATAGTTCCATTTAAGCCTCTGAAGCTATACTGATTTATAATGGCTGAAAATCTGGTCCTAGGAATGGTTTCCTCACTTGCAAGCAAAAGAAAGAAAACCACCCTCTCCCTTTCCCTCCCCCCCGACCCCCAAAAGAAGCTATGACATGCGATCCCGTAAGAAAGGAAAGAGCACAGAACCTTATGGTGTTTTTCTGACACAGATGGACACTGCTTTGGATATTCTGTTCAGCTCGAGATTCTGACACATCAGAATCACTGGCAAGAATTGTTACTCAAGTATTCCTTGACCTTTGCGTGTTGTCATTCTAGGCAGTTATATGTCATGCACTGGGACACTTCGTTCTGATGACACCCACCTGGACACTGCCAGTACGGCTTACAGCACACGTAATGGTCATTTAATGTGACGTTCTCTCAAGATCACTGCATTGGTTCATGAATAAGAAGCCGAAATGATGATCTCTCTTGGTTGCAAGGGGGAAATGTTGACTTCGTGCTTCCACGCACATTTCCATGCTTTTGAACTTGGAGCTGCTGACCTCAATGGCTTTCCAAAACAGGCACAAAAGAGGCCTGTTGTTAAGCCTAGGGCACCATAAATACGTAGTGTTTTGCCTCAAAACTTGTTGAAATTATGACCATGTCAAGCAGAAAAGACCCCTTAGATGGAGACACAGATATGTTGTAGACTTTAGGCAGATGAATCGAGACGTATTCAAATCTGTTAATAGAAAGCTCATGAAGCTAATACGAGCAATCCAGAACATGATGGTAGTTTTGGGCACTGTCTGGAGGACATGCCTTCTGAGACCACCTGCCACTACATGGTCATCAAATTATTATGGCAAAAAGCCACTAATGACTTGCATGTTAGGGTCACTGATGCATAAAGGCCCAGGATAGAACTCTAAATAGAGAGTGTTAAAGATGCCCTCCAGAACCCAGAAGGTCATTAAGGGCACTGATTGGGGTAAAGCACTCTCCCTTAGCTTAGGCCTTTTGGATAGTCTTTATGTTAGAGAGCAGCTGCTGAATAGTTACTGCTCAAGCGATAGAGGTCCAGGCACTTGCTTCTGGGGACAGGGCAGAGGTGCTTGACACGAAGTGTCTGAAAAAGGGTGTGATCTGTGCACAGCTTGTTGCCGCTGCTGCTCAAGGAAACAGGACTTTTATTTACAAAAAGATACAAAAATTACATTGAGGACAACTGAATCTGCATCACCAGTTTCTGCTCCACTCAGGAAACTGGCCCACAAGTCCCTGAAATCTTCTACTAGTCAGTAAAGGGGCCACAGTGTAAAGGCTTGTCTACATGATGCGTCAGTCAGCACCAGAGGGGGATGTATATTCTAGTGCACAGTAGTGCTTCACACTCGGTCCCATCTGGACCCTGCTGGGGTCCACTACAAGTTCCATAGTATGCGTTAATGTCATTCTGTTTCAATCAGCAATACATCAATGCGCACTAGGGAACATTTTAGTGTCTGTCAGCAGGGTCCATGAGGATACTTAGAGTGCAACACACTAGTGCACGTTATATTTTGCACCCCTCTGGTGCATCTAATAGACTGTGTAGACAAAACACTAACCGGAGAGATTTGTCACTTCCAAATGTAGACCTATGCGAGGAAGAGCCAAATGGAAACCATCATCAATGAATTACTCTCAGGCTTAGATACATAAGACATCACATGTCAAGATGGAATATGGCATCCTTTTAGGCAAAGCTTTTCAACTGAAACTTTTTAATCAGAGGCAAAATGCAGATTTTGCAACAACAAAACATTTTGTCACTGTGTTACTTGATTTTTATGTGAAACAACTTTTTGTTTTGAAATTTTCTTACATTTTAATTTATTTAAAAAGTGTAAAAATGCTTGATCAGAACATTGTTTGTGGGGGAACCTTTTCCCCCCCTCAGTTTTTCAGAACTGCCAGAGAACTGAGCTCAAAATATGACACAGCAAATCAGGGGCTAGTCAATGAAATCTCTTTAGCTCTGCCGTGTCCCTGCTAACTTGTGGCACACAACAGCCTGACTTGCGTCCCTGCTTGTCCCAGACTTTTTGTTTCACTGACATACGATGCAGTATGTCACAAAGAGCTGCACTCCCTACTGGAGGAGTGGAAGTGATGAAGGATGGCCTTGTGGTTAGGGCCTTAAACTAGGACTCTGTTTCAAGCTGCCCCATGCACTTCCTCAGCAAATCACTGACTGTCTCCATGCCCCAGTTTCTCCAACTGGGAAATACTACTTCCTTAGTTGGTCTTGTATATATATATATATATATGTATTTAGATTGTGAGCTCTTTCAGGCAGGAACTGTAGAAGATCAGCCCTCTATTGAGGTAGCTGTCTCAGGAAATCTGTAAGGATGCTCACTGTGCACTACCAACTGTCCAGTTTTATGGGCTCAAGATCATCCCAGATGCCCCTTTTTGTACCTCAGAGGTTGCAGCCCTGACATAACATAAATAATAGTTGGGGTCCAACTGTTTGGCAACAGGAAATATGACTGGACAGAAAAGGGTACGGTGGAAGAATTTCATGCTGCAGCTTACAGCTTGCTGTTGTGACACTTGTCTTTCTTCACTTTTCCCAACACTCGTTGTGCCAACTGTCATGTCACAGCTAACAGTCAGATTGCAAGCTCTTAGGGTTAGGGACCTTTTCTTTCTATTGTATTAAGTACCTACCACAGAGCAAAGAGCGGAAGAATGAACGTTAGCCTACCAGTCTACGGGCGCCAACTTCAATTCCTTGCACCACGGGCAAGTCTCTTCATCTGAAACGTGGCCATAATGGTACTTTAATACCTCACAAAGGTGCTGTGAGAATGAATACATTAAAGATTGTAAGGCAGCTAACATGCTATGGTAATAGGGGCCATAAAAACTACCTCAGATACATAATTATTATATGAGATATATTTTCTCTAACACTGAGGATAAAGATGTCTGAAAAGTGTCGCAATTTCACTGCTCCATCTTGGATCAATCTTTTAATAAAACTGCTGGGACTCCAGGCTTCCAAACATGAAAATATTTCAGATGGTGCCAGGTGAGGGGAAACGAAGGAATAAGAAAGGAAGATCAGGGTCCTCGCACAAAGACGACTGGCTTTAATCTACTCAGCTTACTATGTGCCAAGGTGTGCTGGTCTCTCCCCTGGATCTCCAGCACTTAGGTATGAATGGCAGGTAAAGGTGGATCCTAAAAGAGGAGTCCACTGTCCCTGATTTTGTGCTGAGATTTTTAGACATTTTTAGAGATTTTAGGCGAGAGCCTCCACCTACTTAGCAACATTTTCCCTGCCTTTTTAATGGATGCACGGTTCTCCTGGTTTCATGTGCCACCTGTTGGATGGTAACACAAGAGTACTCCATGTTTGTCAAATTAAATTCTCTTGAGAGAGAGAACGATTTACAAAGGTGCTGCAACTGCAGCTACCATTCTAGCCACGTACGTACAGACAAATGTGCGGGTGCCTCCTCCAAACTCTTCCTTCCTGGAGCCTGTGCTCCTTCCTCCAAGTAGGTTTCTGTTGCGGTTCCACCACAGACTGTGGAATAGAATTTGGGGCGTCTATTCTGGAAGTACGGGCAGCTCTTCAGAGGCTTTCTGCAAAGTAACTGGGATTCACAGATAAGTAGCAATATCCGTTATTGCATGTGTGTGTTCGTGTAGCAATGGTTCCACACAAAGTGCACAACAGTATATGGTGAAAAGTCCCAGGGGGGTGGCCGTGCTAGTCTGTATACAGCAAAAACAACAAGAGTCCTGTAGCACCTTGAAGACTAACAAGTTTCTGCGGGCATAAGCTTTTGTGGGTTGTAGTGGGTTGTTTTTACAGCTATGTATGTCAACCCACGATGTCCGTATCAACCTCTCTGAACTGAGTTCCTCTGAAAGAGAAAAGAGGCTGAAGGTTTCATCTTGAAATCTTTCCAGTGACTTCTGTGGGCTTTGGATCAGGCCAGTTTTTGTGGACATTTGACTATAGTCACAAACCACTTGGACAGTTGGGCACAATTTAAGATGACTGCACAAAAAAGGGGTGAGGTTAGAGTAACTTGGGGTGCACTGTAGGTCTAGTTTCATTAGCAGAGTTTGTGGGGGTGGGAAGAGGGAAGCTTTCTGAATACTCACCTACACCTTGTTTTGCTTTTGACAGCCCTGCATGTTCAGGAGTCCTACATTCACCCAGAGAAATGGAAAATTAAAATAAAAATACGCTGGGCACCAAAACACTGTTCTTCTTCTAGAGACCTCATAATGAAGGTATCCTGATGCCTGAAGGAGATGAATTTGATGTCCTTCTGACATGAATGTGGACCCCTTCTGGAGAGTAATCCACTTTATAACATCATTGCAAATATTTTAGTATGAAGGCAGCCTCTTTCCTCAAAAGACAAAAAAGGTACGGTTGAGGCATTTGGAGAGCCGTATGAAAAATATACTGCCTTGTATCCAGTCAGGCTGAGCATAAACAAGGAATTTTGGCTTCAAACGTTCTCAGTCTCTTACACTTATTCAGCACAAATATTCAGGAAAAACAATGATCCTACCATTTGTTTTAAGTGCTAAGTCAATGCATAATTACTGGGAAGTATTTTGGAGCGAATTTTAGATGAGCATTTGACAAAATATAATATTGGAAACAATCTTTATCAAACATTCATGTGTAGCGTGAGAGATAAAAACAGGCATCCATAATTCATACGGCACAGTGTATTACCAAGTGTGAATAAGAGGCTGAATTTAAATGAGGAGGTCTGTACAATATTTTCTGCAAGGCATCTGCTTTAATCATTTACATTATTCACTAGACTTTCCAGAACAGTGAATCTTAAATATATTTGGGTTTGTGAGACTATGTATGTGTACACACGCACACAAATATAGACCTGTGTTTATGTACACGCACGCACACGTGCGCACACAGTTCTTCTCTCGCTTGAGCCAAAGTCCTCTGAAGCCAATGGAAAGACTCCTATTGACTTCAGTGGCCTCTGCATCAGATCCTTCATGTGCGTTTTTGTTTTTTAAATGGTGACTACTGGATGAGTCAAGCTTATACAAGTTTATACAGTAGCGGGCATTCAAAAGTTAAATGTATCACAGCTTCTGATATACTGGAGTTATTTCTTCTTCAAATAGAGGGAATATTAACGGATAACCGTTGACACGTGTTAACTATGTAAAGATATGAGATATGTAAAAAAATGCTTTACAATAGCTAAGATTGATATTAAGGAGATAATTTAGTACAGTCCTATCCAACAAAGCACTTAAGCATATGCTAAATTTTAACATGAGTTGCCCCAAAGAAATCGGTTGAATCAATGATTTCAATAACTCGTCTTCTTTAGTTGTGTGTCTGAGATTTTAAACGTGCAGTAGCTGCAGACGATCACTACAGTTCGGAGGTCCATACATCATTCAAGACAACGTAGCTATTTGGGGAAGCATTATACCTTGGACATGAAGAAGGTCAGGCAACAATCCAGGCACAGATTTGTGAAACGTTTCTGAACCTGGGCTTGATGTTCACAAGTTCACCCCGATCACGGAGGGCTCTTCTGTGCAGACTGCGTCCACAAACCCAAGCGATGGCATTGGGCCTAACTTTAAACCCTTATGCAGTTTCACTTAGTATTCTTCAGTTCCTGTCCTAAACCGTCGAAGAGCGTTGCTGTAAGTGACCAGAGAGCTGTCAGATTTGGGGTGCATATCAACGATGGGGTTTGCGAAGAAGGATTTGTAAAGTGATTAGGCATCAGTAGGAACGAAAGGCTCGATGTAAATGTAAAACGCTATTATTTATCATCTTCTACCATCGCATTGCGTGGAAGGTTGACCTACAAACACCCAGAGGAGTTAGGAGATGGAAGACAACCTTTTAATCCCATTGCACTGGCTACCACATGCATCCAAGGGAGTGGAGGAGAAAGCACCCTCCAAGAAGCCACTGCTTCCCATCTCATGGAGATGGGGAAAGAGTAAGGGTCAAGATGGGAAATGAAGGAAGCCCAACGTAACAGCCAACAAAGCTGAATCAGCGTGGCGGGCGAAATGATCTGCTACTGGAATAGAGCAGTAATAGCTTACTTCACCACTGTGACAAGATGGGAGATGAGGGACTGAATAGTGACTGAGAGAGTGACTATTAATACTGTGGTCTTCTCCTGGGCAGTACAGCTATGCACTCATTTATATGGGTTCTGAGATTGCCTACTTATGGGAAAAGCCTACCCCCAACATTTCTTCCCGAGTTTACAAATAATTCCCTTTTTTTCCCCAGTGGATTGCTGGATTTTGCCTTTATCTCCCTCTCCATCTCTTAGAAAACTGCTTCTTGATTCTGGAGAATGTGTTTGCCTGGTGCCAGGAACAGTTGGTATTTCTGTCTGGCAAGCTGTGTTGTTGTTGTTGGTTTTATTTTGTTTGTTTGTTTGGAGAGGAACAGTGAACACATGATGGGAAAAAAAGCAAAACACTGCAAATCTGTCTCAACAAGCTACTAACTGAGTTACACAGAGCGTGGTACAAAATCCCATTTTTTAAATTCTAGCCAGCTGACAAGTCAGTGGAGAACCATACATGAAATTCACACGCTCTGAAGACCAATGGGAGAAATGTCACCACTCTTTAAGAAGGAAAGTTCAAATGATGAAAATGATAGGGACACATCATTTTAATTATCTTTCCAGCATGCTTCCTCTAATAGTGCTCTCACCCCTGCTTTAACACAGTGAACGTTAATTCACTTCTCCTATAGCTGTGCAAAAGGAAAGCAAGACTAAAGAGGTCCCATTCTGCCAGTATCTCATTCACAAGGTAGATTACAGTTACCCAATTTTCTCTTTGACTGTTTTATACTGGTACCCTGAGTGACACACAAGGTTCCCATAATTCATGTTTGGGGGACCATTCGAATTAGAGTTTGGAGTTGGGGAAAAAAGTCAGAGCATGAAAAGCATGTTTAAAAGACAGACACTCTACAAAATTGTGTGAATTGATTTGGAACAAAGCACCACTGAGAGGACAGGGAAGGGTGATGCAATGGGAACTAGAGTGCTCGAAACAAGAGTTTCTTTGAGCAAGAGGATGGTCAGGGCACTAAACAGGGATTCAAGATACTTGGCTCTGCTACTGACTTTCCCTGTGACCTTGGGCAAGTCACTCAGTCTCCCTGTGCTTCAGTTTCCTGCCTGTAAAATGGGGATGAAAGTAATACTTTTTGTTTCTGTCTTGCCTATTTTGAAGGTAAGTTCTTCATGGGAGGGACTGTCCTTTGCTATGTTTATGTAAAAGAGTTCGGATCTCAGTGTCTGTTGGGGCCTCTAATAGCTAATATAAACAATACATTTGTTGGCAAGATACAAACCTTAAGTATGAGTAAAGTTAAAAGTTGATAGCTCAGCCATGCCTTAGAGATGGGTGAACCTCCAAACAATTGAACGATTTGTTCAATTAATGATGCTAAAGCCTACATAAAGCTTATCAAAAAAATCACAAGCCTTTGTAATCACGATGCTTTAGAGAGCATCTCCCACACCCTAAGTTAATATCCTGACATTATTTGATGTAATGCATTTCTAACTGTACCTATCAGTAGGTTTCTAAGTGACATACAGTAAAACAATTATAACGTAACAATATAAATGATGTCGACAAAATGAACCAGAAGATCTGGCACAAGGGTAAACCTGATAGCTTTTAGTCAGGGCACCCCACCAAACAATGAGGATCAGTTAAAACATTGTGATAAAACACCTAAAACACACTGCCCTCCCGAACCCAGGAATTCTGTCTGAGTATGAGAGAATGCTGCATCATACAATATGTGCAATGCCAGCTGCTCCCCTGCTTGATCGCAACAGATTTGTATCTATATACGGGCGTCCACATTTACTCTGTGCTGGCTTCATGGAGCAAGTGGGCTGCTGGAAAAAGTCAGGAAGAGAACACCCTGGCTGCTCAGAGGAATAGGGTTAGGCAACCACTGTGGAAAGACAAGGAGACACACAGCTCTGCAAAAACAAAACAAAAGCTGATGCCTTTAAAAGTTGATGGGGGACACTCACCTCTCAGGAGTGCCTCCTGTCAGCTGGGTGTGAACCTACACTCTCTCTGCTTGCGGCTCCTCTTATGGCCATCGACCTCAACAGATGGATCTTCAGTGGCTCAGCCCTTCAGCCAAGTCACACCAGTGCCCTTAGGGCTCTGTCCCTGGAGACTCTAAGTCCTGCCTTCACTTCGCTTGGGCCTCCAACCAAGCCTTATCCCCTTCTCAGGGCTTAGGCCACCCTGCCAGTGGGAGGGACCCAAGCCCACTCACTACTCCAGCTCCTGATGCAGGGACCACTTACTACTTTCTGTAATAGCTGCTGGGCCCCTCGACATGTAGCCCCTTCCACTTCACCCTAACCTCAAGGCTGAAGATCTCAACTCCCCCCCTTACTCACCCTTCCTATTCCAGCTAGCAACTGAGCTGCTCTACCTCTGCAGCTCCTTTTAACTGGGCCTGCTGTACTCTGATTGGCTACTTCCTTACAGCCTCTCTAGGCAGGCTTGGAGGACCCACCTTCACTGCTCCTTTTCTGGGGAAAGGTATGGTAGGACCCCGAGGCCTCCAGTAAGGGGTCCCCAAGGAGCCCAGTATATACACCCTGTCACAGTTGATTTCACAAAGTCCCCTAGAAGAAAGCAAGTTATGAGCTGTGGGCAAACAAATATATTACCTACAAAATTAAAAATCATCAAGCATAATTAAAACTCTAATAGTCACAATTTAAATACACTGTAAGTCACTTTTTTATGTGACCAGTTTCTGTTTCTAAAGAAACAATTTCCAGCCTTGGTAAAAATTCAAGAAAAACGGTGATTTAGAACATACCTTCTGAGACAAGTTTAACTGGAGAAATGCTCAGAGGTCGGTCTCTAATAAAGATTCCAAGCAGCCTCGATGATGGCTTATTGCAGCCTAATAAACCTTCCCCTCCTACGTAATTACTTCTGAAGTGTAATGTGCTGCCCTGGTCCACACCCTCCCCCCGCCGTCACAGTCACACACACATTTTTCCTTTTGTAATTAAATGGAAAAAAAGTCTCTGCATTCGTTTTCTTAACACTTTATAAAATAACAGCGAGATTAATTAAGAGGTCTGTATTTCTATTTCAAGGTTCAAATGCTTTCACTAAGCACGTTGTGCTTTCAGAATCCACAGTGTCAGCAGAATCTCTGACTAAAAATACAGACTTTTTTCCCCTTAATCTCTTCCTCCCTATATACAATTTGTGAAAGAATGTGAAAGGTTAAGAGCCCTGGGCCCCATCCTCAGCTGTAGTAAACCACCATAGCTTCTCTGAAGTAAATGGAGTAGGAGCCATAACGGCAGCTGAGGAATACTGAGTAGGAATAGAGAGGATATGTTACCTCTGTATGTGACACTGGCGCGACTGTTACTCAAACACAGTGTGCTATTCTTGTGCCCGCAATTCAAGAAGGATGTGGAAAATTTAGAGAGGGGTCAGAGAATGATTACAGGATTGGAAAACCTGCTTTATGGTATAGACTCCAGGAGCTCAATCTATTTAGTTTATCAAAGAGAAGGCCAAGGGCTGACTTGATCACAGTATGTAAGTACTTAAGTGGGAACAGAAATCTGAGAGAAGGCTCGTCAAACTAGCAGACAATGGTAGAATGGCTGGAAGCTGAAGCTAGATAAATTCAGACTGGAAATAAGGCAGAGATTTTTAACAGTGAAAGTTTTTAATGACTAGAAAAATTTACCAACAGTCGTGGTGGATTCTCCATCACTGAAAATTTATAAATCAGGATGGGATGTTTTTCTAGAAGATATGCTTTAGTTCAAACAGGAATTAATTCCAGGAAGTCCTATGGCCTCTGTTATGTAGGAGCCAGAGTAGATGATCACAATGGCCCTTTCTTGAGTAGTAATCTATTAATTAAACTGGGATGGGAAAACTTCCAATTTTGAGGCAATGGGCATAGACCCTAAAGATACATTTACACAGCAAAGAAAAACACGTGACTGTCCAGTGCCAGCTGACTTAGGCCCGGGCTGTGGGGCTGATTCATTGCTATGTAGAGTTCCGGGCCCGGGCTGGATCCTGAGCTCTGGGACTCTTCCACCCCGCAGAGTCCTAGACCTAGACCGTGGGCTCCAGCCTGAGCCCCAAAGTCTACAGCAATGAAACAGCCTCACAGCCAGAGCCTGGCAAGCCTGAGTCAGTTGGCAAGGGCCAACCACAGGTTTTTCTTCGCAGTGGAGATGTACCCTAACACTCTTTGGTCCAAGAAAGGCTTTGAAATCCAGACCCAAACCTGGTGACAGGTGGCTTAGGCCCATCTCTAAATTGGACGTACACTGCTTCAGGTATAATACACCCTTGACACCTCTCAGCCACGTGCTACTCCTCAATACTCCTTGAAACGCCAAACTCAAGCAGGCTGCCTGCTGTCTAGGCAGAGGCAGACGTTTAAAAAGTTAATTGATTTGATTTATTAGCCACTCAAATTATATTTTTTCTTCAGCTTTACACACATGAAAAAGGGCTCCTCTCCATATGCTCCAGAAAAGCATGCTTGGCATACCTCAAAGTTCCACATATCAAAACTAACACTGTCATTCTTATATCCTTTCACTAGCAAACAGGGCAAGTAAAACACTAAAACTATCTTCCAACCCCGACAATCCACCACTCTCAACAAGTCTCTCCACTATTTTTGCACAAGTTGGATACACACATTGAAGTGATTGTTTTCTTAGGCCCGAATCCTGAAAAGATTTATGCACGTGCTTAATTTATGTACATGGATAGCACCACTGACTGGAAAGGTTTGCATGATTGGAGCTTAAGTGGTTTAATAAAACCAGCTTAGGTCCTGGTTCAGCAAAGCTCAAACACATGCTTAACTTTAAGTACATGCTTAGGTATTTTGCTGACTATGGACAGACTTAATCATGTGCTTGAAAGTCAAACACATGCTTAAGTGCTTTGCTGAATAGGATCCTTATCGTAAAGTAATAGCATAAAAGAACAGAATTACACTGTCTTTTACTTGTGCCTGCAAACCTCTAACCGATTCCTTAGAAATGTCTAAGATGGCATATAATGCATTTAATACCCTTCTTTAAAATTACTTCGCCCTTTCCCCTACTGCTGTATTAATATACTGAAAGTGTTCTGAGAAAAGAGAAGGCATATTGTATCTTATCAGATAGGAGAGGATCAGGACTTTGGGCCCAAATCTGCCTCAGCATTTTCTGCATAGGGAGAAGTGTGTCTAGCTGATGCTTTTAACCAGGGTAAGCTCCCGAAGAGTTAGGCTTAAGAGGAAGAAAGGAAGTCAGACAGATCTCTCAGCAGAGCAGAATCTGCACAAATTTCTACACTCTTCTTGGAATAAATTTGGCCTGTCACTAAATAATAGGAAGTCACACTTGGAAGTTTTGGCAGTTCTTACAGAAACCGTCGATGGCTGACACAGTCAAGATACTGGGTCTCTAGGAGCGGAGGAAATGCTATGATTTAAAAAAAAAAATAGTGCTGGAACAATTGATCATTCTGAGTTGTGCTCCCAGAGGAATATGGTCTCTGGCTGAATAGTTTAAATCATAGGTTTAATTTACATGATATTCCTAACGAAGGTGGAACAGGATGCAGTAATTTAAAGCGGTATATCTAAGCATTTGGTTTTCAGTTAATCACTTGTAGTTCATGACAAATATGAAATGTTGGTATTTTGCTATAAAATCATGTGTATTTTTGTATTTGTTGGAAATATAAACAACTATAAAGTGAATATATACTCTGTGAATAGAGTTGTAGCCAGATGTAGAATACATAACATATAGGACAGATTTTCAAAGGAACTCAGCACTTAAGCACTCCCATTTTGGTACCCAAGTACAAATTTGTGTAGAATAGGTTAAAAAGTGTGGTGTTGGCATGTTCTAATGTCTTTTAAATATCTAGAGGTGAACCTAGTTTTTAACTCAACCAGTTTAGCTTGTGGTAAAGCATACACTACCTTATCTATACTAGACTTTTCAAATGTGTTAAATATGCAGGCTATCACATGCTAACAGCCTACCTTTAGGTCCTAGTCTAGATAAGGCCTAAGTGGCTACATTTTTAAACCAGCCTAGCTCTTTATTTAAGCACAAAAAGTGAAGTGGCCAAAATTTCTAAGCATCCAGGAGCTTCCATTTTTCTGGATGGGAGCTGCTGGTTATCACGCACTTTTGAAAATCTGGCCAGTACACAATTACATCAAGGCAGAATTTAAAAAAAAAACAAAAAACAAAAAAACCCCACAGTACTCACAAAAGTTAACAAGCTCCCTGGTTGAACTACACCTCCCATCATGCAGCACAGTGGCTCAGCAAGAGGGGATATGATACCTTGATGCAGCTTGGGAGTTCCTGGTCATGCTTCATCATGGGAGATGCAGTTCGGCTGAGGAATCTAGTCCCTAGTAGAGAACATGAGCATGAAGCAGCCAAGTAACTCCCGTGAAGCACCACAAAGGCACTTCCAAATAGAAATGTTTTGGTTTCCAATAATTTGATTTTTCACCAAAAAGTCAAAATTTTCCATGGAAAGCAGACCCTTTTTGTGTGGGGAAAAAAAAAGTGTGGGGAAAACAGAATTTTCCATAAAAAAACCTAGTTTGATCAATTATTTTTTGCCAACCTTAAATGAAGGGCTTTTCGATTACATCAAACCCTGTATAGAGCAATATGCTGCAGTGAAGGGGACAACAGTTTACTTGGTCTGGATGGCTCTTGAGGAACAAATAATTAAGATCATAAGGGGACAGTGTTAGGAGAACAGGTTCTTCTTTTAAGCCTGGACCAAATTCCTAGCTTTTTTTTCTTGAAGAGTAGGGAGCCACTGGGCAGCAGCTGTCCTTGATGGTGGGAGAGGGAGATGGAAAGCATTGTTAAACAAACAAGTTTTTATTCTTAGAAGTAATAATATTCCCAGTGTTAATGCGGATTAATTTTAAATGAGCACGTGTAACCGTAAGATTTGGTGCTTGTACTAAGGAACTGTTATAATATGTATATTTACATACAATCATTTACGCTAATTTAATTAGTTCTTTGTTTTGTTCTTGATTCTCCACCGAACTGTGAGATGTCCTTCCTCAGAGATCCTGGGAGAACTGGGGTGGGGGAGAACAGAGAGAGAGGGACCTCTACTGAAACCTGCAGCTGGGGGAGTAAATAGAATCCTGGGGTTCCTAAAGACAAACAACTGTAATTTCTCAGCCCAGAGTCTCAGAGGGAGGGTTCCAACGATTCTTACCACTCACAAGAAATAGTGGGAAAAACCGTTTTCTCATCTTGATTCCCACCAGCACATTCCATATTCATGCCTGATCACATCAGTCAGTCTCCATGGCCCATTTAAATCTGTACTGCTCTACTGAATCTGCCAGCAGGGGTGCCAGCCGAGGTGTGGTGGTTTCTAAAGATGAGACTATTAAGCCATGTTTTATTAAAGACTTCTCAATGCAAACAGTATGCAATCACTTAAAAAGTGGAAATCCAAGAGAAAACAAAACCAACTATTCTGAGTCAGGAATACCCCAGGTGGCCTCAATCAATAGGCGTACAGCACGGATTTTGATATAGGTTTTCACTCAGGCTCCTTTCCTCATATGCAAAACTCCAAAGTGCAAACCATGGCTGGTTTGCATGACTATGCGTGGATGTTCTCGGGAGGCACATCTACAGGCTCCTCGCCATGAAAGAACCAATGCCTAAGATGACCCTTCTATTTGTATGGGCATATAGTGGTACCGTTATTGGAAAATTTAGATCCAGACTGGTTCTAGAGCAACATATCAAAAACAAGGGGAGCAGGGAGGAACAAAAAATAATCAGTGATAGAGAGAAAATTATACTACAATATCCCATTGACGGGATGGGATGGATCGGTCATTTAAGCGGTCAGCTATTAAATTATCAGTGATTATTTATCCAGCTCAGATGATAGTGAACAAAAATTATCATCTGATGGTGATCGTTTGGTAACCTATGTGAAACAAACGGCAGTCTCACTCCAGTTCCAACCACATCCAAGTGTCAAACACCTCACCATCGGTATTAACCAAGGACTGAGTAGGCATGGATGATGAACTACCCTCTCACCCCCAAAAGGGAGGCTACAGAACAGGGTGGAGGTCACAGGGCAATGCAAATAAATCTTGCATGCCAAGCTCCTGTATGTGTTCAACTGTTAAATTGAGGACTTCAGGTCCAAAGCTGTCAAATCTGGCACCTTTCCCAGTGTTAGATTCACTTTTTAAAAATATGTCTATTTTTGAATGATCTTGAAGCATTGTGAAACAACTGGCACGTTAAAAAAAACTGTGGCACCCAAGACTAGCTGAACTTTCTTGTATTTTCCCAACTCATATTCAGCATACAAGGAAATAAATCTTTTGGGTACATCAACGCTGCATCAGGAGTGTCCAAGCCCATGCCCACAGCCTCGGACTAGCATGCTAAAAACAGCCAGTCTACAGAGCTATTGTTAGCATGCTAGCAGAAACCTTACTAACACAACTCTGTGGGAGAATCACCCCGGGATGCAGTGTAGACAGACTCTGTTTCCCACCAAACTCTCCATTGCTCCTTCATTCACTGGACTGGTTTGTTTGGTCTTTTTACAGGCACTTGGTCACAGGGCCAGCATGTGATCAGAGACTTGAAATATTTTATCTCACAGGCTCCCTGAAAGCACACATGTTTTAGTATAGGTTCACATTCACAGCGTGGCAGAAAAGTCTGTCCCAGGGGTGAATGTCTTTTTCCATCAGTGGATCTAGTACTGGTGAAGCCAGCCTTTCAGAATTTGGGTTGCCACTGTCTCTTACCTTCCAAGCATCGTCTTAAAGTCTCCAATTCCTTTTAAAACCCTAATGTTTCAGGGAGAAAGGAGAGTGCATTAGTCATGATTTCTGGGCAAGAGGTCCCATGCTACCCCATCTCTTCTCTGCCAATGCTTCTGGGATGATGCAAGCCAGATTACTCCATGTTGTTGAGCTAATGCGCCTCAACCACAATGTGCAGCAGCCCAGATATGCTCCAGTCCCAAGGAGATTTGGCCAAACACATCACATAGGTGGGCTGATGGAGTGAGAATGTTAAATTCATTGCGATTGTGTTGTAAAGCAGATTCATACCTAAGTCTCCAACTGAGAAAGGCTGCTGCATTAACCTAAGATGCCCACTTGACTCTCTCCTAAGGATCATGATAGATTTCTTTTGATCTGCAGAAGAAAATAAATTGCTGGAGGGAAAAAAAAAAAGATTTGGGCTCTTTAAAGACTAATCACTTTCAGGCACTGTACAGCAAACAGCGAGATTCAGACTGAATCCTTTTACAGCATTACTCATGACAGCTTACAACCCAGACTATTAAACATTCATCAATAAAAATTTAACATCCCATCTTCCCTTTGATATCTTCAACTGCTCCCTACATAAGACAAGAAGGCTTTCCACAGCTCAGTGTGATGGCAAGACTTCAAAGGAGCCTCCACCGCTAGCCTGCTTCGAACAGTTTCTTGTATTTAGAAAGTAGAGTTGTCACATGGGAGGGGAGAGGGTAACACAGGAGCTTCTCTCTGGCTTGAATATACGTATAATCCCTCCCAAGGGGTGCAGTATGTCCACATTGTGTCTGTGCTGCAAGTTGCAATATGTGTTTCTCCTGCAGGCCACACAGCAGCAGAAAAAGAGCAGTTAAACAGTATGCGCTATCTGAGCTGCTGGAAAACCGGAAAGGGTTTAAATCTAAAAACTGTAGGGTTGTGTTCCATCTCTTAATTGGCCCATTTGCTGTGGCCGCTGTTTGTGAGGGGAAGGAATGGAAGAAAAGCCTGTAAACAAATCAATCTCTGTTTTCTTGCTGCCTCAAGAAGGTGAGTTCATGTGATTCCTCACCATTAAAAAAGGCAGGCAGAGGATAGCCAGGGCTCGAGAGTCAGTTTGGAACCCCAGTTTAAAAAACAACAGCACTTGACACAATGGTCCAAAGCCATACAGCAACATTGCTGTCCTATGTAGCTTTGTTCTCCAAGCCTTATTTAGGCAAACTTCCCATAAACAACTAAGGACCGAGGGTCCCATTGTCCTCCATAAACGAACAAACCACTTAAAGGAGAAGAAAAGCAGCTTTCACTTTCCAAGTTTTTCATTTTTCTATTTGTGGTGTGGAGTCTGATTCTGTGTGCATATGTGCATGTGCAGCCACACACAGCAACACCACCTGCTAAAGAAACCAAGTTCCTCCTAGACCAGGGGTGGGCAATAATTTTCGCTGAGGGGCCACTCCATGAATTCTGGTAAGTTATCACGGCCTTAGTCACTTCCAGCTTCTGGTCACGTGACTGGAAGCCAGAAATTTGGGCAGCAACCAGCCGAGAAACTAAGCTGCCCAATACACGACTTACCTTGGCAACTGGAGCATCGGGCAGCTTAGTGATTCTTGGTCGGTTGCTTCCTGAACTTCATGCTTCTGGCCACATGACCAGAAGCCAGAAGTTCAGGCAGTGACCAGCCAAAAGCTGGCTGACGCGCCAGGGTAGCTTAAGCAGAGCTTGGGCAGCAGAAGCAACAGATTGGGTGGGCCTGCTTTTGTCCCTGCATGGCGGGCTGGACAGAAACATTAGACAGGCCGGATCCAGCCCATCGGCCATATTTTGCTCACCCCTGTCCTGGATAGTCCAATCAGTTTGGTTTAGCTTTGCTCTCTTCCATGTTGATGGAGCTACAGAAGCTGAAACGCAGAATAACTTTGAGAAAAGCCATTCTTTTGTTTTCCAGACCAACGCAAAATCTCATAAGATTCCCAACGCAATTTCTACAGACTTAAGACCTTTGAATAGTGCAACTAATCATATTGTAAAGAATTTTCCACCGTTCATTCATGACTGTTCTTTAGGGATGGATCTGAGCTGCAGAATGCAGAGGCGGATATAGATTTTGAATGTCCCTGAGTGCGTGATGTTTGGATTGAGGCTTTCAGTTCTGGCTCATCTATACATTTTAGGTTTGTCACTTGCTCTTCATCTGCAATCAGATACAGATCACTTAACAATAAGACAAAGGACGTAATTTTATTGTGTTTTTCTGCGGGGAAGGAATAAGCCCAAGCTACAGAATTCAGAGCTGGATCTAAATTTTCTCAAAGGTTGCGTGTGTTCAGATCAGGTTTTGAACCACACCTACCTTGAGGAAAATGAGATGGATAACAGTGACTGCAGTAGCTGGGAATTCATCCTTTTATCACAATGTGATTGGAAGCATTAAATTTGGAACTGGAGGCTCTGTCGGATGGAGACAAGTTAGAAAACCAGCTCATTTGATTTGAGTTGGTAAGACATGGCTCTCTAGACACCAGCATATGAATCTGGTGGTTTCCTTGAAATAATGTTTTTTCTGATAATTTCAAATAATTTCTTCTGATAAGCCCCTTGTGACTCTAGGGACGTTTTTCAAATATTTCCAACTGCTGCAGATGCTGGTTCAGCTGCACTGATGTCAGCAATGTTGGGAGCCCTCGTCCGTAGAGTACGCTGACTGGCACCCATGTTTTAAATAGTCTTTTTACTGACATGGGGCTTGGAAGAACCGCAGCAGCTGGCAGACTGACTGTGCTCCAGTTCCCATTGTTGCCTAAAGCAGTGGACTTAATGCAAAGGCCAATCAAGAATATTCTGCATCTCTCTTCCACATTGTATTATTACCCAAAGACTTGCACTTTGCATTGTTCAGACTCAACTACACTAATTGCACAGCAATTGTGGCTGCTCACATGTTTTGCTGCAGCCTTTTCATTTTCTTCAGTCTCCCTTGCCTTCTAAAAACTTTCACCCTCATCTTCAGCGCCTGGAACATTTAGCAGATAACAACGGTAAAATGAAAAAATTGCAGTTCTTTAGGACACAGACCCAGCATTTCCTCCGCCTCTTGCACATGCCTTTGCCTCTGCTGCCATATTCCGAGAACTTGTCTTTAAACCCACTTCCCAGTATTTTAAAATAGCTAGTGAGTAGCCTATGGTACCATTTCAGAGTGTACAGGTGTCTCATTCCTGGAATAAAGTATGACGTATGTTCTAGGACAATTGCTAGTTAAAGAAAAGTTAAGCAGGTTGAGACTCTGCATTATTCTCTCACTTATTTCTTCTTGCTTAAGAAGCATCTAGCACAGCAGTTTTGGGAGCCTTTCTGTATTCAGTTGTCCAGTCTCTGCTCTAAAGGTTAGTAGAGTTGTCTAACATCTACCACTATACTGGGCTTTTCTTTTCTTTTTTAAATCTGTCTAAAGACTTTCCCTTGAGGAATGACTTCCAGGGATTACGAACCAGCTAAAACAGGGCAAGCTGGAAAATGAAGTGGCTTAAGCAGAGCCAGAGTGCTTGTTTGCCTTTCTAAGCCAAGAAGGAATGGAGCAGCCAAGAATGAACAAACACTGTAGTCAGAGAGCCCGGCTTCCAGCACTCACCGTGAACCTTCTGTGCTGCTCCAGTGGTGTAAAGGAGCTGTAAAAGCCCGTTCAGCTAGCCTGCTGAACATGAGGCAATCCCCTGGCATTATATAGCCTTCACAGCTGGCTCTGGGCCACCGTCTACTCCCAGCCCCCAATACCAGGGACATGGCTGGAGTACTACTGCAGTTTGGTGACCCCCAGTTTGGCTGATGGGGAGCAGGAGGTAACGTGTGGCCACATTCACCTGCCATGCTGCTAGTAGGACTGGACTCAATCATTAAGCCCCGAGCAGCGGTCCCCAAAGCATGGGCTGCGACCACAAATGGGGCTGCATTCTCAGCAGATGGGGTCGCGGTGATCCTTTCTTTGCAGAGGACATCATTTGGCTTGCAGAGCATGACCTTGAAGACACAGTGCATGCGAAGTCACGATGCTAGAGGACACCATTTTGCCCTACTAACTGGCATTTTCTGCACGGCATGAACTTGCACACACCATACATATGAGGTCACACCACGCCGAGGACGCTATTTTGTAGAGCAAAATGGCATCCTCCATGCGCTGGGCCTTCATACGTAGGATGCATGCAAATTCATAGTGTGTGGAGGATGACATACTGATATTCAAAAAGGTATTCTCTATGTTGTCTGGGGTCCTGGCAGGAAAGACTTCATTAAAATGGGGTCAAGCCATCAGAAAGTTTGGAAATCCCTGGCCCAGAGTCTGTCATGAACCATCTACACCTCCTTAATTGGGTGGAAGGTGGCACTAGCTTTTAATAGTAAGGAGGAAGCATAGTGTGTATCACATCCCTTTCTAGGGGTTGGTCCAATCTGCGACAGAGGTAACCCCATCCCTCAGCACATGCTACTCCTGGACCAGAGGATGAGAAAAATGTGAGGTAGCAAGCCATGATGGATGCTGATGTCGGGCCACAATGTACTATCATTTTGAAATCTCAGTTGTAAACGTGAATCCGAATAAGAACATAAGCAAATAAGAACGGCCACAATGGGTTAGGCTAATGGTCCATCTGGCTCAGTATCCTGCCTTCCGACAGTGGCCAAATGCCAGGTGCATCACAGTGAATGAACAGAACAGGAAATTGTCAAGTGACCCATCCCATCGGCCATTCCCAGTTTCTGGCAAACAGAGGCTAGGAACACTTCAGAGCATGGTTTTGCATCCCTGCCTATGGTGGCTAATACTCAGTAATGGACCTATCCTCCATGAATTTATCTAGTTCTTTTTTGAATCCCATTATAGTCTTGGCCTTCACAAAGAGTTCCACAGGCTGACTGTGCATTGCAGGAAGAAATACTTCCTTTTGTTTGTTTTAAACCTGCTGCCTATTAACGTTGTTTGGTGACCCCTAGTTCTTGGTGTTATGAGAAGGAGTAAATAACACTTCCTTATGTACTTTCTCCACACCAGTCATGATTTTATAGACCTCTGTCATATCCCCTCTCAGTTGTCTCTTTTCCAAACTGAAAAGTCCCAGTCTTACTAACCTCTCCTCACGTGGAAGCTTTCCCATATCCCTAATAATTTTAGTTGCCCTTTTCTGTACTGTATCCATTTCCAATATAGACATTTTGAGATGAGGTGACCAGATCTGCACACAATATTCAAGATATGGGCGTACCATGGATTTACAAAGAGGCAATACGATATTTTCTGTCTTATTATCTATCCCTTTCCCAATGATCCCCAACATTCAGTTACCTTCTTTGACTGCCGCTGCATGTTGAGTGGATGTTGTCAGAGAACTATCCAGAATGACTCCAAAATCTCCTTCTTGAGTGGTAACAGCTCATTTAGACCCCATCATTTTGTATGTACAGCTGGGATTATGTTTTCCAATATGCATTACTTTGCGTTTATCATCATTGAATTTCGTCTGCCCTTTTGTTGCTCAATCACCCTGTTTTGTGAAATCTCTTTGCAATCTGCTTTGGACTTAACTATGTGGAATACTTTTGTATCGGCTGCAAATTTTGCCACCTCACTGTTTAGTCCTTTTTCCAGATCATTTATGAATATGTTGAACAGTAATGTTCCCAGTACAGATTGCAGGGGGACACCACTATTTACCTCTCTCCATTCTGCAATCTGACATTTATTCCCACCCTTTGTTTCCTATCTTTTAACCTGTTTCAGATCCAGGAGAGGACCTTCCCTCTTATCCCATGACTGCTTACTTTGCTTAAGATCCTTTGCTGAGGACCTGGTCAAAGATTTTCTGAAAATCTAAGTACACTGTATCCACTGGATCACCCTGGTCCACATGCTTGTTGGCCCCCTCAAGAATTCTAATAGATGAGTGAGCATGATTTCCCTTTACAAAAAACACATTGCCACGTCTCCAACTGTATTCATCTATGTGGTCTGATAATTCTGTTCTTTACCTATAGGTTCAACCAATTTGCCTGACACTGAAGTTAGGTTTACTGGCCTGTGATTGCCAGGATCACCCCTGGAGCCTTTTTAAAAAATTGGTGTCACATTAGCTGTCCTCCAGTCACCTGGTACAGAAGCTGATTTGAGTGATAGGTTACCTACCACAGTTAGTAGCTCTGCAATTTCACATTTGAGTTCCTTCAGAACGCTTGGGTGAATGCCATCTGATCCTAGTGACTTATTACTGGTTAATTTATAAGTTTGTTCCAAAACCTCCTCTAATGCCAGCTCACTATGGATAGCTCTGCAGATTTGTCACCTAAAAAGAATGGTTCAGGTCCTCAGCTCTGAAGACAGATGCAAAGAATTCATTTAGTTTCTCTAAAATAGGCTTATCTTCTTTGAGTGTTCCCTGACAGTCTTGACTGTCCAGTGGCCCCACTGGTTGTTTAGCAGGCTTCCTGCTTCTGATGTACTTAACATTTTTTTTTTTATGTTACTTTTTGTGTTTTTGGCTAGCTGTTCTTCAAAATCTTTTTCAGCCTTCTTAATTATAATTATTATAATTAATTATATTATATTATATTATATTATAATACACTTCACTTGCCAGATTTTATGCTTCTTTCTATTTTCCCAGATAGGTTGTAACTTCGCTTTTTAAAGGATGCCTTTTTGCCTCTAACTGCTTCTTTTATTTTGTTGTTTAGCCTGGTGCCACTTTTTTGGTCCTCTTTCTATGGTTTTTTAAATTTGGGGTAGACATTGAAAATGAGCCTCTAGTGTGTCTTTAAAAAGTTTTCTTGCAACTTGCAGGGATTTCACTTTTGGCACTATATCTTTTAATTTTTATTTAACTCACGCCCTCATTTTTGTGGTGTTTCCCTTTCTGAAATTAAATGCTATGATGATGGGCTGCTATGGTGCCTTCCCCCTGCCCCTGGATGTTAAATTTTATTATGTTATGGTAATTATTACCAAGCAGTTCAGCTATATTCACTTCTTGGATCAGATCTCGTGCTCCACTTGGGACTAAATCAAAAATTGCCTCTCCTCTTTTGGGTTCCAGGAGTAGCTGCTCCAAGAAGCAGTCATTTAAGGTGTCCAGAAACTTTCTCTCTGCATGCCGTCCGGAGGTGACATGTGTCATGCGGACTGCATTAGGAGGGGGGGGCATTTGTGTTATTTGACATTAATGTGTCAAAATCATAGCAATTCATGTAAGACACGCCATGTCGGGTACTGTTAGAAAGGTTATGATATGCTGAATAAGATGATAATATTTGTGTTCATGTGTGATATATGTGAGGAAAGTTATGGGGATCTTTGATATCCTGTATTTCAAACTGTGCTGTAAAAGACACACCCCAGACAGTGAGGCCACAGGACAATAGCCCGCTTAATGGCCCATCAAGACCTTTACAGAAGCCAAAGGCCTAGGAAGAAACTAAAGGCATACCTGAAGAGTTACCAGGATTGGCCCATGTGACTCTGGACTCCATTTTGGTTCCTGTAAAATTCCACAAGCCACATGGCCAGAAACAGAGGGTATATAAGATCAAACCACAGAAACCATTTTGTCTTTTGTCTGGTTCCTTGTTCCTGTCCAGCTGCGGACACACCTCTGGATCAACACACTTTGCAACTGAACTGAAGGACTTAGACCCATCCAGGTACTGGATGTATACCAGAGGAACTATACAACTCCACAATTCTTCTAGAAACCTGATGTATATGGACTTTTAAATCATTTGTATCTATCTGATTGCTTTAAGCCTTTAACACTTTTCTTATTGTTTGTTTTTCTTTTATTAATAAGCCTTTAGTTTTAGTTACTAAAGGATTGGCTGGCAGCGTGGTATTTTGGGTAAGATCCAAGCTTATAGTGAACTGGTACTGTGGCTGATCCTTTGGGATCAGAGGGAATCTTTTAGTAAAGAGCATAGAGTTCAAACAACTGGTCTCTTTACTGGACCTAGTGTCAGTTTGGGAGCCAGAGACTGAAATGCAGTAAAGGGGGCTGTGTGTATTTGCACAGTGGCTTCTCGATAACCAGTGTGGGGGAATCAGAAGCACTGTTTGTGGCTGGTTGGGAAGTCTGACTGCAGTGTCACCCACCAGTGCTGGGAGAATCTGCTCTCCTTTTACAGCCTGCCCTGACCCTGGCATTATCAGTGGGCTACCCTGGGCACGGACGGGTTACAACATGTACCCAGTAAATATGAGGACAGTTGAAATTCACCATTACTACTGAGGTTTTTTTTTTTTTATTTTTATAGCCTCTCTAAATCTCCCTGATCATTTCCCAGTCGCTATTACATCCTGGTCGGTAGTTTATCCCTACTGCTATATTCCTATTATTCAAGCATGGAATTACTATCCTTAATGATTCTATGGCATTGTTTGGTTCATTTAAGATTTTCACTTCATTTAACTCTGCTTTCTTTCACATACAGTGCCACTCTCCCACCAGGATGACCTATTCGTTCCTTCTGATATATTTTGCACCCTGCTATTACTGTGTCCCAATGTTTGGGAGAGGTAACAGGAAAAGTATGAGGATGGGCCAGGATTCATTCAAGTGTTTAGGCTCCCGCTTTTGTGGAACCAGGCCTACTGAACGCTAAAGCCTCAAGAAGAAAGAGGGATATAAAAAGAGCCCAGTGTCATGTGTTTCTTTTTAATGATTTCATGATTTGAGGGTCTATAACTCCTGATTTTTGAATTTTTGTGGTTGTCAAGCTATCTTGGGGTTGTAGGTGTGTGTTCATTGTGTTGTGAAGGCCACAACTCTAACTGGGTTAAAAAAAGAATTAGCTAAGTTCCTCATAATAGGTCCATCAATGGCTATTAGGCAAGATGATCAGGGATAGAATGTCCTATGCTTTGGATGTTGCTTATCTTCTGACTTCCAGATGCTGGAAGTGGATGACAGGAGATGGATGACTCGATGACTGCCTGTTCTGTTCATTCCCTCTGAAGCACTTGGCACTGGCTACTGTCAGAAGAGATGATACTAGGCTAGATGGATCTTTGATCTGACTCACTATGGTCCTTCTTACGTTTAGTGAAAATTACAGAAGATTTTTGCCCTTGAGAAGTATGTAATATGAGCTAGTATACTGCCCTTAGTGAATATTTGAGAAACAAGTTCTACACGCAAGCAATGACATGTGAAAAAGCACCAAGGGCTGGATTGAGAGGCAAAACAACTTCCACTAGTCCCGGCTGCAGAGTGGGACAGCAGACACAATCTTGTAGCTGGCACTGCTGCTGTCCTGTGGTTTTGAAAACAGCCATGGTGAACCATACATCAGCCATATTGGTTATTGCTGCAATGCCTCACCGTTCCTGCCAGTTCAGTCTATAGTAGGCTCGTCTCAGGAACAGAAAGCAGAGCCTGACTCAATGATTCTGTTTGATCTTTGAGTGATTTTCTCCTCTCTCTGGTGCCAAGGTACAGTATTTATATTTTTAACATCAGTAGGGCTTGTGCTTTTTTAGTTCGTGGGTGCATGCGCTCTTTGAGGACATTTACACTCTGTTGACATTCTTTTGAGTAAATAATGATTTCTCTGTGGCAGTCTTGCCCTCACAGAAATCAACTAGAAACATAACCATTCCCAACAGAGAGTGCAGCTGGGACTTAAGTAGGCAGAATACAATTGGAATTTGGCCAGGACGCTGAGATGAACACCTCTAACGCCTGTGCAAAGAGAGAACAAATGGTAAGGACCTCAGTTTTACATTTCATCTAAAAGTCAGCAACTGGCAAAGCTTCGCACCACTTAACCTACTGGAAAATTGGTTCAGTAGCCACTCATAAAATAGAGCGTCGGCTGGTGCATTGTCACGTCCGCTACCCAGGCAGTCCTTGGCAGTCTCTGGCCAAACAGCTGAACAGGCCCATTGATGTTGCCTGTGGTGGAGTGGCGTTTATTTAAGAACGCCTGGGTTACACGTATCAACACTTGATTGAGTGAAAATTTTATTTAAAACATTTGTATTAATAATGATTTTCAATTAACTTGGTATTAGGGAGCACTACTCCACTATCAAAAACTGGTGTCGTGTGGATGGATGGACAGACAGACGGATGGATAGGATATAACTGGATATATACCCCTAATCTAACAATTGTATGATCTACCAAATAATGGTTTGCTGCATGGTAGTACTTCACCTGTTATCACAGATATACAAGCATGTCCTTCTAAAAGCAAAGCTAGCCTTACGCACCAGCGAGTGCACAATGATACTTTCACTGGGGCTCATTCTCATCTATTATCTGTCCCAAAACTATTGCCTTTCTATTTCAGTGTGTGCTGAGCACTTAGGTTGAAAGTCACCCTATGCAGAAAGACAGGACAAAGTCAACATGTCACTCGAGTCTCTCTTAAGCTCCTTGAATTTTTCCTTTGCTCAACATCTGCAACTCACACAGTAAGAAGAGCAGGAGCTCAGCACATCTCGGAACCAGACACATTGTTCAGGCAACGTATGCATTTGAAGTGTCTAACTTTCTTGTCTGATGAAAGGAGAACCCTTCAGTTTGTAATCAGAAACCTTGACTTTAGAATGATCTTTAAATCTACTGAGTCACTGCTCTGGTAACAGCTGAAACTTACTTAGAGGGAAAATTACAGTGAAGTTTACAGGATATTGTCAAGTTTCTGCCCTGGCATTAACACCAGGAAAGGTATGTTTTGCTGAATGTAGTTAGTAATTTTAAGCTTAGATGGTAATGATGCTATTATAGCAGGATGATGATAACAATGAAGCCCTAAAGCACTAGTATTGGATGCTGTTATTAACACTGACTTTGACATGTCTGTAGTCGAAGCAGAATGTAAAGATAACAGGTGGCAATTACCTACACTACCACCAGCAGAACGGGAAAAAGTCTCTGTCAACCGTGTTCTTAAACCTGGTAAAATCAATTCCTTTGCTTCACTTTGAGAGGCAACAGGAAAAAACCACGGTAGGACATGGCAGCTAATTTTCTTTGTTAAAAATGTATTCATTTTGGTTATGACGTGTGGCCCATTGGCAATCCCAAGAACCCGAGGCCTCTATATGGGCCCGATTCTAACCCCTCCCTAAGCAATGGAAAGAGTCCTACTGCTGTCAACTGGGAGTTGGTGCAAACCCCCCAGTCTCTAGCGCACACACAGTGTGAACCACAGCAGTGCAAGCTTCCCACAGGCTTCAAGCCTGATTAGAAGAGAACATGCAAAAGGATGAGATGGCAGTTCAGTCTTCACATCTGCTCAGTCCTCAGCCCTGCTCCTGACACAGCGAACTATTGAAAGTCAGTCGCAGGCATTTATGATCATGCCTTTTATAATGTGGACTCCTGACCTTTAGGAACTTGACCAAGACCGTTAATTCATTTCACACGCACGAAATATAAAGGAGCCATTTTGGTTGTAGTGGCCCTATTACCCTGGAGATTTCAAAATAGCGTGGTTCTATTTTCCCTCCAGGTAACACTGAAATTTTCAGTGATTGAGGGACTTCCCTAGAACTCAAAGGCCATCATCAGGATGAGAGAGGTAATTCTGCCCCCATATCTTGTATATCTGCGAGATAGACTTTTTGAATTCTCAGCTACAATTGCAGCTTTTATGTCCAATTCAATCAGAGTGCCTCCTAGGGCATCCCTGTGTGGCAGAGTTTTCAGCTTCCAGCATTCAATAATTTATTTACTGAAACAGCTAAATACTATTTACTTTAGAAATTTTTAGGAAAAAAAATTAAAGTATGTAATTATTCTGTACATTTTTTATGCTTGCATTTTGGGAAGCAAAAGTGAGAGAGAAAGATTTCCTTTTCCTTTCAAATACACAGATTTATCTCAAACTTTTGTATGACTTTAAACAATAAATCTTTTAACAAATTATGCTGAATCTTTGAAAAAAGTCCTAAGATACAATTTCACCAGAACAATTCAAATTAAATGGAAATGTAGTAATTTTCCTTCTAGTGCGTTATGAACATCTACAGGTAAGAGAAAAAAATCAAAAAGCCTCGTACTAAAAAGGCATAGATTTAATGGTCCTTCAACTTCAAACAACTTATGAACAAGCACTAATATTAGTTGAAATGTGGATGTATTAGGGTAACTTAGAAATATAAGCTGGAGAATAATTTTTAGTCAATAATGTATTTATTTCCTGTTTGCAAGCTGTTCATAAATGGTTCATAATTTTCCCACATTTGTTACTCAATGTTATTCACTGAAAATTTTTGTAAACTCTGTAACTCTTAGCCTGTGGATTATGCATGCATGTCACTGCTAGTAATAAGAATTCTACCTGTTAAGAGCTTTTTGATTCAACACAGCTGACATGGTTTGTTCCTTGCTTGGATGAATGTAACTCAAAGAATCAGGCATGAATACGTGCATTTTATGAATTCAGAGTCCACTATCCATAAATATTTTGCAAAATTTGCTTAAAATGCACTGTGTCTGTGAACATTCCCACTAGTAAATTCAGTCAATAGAATACATACATAAAATAAACAAAAAAGGCACAACCATATTAAAAATAAGTGCATTTAAACATTCAAACTAAAATATCGGGCAAATGTTTTGGTATTCATCCTGCTCTATTTGGAACCTCAGAGGACCAACTTCCTCTCTGCATACTGGTATAAATCCAAAGCACCATTCTGCTTTCTATGATAATTCTAAATAATACATCACTAGAAATTTGCATAAGACTAATGCAGCAATTAGAACAGAGACCTCAAGATCAGAACAACACTTTTTATGAGTAAAAGTGAAGTTATCAAAGTGAAAGAACAATCATGGTAAGAATAATATAGCTATTATGCTATGAAAGACAATTATGTCTGATTCATAATGCCTAGCACGTTGGGACAGGATAGTACATTGCATACAGTATTGACACCTAAAAGCATGTCTCTGGAATATCAGTCAGTTAATTAACAATGTTAATGGAATGCTGTTCCTTCCCACTGGGGTTGCATCTCTCAGATGACCAAGAAAGGAAAACTAGTTATACAAAGCCCTGTATAATATCAACCAGGCCATTGTACTTCATTTAACCACAGTAGTGATCCCACTACATCTCATTTGTTGGAAAGGTTGGTCTGGATCACTGGGAGTGCTCATTTGAAGTCTGCAATTAGACCTAGGCAAGTGTGTACTCCTGAGAGTAATTGCCCGCCAACAGATGCACAAGGTTCACAATGTGGCACTTAGAAGTTCTTCAGCCCAACAAAGCATCTCTTACTATGTGTTTGTACAGCACCTAGCACATCTAGTGTTGGTTGGGACCGCTATTCTGATCATACAAATCCAACAAATAAATAAACAAACAAACAAACAACAATGAGATTTTTGGGCCAGTTTTGCATACCTGAGATGTTCAGCTAGTTTTATTTGCTTATTCAAACCTAAGCCAAAAAACCAACCAACTTGAGATTCAAACCTTCAGTATTAAAATGTTACAATGCAACTGGGTATAGTTCTAGATTAAAGAGGTTTTGTGTAATCTAGACTCATAACTCATCCATAAGAGTCTCCTTATGGGTTTATTTTGATATAGAACACCCTAGCATGGGAATTCCCCATTGTTTCCCCCAGTCACGCACCTAAATTTTAAATTAAGCCATTTGGCTTTTGTTGAGTCCTCAAAGTTCTCTGAGTGGGATTTTTACTGAGAAGACTGCAAACGCTGCAAAGAGGAAAAGTGCCTTTATTCTTCCCTGTAGAAATGACTAGATAGCAGCTAGTTAACTCAAGATATCTGTCTAGTATATATATAAAATCGAATAGCAAGAAGAACTGTCGGTAACAAAGCATGAAAGTGAGAGAGTGCAATATGCTGACCAGCTCATTTTAGTGTATTTCAGTTGTTTTGAGCAGCAAATGGGGGAGCCAGTGGTTAACTACTGCTCTTAACATTTTATAGACGTATCCCAGGGCTTGTAATAAAAACACGAAACCTCCTGCTGTGAATGGTGTCCATTATTTGTTGAAGCATCACTTCCCATATAGCCTGGAAAGGGAAAAGACAAGCTATACACAAGTAATGATGTTAAAGCACATAACAACAGACACGCAGAGGTAGAGCTGTATATCTGGCATGACGTGTTGGTTTTAAAGGCACACTGTCAACATAAGACTCAATTTTTTTTTTTTACATAAATCCTTACTCGTCTGGTGCTTAGCTCGGGAGACTGGAAGTTAACTTCGGCTATGCCTACATTATGAGCTAGCGGTGTGATTTTCCTGGTCGCGTGTACATACTCGTGGTAGCTCAGTGAAAATAAACAAGTAGTATAGCCAGACCAGCCTGTGCTCTGGTGGCATGCTGCGTACATACCTATGCGCTTCAGGAGTCTTTGTTATTGGCACGGTTAAGCCAAGCCCTCAATACCCGTGCCAACAGGGCTACACTACTTTTTATACCTCCACTAGCTCTCATTGAGCTACCGTGAGTATGTGCACATGAGCAGGGACTCACCTCCTTAGCTTGCAGGGTGGACATAGCCCGAGTTATACTTTACATTCAGTTTCCATTTAAACATGGTTTCTAGAGGGTTAATAAATGGTTTGTAGAAGTTTTAAACATGTGACAGAAACCTGGTGGAATAGTACTCATGACTGGAGTACGGGTATTGAAGGTTATGTGCTGTTTAGAAAAGACAGGAAGAAAGGTAGAGGTGGTGGAGTAGCTTTGTACGTCAATGATGAGGTGAATTGTAATGAAATGAGAAGTGATGGAATGGATAAGACGGAGTCTGTCTGGGTAAAAATCACACTGGGTAAAAAAGCTACTAGAGCTTCCCCTGAGATAGTGCTTGGGGTGTGCTACAGACCGCCGGGGTCTGACTTGGATATGGATAGAGACCTCTTTAATGTTTTTAACGAAGTAAACACTAAGGGGAAATGTGTGATTATGGGAGATTTCAACTTCCCGGATATAGACTGGAGGACGAGTGCTTGCAAGAATAATAGGGGTCAGATGTTTCTGGATGTGATAGCGGATGGATTTCTTCATCAAGTAGTTGAAGTACCTACGAGAGGGGATGCCATCTTAGATTTGGTTTTGGTGAGTAGTGAGGACCTCGTAGAAGAAATGGTGGTAGGGGACAATCTTGGTTCGAGTGATCATGAGTTGATTCAATTCAAATTAGATGGAAGGATAAACAAACGTAGATCTGGGATTAGGGTTTTCGACTTCTCGAGGGCTAATTTCAAAGAGTTACAGAAATTAGTTAGGGAAGTGGATTGGACGAAGGAACTTGGGGATTTAAATGCGGAGGAGGCCTGGAATTACTTTAAGTCGCGGCTGCGGAAATTGTCGGAAGCCTGCATCCCAAGAAAGGGGAAAAAAACCATGGGCGGGAGTAGCAGGCCAAGCTGGATGAGCAAGCAACTCAGAGAGGGGATTAGGAAAAAGCAGAAAGCTTACAGGGAGTGGAAGAAAGGCGGGATTAGTAAGGGAAGCTACCTTAGTGAGGTGAGAACGTGTAGGGATAAAGTGAGGAAGGCTAAAAGCCGCGTAGAACTGGACCTTGCGAAGGGAATCAAAATCAATAGTAAAAGGTTCTACAGTCACATAAATAAGAAGAAAACAAAGAAAGAAGAAGTGGGGCCGCTATACGCTGAGGATGGAACAGAGGTTAAGGATAACCTAGGCATGGCCCAATATCTAAATAAGTACTTTGCCTCGGTCTTTAATAAGACTAGTGAGGAGTTTAGGGATGATGGAGGGATGACGAACGGGAATCTGGATGTGGTGGTGGATATTACCGTATCTGAGGTAGAGGCCAAACTTGAACAGCTTGATGGGACAAAATCGGAGGGACCGGACAATCTCCACCCGAGGATATTAAAGGAGCTGGCGCGTGAAATTGCGAGCCCGTTAGCGAGAATTTTTAAGCAATCGGTAAACTCGGGGGTTGTGCCGTACGACTGGAGAATTGCTAACGTAGTTCCTATTTTTAAGAAAGGGAATAAAAGTGATCCGGGTAATTATAGGCCTGTTAGCTTGACGTCTGTCGTGTGTAAGGTCTTGGAAAAAATTTTAAGGGAGAAAGTAGTTAAGGACATGGAGGTCAATGGTAATTGGGACAAATTGCAACATGGATTTACTAAAGGTAGATCGTGCCAAACCAACCTGATCTCCTTCTTTGAGAAGGTGACGGATTACTTAGACAAGGGCAATGCGGTAGATCTAATTTACCTCGACTTCAGTAAGGCGTTTGACACGGTTCCGCATGGGGAACTGTTAGTTAAATTGGAAAAGATGGGGATGAATGTGAAAGTTGTAAGGTGGATAAGGAACTGGTTAAAAGGGAGACTACAGCGGGTCGTGCTGAAGGGTGAACTGTCAGGCTGGAAGGAGGTTACTAGCGGAGTCCCTCAAGGATCGGTTCTTGGACCGACCTTATTTAACCTTTTTATAACTGATCTTGACACAAAGAGCGAGAGTGTGTTAATAAAATTTGCGGATGACACGAAGCTGGGGGGTATTGCTAACACGGAGAAGGACCGGGATGCTATTCAGGAAGATCTGGACTACCTTGTACATTGGAGCAATAGTAATCGGATGAAATATAATAGTGAAAAGTGCAAGGTCATGCACTTAGGGATTAATAATAAGAATTTTACATATACGTTGGGGATGCATCAGTTGGAAACGACGGAGGAGGAGAAGGACCTTGGGGTATTGGTTGATAACAGGATGACTATGAGCCGCCAATGTGATATGGCTGTTAAAAAAGCAAATGCGGTTTTAGGATGCATCAGGCGAGGTATTTCCAGCAAGGAGAAGGAGGTGTTAGTGCCGTTATATACGGCGCTGGTGAGACCCCACCTGGAATATTGTGTGCAGTTCTGGTGTCCCATGTTTAAGAAGGATGAATTCAAACTGGAACAGGTTCAGAGACGGGCTACTAGGATGATCCGAGGAATGGAAAATCTGCCTTATGAAAGGAGACTCAAAGAGCTTGGCTTGTTTAGCCTGGCCAAAAGAAGGCTCCGGGGGGATATGCTTGCTCTATATAAATATATCAGGGGGATTAACGTTAGGGAGGGAGAGGAATTGTGTAAGTTTAGTACTAATATAGGCACGAGGACGAATGGGTACAAATTGGATATTAAGAAATTTAGACTAGAAATTAGACGAAGGTTTCTAACCATTAGGGGAGTGAAGTTCTGGAATAGCCTTCCGAGGGAAGTAGTGGGGGCAAATGACTTATCTGGCTTTAAGACTAAGCTTGATAAGTTTATGGAGGGGATGTTATGATGGGATAGTTTAATTTGAGCGATTGATTTTGGATTATCGGCAGATAAGTCTGCTCAATGGTCTGTGGGAATGCTGGATGGGATGGGAACTGAGTTACTGCAGAGAATTCCTTTTTGGGTGCTGGCTGGTGAGTCTTGCCCACATGCTCAGGGTTTAGCTGATCGCCATATTTGGGGTCGGGAAGGAATTTTCCTCCGGGGCGGATTGGCAGGGGCCACGGAGGTTTTTCGCCTTCCCCTGCAGCATGGGGCATGAGTCGCTTGCTGGTGGATTCCCTGCAGCTTGAGGTCTTCAAATCTCACTTTTGAGGATTTCAATAACTCAGTCATGGGTTCGGGGTTGTTATAAATGTGTATGGGTAGGGTTTTGTGGCCTGCCTTGTGCGGGAGGTCAGACTAGATGATCATATTGGTCCCTTCTGACCTATGAGTCTATGAGTCTATGAGTCTATGAGTAATGTGTTACGGTCATAGATATTTGTAGATGGATGGATGTACATCAGTAAAGGTGTTATAGATGGTTATAAACAACCTTTTGACCTGCTGGACTCTATGACAATGGATTAACTATTTATTAAAACATCTACTAAATATTTATTAATCCTTCATAAACAACACATGAAACTGTTGGTTCTGCCATTGACTTCTTGTGTAACCTTGTGCGTATGACTTAATTTTTCTGTGCTTTAACTTACCTGGCTGTAGAATGAAATAACATCTAACATCAGAAGTTATGGGCTTGATACAGAAGTCACTAGATGAGGTTCTCCGGCCTTTGTTATGGAGGCCAGATCATAATGGTTCCTTCTGACCCTAAAATTGATACGTTTACCTACCCCGTAAGGGTTTGTGAGGCTTGATGTTTGTAAAATAATTTGACGTCCTTGGATGAAACCTGCTGCCTATGTAACTAATGTATTATCATTACCTATTTATTATGGATTAGAAGCAAGCAGACAAGCCAGGCCAAGTAGGAGGAAACACATTATCTCCATCACACATATAGGAAACAGAGGCAGAGAGAGATTAAGGGCCTGGTTTTCCAAAAGGCCAAGTAACCATATGTTACTTGGATTTAGAGCTCTGAGTATGCAGCAGTTCTGAAGAAAAGTCTGGCCTTAAGGGACTTGCCAAGGGTCAAACAGAAAATCTGTGGCAGAGCCAGAAACTGAAATCTCCTATATTGCAGCCTAGTGACTTTACCACAACACTATCCTTCTTTTCTTCACAAATGCCAGAGGTAGACTGAGGCTAAAGGGGGGGGGGTGTCTAAAACTACTGAGGTTTTGGGGTATCTTGGACAAATATCTTCCCACCTTTCCAATTAACTTTTTGTCTCCGGTATTGCCAACCCTAAAGGTTAAAAAACCTCACGTCTGGCTGCAACAAAGATTTTTTAAAATAATGCTTTGGGAATTTTTGTATTTGCTTTCTAATTAATGAGGCTTTGGGGTTAACAATTGATTGAGCTTCTTCTCTGTTACAATGGGAGATAGAAACTTATTTTTTAAACTGAACAAATATTGTGAAACTCAGGATAAAAATCACAAGAGTTAGCAACATTCCCCCCCCATTCTTGATCCCATCATCTTTTTCCCAAGTGAAGCAGTCCAGGTATCTGGCAATAATAAATCCACCAGCTCCTGCTCCGCAGATGATTTGCTGCAGTATTAAAGTTCCTGATCCCAGGAGGATTTAAGGACTTTGTGTTTAACATCCCTCCTAGGTAGAAAAGGCTCTCCAGCCTGATTTTTGCTACATAACATTAGAAGAGCATCTGTCCTGGCACATTCGGTTCTGCTTCAAGGCAGATCTTGGAAATGCAAAGAAATGGCCAAAAAGAAAAATAATATCTGCACTGTTTTGAACATCAAAAAAGCTTTGATTTGAGTTTGGCTCAGGTACTGGGCAAAGTTTCACTGGTGGAGTGTATGTCTTATACTATCCAGACTGGTTTGCATTTCCCCTCATGTGATATTAATGAGTAACAGGGGAACTTGAAACTCTGGTATCTAAATTGTGTGCACATTTGGGTTAGTTTATCTGAGTCTTAAGGAGGCTTAGTAATTGGGAACTCCAGCTCTACTGAAGTGTGGAGTTGCATTAACAGTCTTATATATAATGCTAAATTGCTCAGTGTGTCCCTGTGATTCTTAGGTACCTGGATACAATTGACTGATCTTCCAAATAATTAAACTGAACAGTTACTTTGCAGCAGAACAGAAAAGGAACGAAAGTCACTTTTCAGATTTTAACAACAATAACAAAAAGGAAAGCAAAGCTCCTGGGCTGTAACTGTGCTATACATACTGGAGCCATTACTCACTGGAGCCTTTGCTTTCAGAACTTCCAAGCATGAGGCAAACCCTAAATATGTGCTTTTTCCTAATAAACCAGCCAATACTCTTAGGGCTTGTCTACAAGGGGACATTGGTCAGCTGGAATAGCTCCTTGTATGGACACACTGTTCTGGAATAAAAGTCACTTATTTTGGAAGAGAATGTCCACTTGGTGACCTATTTCAGAATACCTGTTGTGGAAGATCTTATTCTGCCATAGCTATGCCAATCAGTCAATTTCCCCCTGTAAGGAAGGCCTTAGTTTTGATGGATTTTTGTCAGATTATTAAATCCCATTTACTTCTCTCTCTCACTTGAAAGACACAGTGAAGTGACACTTGCTTATTCCCGAGCATCTTTATTTATTTCCAGCCAAACATATCGAATGAAACTTGGAAACTCACAGTTGCAAGAGACAGGTCATAAATGGGAATAGCAATTTTGTATAAATTTTATTATTTTATTTCTTTAAACGGTTTCATTTTAAGACGTTTTAAAGTAACCTGTTTCCCTTCAAGATGAAAAATCTTTTAAAGATAAGCTGTCTGATTTATTGCCTAGTCCCTAAATAGAACGATTACTAAATTGTCTTGTTTTCAAGAAGAATGACGACTCTGGTCATACAATGTTCACATTTTTAATTTTGAGGATGGATGAACATTGAGTGGCTGGCTGTTGTCAGGTTTTTTCAGTTAATTATTTGTACAGAATTTTAGATTGCACTTTCTTTAAACTGGTGACCATGTCATCTCAAGACCTTTTCACCCAGAATAGGCCATGTCAGATTCCTCAGAAATAGTCTACTGGTTTGTATTTTTGTGGGGGTGGAGGTGCGAGGGGAAATTGCAGACTTACAGTCTTTTGTGATATGAAAACACTGAATATTTTAAAAACTGCTAGATTAAGCTGGATGTTTCCAAGATGACACTAGCTAAGAATGACCTAACTGGAACCTGATGGACCAAGCTGCAGGCCTTCAAGGTAGGCCTCACACCTGCGTCATTTGAAGGCTTTGGAGGAAGGCAGTGAAAGAAGAGTGAGCAAAGCTCGCCTATCATAAGAATTGAGGGTAAGGCCAAGCAGCCTAGCCATTCCAGCGAACGAGCCACCTGAAGGAAGGCTGATGTTCCAGAATCCCAAGCTTGGGGAAAGGATGCAATGACATGAATGAATAGGCTACCCCAGCCTTTGACCAGTCTCTCCTTGCACCTGAAGAAAGTCCACCAGCAAGAAGCACAGTGACAGCAATATTTCCCTCTGGCTCCTTGACTGCAGTTCCAGCTCCTATGCCAGATGATTCTGGAAGACTGAGAGCTGAAAAGTTCCCACTCTCCTGTCGTCTTATTTTTCCTTTTTCTATTTTGGTCTTTTATTTTGACTAGCTGGCAGATATTCCAGCCTTTCAATTCTTTGATTTTAGGGTGGGAAAGTGTAGTTGTGTGTGTGGATAGCAGCAGGAACCCCTGTAGAGTCCACACAGTGAAGTCACCAGACACAAAGTTTTAAACAGCCCTAAAACATAATCTCAAAGATACTTGGGAAAGTGCATCCTTTCTGTATTCTGTGTTTAAAGTACCCCCCGAAACGTAGAACGGTCTGTCAGCTGTAAACAGCTAAATTAGAGAATCAGTTTCTATGTAACAGAGTACTCTTTGAAGGCCTGTGTTGTAATATCTGTTAGGAGGTGGGTGTGAAGGAAAAGGTTCGCCACCACAATAGAACTGAAATCTAAGAAGAAAGCTTTATAATTGCTTCGAAGGGTGTGTCTACACTGCCAGCGGGATCGATTGAGTGGGCTGTGAAAACCTGCTCAATCGATCCAGGAAGGGCTTTCCGGTCTATGCGATTAATCCACTTCCCTGAAAGGAATAATGCTGCATTGACCGGAGGGCATCTCCCATGGATGCAACACAATGAAGATGCTGGGGTATGGCAACGTAAGTAGGTTGATGGGAGATACGCAATATATTTCCCAGTGGCAGTGTAGACCAGACCTGTGTCTGTGGTTCAAACATTAGAAAATTCTAATTAAATATCAGAATATTCAACTAGTATGAATGACGTATCAAAATATTCAACCAGTTCCAAGTTATAGGATTGATTTCCTTGGGTAAAATTCTTTAGTTGGGGTATATAGCCAGACGGACAGCCACCTCCATAGATCTCTGCTTGGAATTTATAAGGATTGAATATTTGTTTTATTCACCTGATGATTGAATTGCAATTTAGTATGAGGAGTAACTTATTAATTTGGCCTTTTTCAAAATCTTGATTTGATCGTTGTCTTCTTCTAGTCCTAGGGCATGTCTACACTGCCACGCAGTTTGGATTATGGAGGGATGAATAGCAGGGAGCACCAAAGGGCTGCACTGCAACTCCCCTGTGTGGACAGTGCAGGCGTGAACTAAAAGGTTCCTAGCTCACATTAATGTAACCCTCCTCAAATAGGACTGTGAGGCAATGTGGAGACAAGCCCTCATTAGATTAATGTTGTTAACAGAGTTTGGCTTGGGTGATATGTTTTCTTGATTTTATTATTGTTTAATAGCTTTAAATAAAAACTGGTACTAAGTCATATTTATTTCAATAAACAACTGGGGTCCAGAACCTTAGAGGAGCTGAGCAGACATTAGCTGATCAACCTAAAAGCATGACCAGCTTCCTGTACTTAGCCTTTGGTTCTCATTATAACACCCACCCCTCCCACTTCTTCAATGTGAGCACTTTCACTGCTAGGCTAAGGAAAAGTAAGACGGATTCAGATGCCAGAATTGTTTCCCTGGGAAATTAAATAAGCTTTCTTAAGAAATTAAGCTTTCTTTCATCCTGCACTACACCACCCAAGAACACACATTATCTAAAATATACCCGAGATAGAGATAGCTCCTCGGATTCTAAAGAAACAAAATCGTGGGCGTCAGAGGATTCATATTTTGCATACAACCAGTTGCCTCAGGCCACTAGAGGCTACTGCAGGCTAGTGGTAATACAAATCTTCCAGACTGTTCTGTCAGTTATAGTTTTAAAGGGGTGGGGGAAAGGTTGTTAGCATAAGTAGAAAGCTGACAAATTAAACATATAGGGAAACAGATGAGTTTTAAGGAATGTGCATCTACTCAAAGAGATTTCTGTCAAGAGCCAAAACAGTGGCATTTGCTAAAAGCTTCAACTAAATATTTTGTAAATTTTTTCAAGAGCAAGTAGGTCAGCTTTTGTTTGCAGTCTCAGAGCAATATTCAGAGTTTTCTTCACCCTTCCCCAAAAGACACACACACAAAACCAACCAACCCAAATCCTGTTCTGTTTTTACGGCATTCTCACAGACAAAGGCATTCTCTACACACTGTTTCCCTGAGCACTGTGTGGTCGTTTATGCTAGTGCGCAGCGAGCGGAAGATGTTACCAATCAAAACAGGAGCATTTCATACCCATTTTGCCCTCACACTGCACTTGTCTAAATGGCTTCACGTGGTACACAGCGTATATTTTTTATTCCTTTTTTTTTTTTTATAGATTAGATATTTCTAAAGCCATGGTACAGTTTAGTATAGAAAAGCTAAAAAGAATTTACACGAACTAAAATCGAGGCTGATTTACTTTAAATCGACTTTCACCTGCCAAACTGTAGAAGTTGCAGGAGCGTGATCACACCACACTCCTTGCGTCAGGCTCTTACCTCCCCCTCCCCCTGCTTGGGGTGACGTTCAAAGCAGTGCTCCGTGGGTAGTTATCCCACAGTGCAACTAGCCACAGAGGCCTTTGGGAAGCTTGTCGTCCTCCGATGATGCAATGTGTTTCCTCCCCCTCCCTTCTTGTCCCAAACAAATTGCAAATGCTTTTTCGCACCTTATTTTTTATGCCGGAGAGGCATGGAGCCTGCTCAGCTCTGCACTGTCATTGTGAACATCATAAATACCTCGTGTCTCATCCTGCAGTATTTTCAAGGCTGAGACAGGAGCTGTAGCAAGGAAAATAGCTATGTTACCGAGTCATATGTTACAGCCTACAGTCTATGTTACAGCCATGCTACAAGTCATAGAGTGAAACAATTCTCATTTGCTGCAAGGTGTCATCTTCAGTCCATGGCATGCCAGTTCTGGGGAACAAGCACAAACTGGTGGGATTGCATCGTTATGAAGGTGTGGGATGATGAGCACTGGCTGCAGAACTTTTATATGAGAAAGGCTATTTTTTTTGAACTTTGTGTGGAGTGTCCCCAGCCCTGAAGTGCGTGAATACTGGCTTGAAGACCAGTTCTGGCAGAGGAGAGGCAAGTGGCCATCGATCTGTGGAAGCTGGCAACCCCAGACTGCTCACCAGATGTGCCTTCCCCAGCATCTCGAACAGTCCTGCTATCCTGTGTCTGGCAGAGCTCATCTGGGGTAATGAACAGATCCTGGCTGTCAGGGAGAATGGATACCCCACTCTCCTGTACCCTGCTGTCCTCATCCTCATCCTCCTCATCCACACAGTCCTCCTCATTCATTCTGCACTGGGATTCTGTAAGGTATCGATGCTGCATGGTGACACAGTGGTGGGGTCACCGCCAAGAATTGCATGCAGTTCCTTGTAATAGCGGCATGTTTCGGGCAAGGAGCCAGAATGCTTGTTAGCTTCCCTACTTTTCTGATAAGCCTGCCTCAGCTCTTTGATCTTAATGTGGCACTGCTGCGCGTCCCTGTTGTGCCCCTTCTCCAATATGCCACGAGATATCTTCTCGTAGATAAGTACATCTCTTTTGCTGGCTCAGAGCTGAGCCAGAACAGACTCTTCACCCCACAGACTGATGAGATCCAAGACCTCTGGTCAACTCCAAGCTGAAGCGCATTTGGGCCATGCAGTCGCCATAAGCAGTTTAGCTACAAAGCTCTCTCCACACTGTCTAAACCAGAAATGGTAATTCAAAATTTCCCAGGGCTTGAGGGGAGGAGCTATTTCCTGTTTACGGGCCACATTACAGCAGAGTGCGAATGTCCAGGGCGGTCACAACAGAGCATTATGGGATACCTCCCGGAGGCCAATGGCATTGATTTCTGTTGCCTACACTGATGCAAATGAAACCCATGGAATTCGACTTCAGCACTACGGCACTTGCGGAGGTGGTTTTATTAGGTCAACTTTTACCATGATTTAGATCGGCGGAACTTACGTGCCAGTGGAGACGCATACTTTAGGGGGACATAAGTGGCATTACGCTGACCTCCATTGCCAGTGTGGACCAGGCCTGACTAAGATGCGCAGCACCTCTGTAAATCAGGCCATTATTATATAACAGGTATGGAAGAACAGCACCATTTCACTTTGGATGATAGTTTGGTGATATTCTCATCTGGGATATGGTTTTAGTCCTTTGGCAATGAAGGTAAAAGTAATACATTAGTAGTGCCTAGGACCGTCCAGCAATTCATGAAATGCATATAGTGTTGGCTTTGAAAGGAACTGTGTTTTAGCCAGAGATACAGACTGCTACAGATATTAGTGGAATGGCACACAGCATAAAAAAAGAGGGGAGAAATTTTAAAACCACTGCATCAAAAGAAAACTGTCACTGCAAACTTACTGTTTTGTAACCAATGAGACTGTGAAAGACAGTTTCTCCATTAGTTTTGAAAAGGATAGTTCAGCTGTATATTGGAAGCTTTACTGTGTGACATCTCCAAAAAAGCATGAAATGTCTCTCCCCTTGGGCTTGTTCAGCACCCAGGACTCGGCACAATGGGTGTCCCAATTCTGATCATAATCTAAATTAATAACACAATTACAACGTTTACTAGTACTTTTGTTGAACCTTTAGTTAGGTCCTCCAGCCCCTTACTTGGGCAGTTAGTCCCCATTGATTTCAACAATAGAACTGAGAATTCTTTTGACAATTGCGTGCTCTGAATTACTTAATTCTGCTGTTCCCAAGCATTCCCAGTTCACTCATTGAAGGCAGTCAATGCTTTCTCTACATATTTTGTTGTCCCGTTCTGTATCACTTCCCATTTTAAGATCTACAAGTTAACATGGACCATACATGCAGTAGTGGCAAGAGGTCTGTCTTAATACTGAGTCAGCTCTTGAAGTCCAGAGCTTGGCAAAGGGATATTAGAGATTGGAAGAGAAAGCAGAATGCAACTTGGGTAGGAATTTGTCCCTGGACTGTCGCTGTTGGCATCAAGAAGTCTCAAAGCAGCTGCATGACCCTCTTGGTGAACTTCCACTGGCAGAGGGCAGGCACAGAGCACAGAAATGCCCCCACAGAAATTCCTCTAGTGAACATATCAGGGTGGGTCAGAGGCAAGAGTGGGTGGGAAGGGGGTGTCCAGAGCAGACCTGCACTACAGTGATTCTCCACTGCTGCAAGACCCTTTGAAACTATAATAGTGGGAAGCCCACTGGGCAGCCTAACATGCACCATGGCAAACTAGCCCTCAAAGTCCCTGAAATGCGGTTGGTGCAGGCCACCTCCTCTGGGACTTGATCTGGAGGCCAACGACATCTCAGCTGGAAATCTCTTTCCCATTGCTAAGACCTACTTCCCCTCTTTATTTCCCACCTCCATGCAGAGCCAGTCATATCGCGGGGGGTGGGGGGGGAGTGAATTCATGCAGTAGGAAGGATCATGAATAGCACAAGTTTGTCTGATTCTATAAAGGTAGGTACTCCTAGAATAAAGGGACAGGACTTAAGACCAAGGTTCACACTTCTGCCTCCAGCGCATGCTGCATCTCAATGTCCTAGACCATTTGGGCTGCAGTACTGAACAGGTGCAAAGTGACGGGCGTCTCATGCTGCTGGCTCACTAAGTCTGGAGCCGATCCAGGGACACCAGATGGCTGTGATCTTCAGTAGCCAAGAGGGAAAATTTCATCCCCAGGAACAGATGTCAGGGATGCAGAAGGTTCCAAATAAAGACTATATGTGCCTAAGTACGGCAACGGGTTGCACACAGTTTCACTGAGATCTACTGAAGAGGCTTTCTCCAAGGTGGAATGGAATCCCAGCCCCAGGGAAGCAACCGAACCTGGGGAGATGCCGTAAATTTTCATTTCAGTATATTTCATGAAAACTGTGGGCTAAATTCTTTGCTGTTATAAGTCACTGAAAATCCACTGAAGTCACTGGAGCTGCCAAACTACATAAATGTCTTGTCAGCCTGGATCTTATCGCAAAGCAACGGACAGAGAGAAGACTACTTCTCTGATGACTCACACTCCTGGGCCCTGTCTCATGAGTCTGTTGGTGGACTCAATGGTGTTGGCCTAGCTGGTCAATGCCTCTGTCACCTATTCATTCTGGAGTGTTAAAACGTACAGCAATAACTTCACAACGGCTTTGTTTTATAGAGAGTATAAGAAGTAACTGATGCTACCTGTAGTCGGCTAGACAGAATGGCACATTCAGGAAGTCTGCGGCAAAGCCAGGGGTAGACTCCAGTTCTCCCGGTTCTCAGTCCTGACTCTTCACCAAAGCACCATTCTATGAAGAATCTGTTGCATATGGAAAGACCAACGCTTTTGAGATCAGGAGCAGACACCAAACTTGAAGCAGGAACTGGAGTTTCATAAATGCTGAAAAGGCTTTATCTTTTTTTAAGGATGAGAATAGAGGTCATATTTTATAAACTGTTCATAAATGGAGCCTAAATATAAAGGATAATAGATGATCAATAATCTTTTACAGGGCCCAAGCATAATTTTTTCAGGCCCAATACCGACTTGGAACGTGAGCCCCCTCCCACACACATACCACAATGCCATGTGTTGATATCCTCAGAACCATCTATACACATATAGAGCAGGGTGAATAACTGATTTTTCAGTTTGCTTGCCAAACCAAAAAAGTTTAAAAAAAAAAAACTGTTAAGGGATTGAACAAAACATTTCATGAGGTTTTTTAAAGTCTTTTTTTTTGGATAAAATTGAAGTAAAATTCGAAACAGAAAACTGTTCCAAATAAAAAAAGATATATTCTGTTTAAAAAATGTCAAAATGAAACATTTAAATTTATTTAGAATTTTGTGTGTGCTTGTTTTCAATCAGAATAATACAGTACATTTGACAGAAAGTTGTGAAAAGTTTTGACCGACCTGAATCTATTTTTTTTCCAAAAAAAGTTTCATCCCAAAAACGTTGCTGTGCTTTAACGACATACTCCTCATATCTGTAACATCTACTAATCATTTTTAACCCTTCATAAACCATTTCTCAATGGAACACTAGAATAAAGTATGCCCAGGCTGAAGGTTTCTTTAAACTAAGTAGTAATAATGTGGCTTCTTCAAAGGCCTGTACATCTGAAGGTATTTAAAGGAAAGTACAGTTACTTATAATTTGCTCTATATTGATTTCACAGGTATTACAATACTGCTAACAGTCCCTCTAGTAAAGTTCCTTCTTTTTGTGATCAAAAGCAAAATATCTTCCAATTCCTCATGCAACTTTCACAAAAGAAGTATTTTAAAAGAAGAATTTAGTCTTCCAAATGAACTTTTTTAAGGGACCTTCTCTTCTGTTTTTTCAGCTCTTTGCAGATGTTTCTTCAATTTAGAAGTATTCATTTTTAGGGCTCTGTTGTATTATCAAACATGTTTTGAGTTGCTGCACAGAAAGTGTTCTTTAGTAGGTCACTTATTGCAATTTACCTTGGGCAAATAGGAGCTTATATTACAATGTTGTACAATGTTTGGTTTGTTGCAGATAAAAATGTATTTTTCAGCCAAAAAAATTCAGTTCCTGGTATATTTATTCTAGAAAGGCCCAATGTGCTGGAGATGAGACATACTCCCACCAGAAAAAGAGCAACTTGCCCAGCAGATAAAAGGACTAGGCCTTATCTTCAGCTAAGAAAAATAAGGAAATTATGTGCAAGGATTGTCATGTGGAGAAACACTCCAGTCAAAATAAAATTGTCCTTTTGTAAATTACTTTGTCAAATTGAAAAACAGCTTATGTTGCCTTAATTCTTTTGTTTTAAATGCCAACTTCAACGAGTATTAACTATAAAGTAGGTCTTTTGATTTCAGTTACATAAACTGTAATGGAAATTACTATGAAGATGGTGTTGAGGGGGAAAGTAATTTAAAAAAATCTAATGTATTGCAGCTTGAAACTAGAGAGTTCCTGGGTTGTTCCTGTTAGTTAATCATAAATAATTATAAACACTTTTGGTAAACTTACATTTTTCACATTACATAGAGGTTCTTTATGTCTGGAACTGCAATTTGCAATATAGTGGAATACAGGGATTTCATTCGACTTCATTCCCATTTCAGTATTGCCTCAATTCAGCAGCCTACCTGTATTCAAGTAAGCACTTAAGCATGTGCTTAATTTTGGACATATACTTGCCCAAATGTCCTACAATCTCAAACTATCATACACTTATTCAATATGAACTGGCTAGTACAGGAAAAAATCCCTAATTTGGATTTTGACATTCCTATCATAGGTCCTCCAAAGATCCCCAGTTTAATAATTTACAAATATTGTATTTCTTTTTAGTGGTGCTAAGAACATTAGACCTCCAATTTGGAGAAGTTAAAGTTATGTGAAATCTCTGGTACTGATCAAATTGTTCAAGAGAGCAAATACATCATGGGTATTTACATTAATAGCTACTCTCACTTGTCAACCAATAATACTAGCCTCAACTTCAAAGATGACTAATAAATGAGGTGCTCAGTGCCTCACAAAAGGGTGTCTTCCAAAAATCACTAGTCAATTTTGAAAATTTAGGATGGTAATAATAAACAGTATTATTATTAATTCTATTTATATGACAAGATTTTAAAAAACAGGTACCTCAATTTAGGCTCCTAACTCATTGGAAACTACTTGCGTGCTCAACGCTTTGAAATCAGCCTTCGTATTTAGGAACATAAATATGGACTTCTGAGCCTTATTTCTGGAAATCTCAGCCATATGTCTTTCCTTTCAGAAGGGTCCCAAGGCTTTTTACTGATTCTTTAATATATACAGTCAGAGCGTGTACTAAAAATAATTTGTAAAATGGTGAAATGTAGGAGAAAAGTCAGCAGTTGTAGGTCTTGTCTACATAAAGGTGTTGCCCCAATCTCAGTCATTAACCAGTATAGTTGCAACACTGCAGTAGCACAGTGTAGGTAAGTAAAATTCCAAGAGTGGTATTTCCCCAGGTTCAAGTGACTTTTTCAATTCCACTAGCACAAAAAGTGGCTTTGCTTCTTAAAAGAGGTCTTTGTACCCACACAGCTACACTGCTGGTTGAAATTGGGGCTAATTCACAATGCTGACAAGGCTTAAAGTATCTCTGATATTTGTCACCACACAGGTCAATGGCTTCTTGTACAACTAAATTACTACCGTGCCATGCTAGTTACAGTATACTAATGTTAATGATATCCACACACAGTATTAATTGAGCTTTCTGGGTTAGAGCCCAACGCAAAAAGGATTAAGAAAGTAAATCAAAATGGGGGAACTAAATGTCTATCACTAAACAAGAAAACGTGAATACAAGAAAACGTTGTAGGATAACATAAGCGAGGAGAGGAGGAATGGCATATATTAGTTATTGAGGTTAGTTGCTGGCTTTAGCTAAAAATTAGAGAAAAGAGGAAACTCAAGTTGCTTTTTCAGAGCAATTCCCTAGTTGCATCATAATTCACTGAGAGGAAAAGAATTTAAAATAATATACTGTTATTACAGAAAAACTTACAGAACTAGAGAAAAAACAACCCTCTGTTTACAGTGATGGTTATTTAAGCAGTTGGATCTCCATAAAGAAATTGTTAGTCATTTGTATCACATTACCACATATCATTGTGTTTGACTAGGATACTTGGCTCCCAATAGGAAGAGAAACTTCTCACAATCAGTGCCTCCACAGCATAATTCATCTTAAATGGAGGAGGCAGGTTTCATAATTAATAATGTTGCAGACATTCATATCTGGGCTAAACATGATTATGTAGGTCCTGCAAATCTTCATCTCTCGATATGTTTGCTGGTGGCTCTTATTACATACCGTGCAAAGACAGATTTCCAAAAGTTTAATTTTAAACCGAGTTACTTGACCTTGAAAATCTCAGCCCTGTGGTACTTACTCTATTTTTCACCTCCTGTTCTTGCTAAATACTCAGGTAATTGCCACTACAGCTTCTTCACAATCTTCCAAGGCTTCACTCACTCTGACCATTTGGTCTATTTGCCTCTCTTTTACATGTCATAGCAGTTATCAATAATATATCTTTAATGCTTGTTTTACTGTCTATCTCCTTGAATGCCTGTGTTTCTACTTAATATGCCATGACTTATAGTACAAGATGACAAAAACATACGGGCTTAGTGTAATGAGTTCTATTTTTCATGCCGTTATTACATCTTCTAGCTTTGTACTTCATCATCCTGTTTTGTATCATTTGGCCCTGATAAATATACTCCTTGGTTTTTAATTATTATCCATCCATCTATTTTTGTTCCAGGTTGAACAAAAATTAAGTTTGCTGTATATACATCCCAATTCCAAGTTCTCATATCATTCACGTTCAGTTTTCTGATTCAGTTCAAAGTTCTTGAAATCTGCAGAGCTGAAATGTCGCTGTTACTCTGTAAATGCTGATGCCTTCTTCTTCCCCTTTAAAGAGACAGATTCTTGGCCCATTAACAGCTGCTTTGTGTTGTTCTTCTCGTGCAAAGTTGCTGGAAACCCAATGGATGTGGTCTCCCAGTACAGAGGAAGTCCATGTGTGCTGCAGTATGGCGGAAGTGACACTCCGCCGTCACTCCTTACAGCCCATATCATTGCATTACTGGCTAGGAAAAGGCAGCCAGGCTGAAGTGCTGTTGAGTTCCATGGATCTCTTCTGGTTGGAACGGCCTTTTATGGCAATCAGCATCAGAACATGATTTAGAGCTACCCTGAAGCTACTCCAAATTAGTCTTGAGAGCAGGACAGCCCCTGGCTAGCCCCAGGATCAGGGAGCCGTGAAGATGACTTACAGACACGTTATCTACCCAGCCACATCAATTTGCAGCTTGTGGGTGACATCAAGCTGTGAGGGGTTGCAAGCATGCTGGAGGACAGGATTAGAATTCGAAACAACCTTGACAAATTGGAGAATTGGTCTGAAATAAACAAGATTAAATTAAATAACGACAAGAGCAAAATACTACACGTAGAAGGAAAAATCAAATGCACAATTACAAAATGAAGAATAATTGGTTAGCTAGTAGTATTGAATGAGACAACAATGTGATGTAACTGCAAAAAAGGCTAACAGCATTCTGGGATACAGGAGTGTCCTATGTAAGACATGGGAGGTAACTGTCCCATTTTACTCAGTGTTGATGAGGTCTCAGCTGGAGTACTGTGTCCAATTCTGGGCACCACACTTTAGGAAAGAAATAGATAAATTGGAGAGAATCCAGAGGAGAGCAACAAAAATGATAAAAGGTTTAGAAAATCTAGACCTATGAGGAAATGTTAAAAAACTGTGCAGGTTTTGTTTTGAGAAAAGAAGACTGAAGAGGGAAACCTGACGACAGTCTTCAAATATGTTAAGGGATGTTAATAGTGAGGATGGTGATCAATTTTTCTCCATGTCCACTGAGGGTAGGAGAAGAAGTAATTGGCTTAATCTGCAGCAAGGGAGATTTAGGTTAGATATTAGGAAAAGCTTTTTAACTGTAAGAGTAGTTAAGCTCTGGAATAGGCTTCCAAGGGAGATTGTGGAATCCCTATCATTGCAGGTTTTTAAAAAACAGGAAAGACAAGCACCTGTCTGGACGGTGCAGGTTTACTTGGTCCTGCATCAATGCAGAGAGCTGAACTTGATGACCTCACGAGGTCTCTTCTAGCCCTACATTTCTATGAGTCTATGTTTGCAAACCCTTCCTGGGGAGTATTTGATATTCAGAATGCAGAGGTATTCTTTCATTTCCTAACGGCATGGACCCAGCCTTTATGAACGACTTCTGCTTTCACTCAAAATTAATTTTGTTTTGCCACAAAAAAGATTGTTTCCTAGTCAAATAAATCTTGGTTTCTGGCTTGAAGTTTATTTTTATAAACATTCACACAAACAAAACTTCGCTGACAGGAACACACGTGAAACCTTACTTTTTAAAAGGGCCAAACAAAACAGAGGCTGGCTGAAAAGGCAGCATGGCTGACACCATGACAGAATTCACAAATTTGTCCACAAATTCACTTCTTCTCCCTCATTTCTAAATAATAAGCACTTTCCAGCAAGCTGCAAAGCCAATAATCCAGGAAGTGAGCTGGCACATCCAGGTAGCAGACTGGAACATGGGGGACATATCTGTTGGGTTTGTTCTCAAGTTCTGAGAAAAACCTCCTCACCTCACTTTTGTTTTTTCAAAGCCTGATGAAAACCATTCCCAGAATAGGTAATATTTTGTAAAAGTAGACGTAAAGTACAAAGCCAGCCTACCTTAACTATAGGCAGTGATGTTCAAACATACCATGTTTTTCTACACCCACTTGATTCACACACCACTTTCTCACCTTTTGCACATGAGTATGCAAGGGTTTTGGTATTTTCATTAAACTTACAACAGCGAGACAGAGGGGGAAGCATCAACCAATCACAGCCGACCTCCTTACCATGTAATTACTGGGTATCTGCCATACACATTTCAGATTTGCTCTGTTACAATAGAAAACCATGATTTAAAACAAACAAATGCTGACTAATCAGTAATAATTAATCTAAAAATAAGGAGCACATGCTCTCAGCCTTTATTAATGAACTGATATGGTTCTCTGGTGAAAGCAACATAACAAGCCTTTTGTTTTCCTAGTATCTGTCATTCTACAGCTTTGACAAGTAAAAATGATTTAACTGAAGTAATGAAAATATTAAGAGGTTTGTTGCTATTGGGGCTGGAAAATAGTCAGATTTACTAATGTCAGACACTACCGCAATTGTTACATTACTTGATATCTAGGCTATAGACTTTGAAATCTCACATGGCTGTTATAATTAAACATGACACCCGTTCACTGGCGTAATGGAAAAATCATGATTATGAACACAACGGCTATCCAGAGGAGAGGATAAAGAACGGCCAGTAGTATAACAGACAGTGTCACTGAAAGCCAGAAAGGCCCACCCAAAGAGATTTTGCAAGGGGAAGAATGACTCATAGGTTAGTTATACAACTCGATTTTGCATACTGGCCCAAGAGAGACAGTGGGGAAGTGAGAGGGACGTGACAAATCGTTTGCAAATGCAGAAGCAAAAACGGCAGCAGCACTTTCAGAAGTTAAGTGGAAGCTTTTATTATTTCACATTTACGTGTATGTTAAAGTAGTGGGCAAAGTGGTCAGGGATATCAGTTCAGCAGGACTCTAAGACAGTGTCCTTGATTCAGGCACATTACCTCCAGGTTCACTTATGCCTCTGTCAAAGCAGCCTGTGGCCACCCTTTCAATGAGTGCAGCATGCACTACCTCAGTGCTAGCTGAACTCTGCTGGCTGATAGATACAGCGGCTCTGTCCTCTGTCTTCAGCCTTCCCCAGGGAGCCTGCCACAGATGTTGGTAGTAGCCTAGAGCAGTTCTGCGCTGTAATTTTTGACTAACCCCGGTGCCGGGGCACAGGGAAGGTTGTGTGCTTGGGCCTTTTGACCTCCATGCACACTTCTGCAAAGGCAGTCCCTGCCTGACTTAAAATAGAGTTTCAATTGAAAACAAAACTGACTGACACAGCTGATCAGGAAATATCTCCCCCATGAAAAATATCGTCCAGCTGGAAAATAATTTTCACCTAAGTGGCTGAAAATTTCCCATTTTCAGCCGAAAACTGAAAGTTTTCGTGTTCAGGCTTTTGGTTTTTTGATGAATACCAATTCTTCCCTCCCACTCCCCAAAAAAAAAATTTGACACAAAACAGCTCTATCCCATGGAAATTTCTGTTTTGATGAAACAGCCATTTCTGGTCAAAAATATTTTGACTAAAAGTTTTCAGTCAGCTTTGTGAGCTCTCAGAACAGGAACTCTTCCTCTTGTTTTTTCACCATTGTGCCCAAAGAAGCAATTATCATCTCTTTTGGCTGCTCCTTACTTCCCCGCTCTGTACCCAATCCACAGAGGACACGTGTCTGTTACATGTCTCCGTTACAGCCTCAGCTACACAGCATTACTAACTCAAGCTGTAGATAATGCCTGTAGATCTGACGGTGCCTGGTATATCAGCCAAGATGGCGGTTATCGCACGTGCACCAACAGAAACTGCCTTCAAACATAGTCAAGGTGAGCTGCATGTATGTATCGGACGCCAGACACAAATACTCTGGAACCAATTCCCTCACATGGTTGTACAGGTGTAAACTGGGATTAAGTCCATTTAAGTCAATGGAGTTACACTGGTGTGAAATCTGTGGGTCGAGAACCATCAGTCCCATTAATAATACGGTACATCTATTATGATGTGCCATGTATGGGAAACCCATCAATGTAAAGTGTAAAACACACTTTTACACAAGGAAGGATTAAATCTCAGTTATGAATTAAAAAGTTTGCATAGCCTTGCAATTAAAAAAAACAAGCTGTCTCTTAACAATTAAGTCAATCAGGGGTTTGTAATGACGTTTTTGCAGAGCAATGGTTACCTTTGACCCTGATGGCGTATTGAGACCAGAGTCTCTTGCCCACCGATGAGGAGGTGAGTATGGTGTGAGGTTTCCCCAGAAGATAACAGGCATCAGCCCTAGAAGGTCTTATCAATACCAAAAATTACATAGTGTTAGACAGTGTGTTAACTAGCACAAAATTAAAGATGACTTAGACTTCAGTGAGGACAAGGACTGCTGCATTTCAAATCAGGTCAGCTCTTAAGTCATGCCCCAAGGTTAATCATATCCAGCTGACAATATATTTTTTTAAACCCAGGACATACTTTGTCTACAGAAAACAAGATTGAGATATTTCAAGGGGGTTAATGTGATCTAGGTGCCCAGTTTCCTTAGTGCCCTCTGAAAATTCCCTTCTCTATATTTAGCACATATCCTAACACAATGTCATTTCCAGCATGGAAAAGTCACCAATGTCTGTACTGGCTGCAAATAACCCACACAGCTGGGCGGATAATTGGCTAAGCAAAGGCCTACCACTCTAATCCATGGCATTCTGTGTTTGTCTGTAATGCAGACTGCAGCCAATGAATCCCAACATTTCTGGGAATGTTCCAGACATCAGTGGGAAGAACTGTATTGATTTTGGTGGCAACTGGAAAACTGGAACATGAGGAAAAGCCTGTTTTCCACAGAGTGTTCAGTTGGTACTGCAGGCAGAGGAGCATCAGGTGTAAATACGTACGAATATGGATTTGATATTCACTTTCCATATTACAGTACGTGCTTCAGAATTCACTGTTAAGTGAACTGTAAACACATTGGTTAGACTATTTGCAGAAAACGAATGTAAGAGGCTCCTGAACAGTCAAAGCTAATTTGTATAAAAATTTAATTAAATAATCATGGAAAATTATTTGCAGTATTCCCCCAGAGAACTGGTTTTAAGATTCTGACTCTGCAATAAGAATAATCACCCACTTCTTGAGTCCAAAACTTCCTGACCACCAAAATTCTGACTATAAGTTACGCTAATATCTTGAACGGGCTTGTTGATTCAAAATTCAGACGGGAATGAGAAGAAATATTAATGTGCTCCATGAAGAAATTTTAAAGCCAAATCTATATGAAAAATATTTAAATTTGAAGAAGATGTCAGGGGATAGTTAACTGAACCTACTGTATTTTGACACGATTGCTGCAGATACTGACCTTCCAGCTGCTCCTTCACTTGGAGTGCCCTATCACACACAGCACTTGATACATAATGAAAATAATCACATCGTATATCAGCAGGTGATAGAATAGGGGCGCTAAACATATATACACATGCCACATGAGATTGAATATTTTAAAATGAAGCTGCAGACCATTGGGTGACAAGAAAAGCCGTGGCACTATATCCATGAGCTAAATTATAGTAAGAGATATTATAAGGCAGCAGAAAGCCTACACTGACTGTACAGAACAATGACGTGAAATGAGTGGTCCCGTTAGTACAAACTTTTAGAGCACCCATCTCGCATACCTGTAAATAATCCTGGGATGAATAAATTCCGAGTCATAGTAAGCTAAAATCAGAACGAATGAGTTGCTATCATTAACTGGTTCTTAGGGTTACATAGGATGAGTGGTGATGTGTTCCGGGGAGATGGGTGCACGTCTCTGGAAATGACTCGTTCTGATTGGCGGCCACTTGTTCTGGCAACTTCCAGGCACAACATAATACCTACCTATCCACTGCGTCGGGTTTTTCCATCCAGAAGTGGATGTTAGTGTAAAGCAGTACGTGGTCTGTTCTAAGTATCGTATACAGCTAGCGATGTATGTTAATGCTCCTGGGTAAGTGCTATAAAGCACTCTGATTAGGCATTGTCTTATAATAAAAGCTATGTGGATCTGAGATTGTGACCTCCTGGTGTTTTATGCCTGCTGTTAATATTAACAATGTATATTATATAAACAAGCACCTTTCACCATCAGGAGTGACAAGGCCTTTTAGAGGCTGTATATGTATTAATGATTTCCTAGGGAGACCTAGAGAGAAACTTGTTATCGGACAGATTATAGTAAGGGTATTCTTAAGGGCCCTGGATACAGAGAGCACTAAAGCATGTACTTAAGTCCCATTAAGTAGGCACTTAAAATTAAGTGCATGATTAAGTGCTTGTTCAGGACCAGTATGCACAATTAATTAACGGGAGGCACACAAGCTATAGGTTGGGAACCTTACAAGATTATCAACTCTCCGACCTCTCACTGATACCTTAAGAAACTCAGAACTGGAATTTTCACTGTGTACATTTCTAACTGCAATAAAACTATTCTCCATTTTTTAATTCAACCAGCCTTCCTGATTAACCTTATTTGGTGGATCCTGACAAGGACCTCTCAAAATATAGGCCATTTATTGAGGAAGGCCACCTGTAGAAAGCAGCCATTCTGCAGCAGAACAGCTACACACCAGTGTTTTAGGAGATGAGGTAAAGAATATTTTGTCCAATTAAAACTACAAATGTATGGATTTTGGCTAGGAAAAATGTTGATTTAAACTGCACGTTGGCTTGGACGCTAGGGATAATACCTTTATCATAGAGCGAGAAATGCTTGGGGATCTTTTACAAAGGTGGGGGTGTTGTATGGCCAACGCAAAATATGGCATCTCATGAAGGAAAGCGTCCTGTAACATCATGCTGGTGTACGAGGCTGCCAGTCTTTCCTCACAGTCCGTTTAAGTCTCCAAGAACATGGCTTTTATGTCTGAGTTTTCCTTGTAAGTACTAATCACGTCTGGACTTGCTTAGTTTATAATATCCAGGAAATTCACAGCTCAAGGTGATATGATTAAATGCCCTATAGATAGATATAACAGATATAGCTGTGCCATTTAATTTGCCTAGGAAAGATGGACTCCTTATAGGATCTGCCTTGGAGACAGCCCTTGCTCTACCCAGTGTTAAAAGTTGAATTTATCAAGATTCAAGAAGGCCAAATGAAATGCCCAAGGTCACATAAGGTGATTTAACTTAAACTAGAACTCAGAAGTCTCGGGGGAGCAAACTTCCCTCTAAACAGGGAAGAGTAAGAACAGACAGCTTGGAAACGGAGCAACACTAGGCCAGCTGAACATAGCGACACTATTTAAATGAACACAGCTGCCAATGCATTATGAAGTATTAAACTTGTATTGTACTAATGCTCTTACCCGTTCCTATCATATCTGTCAGCTTCTGTCATTTTAACTTTAATATCATACTTGGCAAACGCACAAGAACCATGAACTTTTCACTTTTCATAACAAAAGTTGGACTTGATTTATTTATGAAAAGCGCATTTCAGCAATTCACAAAGCAGAGTGGTGACAAGAATGGTTTTAATAAAGGACCTTTCATGACCCTAGGTGCCGAACAAATATTAGCACACATTAGGGGGTTACAAGTCTCAATGACAAGTACAAGGGGCCTGATTCCAATACCAATTATTGGTGTAAATCAAGAGTAACCCCATTGAAGTCAATGGAGTTATACCTGTGCAGCTGTGAGGGGTCAGAGAAGAAAATAGATCAAGAATTCTACCAGCCAAGCCCCATACTATTATCCGAAGTTTTGTTAACTAATACAGTAAGTAATACAGTAAGGCCATAAATATAACGTTATAAGCCTATAGCATGAAACACATTTAATAACTAAAAGCCCACAATAAAAATGAGATTTCTCAACAAACCACCCTTAAATGCCTCATCCACTCCTCGATAACGTCTGGTAAAAAAAAGATATGTCATGAGTGTACTCTAAGAGATTTTAAGAAAAAAAAAATCTGATTAGAACCAAAAAGGGAATCAAGTTCTACAATCAAAGGGCCAAAAATGAGGGAAAAAAATGCCCCACAGCAACCCCTTATTGTAACATGAGCCGACAGTAAGCTTGATAATGTCCAGTGACTGACACTGTCATTGTCTAACCCTGGGAGAGAGGCCATCACTCATCTAGCCTTATGTACGGAACTTGTGGATAAAATACAGGTTCCTGTAAATAAAAATCACCATATGTAGGTCCACTCAATAAGGGAGCAGCCAATTTCTGCTGTACATTTGAGTCAAGCGTAGACCTATTACTGTATTCAAGATGTTTACCCTTGAAGCTGAAAAGAGAGAGGGGGGCGGGAAAGAACTTTCTGCCAGCAGGCAGCTGACCCACTAGGAAATGTCTGTTCCTATTGCAGGTGGATCTGTGGTTCCAGGATTGGACTCCAGAGTCATCTCAGGACCCGTATGTAAATCTGTGGTAGAGATCATCCTCGAATCAAGGGATTGCCAACGATTACTGTAACCTAAATCACTAATGGATACTTGTAGCCAGGTTCACAAAGGAAACACACTGGACTCTTCTCACATAGTGCAAATGAGAAGCAGTGGTCCTGGCCACTCCTGCTACTGGGGTACTTAACATGACCCTTAGATTGTAAAGCTGAGCAATTAAGGGGACAGATATAGCCTCTGCTATTTCTTCCACTGCATCTCCTAATCCATAAACAGCCACTCATCTCCTCTAGGCTGAGCTCCTGCCAGCAAGCGCTCATGAAAGCCCCAAGCAATTTCAGACACTTCGTAAATCACTCAATTACAACTAGGTAAGACAAACCAGAAATAGAGGTGGGCACAGTCTTTTCTTTTCTTTTTAAATTTTCAATACAATTTTCACCAAAATTTTTTTTAAAAAAAATCAATTTTTGACCTAACACTTCAAGAAAAGTTAAAAAAATTAATTAGAAATGTTTGGTTTTTTGATCAGCTCTAAATATAGAGGTGGTGTTATCATATCTACATCTATACCTATACCTATCTATATATGATGGCTGTTAATAATACACAAACACTGAACAGGCGGGATGCCAGGTGAGAATTTTTTGCTACCCTACATGAATGTCCTCAAGGCAGGTGAGTAATCTGGAATTTACACCTTGGATCTTCTGGAAAGAGAGGAACAGAACTACATCACCTGCCCCTGCTAGGGTTCTTTGAGAGATCACTGCTTCCTTACCAATAAAGGAGGCAACAAGCAGGCAGCGTTGAAGGAAAGAGACCTTTACCGAGCATGCTGAAAGATCAGTTTAACATGCTGAGGCGCTCTCAAGATTGAGATAGCAGTCTAACCCCTGTTTGCAATTCTAGGGCCCTGGATCATCCTAAACTTGGTTCTTCCTGAAACCTGGACCCTCCTTCTCTACTTCCACTCATTGCAGTGTGAAAACCTCATGATCAGCGATAAACTAGTCAGCTACAGTAATCAGCAAGGACATCTGATCTTCCTTCAGCAAGGGAAGACCATCGTCTATTACAACCAGCAAATTTCTTAGCCTACCCTGGCCTGACTGTAGCGTTCCCCCCGTGCCTATAGCATCAAGCATTTGTATAGCTCTACCACCACGGCCAGGGGAAGAGGGGAGCCACTCAGCAGAGGATGCTGGGTGTGTAATAGTCCATGGATGAATGGAGAACACAGATTTTTAACCCTGTGGCCCTCGAGGAATCTGTGCATTTGATGCCCTAACATCCAACTCCATTTGATGTTTTACTGCTCCCACACACAGACACTTGCCCCTGTGCCACAGCTGAACACAATCAACTCATGCTACAGGGGGAGGTGGGGTATAAACTAGGGTAAGAAGTTTAGGCTGCAAGGAACAAGACTGACTTTGCACATGAAAATCATCTCTTTAGTGAGGATGTCAGTCCTCCCTGCCTCTCCTTTCTGGTTTGACCTGCTTCCCAAAGCCCCTGGAGCCTCAGATGACTGCAGGGCTGCCACAACATAGGGGCTAGGAGGGGGATCAAGCTGTGCTGGTTCTATTCCCCTATTCCCTCACCTTTAGGATGGCAGCATATGATTATGGCCTCCTCTTTGCCACAGAAGGAGACAGGGGGAGGGGAGGGGCAGAATTGTCACTTAGTGCCTTTTATCTACTCAGATAAAGTCAAGAAGATATGAACTTGCCTTGGCATCCTTTATTTATTTATTTTTTTAAAAGCACTTACCCATCTGTACTTCAGCTACATTGCTATTCCCAACAGAATGCTGCGCAACCTCTCAAATTAAATATTTAAAGTGTAAATCTGGTATTTTTATATTGTGAGTTATGAAACCTTTATTTAGGTCCCACTTTTTATTAAACTTCAGGGTTCTCTTCTTGTCTCTAATGACATTATATTGCATCAAAATAAAGCAGGTTTCTTTTCCTGGGTAGCTGCATTATTTCTCGTGACTTGGTAATGTTAAATTCTGAGCCCTTTTACTGCTGATTAAACCTCTGAAGACTACAGCAAAATTTCCGCTTCACTGCTAGAAAATTAAAAAAAACGGCACAGTTTGTACCAAAGAGATCACTTGAAGAATGTGCGTAAGGTTACTGCACTTATGAATAAAGCAAAGCATTATCATTTTTAATAGGAATTAAACAGCTAGAGGGAGAAGTAGGGCAATGCTGTGATCAGTGCAAGGGAAAACAATCTAACAATTTTAATTAACTGTATTTTAATAGCTTTAGTTATAATTGAATAATTTAAATACCAAGGGAAACAGTTAAATCTCCTAAAAGCCTTCTTTTTATTTACATATTAAATACAGTTCATGGTGAAGAAATGATAGTGTGAGGGCTGGAATGAAGAAGGGGGAAAAAACCCTTTGCTCATTTCTGCAGCAGCTGGACCAACAGGAAATATTTATGGGATGTTAGCCATTGCTCTGCAAGAGCTCAAGACCAAATCCTAATGAGTTCTCCACCCTTTTCCCCTCCAGAAATATTACACAATCTCAGCTGTTAGTGCCCTGGCTGATTGTAACCGTAAAAAATGCAGGAAGAACAATATGAAATGTAATCCAATGCAGTTTTTTTTTTACATATGCACCAGCGAAGGGGATCACCACAGGAAAGAGAAGTGTGGGACCAGGCAGAGGTTTGTTTGGATGAATTATAAGACAACATGACTTTTTGAGTTTTCTGTATCTTTCTTATACCAGTCCCATCGTACATTATGTAAAACAATACTTTTCATGTCAACTATGGCTCCAGAGATCATTCATTTTTGACATTTTGGGGGATGGACATAACGCAGCGTTGATCTCTAAACCCCAGGCCTAAGTCTCTTCTCACATGAGTTTGACACCATCATAATTCAGGGAATTCAACATAAATGTCACTGGTCTAAAGTAGACGATGAGACCATATCTCTCTCTCTCTCCATCTCTCATTAACCAACCCATGCACGATGCGGCCTATGAGACTCTAACACAGAGACAAAAGATAAATATTCATCTCTGTTTAGAGTCTCCACAAAACTGGTGTGTGCAAATAATATATATGTTATTTAAAACCTACTGAATTACTAGTAGATATGAGCCAAAGCCGAAGATCCAAACGCCTTCAGATTTAGGGCCAGATGCCTTTACTCAGATTTAGTGGGGTCTCACTCCATGAGAAATACCATGGGACTTCACACAGAAAATAAGGTACAGTACTACTCAACATTAGCCACTGGTTCAGAGGCAACTATTCTGAACGCCAACAACATAAAACGGTCCGAGGAGGATGCAATATAAAAACATGAAGATCAGTCTGCTGCGGTTGACATTTTATAATATTTTAACTTTTAAAAACCCAGCCTGTCTGGCTTTACCCAGATGTCTCACTCCTGAGTTCAATCCTTTGTAACCAGCCAGGTTAACAATCCCCTCCATCTGGATTCCCCCCGCCCACAGACTTTTGTGTTGCTGTTGTGCACTTGAGAAACAACAGGGAAAAGGACAGCTTCTGCTCTCATTGCTGTTTTTGAGCTCCATCTCCTGCAGAGTGGAAGCAGCAGCCTCCTTCCACAGCTGCCCGACCCTACATCCTTGCATTGCTCCTGACACTTACAATGCCCTGGTTGTGGCAGGAAGTTCAGTTCAGCACTCAAATGTTCCAAATTCTTGAGACTGCAAAACTGTACTTGAAATCTCCTGAGAAAGAAGAGACAAGGCTACCTGTTTTCACTGGTTTTTCAGGCCTTGTTGTGCAGGAAACAATGTATTACAAAATGTAGAGTTCCCTTACTCCTTACAAGATTACACAGACCCTTTAAGCCCCCTACTGCATGGTACAGAGCCTGGTTTAACGGAGCCTTAGACCTCGATGTCAACAAGGTGCAGACACGACTCTAAACCACATTAAAATTAATTTGGTTTTAATGCTAACTTGAAACTGCAATCGGGTTCATTAAACCATTTGTTAATGGTCCTAAAGGTTTCAGGAGACCGCAGGAACCAAGTTTTGACACAAGCGCGAGCATCAGAATCATGCACAATTTAGAGTTTTGCATGGTTTCAGCATGAGCCAAGTTGAAACTTAGCAGTTGTACTTTGGAGATTTGAGGTTTGTTGATAACTGAAATTCAAAAGCAAAGCTGCAATTATGAAACCCAGGAAAGTATTCACATGGACCCCTACAAAGTGAAACTGCTGAATTGTGTTCTGCTTTAGACACCCATCAATTACCATTTTTGCTTCAAATTTAACATGAATCTATGAGAGCATCTCCACTCCACACCTGGCTTTTTGCACCTTCTCATGCAAACTCTTGAAATTAACAAATAAAATCATGAGTAATCTGACGTCCTGTGACTCCCTCCATTTCCCTTCAGTGAGTGGCATTGGGTATCAAACAATAGTCTTATTAGGGAACTGGCATAATCTCGGATGACACATCTGGTAGGTGTGGGTGGCATTCATTAGAATATGCTTTCCAGCAAATGATATGCTGAAGTCCTGACAAAATAAATGCTTGTGTTCATTATCCATCATTTACTCTCTGCCAGTTCAAATGCACATCCTCCAAAAAAATGGCTTCAATCCATCCTGACATCTGAGTTACAGTGAACAGCGAAGCCAGATTTTGGATGTTAATGTGAAAGTGTATGGATAAAAATGGCAAACTGAAATAATCACAGGCTATCTAGATTGAATGGTGCTAAAACTCTCTGGCACATGGCATACCAAAGAGAGGGCTCAAGGAATACAAGAATTATCCAGTCAGTTATAGACAGTTCAGGGTCTAAACCTTCAAGAGAAATAGGTCAAGAGAACTGAGAGAAAGAAACATAAATAGCAATGGGAGTATCCAGAGCCTAGCCGGAGATCAGTTAAAGGTCTTTCTTCACCCATCTATCAATGGAAGCAAAGAACAGAGCTAATTGGCTTCATTATTAGGTTGTCCACCATGTACACAGCGGCAGACTCCATGCAGGCTCTACATTGCCTTTCCCTGGAGCTTGTCAGTAACTTGGAAAGGAATACAAGAAAAGAATAAGCATGGAGAGTGTTTGTAGATCTGTAGACACTATTAGCATGGAAAGTTGGACATGCTGAAAATAAGTCGATGATTCTTTTTGACATGAGCCTAAGAGAAATGAAAGAATGTTTACAGCCTGACTCTTTTTCATTGGGGAAAAATATTCTATATATGATCTAAGCTCTGACAGATGTCAAATAGATTGATGTGTGGGTTAGAAAGTTCTTTAATGACATGCTTGCAGCAGCTGGAAACAACTTGTCAAATTAATGGCAACCATCTTTTCTGCAGGCCAGAAATGGAAGGCTGAACTCTGCCTTGGAAAAAAGGGGAATGAGATTTCCCTAACCACAAGCAAACATCAGTTCTTTTCTTTACTGAGTTCTGACTGGGCGTAGCTATTTGCATGTGGATGTGCTCATCTGCAACACCAAAACGATTCTGACTGAGAGAGGCATGGGTATTTTCTTCTCCAGGGACTGTATTTGAGTGCATCTATGCTTCACAATGCCCTTGTGAAAGAGGGCCTTACTGTTATCTCCTTATACAGATGGGGAACTGCGGCACAAAAAGACTAAGTTACTTGCCCAAGGTCACACAGGAAGTCTGTGGCAGAGCCAGCAATTGAACTAGACTTCCCGAGTTCCGTCCCAATGCCGTGACCACTGGACCTTCATCCTCCTTGGGAGCGAGGACACGTGTAACGGGTGTCCGGTAACCGAACATCTATGTTTCATCCAGTTTAAATACCTCAGTTAGGAATGAAGGAAACAAGAAAATGGAGTAATATTGTTAATTTGTTCCTTCTCACCCTTTGGTGTGAGATGTTCAGGAAAACCCCAGGTGCTCTAGGATACGATGTTAAGTAAATGGTGTTCTTCGAGTCAGCACTGAACCAACGTCACATCACGTTGTTAAGAACGCCGTGCTGCTTGGAGCTGCTGTCTTTCAGATAACGTGGAAATGCTGAAGTCCTCTTCACCACTCGAAATCAGGGCACTTCTTCTACAGAGTCAGAACGCCCTGGTACTCAGGCCAATTCCAACGTGCTTAGTTTTCTTCTGCCTACCTAAATCCCTCCATAGTTACAACTGGATTTGATATTCTGCTTGGCTTCCTTTCCTAAATGGTAGTTCAAGACAGCTATGCATTGTTAAACAGGTGGTTGCACTACAGTGGTGGGTGAAGTGCTTTCCATATAATGTGTGCAGATAGTAAAACACATGGAAATCACTGGAGATGGAAGTAGGCTTATAAATGTAAAATCTTAAAAAAAACCAAAACCTAATGAAGATTATTGCAGATCCCTTTGCAATTCCAAATGGCAAGCCTCCCCTCCTGAGATGCCTCACAAAATATTTACTGAATTCTGCATTCTATTTACGACAGCTATGAACGATCTGGTGCTTTAATCCCTTTTTCTCAACTATTATTATTATCCATATGACAGAGGCTCCTCCTGGTTCCAGCTGAGATCATGACCCCATTGCATTAGGCTCCATACAGCCATACAGAAAAGGACAGCCAATGCTGGATTAAAAAACGGTGGGTCCTTGCGCACTATGTCAGGAGAGTCGTCCCCCCTCTGCTCATTCCATGTCCCCAGGGAGGGGAGATGGGAGGCTCCAGGAGGCTGTTGGATCCTTCCCCTGGGGTGGCTGCTGAAGTGCACGTCCACCTTCCGCTCAGCCCACAGAAGTTCCTGTCCTGTGAGCTGGCCCAGCGCCTCGCTCCAGCCTATTGGCTCTCAGCACAGCGTGCAGATGGCTCACTCCTCCCGTGACATCTCACACCCTTCCAGGCCCTAGGTTGTTTTCATTTGCAGGTGTGGTTTTTCCTGCTGAGCCCCAGTAGTAAGCCCCCCACCTCCATGCAAGTGCATCAGGTGCACATTTGTTAATCTGGGCCTGAAGACAGCCCCTTCGCCAAAGGCAGACAAAAATCCAAGAGAGAAAAGGGAGGAACAGGGAACTGAAAGGACTTGTCCAAGCTCACACAGCAGACGAGCACCACAAGGGATAGAACCAGATCTCTTCTCTCTCAGTTCACTGCCACAGCCATTAGACCATAAATATATTGAACACTACAGTGAGTGTATTGCTGGGGCATAAATAACAGACCTTTCTGATCAACTTCAGATCATTGTTATCCACCTAGTCTAACACTTATTTGTGTAAACAAACATGTAATTTTCCATTCTTTTCCTAACAAAAAGGAAACTCATTTCTTTGTACTTTGAATCCTTTCCTGCATTTCTTAGACAATGCATGCATGCAATAAAAATGTCAATTTGTGCTTGGGAAAAGTGGAGATGAACAAAAATTCTACATTTAATGAATTACTGGCACCCCTATGTTATTAACGGCTTGCCCGTGTGTCTAGTTGAATGCTCTTTTTAGTGGCAGTGTCTGTCCCTCTGGCGAACCCCAGTTCATGGCTATGAAAAATATACCCTTCGAAGTTCATCGCATCTTTTCTTTAATGAGGAAAAACATGCAGTAAACATTTGACAGGAAGGGACTACAAAATATTTAAAGAATCAAGCCAGACTTGACTAACTGCTGATGTAAGCAATAGACTAAAATAAATCTTCTGGAAATTAAAACCTTCTTTCATACTTAGCTTTGAGGCTTTTATTATAATTTGCTGTTGTCATTTCTGTGCAATGAAAATTTCTTTTAGGGCAAAAAAAATTCCTTAATTACGAGTTTACATAACATATTTGCCATTAGACAACAATAATGTAATATGATTGTGTTCTGCTCTTACTTTTTAAGAAATGGAACATTCCCTCACAGTGGCTAACTGCGGCTCTGTGGTTAACAGTCTCTTGCCTTCAGGCAACATATGTCACTCCTAGATTGTACAAAGGAGAAGGTGAGTCTTGTGGGTAAGGCATTAAACTGGACCTACTGAGAGCTGGTTTCAAGTCCCAGTTCTGTCACAGACTTCCTATGTCAACCTCTATAAAATGAAAGATAATACTTTGCTGTGGTATTGGTGATGATTAATGCACTCAGGTACGTGATAGGCTCAAATAATATAGGGATAAGCAATGAAGAAAAGACTAAACATAATAGCCTGCCTTATTATACAAAAAGGTAGATTTCTAGTAAATCAGCAATACTCGTGTATAAAGCCCATTGAATATATGGCAAAAATAGTTTATTTAATTTAGCCCTGTTCTTCCACGTGTGAAGCATTTTACTACCATTAAACGTCCCTAACGCAACAAGGTGAAGGTAGATTTGTGAGGTAGTATAAAGTTTGCACAGCTAGTATTGTCTCTTGTCTATAGATAAGTAAAACAGATCAGTTTCTTGGACTCTTAGTCCCAGCCTTTCATATGTACTAAATTTACTTCAAATATCTTACGTCCAATGATTTCTAGTGGGGAAAAAATGGCAAGGATTCTCCTCACAGCTAAAGCCCATTGAAGTCAACGGAAAAATTCCCATGTAGATCAAGTCCTAAAAGAGCATGTACAACACAAAGAAAAGCTTTTATTCATATGTTTGCTTTCACTTCTTAACCACATACAGAAGAAGAATTAATAGAAGCTGTGTTATGTGGGTTGATAGACTGGGATGAGGGGGAGATAAGGGTTTGATCTGCAGTGTTTAGCATTACAATGATTTGATGGGCTTGTCCTATGTTATTTATTTTAATCTTTCAGTTCAATCTTGCAAATTTAATTTATGGGAAATGCCTAGAGTGTTAGATGTTATAAAATCAAAATTAAATAATTAACATGAAATTGGAACAATAAGTCTGAGAACAGAGCCTCCAAAGGAGCAACAAAATGATTCAAAGGCTGGAGACAATGCCTTACAGTGAGAGATTTAAAGAGCTCACTCTGTTTTTCTTATAAAAAAGATTGAGAGTTAACTTGATTACAGTGCATAAATACCTTCACAGGGAGAAAATACCAGGTCCTAACAGGCCTTTTCATCTAGCAGAGAAAGTCTTAACAAGAACTAGTGGCTGAAAGCTGAAGCCAGACAAATTCAAGACAAAAATAAGGTCCAATTTTTAAAAGAAATAGTGGCTGTGATTATCCATTGGAGCTAATTAGCAGGATAAGGGGTTGATTCTCCATCTCTTGGAGTTTTCATCGCAAGACTGGGTGCCTTTCTGGGAGGTATGCTTTAGCCAAACACAAGTTATTGGGCTCAAATGGAATTTAATGGCCTGGGTGATACGAGGATTTCAGACCAGGTGATCGAATGGTCAGTTCTGATCTTAAACTCTGTGAATGTAGGAACTGAAAACTTCTTTTCTTATCCAGTTCAGTACAGAGCAATAATGAATTGGGCCCTGATCCTGACAACTGCACGACAGACCTCTGAATTCAGTGGGGCACACAGGATGTGCGGGAATGTGTCCCCGTGGCTCTCAGTGTAATATCAGGACCTTGGCGCCTTCTCTCCTCCCCATGTTGTGCACAGATTCCATGCTGTTCTAATTGTAGTGGTAATCTGAAATAGAAGATGAATTGCTGATGCAATCAGTACTGCAGATAATGTTTGAGTTTCTTTATGATGACCACGAGGCAGAGCTTGAAGACAATGTAATGGAATTCATTAAATAATATAAGATGACAGGGGGGTTATCACTGTGAGGCAATTACACCCTCCGGTTCTTATGAAGCACGAGGCACGGCCAAGTGCCTCTCTGATCCCTAGGGGCATGATTATTTTATAACCACCACACACAAACCCTGGAGCTGCTGTTTGCCTTGTAAAAAACAAACAAACAAAACTTCATTGTTGTTTGTGAAGGTGGAAGACACGTCATTCCTTACTAGTTAAAAGTACAAAGGTGGCAGTTTAAACTGTTAGGCAGCGGTTTTGGCTGGCCTGTGTCATTTAACGTGAAGCAGTCCAGCCAAGTGTCTTCACCTCCCGTGGTTCTATGTAAGAAATTGCTGTATTACTGTAACAGACAGTTGACTAGCCCATAAGATGTGGTCTTAGCCAGAGATTCTCGAACTAGGTTCCGAGACTTTGCAGAGAGCATGTGCAAATCATTTTTATGTAATGAAAATATTATGAACGTGCTTTATTTTCTCCTTAAAGGCATGAGAGGATTAGGGGCTGTACAGTATGTAGAGTCTCTGGAAAACCACCAAGAGCAAGGATGCCAAAATGTTGCCATGTTGTGCGCCTTTTGTCAAAATAGCCTGTTCTCTGCATATATCACATTAACCCTAGTGTTTTTTATAACTCACTGGAATGACATTGACATGAGCAAGCACTAGCTAGCTAGCCAGAGACAATTCCAAAGGTTAGCAGTCAATCTGAGCACTTGTCTTTGCTTGTCAAGCCTGAATCTCCTAGCTCAAGAAGAAGGCATTTTTCCACATATTTTTTTTTACATCCCTCTGGTTTTCAGAACTTTCCTTGCCACAGTGAACTCTTGCCACAGATAGCTGTAGAAAGTATTTTGTCACCTGCTGCTCTCCTCCTTGATCCTGCCATTTAGTCATTAGGGTGGACTTGCTAGGTCAGCCATTTACATAACAAGAGACAGTGAGGCCATAATTGCAGGGTTATGATGTCTTCCTTATATGGGGTCAAGCAGCAGGGCATCATGAGCCATGGTAGAAAAAGATGTCATTTTCACTCAGATACATTGAAGAATGACTTCAACTAGCCAAATAATCTGGTGTTTGCATGGATGGTCTCTTTGAAAAACGTGCTTGTAAACAAAGAAGAGATGTGCCTCTTGCTTCTATTAAAATAATGAAGTGAGGGACTGAATGACAATTTGGAAAAAGAACAATTACACAAATGAACAATTGCGCTGGAGGGTTTGCTTATTGGCGGCAGTAGCGTATGGTTGCCCATTATTTCTTATAAAGTAATTATTTAAACTCAAATACTAATTATAAAACTATTATAATCTCTAATAAGTAACCTCGTACTTTCATAACCACAGTTATAAGATGGTCCATTTCAAAGAGCTATAGACACAACATTGCCATGCTTCAGCTATGACTGTCTGCCTGCTATAAATACATGACAGTCCAGTAACGCCAGAGAGCAAATGAACTAAGAGGGCTACCTTCTAATGGTGTTTTTCAAAATGCCCTTGATCAAATAACTGCACCAAATAAAGGATGCAGTTACCGAACTGCTGGAGTCTGTAACAGGCTTTAAAACCTCTATCTAAAGCAATAGCTTGAAATCTGCTTTCAGTTCATCAGGTGGATTTAATCTCTGCAAATGACTCAAATTTTCCCCCCTTCCCTTCCAGTAGCTTCCTAGATAACGTCTTCCCCCTAACAGAATGTTGCATAATAGCACAGCAGTGTTTCCTTCCAGGCAATGTTTTAGAGTGGTCTGACTGACATCACCTATGCAGGTGGGAGAGGACGTGTCCCTTTTCCTTTTAGGAAAGATTCACACTTTATTCATATCCTTCTACCTCATTCCATATCTAGCCAATATAAATCACAGGACAAGCCAGGGATGTCACCACCAGATTGGAGGCTACCCCCCCTTGTTTTTAAAAGGACAACTGAATGGGGGCACAGAGTACTGTGAAACCTTGTGGAAGCACCCAGAAGCCTTCCCACCACTAGAGTTTAAACTAAGAGTTCCACAAAAGATGCCTCCACTTCGTATCAGAGTCATGGTCAAACACAATCGAATCTGCTCATGATGAGGGTTTAAAATGAGAGTTGAAGAAGCCTTTGTGCAACCAAAGCATGATTCCAGCAAAGAGAGAGCATCTTAGCCCCTGTTCTCTCTATGTTTCCTACAAAGCATCTAACCCTTAATATAAGCCAACCCAGGCCTTAGGACCACTTCCCTGTTATACAGGGCTGAGGAATTACTTAATTCTTGACAGCTGGGCCAGCCCAGCAATTCCACCATATCTGTACTTAAGGCATGCAGCTGTGATCTTTCTTCATTTCTGGGAGGATGTTAACTCTTTCCATTCCGGTCCCTTGCCAGTGTCTATATACTCCATCAGACACAGTAATAAAATAAGATTACAGCACAGACATCCCCCAAAGTTTAATGTTAATCTTGAATAAGTTATTTGTGAAGCTTACCCAGAGCGGGATAGAATTTCTGCAGTTTTCAATTCTGGGCTAGAAATCTCCCTAAAAGAATCTCTCCATGAAACGTCTGGCAGTTTATGTTCTGTGCCAAGTTAGAAAAAGCACAAAGAAAACAAACTTTTGGAAGGTTTGATACATTTTTCTTTGTTTTCAATTGAAATGAAGATACACATTAAGTGAAATGCAGCCACCTCGGGGGTGAAACACAGCTGACATTTTACGGCCGTAACTCTACACTACGGATTTTGGAGGGGGAAGGAATAAAATAAACAAAACTAAACCAACCCTGGAAACTGCAGGGGGATCTATTGTAGGAATGATTTTGGCCTGGTCATTGATGCTAAACAGCAACCCAGGCCAAATTTTGCATGAGGATTCTTTACTGGCTAGCCAAGATTACACAGCAAACCAATAGCAGAACTAGATATGTAGATTGATAAACTTAATTATGTGCTAACCATAATTGCTATAGGAACTGCTATAGGACATTGTGACAACTCATACATCTACCAGGAAGCATAGCATCAGAAGGCAGTAGTTTTAGAGAGCCGTGAAAACATACGAATTTCAGGGATTCCCCAAGCTAGCCACTGAATCCAATTCATCCATTACATTTGTAATGCTATCATTAAGTGTAAGCATGCCACTGAAACCTGAGATTCCTACCCTCCCTCTTTGAGAGCTGAACACTGTAGGTGAAAGTTCCCAGAAACCTGCAAAAATTTACAAGATGCTCTCAAAGATGCCCTCCCATGCAAGGAAGCAGGTATGAAAGACAATTATCAGGCAACACGATCTATCAGCACTTCACAGAGCTGGACAGTTTTCCAGTCATTTGACTTTGATATTAAAAGTGATCACAGTATGAAACAGAGGTTAAAAAAAAAACCCATTCATGGGAGTATCCTGAGTTCTACGCACATATAGCATTAGAGGGATATACAGGGTAGGTGAACACATTCACTGTTTCTTCTTTTTGGGATTGGAACAGAAATGTATCCGGTTGGGGGAAAACGTGAGAGTTCAAAAAGCAGGCGCTATTGTTCACTGTATTGTGTGGAAGAGCAACGTAATGAACCTAGGAGTCTGCTGCGGGAGCACCAAACGGAAGAACTTGATTGCTGTCTCTTTGAAGTAGTGTGATCTACAGAGATTACTTGAGTAACAGAGAAGATCTGAGTGGTTTCCTGGTGATCATAAACCAACCACTGCTACTGCTGTGCTCACAAAACATTCAGGGCCCCCAGAGTCTCCCCACAAATGTTTTGGCACGTTGCTTATTTCACTGAAAATCTATGATTCTATTAAAAGCCTTTGTTGCAAAGGAGCTGCCGTTGCTTTTAATCACAGAAGCACACAGAGGCCCCAGCTGAGAATAAGGCCCCATTTGTGCAAGGCACTGTACAGAGGAAACAGAGGACAGGGATGTGAGATGGTTTGCCCACAGTCATGCTACAAGTCAATGGTAAATCCAGCAACTGAAGCCAGGGTTCCTGATTCCCAACCCAGCGCCCTATCTCTTGGCCCACACTCCAAAACAGGGTTTTCTGCTGTGGCAAGGGGGTGTGTGTGTGTGTGGGGGGTATCGGGGTATCTATTCCGCCCCTGTGAGTCCTGCGCTTTTCTGGCTCCACCGGCAGTGCAGCTGGAGGGAGAGGGGGCCTGGGGCGGCATGAGCCAGGGCCCACTCCACCCCTGAAACCCACTACCTTCCCTGGGTCGCCTGTCTGTGGCCCTACTGCTCGTAGTCTGCTTCTTGATACCAGGGAAAAGGGTGGCTCCACCTTCCTCAGCGGGAACCTCTGTCTCTGGCATCGTGGCAGCAACAGTGCACGTCCCAAATGCTGCAAACTGCTCTACTCCAGCTAGGAGCTCCCTTCTGGCTGCCCCTGCCTGCCTGAAATGGAGGCTTTTAACCGCTGGGGCGGTTTCCTTGGTAGGCCCCAGGTGGCCTAATTACCTTGAAGTAGCCCCAGCTGGATCACCCAGGGAATAAGTCTTTGCTAAGCCTGGGCCTAATATACATGCCTTCCACCACCCTTGCATAGCCATCCCGTCTGGCCCTGTCACATGGCTAATGTCCTACTGATCTGGGAGGAATTTGAACCAGTGACAAAGAGGAGAAAAAGGCTGTTTTCTCCATTGCTGAGCCCCTCATCCATCCAGTCACCCTCCCCCCAACATATCTGACTAAGGAATTTCTACGTAGGTTACGCTGGGTTCTCTGAAGCACACTACACAAGATTCAGGCCCCGTGTATAAAACTCTCATCTCACCGGCTGTGCTTGCAAAAGGTTCTATGCTGAAAAGTAATTTCCCACACTTTCCACATCTTAGGCAGCTCCACTGGTGGGAACACTAGTTCTAGCTGGCTGCTGGAGTTCCAAGCACTGCGCCATCTCAACCTGCTCGGAGCTCAGTGGTAAAAGCATGGATGGGGGCGGGCCCTGTCTTGCGCGCGACGAACTCACGCTGGGCTTAGCAACGGAGACACCTTGTTCAGAAAAAGCGTAATAAAAACAAAAGTCTTTGCAGATAGAAGCAAATCAGCTAAACCAATGAAGAAAAGCCTCCAATCTGCTACTTAGAAAAAGGCCCTCATGCTTCTCCTCTTACAGACAGCAGCAACTCCACTACCCAATAATTGCAGTGGAGCTGGGGGAATCTGCTACCAGTTCATTAGAGGCTTTCCCTGCTGACAAATGACGGTGAACTGGTGCAGACCAAATATTAGAAGTAACCAAACCATCTCTTACTGTCTCTGTTCTAAAAGCAATGGAAGGTCAGCCCCTTCCTAATGGGCCTGCATTTACTTTGGTGTGTAAGCTCATGAAATGAAATGGGATGGAAATTCCCTTATGATTTTCTTACCAGGAGGCCAAGCAGAGTTTCCTGGCTAATGTCACAGATTTTATTCAGCTATAAAAAGGAGCAGATATTATTCTGTAGTCAGCCATTTGCCTGATGACTGACAACCTGAAACAGAGACCCAGGGAGAGCGGTTCAACAGCCTCCTCTAGAAAACTGTCATCTGCTCCTGTGCATCTAAGCTTTAGGTGCCGATTTATAATTCAGCAGATAGCATTGTTTCTCAGACTCTCTCCTAGGAGGGGTAATGTAGAGTCAGACTTGAATCCTTCTGTCTTCTGAACCAGACACTTGCTAATAACGTAGGAGGGTAGGTACTGGATGACATTTGATGCTGGGAGTGTTTGATGTTAATCAATGGCTGGCTGTCTCAGTGGGAGTTTGCCCATTTTTCTCTGAAGAGAGTTAAAATATTACATCCAGCTGCACTGGGCTGTACTGAAATAAGCAGTCAATACTCTCCTCCAGGATCGATATTTTAAAAGTAACTCAGTGATGCAAGCAACCCACACAAAGCGTGAGAAGGAGGGGAGTGGGAAGCACACTGCCTCACGTGTTATGCCTCACACTGGTTAACCGGGCACAAACATACAGCTGGAAAGTGGCTAGGCTTTTGCAAAAGAAGAGTCCATTTGAACCAGAACTGACCATAATTCATTGATAGTAAGACTGAAGAATAAAAACATAACACATGAGCATCCATGCCAACTGAGGTCCTGATTTAACAGAGCAGTGCTTAAATCCATCCCTATTCAACAAAGCATTTAAACACATGCTTAAGTGCCATTAAAGAAAATGGGCCATAGACATGTGCTTAAATGCTTTGCTGAACAGCTATGGTTTAGGGACCACTTTCCACACTATCCTTCCTCTATCCATCCAACAGCAGGACAGGGCAGAGTTGGAGCCCTTTATAAACAATACCTAGCTCTTATACAGTGCTTTTCAGGAGATCTGAAACCACTTTGCAGTCTTGAGTGTATTTATCCTCACAACACACCAGCTGAGGTACGGAAGAGCAATTATCCCCATTTCACAGATGCAGAACTGGGGTCCAGAGAGGCTAAGTGACTTACCCAAGGTCACACAGGACGTCTGAGGCAGAACAGGGAATGGAATCCATGTCTTCTAACTCATAGGCCAGTGTTCTAATCACTGGAGAATCCTTCCTCTTAGAAAGCTGGAAACCCTCATTTGAAATGGGGACTGATTTGCATTGCCAACACCCCATATTTATGCTGGGGAAGCACTAGCTCTAGGAAGTGGGGAAAAGGGGAAGATCCCTTTAAAATAAAGAAAAAAACCACCTCCTCCCTCTCCCTGAAGAGGCAATGCCCAGCCTAAAATTGGCAGATTTGCTTCTCACGTGCTGCTTGTCACTGTTGGCCCCCTACGTCAGTCCAGTGGCAGGGGAGCTATGTTTATTTTGATAAAAAATCAATTGAAGTGTCTTCCAGCTTTTGTGCTAGGATGTGTTTCATGGAAGCAGCAGCAGGAGGGTGAAAGTTTCCAGGTGAGAGAGAGTGGGGTGGGCACTAAGGATGGGGATAAAGTAGTATGGTTATACGCAGGGTTGAATTAAGAGGAAGAAGGTGGGTTGGGAGTGCAACTCCCTTTCTTCTGCTCAAGGCAGAGGGATGACTCCTTGCCTGGGTTGTGTAGGCTGGTGGGAGAGAGAGGAGAATGTGAGGTTTAATACAGGACCCAGACGATTTTTAATTTTTTTTCTTTTTTTTGCCAGAGCTTTAACATCAGAGTGGACGACTTTATTCACTGTGGCAATGGGAAGGGTTCATTTATCTTTTCTGGATCCTGATTTGACACCTGGGTCTTCAGGAATGGACACAAGGGATCCCTCTACCCCCTCGGTCTCACGGATAGAAGGGTAAGGGGGCACAGCAAACACAGAGTTCACACTCAGAAGATTATTGCCATTTTGAAATCTCCAGCCATACTGATATTCTCTCTACGTCATCCGGGGAATACAGTAGAACCAGTTCTATCGCTCATACTAGTATGTCGTTTTAAAGGCAACAATGGATCTCTCTCTCTCTCTCTCTCTCTCTCTCTGGTAGGTTTCACTTCTTCTACCGATCTCAATGGCAAGGAGTCCAGGACAATATTTAGCTTCTCAATAGGGCCCAGATTCAGCAAAGCACTGGCCTGCCAGCTTAATTTCAGGAAGATAGTTAAGTCCCACTGAAATTAAGCTAAATGCTTTATCAAATTGGGACTTCCAGGGATGAATGAGAAGCTGCAGGCGCACATTTGTCTCTGAGGGCTTGGTGTGATCTGGTTTGGGATGAAATTTAGGTGCATTCTGACTTCATCAGAACTGGTTTTCCTATCCCTGCATGAAGTGCTCACAGTATATCTTAGCAGCAATACTGCTTCTCAGCCTTCTGTATTTTGTTTTTGGTGCAAAACAGCTTTAAATTCTGTTATAAATTGTTCCCCTACCATGCAGACATTGGGAATGCTTTAAGTCTCTGAGGACTATATGCTGAAAGTTGGAATTGGATATTTTATTTGGCCATTGAGTTAGTGTATTTGGGATAAAGAGAGGGGAAGATATAAATACAGAAAGCGTATGTTCTGAATAGGATAATGTGTGTTGAGTGAATGCTATTTGCCTTAGTTTTTACTTCTCCAACATATTTACTTTCAGAGTTGTTGTTTTCTTTTTAATTCCCAACTTCAACTTGTAGGTGGGGCTGTGGGTGGAAAACCAAGCGGGAACAGGAGATAAAAAAAAAAAAAGGGATCTCAAGCACTCTATGCTGTGTTAAAAATAAACACCACAAAAAACAGAACCACAAACACACACACACCTTCAGGAGCTATCATAACGGCTGCCTGGGATAGGCATTTTGCTGACTGCAGATGAATACATTGGTTTATTTGTTGCTCACGTAAGCAAAGGACCATAAACACCCCCAAAATTCTCCTAAGACATTTTTCTGAAAAGTAGCAACTTTGCTAATTTTTGTGGGTTTTAAGTCATATCTTATCTGTACTTGGACACATGGATGTTGTCCATGCACAAATGTAACACTATTTGTTCATTTAACTTCTTCCCTTATTTTTTTACGAAGTGGTATTTGGGTGAAACTTGGATTTTTGGTTGTTTTTCCAGAATTTGCAGGGTACATGCCAGCTAACACAGGAGGAAATCTTGTTTTAAATAGGATCAACTGTTAATTCAAAGAACTAAAAAATTCACAGCAAACTAGGCTAATTCTATCTTATTTAAGGTAGCCAATAGTTTATTGGGAGAATGAGGAGGCACAGTTCTCATCTTCTCCAGTGCTCAGAGAGGGGATTTCGGAGGCCAAAGGCAGAGACCGGGCAGGACCAGAGGAGCCAAGGAGGATGCATGTCCTCCACTGTCACTACAGAAACTGGGAGACAGTATAGCCTAGGCGCTGGACTAGACATCAGAAGACTTGGGTTCTAGTCCTAGTTCTACCATCATCCTGTTGTATGACCTTGTACAAGCTGCTTTGTCTGTTTTTCCCCTCCCACTGTCTGTCTTGTTTATTTAGACTTTTAGAGCAGCAGCCCTCTGTTTGTTACTGAGCTCGGTGCGGTCTATTGGCGCTATCATACTATAATAATGTTCTGGCTATTAGGTTTTCTGCCAAATTACCTACCATGCTTACAAAGGGAAGCTATGGCCCAGGGGAACTCCTGGACTGGAACTGCAGTTTCAGAGAGGTGGCAAGAGCCATACTAGAGGCCAGATCAGCTCAGAGATACAGAACACCTGCGTGTATAGCACTGGTCTCCCACAAGTGCCAGCAAGGCAAATGGGCCTCATGGAGTGGGGGCCAATCACCCTACCCTCACCCCCAATGGAACCATGTAAGAGGAACGACAGCATGTTTATTAGGCTAGAAAATGTAAGCCTCTGAGAAGATCTTATAGAACATTGGTTTTCTTTTTTATATTATCAGGATAGTTTCTGACCTCTAGTAGCAAGGGAGGTGAATTTTTTGAATGGTGCTAGCTGGGCATTACTAGTCTTGTTCCTGTTGCTATGTAAACATGTTGCCAAGTATGTCTCTATTGTAGCAGGTCTCATTAACAATTGTTATAGGTATGTTGCATTCTAGGGGTTTGATTCTCCCCTCTCAGCGCTCTAACGTCATTGGCTTTAATGGAACCGGCTCCTGATTTACCCCAGGGTCAGTTCAAGGAGAATCGGCCCACCCCCTGCCCCACCCCCCGTGTTCACATGCTGCTGACTCTCCAACTGATCAAGCCTATGTGATGAATATTTTTGTACTTGGTTCCAGTCCCCTGATTAATTTTACTTCTTTCAAATTTTTAGTAAAATGACTCCAATGAGTTTTGAGCACAGGAGAGTTGCCTGTCCCCTTGTAAAAAAGCCTACCCGCAAGTTTTTTAAGCAGGACTAGCTAAATAGCTCCAAAGCAAAGACCTACACAGTGCTACTAGCAAAGCTGGGGAAGTCCGTAAAAGTCTCAAAATGAATAGCGACATAGGGAAAAGTTTAGAAATGGTATGTTAGCTGTTCAAGCTGAATAGTTCCACTTATTAAGTTTTTATTTCATATTTTATTTCTCTACAACCTTTTTCTCCTGTCAAAAAGCCCCACCCCAAACAAGGAAATTATATGCCAAAGATTGTGTGAATTGAACACTGATAGTGCAGAATCTAACGCACGCAAAAATCCGGCTCAGACTTTGTATACAGTTCTCTTTATAAATGGTTCTAGAAGGATCATATATGACTATGAGGTGTTTTAAACGTGTTACATACATGAAAAGTATGTGTAGTAGATGGCTAAAAGCACATCAACAGAGGATGTCACAGGTGGCAATAAGACATGGATATAAGCAACCTATCGAGCTGTTGGATTCTAACAATTCAACCATTATTAACTATTTACTAAGCCTTAAAAGGATTTATCAATGCATTTTTAAGAGAAAATGTTATCCCTTCACCCAAAAATGTGATATAATGCCAACATAAAAGTTAACCTGGCCCTGATGCACCATTGGTAATATTTACTAGCCCTATCTTCTGTCTAAATGTGTAGTATCGTTTGCTCTTAAGTTGTAAAAAATACACCATGCCTGATCTTTAATGTGGCTGACTTAAAGTTACTGAAGTAACTCTGCCTTTTCCTTTTTCCAGTGTGTTCATTTAAACAGCACAACCTTAATGCTGCAGTAGCCTATTTGTATATTTAAGAAGTATTAAGCTTGAAAAGTGACCATCAATAATGCACTGGAAAAGATTTTTTTAAAAATTCAAAAGATAAGATCTTCAGCTGCGGTAAATCATGTAGCTCTGTTGACTTTAGTGGATCTAAGCTGTGTTCTCAGAGCTGGCGACAGGGCTTCAAATTTCGTCAACATTTTTATTGAAACATTTTCACAAGTATTCCCGTCTCAGAGTCCTAATCAAACTCCGTGAGTTGAAATCACTGAATTTTACCACTAGAGAAAAGGATAGGTACGTAAATTTAGCTGTAAATAAAGACCTCTGGGAACATCAGGACTACTGTTTTAAAACACAGATATCAGCTAAAGAGTCTGGGGAAGACAAGAAATCGGAGATATAAGGTATCATGAAAATAAGCCATAGTGATCTTTCCCTCCAAAACAATTAATTGGTAAACACGTGCCCCTATACATTGAGAAGAGCCCAGGTGTCAAATCAGAGCTTCTCTGAGTGCAGCTGTATCCTCAGTATATCTGAACAAATGCCCAGGTGCCTTGACAGTAAGTCTGATTTTTCAGTGTCATTTTTACATCACCAGATGTCATGCTTTGTCCCAGCACTATAGTCAATGAAACGGTCCTTTCATCTTGCTGGAGACCTTCACAAAGGCTTGATTAAGAAAAATGCTATGGTTACATGAGAAGCAAGTCTTTATAGTATGTCCAGGGTGTATAATTGATATTACTTACCCCAAGGGGCACTCCTTGCAGACCAAAATGTAATCAGGTGCAGGGCAATAAAAAACCACGATAGAAGTTTCTATTACATATCACTGCAGCAAGGAACATAACCCAGAAGGTCCCACTGGCCATTAAAAACTGTTCTTACTTCAGCTAGGTCATGTTAGGTCAGCATGGCTGCATACATTACTGACTTCTGTATTATAAGTAGACATTAACTTAAATCAGGACAGCTGTAGCCTATAGGAGACAAGAACTTGAGTGGAGAAAGTGGGGTTGTGTTGTGCAGAATTGCATTTCTCCATAGAGGGAGAAATAGTTCATCCAAACTACTGGCAAACTGTGCAGAAACTGAATTCACTTTGCAATATTCCTTCAATGCAGGCGCTTAAGTTTGGTGACAGCTGAAGAAACACAGGGCAAAGAAGCCCACCATGACAGTACGGTGAAGAAAAGAGTCCCACGATTAGACCTTGTGCACTGCACAGTCCTGCCATATCCCTAGTTAGATCCATTCCAGAACAGGCATGTTTTCAATTTGGGGCTGACCAGAGTATTTGCTTTCACGTAAACACAATAACTTCTGAAAACCACACTGAATCAACTCCAGTATTTCAGGGCACGGGCTAAGCATTAATGGGTAGAACCTTGTCAATTCTGATGGAAGTCAGAAAACCAGAAAAGCATATTTCTACTAAAATTGCAATTGGTTACTCGGGGTACAGAGATGAGGCAGTGGCCTCAGGGTTAGCTTGAGGTTAGGGTTAGTGGGTCCCTCACTCCACTCCAACCAGCCCTGTTCTCCGCCAGGGCCCAAGCATAATTTTTTCGGGCCCACTACAAACTTGTAACACGGGCCGCCTCCCACACACATACCTATGGGAGTTGCAGCCTGGGCCAGGCTCCCCAGAGCCTCCAGGGCCTGGTAAAGTGTACCCTTTTTCCCCCTATGTGTGGGCCCTGTTCTCAGCTGGCATCTTCACCTTCACCCTATGCCTTGGGTAAGAACCTTATTGCCACCAAAATCAATCGGGCTTTTCCAGATTTCTAATTTTCACCAATCAACAACAATAGAGCTCTGACCAGAGTGGCGGAGGGAGGGGCCCAGCTGGGTGCACACCACAGCCTACATCAACAACAATGTGCACAACCTTTTAGTCCAAAAGCATTTGGTAACTCTGGTGAGAACAGTACAATTTTTCTCTGGCCTTAAAAGGAAATTATATCATATTAAAGGGCTTGATCTAAAACCCACTGAAGCCAAATCGAAAGACTCCCATAGACTCTTTATCGCACTCTAATAGACTAACAACCACCTCCAGACATGATTCTACCACCTTTACTCTTGACTTCGTGGTACTTACTCACATGAGTACTCCCACTGAATCCAGTGGAACCAAGTCACATTCATCTTGAGCAAAGGTTGAAGAAATGGACCCTAAAGGTCTCTAGTTCATCTTGGCAGTTACATTAAGGTTCAAAAAGCCCCTGGCTAAGAATCCCATTCAGTGTAAACAGAATATTACGGGAGTTACTCCTCATATCAGATACTTCATCACCTATCCTCTCAGAAGCATTGAAGGAATGATCATTCCTTCTCCCTCAAATACTGATCAAATATCCCTGCCATAATCTTAACTCGTTCAGAGAGCTGCTCAAATGGGCCTTCATCCTGAACATAAATAGTAAAAAGGTTAATAGTGGAATTTGGAAATGCTTGACAGGAAAAAATGAACTATTTTTAGTGAAATTGTATTTATTTACATCCCTGACCTGTACAGATTTATGAATGTGATGAACTTAAACACATTGTGAGTAGTCCTACTGACTTCAGTAAAACCACACATAATGCATTGAGTTAAACATAGGCAAATGTTTTTCCAAGGTTGGGACCTTAATTTAAAAGGCAAGGGGAGTATGCAATGGGGAAGGTTAAAAACAGCAATGCACTTAAGATAGGCGAGTAAAGCTCTACCGGGTGAAAGCAGCTGTAATCTTTCATATTTAATTTCTAAAAAGGCAATGTTGCATTCCATAGGTTGTCATACTTTTTGGCCACTTCCAGTTGAGGATGATAAAATTTGGGGGATCAGCCAGTTATAAGGCAGGATACTATGCAACCTACCTCTGATTTTATTATAATGCACTTGCTATCACAGCCCCTTTGGAACCATCTGTTCTCAGGGCATTTTATGATAATTTTAAACCTTTCCAAAAATCAGCCGCATGAGTAATAATTTACTAGTTTTAGCATTTTATTGTGTCATGTGAGATTTTGTTTCAGCATACACATCTCCTGTGATGAGAAACTCAGGTTTAATATTCTAGTACACACTGAAAATAAAAGCAAACCACTCATTAATTAAAGTCTGTGTCACTCAATTTAAGTATGGCTTTAAGAGTTATAAGCACCATTCCGCATAGGTTTACCACTCTGCCATAAATATTTGCTGGAGGCTGACTTTTTTAATGTAATCTCTTAGCCCAAGAATATTTTTTTTAAATAACTGAAGAGATTAGCTTGCCTTTTCTGAATTAAAAAGTGTCATTTAAAGAGAAAACTCAGCAAGCCGTACAAGTCTCAGTTCTCATGGACTCTGTGAAGAGAAACCTGTCTGGCAGCACTCCAGCTCATGTATAATGTGGAGGCATGAGTCTGATTTACTGATATGCTTCGAAAAAACTCACCATTCTTCCTTACTCATTTGAACCAATGATACTCTCCATAAACCAGATTCTAGGGTTTGCTTGCTCCCGTTTCACTCCCTATGTTGGGATTCTTGGTCAAAGGCATCTAACCCAAAACAAGAAACTATTACAGAGTTGTATTATTTTCCACTTCACAGCAAGTTCTGTGATTTAGAAAAAAAAAAATTCTGTCCCAAAGCAGAACAGAAAACTTTGAAACTTCCTGAAAAACAAAATTCTGCAATTAAATTGTCTCCGGTGCAGCAAAAGCTTTCGTATCGATAACACGTTTTGTTTTGATTTTGACCTTCTAAAAAGTTTAGCTTCTATAAAGTAAAAAAACTGAATTAAAGTCATTTTGAAATAGAAAAATAAAAGTCTTCCATTCTGAAAAGGTGTAAGTGGAATATTTTGACCATATCAGAACACTGCGTTCTGATTTTATTTTAAAACTAAATTTCATCAAAATTAACACGTTTCCTCAAAACACATCAATGTCTCAAACATTTTCTGAGAGAAAAATGTATTAGAAGATTTTCAACCAACTTTATTTCTAGAGTAACTCCCAGGGATCATCCATCCTCACGTGATTATTTAATTCAGAATATATTGTGCATTAAGAAAGTCCAATTATTCTTACTTTGTAGTATTGGCTCTATGGAATGTGATGGATGTCTGCCTCCCAAGAGAAGGACTTTCAGGTGAACTACAGACTAAGGACTTTCAGGTGAACAGCCGAGGGAATTTTAAAGATCATAGCATTCAGTCAATTTACTAATAATGTGATGCTATACTGCAAGTGATGTAACAACAGAGACTGAGTGTACAGTCAAGATCTCCATGTGGATTTCCCCCTCCTATATGGAAGGGGAGGATCAGCTGCCTCTGCTGCAGCATTCCCACTTTTTCCTGGCCCCTGTGAAGGGGAGGAAGGCAGAAAGGAGGTGGGTCAGAGAAAGGATAGGCTGGTTGAGGTGGACATTCCCCCCTCCCCAACCAGCCCTGTGGAGATTACCCAGAAAGGCTATCAGTTTGTATTATCTTTCCAGAGCCCCTTTCCACAGCTGGTAACCCTTCTTAAAGGTAGTGTCGCAGGGAAAGCTGCAGGTTGTTTGGGGCCATTCCTCTGGGATATTGGTACAGCCACTGGACAACCAGACCCTGCATGCAGCTATATGCCTCTCCTGGATGGCCCTGTCCTGGTACAAATCATACAAGGTCTGCGGGATGGCCCAATGGGCACCTCAAGAGGAGGGAAAATGCTGGCCCCAGTGGAACAACTGGAAAGAAAATTCTGCAGGGATAGGCTTGTGGAGTTATCTTCATAGAAAGTGGGCCCAGAAGATATTAGGGATTGTTCACCACTGCAAGCTTCAAGGTACGGATCTCAAATCCTTGAAGTCTGGGCATATTCCAATCCAGGGCTTTAGCTCAAGCCCTTCTAATAATTCTATTTGGGCATTTGATAAAGTAGTATAATATTAACCCTTTGGATTCACTGAGTTCCTTTTCTTCTGAGATCTCAAGGCATGGCACAAACATCTTTGAATTAGGACTTGGAGGTTACTCACCTCCCTACCTGAGGTGTATCACACTGTTTTACAGATAGGCTGAGTCATACCACAAACCAATTCAGGAACTGACGCCAGCCATCCTTATTTATAGCCACCCCTTGCTCTAGCAGCTAGACAATGCTACCTTTATTATTTGTGCTCCTCCCGCACCCCAAATCTGGATTTCAGCAACTGCCGTGAGTTATTTTCCGAGCACCAGACAATTGCTCATGGCGTATGGTTTTATTTTAGTTTTTATCTTGGAACTTTGAAAACAAATACTATGGGAATGCCAAAAATAAGTGAAATGCCACTTAATAAAAAAGAGAAGTTCAGTAATGTGCAGAAGAAAATTTAGACCATTGCTTTGGCTTAATCTAACACATAATGATTGCGTGTGGGAGGGAAGGAGGTACAAGGAGACGATTTAAACCAATGGTTCATTTTAGTGTTTGAGCCTCTACGTAACTTACACATAGGGGAGGCTTGAGAATTTTCTTTTGCAGTAGATCCCTATTAATAATTTAACGCGTGTCCCCTTTTAAAGCAATGCTCAGAAGAGCGAAGCCCACTGATGAATATTCACATACCATCTGCGTACAGCTGTTTCACAGGCCCACACAACCCAACGCGGCAGAGATTTTTTGGTTGTCAGACAACAGAGTACCTGATTACTGGAAGATGCTCGTACCAGGGAACAAACTGATTCTCCACTGTGTAACTGCAGAGGATAAGTTCTCTTCCCAGCCAATGGACAAGTAAATGAGATGGACAGTGGCAGATCTCAAGAGATCAGAAGGAGAAGGCCACCTAGCCCATCCCAAGGGGCAGAGGATCATGAAACTAGCTCCATAGGTGCAACAGCAGTATAAGAGCTTCCAGCAGGTAGGGCTCCACTGCCCATTCCCTCCTCCGGCATGGCCCCCCATTGCCCACCTGAATTCTGCGGAGCAGAGAGTTCTTACAGCACGCAGCTCCCTGCAACCTGTCCCCCCATGCAGAAGAATCCCACCGTATGTTGCCAGCTCAAAGCAAATAACACCTTTTTTCTTCATTCTTCATTCTTCATACAGGACTTACGCAGTAATTATTTTTTCACCCAATCTGTGGAAGAACTCTGTAATCTCTAGACAGTAGAAATATGTAATTAGTAATTATGCAGGAACATGGTATTTAATAAGTGAAATTCCTATATAAAGAAATAACCTAAGAGAAGAGCACTTGGTTTCATATAGCACCTTTCATGCTCCAGGGAGCTCAAAATACAAACAAGCTAAGCACAAGAGGGATCAATTAGAAGTATGTTTAACATTCAATTTCTAAGAACATATGTAGGGGTAGTAGGTGTATTAGTTAGCAAGTGGTGATCAGTTACTTATATAGATCGGCAGCTTAATCTGGCTAAGTAACCATACTTATGCAAATTAACTGATTTAGTTCAACAAAAACTAGAATGGCAGCATCATGAGAACAGGAGAGGAAGAGATAACAAGAAAATTCTAATGGAAAATGGAGTCTCACGTCTAGGGCCCTACACTGTAAACATTTAAGCCTGTGTGTAATTCCACACACCTGAAAAGTCCAACTGAAATGGACCATGCTGAGACTTAATACATAGATGAAGATTAAATGCAACAAGTAGCCACCATCCACAGGTCTTGGTTTCATTTTGCCAAACATTATACACATGATTGACCACAGAACAATATATCCTTTTTCTAGCTGAATAAAATGTGACAGTAGTCAGGACGCTGTGCGCATGGCATCCTGGTAAGTATGGTAATCATAAAGGAATTTCACCTCACCTTGTCTCCCCACCTGACCCTATTTCCCTCTTCACCCCTGCCCTGGTTCCCTTACCCCTCGTCTCTTCTCCTTCCATTTAGCTGATCCTCTCCTAATTAAACCCAACTGTGAAGGCATTCACTGACTGTTAAAGCGCCTCCTTGTGGCTGGGCATGGTGTAGAGCCACTTTCTCTGGTTCAACCCTCTGCCCAAATCATGATTTAATCCACCCCTTGTGGGGTAATAGAGTCCAACAAATTAACTATCCGGACATCCTCACCAAGAGGTCTTCAGCCCCCAACTCTGGGCCCTGAAGGCTTCACACCCCTTCTCTCAGAACTCTCTGCCTGTCCTTTACCCCTTCTCCAGGGGCTGGTAGGGAAATCTAGTCCCCTCCCACTATGCCAGGTTCCAGCCCATAACCACAGCTATGGTTTGCTCTGTCCCACTCCTTGCTGCTGTTTCTTCTTCCTACTCAGCCTGTCTCAGACCAGGCAACCTCTCTAGCTTCACTCTTGTTTCAGGGCCAGGACTCATGGGACCCTCCCCTGGAAACCCCTAACAAAATCCCAATTTCACCCTCTTTGGGCTTGACTTTACTCCCCTCCCTCTTAGGGCTCTTTCCCTGTAGTCCAGTTCCTGCCCTTTTGCCAGGTGTTCCCACCAGAATCTGCTCTGCTTTTCAGGCTGTTCCATACCATCAGTGGCCACGAGCCAGTCTCCTCTATTCACGTGAGGATACCAGGGCTTGATTTCCCAGGTTTCTTTCTCATTAGTCCTAGAAGTGACTGCAGGCTGAGAGAGGGAAAAAGTGTGTGTGTGTTTCTGTCCATCTGTCTGTCTACAGCCCCCTTCTGCTCAAAACTTCCTGCCTTTGGAACCACCATTCAGCCCTTGCCGAGCAAGGCTTTATGTCTAAATCTGGCTCTCTCCTCTCCACTCCTCCCCATGCCACCAGGTAGCACAACTAGATTTTCAGGGTCATGTGACCTCGTTCAGAGCCGATGGGCTAGTCACTTCATTTCACCACCCAAAATATAAATAATGGAACTCACACGACATTTGATCCCATCACATTATTCACTCTGCTTGTGCGTTTATAACCCTTCCCTCGCCCTGTGCCTGTCTGGGCTATGTGAATTGCAAGCTCTGCGGGGCAGAGCCTGTCTGCTACTCTGTGTCTGTACAGGGCCCAGCACGCTGGGGCCCCATTCTTGGTGGACCCTTGGGCACTACTGTAACAATTAATAATAATAATAATAATATTTTCCATCCCTTTTCTTCGCATGAAATTACATGCCAGAGTAAAGAAAATGCAGGCCCATTAGGAAGAGTTTGGCCTTCCACTGCTTTTAGAACAGGAATAGTTTGGCTGCAGCTAACATTTGGTCTGGACCAATTCACCATCTACAGCAATAAAAGTTTCTAATGAACTGGCTGCTCCACAACAATTGTTGGCTAGAGAAGCTGCTTCTGTATGTAGCCGGAGGAGCATGGCAGGGTGCTGCTAAGTAGGCTAAGAGCCAAAGAGCTCTTCCTTGTAGATGTAGCTGATTTGCTATTCTGTGTAAGAGACTAGGGACCTGGTTCTCAGTTATGCTAAAGGTACTTTGGCAACATAAAGGCCCTTAACGTGGACATAAGCGGCTTCCTGAGAACATAGCTTCTGCAAGGAAGTCTCCATGGTTGCGGTGAAATTGGTTTAAAGGTTTCACACAAGCACTGCTCCCAGCTCCCAGAGTACAGGGTGGTTTGCAGGGGGAGGGGATGTCTGATAAATACTATACTATGTCTATTCTCTGCTTTTTAGGGCTCAAATAGGGCTGTGATAAACGGAGTATAAATTAACTTAATCCAGCACAGGTCCCTGTCTGACCGCAGAACTTCAGGAAGCATGAAGATGGTTGAAAGTTTCCATTGCCCCCTACTCCTCAACTGCTTGTCCCAGGATCTTTTGGAATGTTTTGGTCTGAATTAAAAAAGCCATCTGTAAAAATAGGTAATTAAAAAAATCCTCCACAGAAGTGGGGTAGAAATTCTTTTTTTTTTCCCAGATGTGGGGATAGGGCTGTTAATAGCATGTAAATCTTTTCCCTCGTAGGGCACTGGTTTGAATTCCTCTCAGTCAGGAGAAGAGGTCATCCGCTTTTATTGCTAACATTTGATCTGCATCAAACCACTGTCCTGAAAAATGCTGTATATTGTAGGGCCGCTGGTACCTGTTCAGAATGAAAATTGCAGGTAACAGACAGCCACGCCTCATGAGTGGTCAATTTGATTCTGACCTTTAGAAGACTGGGATTTTGAACACAAAAGGAGAATTTATTGGCAGACACCTTATTGTTCATCCGCAGCTCATGGAAGATGTAAACTTTTGCGTGGGACCAGCTGAAGCAATCACAGGTTTGCACGCAATGGTCAATTTCTTTTCCTGGTTCTTGTATATTTAATATATTCTTGACAGGGAAAAAACCATGCTGCATGGCACACAAATTTACTACCATAGGGGTGAGCACAAGAAGTAAGACACTCAGACACCTTGGTGTGCAATTTTTGTGACGTGGTTGTTAGGGGAAAAAAACCCTGCAGCTCTAAAGCTCATTTCACAGGCAGACATCAATCACCATGATACAGATGGACACCGTGGTCATCTGTGAGGACAGAACCCAGCACCTCATCCTTTGCAGTTAGAGTAGAATGATGACTGTTCTGAACCGTGGCAGTGGCGTCAGAAAATGGTGACCTGTATAAATGGCACTTAGCATATACAGTTCCCTAAGGCATTGCACTGAGGAATTAATCAAACTATATGCACACTCTGCACCTAGAAATAAGCATGCAGATGCACCATTCATTCTCCGAAAGTGTGGTGAATGGTGTCAGAGAACAGAGGTCTGATAAATTCAATAAATGCACTCAGGAAATATGTCAAGGTTGGTTGGACCCATATATAAAAGGACAGCACTGAGAAAACAGCCCTACAATCCAAGGTCAGGGATTAGCACCGATGCAACTAAGACAGTGAAATGAAAAACTGCAAAAGACAACCCTTTGCAATGGGGATCAGTACATACAAATATATACACTATAAAAGGTTTGGGTGAATGCTTGATGATACTCCCATAGCATAAAGAGAACCTGGATTCAACAAGCTTCAAATCCATGAGGAATAATATGTTGGAGGAATGCATGGAAGCTCCCTGGAACCACTGCAACTAATCAAGCAACACAGAGCAAGGTAAGTGCCCGTACCCTTTGCAAGTAGCAGTGGATGTATATATGGAAACACAATTACTGTGTCAGTAAAGAAAACTGAATGTGAAGTCTGCTAAAAACTCTCTTTCAATTGGGAAGGAATTCAGGTATTTTCAGATCTGGGGTCCACGTACTATTCTTTAGCCAAATATAATTATTTCGTTTGTACAAAGGATGGCAAGAAAAGAGCTGACATGTCCTAGGCCTTCTCATGTGTCTGTCACAGTTACGGGACAAGCTGCACCTTAGAACCATTTATTCCCTCTCTAGTGCACCCCTCAGGGGATGGGCCTGGCTTCCTGCATCACTCTCCAAGATGGAACCAACTGCTATGGGACGGGATCCCTGGTGGGCAGCCCCCTGCTTACCAAATGTGTTGACCTGACAGTCCCAACTGGGTTTGGCTTTTTCCTCCGGGACCCTTTGACAGTGGCTGGTTAAAGTGACTCAAAACCAGCTTCTTCAAAACAAAGCATTATTAATTCACCCATAGATCTGCAGCATGCAGGGTGACAGGATAACAGAAACACAACATTGCCTTGAAAGCTTTAAGTTCTCTTCACACCAGCTACCTCTCTCTCGGGTCGGGAGCCACAGACTGCTCTTCTGCAGCGGGCTCTATTTCCCTGGGTCCTTGCATTCCTGTCTGTGCTCCTGGACTGCCCGTCTTCTTCCCTAGGCCAGCATCTTTAAAGTTTTACTATCCTCTGGCTCAGGTCTGGGAAAAAGTAAACTTGCAAGCTTAGCCGGAACCAGGCAAGGGGCAGTCCCCAATTAATAGCTTCTTCATTGTTTCCCCAAGGACCCTTGACATTCTCAGGACTGTACCTTAACTTTGCCATTGTTTTGTCTCCTGTTGCTTCTCCTTAACAGCCTCCATTGGTTTAACTCTATGCAGCCAGGCAGGATAATATCATGCAGGTAAATTGAGATGCATACGCTATTTATAGAAAATAATATAGGTATTTCCCTTATTTGCACAGTTCCCCACCCTGTCCATGACAACAATGATTTGTTCAGGAGTGGTTCCTGTTTGCAACCCAGTTGGGGAACAGAAGACATTGCACATAGGCACCGCTACAAGAAGGAATTTGTCAAATTTAAAAGCAAGAACACTGAAGGCCTGGCAATGATTTACTTCATTTTTTTACTTCAGTAATGACCCAAGAGTTCTGAGGCATCTTTGGGACGTAGCTAAACCATAAGAAAGAGTCACATACGTGTTCTTAAATGACTACCCTAACAATCAATTGTCATGGGTTCTTCAAGGTTGAGAACAAATTAACCAATCAACCTCCACTTCAATCAACTCTTAGCTGATTAGGGTGAGTAATCTACATGGCTGCATGAACACCACATACCCACTTGTTTTTGCTGACTCAGAAGACTTCTGTGTTTGCATAATAGATCTAATAAAAGACTGAAAACCACAGCTGTGGAAAGCTTCCTGATATGAAATATTTTGTGAAGGGTGCTCTGATGATAATCATTCCACCCTCCTCATCTATATAACTCAAATCTTCCCCTCCTCTCCCAGACATTCCCAATTACTGGCTAATATAGCCTAGAGTGCAGCTATTTAATATCATAATAATAATAATAATAATAATAATAAAGTATCAGCAGCCCCTATTGTATTTAACTGTAAAAATCTAATACGATTAATCAAGCTGTTCTATTCAGTGCTGTTCAATTTCTTCCACATAGAAAGCTGTTCTGAATATCTTAAATGCCCCCATGAGAAAAGCACTTCTAAAAACAATGAGATTCTCAGAAACCAGTCCATCCCCACCGGCATAAACAGGTGAAATAGAAGAGCTGGAGATGCAGTAACAACTAAGTGGTATTAATTATATGTGCATCATCTTCTCTTAGTTACCGAAACCCACATGTAACCTAGATTGTAAAACAACACAAAAGGTGAGAATCTCCATTGTGACTGGATCTTCGGAGTCAAATCAAGAGGCACAAGGGCTTGGAATCCTGGGAACCAAGGTGGTAAATCGGGGGTGCTATATAAATAATAGATGAAATCCTATGAATACGGCAAGTACAGTGGTCTTCAGTGAAATATACAGATGCTCAGTACTCCGTCTTGAGGGCTTTCCAGTAATAATAGTAGTTTTGGTATTCTCCAGAAAAAAAAATGGCTGTGTTGCAGTATTCAACCAAACCATTCTAGAATAGCATCCAGGTGCACTAGGAACAATGGAAATCAGTACTGTCCAAACACTCCCATTGCATAAAGGGGACCTGGATTCAACCCATCAGCTTCAAACAATGAGGAATAATGTTTTGGGGGAATGCGTGGAAGTTCCCTGAAACCCAGGCACTTAATGAAGCCACACAGAGAAAGATAATTGCCCATGCTCTTTGCAAATAGCAGTGGATGTATATATGGAAACATGATTAATATGGGAATTGCACATATGTATTGAAGGGCACAACTTGTCCCATCTAGTCCATCCAAAACACTTCTGCTAAAGCAATCTTTCTTTCTTACATCCCAGGCATCCCACCTGTCTTCCTGAACCTCTTCAGTGTTTTCTTGTCTCTTTTCACATCCGATTCATTCTCCCTGCCCTTATCTTTACTGCCCTATCCCACTGCTGGATTAATGTATAAGCAGCAGGGCACCAGAGACACTTGATGATGTCAGCATCTCAGATGCTTTCCTTAAAAAACAAAAAACAAAACAAAACGTTTTGAGCCCTCCTGGTGTCAGTGAAAATAAAAGTTTGAATATATAACCCGAGTGTAACTGCTGCAGTGACCTCTACCTGACGGGTGGCTGTACCACCGCCTGGAATGTCTGCAGTGTGGCGTCCTGACACTCCTCTCCCGGCCCGGCCCGGCCCAGCTACAGCCCTTGGTTCCCCAGCACCAAGGGGCCGTACCAAGGGTGAAGGAATTTGAAACGGCCAGGGAATTTTTCTAACTGGAATTGTCCAGAAAGCTTAGGAGAAGAATCCAAGTGAACGAAAGGCTTGTGAAGCATTTAACAGTATTATACAAAGGAAAGCTCCCCTATGCCTATATTGTGAACATCTGTGCATTTGCAGGAGAAAACTTGAAACAGAAACATGGACTTTCAGCAACAGGAAGGAGCGGCCACCATCAGGCCGATAACACGTGGGCAAACTAAGCTGAACCAAGGACATTTTAAGGTTGGAAACAAAATACATAAATGGGCTGGTTTAGTCTAGAGAAGAAGACAAGGAAAAGGAACTACAATGCAAGGAAATAATAATAATGATAGAAACCAACATCACGAACTCCCATACCATATCAACCAGCAGCTTGTCGATCTATCAGTGTACAACAATAACGAAACAGACCTGTCGATTATTTGTGTAAATGCAGCGTTTGTGTATTAAAGTTGCACCAACTCCCTGTGATGTTATACATATAAAAATAGCATTCTTAAAATCGATATATCTATTGCATGCCTGTTTGTGTATTTTACATATCCCTAAAATAAAAACCACAGATAAGCCTTTTCTTTGCTCAAGAACAAAACAGATTTGACATATTGAAAAACAAAATCTAGTAGACCTACAATTCTCTATGAAAGGCTTTTGCATATCTTTTTTGTTTTCAAAACTGTTACGTACGAATTCTGGCAGCTCACTTAGTGTCCATTGACATAAGCACATAAGGATGGCCATATCGGGTCAGACCAATGGTCCATCTAGCTCAGTAGCCTGTCTTCTGACAATGGCAAATGCCACGTGCTTCAGAAGGAACGAATAGAACAGGTAATCATAAAGTGATCCATCCCATCGGCCATTCTTATGCTCTGGCAAACAGCAATCCTTGCCTATCCTGGCTAATAGCTATTGATGGACCTACCGTCCATGAGCTCTCTTTTGAACCCCATTCGATTTCTCAGTGCTCTTTAACAAGCAGTCTGCAAATGAAAATAAAATCAATGAATTTTGCAAAATAATGTTACATTTTACAGAGGGATCCACGAAAGCAACCATTTTAATAACAGTCTTGTCTTCCAGCAGAGCTGTCGGTCTAAGGGTTAATCTGGTTTACACTTAAATACAGATGGCTACAAGTGCAGAAGATATCACAATATGTGGAATGTATTACTGCTATAAAGCCCATGCTGCTAGGAAACAATGCACGCATGCCCAGACTTTCAAATTGAGGGACCTTAAAGCCCACTTGGGATGAATATTACAGCATGAAAAATCAAGACACTGTATGAACCTTTGCAAAACTGTCAATTGAAAAAAACCATCTGTCCTTTTTAGAAAGGAAACCAAAGGAGGACCTTCCTCAAAATTACTTCCTCTATATTTTGTAAATGTATTTGTTTAGATTTTTCAGGATTATTGCTTACAGACTTAATTAGATTGACATGCTTGTAAATCTGCATACTTTTCATAAACATGTGCATACTGCTGATGTAATAACTGTTTTCAACCTATCTGTACAGCTCTAATAAAAAGAACTGTGTAGCAATTAGCCATAACCTACCTATATATGCAAGCACAAGTTTCTTACTGGCAGCAAATTAGCAGGGTAAATTGTTTATGCTACTGTAAGGAGATATGGGACATTGTGAGTATCAGATTACTTTAACAGGCTGCCTAGTATATGCTAGGAAATTAAACACCATCCAGTTGAAAAATATTATTGTAGTTTCTTTGTATGATATAACACCTTCGTTTACTATGTTTTCTTGCTGTGTGTCAGGTCTTGACAAAGATGATGCTTGAAGGATGTTTCTCTGTTTGATTTTATTGGGAAAGATCAAATCCCAGTTAATGTTCTAAGGGAGACAACAATGGGAGATAGCCGGGAAGAGTGAAAAGGTAACTGATACACGAGAATAACTTCTCCTGCTATGTGTTTTCTTTTAGCCCTTTAGACCAATGGTTTCCAACCTTTTTTGGTTCGAAGGCCACAGATATAATGTTTACGTCCCTGAAGGCCCACCAGTCTCCACCAGCAGCCCGCCCACACACACACACACTGCAGCCAGGTGGAAGGAGTTCAGCAAGGAGGCTGCCTCTCTCCTTGCAGATCTCCCTTCCCCCTGGCTGCAGCAGGGAAACTGCACCTGTCCATAGCCCCATGAGCTCCGCCTGGGTCCCTAGACAGTGGTTCTCTTCTGCAGCCAGGGAGATGGGAGAACAGGACTCCCCTCCTTCTGGCTCCAGCAGGGACCTCAACATCCCAGGGACTCAGGCACAGAGCTTTGCTCTCTGCTGGACCTGTCGGAGGGGATCGCTGATCTCCTCTCCCTCCAGCTCCAGCAAGGACCCCAGCACCTTGGGACCCAGGCGGAGTGCTTTGCTGTCCTCCCTGCTACACTCCGGGGGAGGGAAGCCCTGATCTCCCATCCCCTTGGCTGCAGCAAAGAGCCTGCACTGGTCTTATAGCCCCGCAGCAATACGTTCCACTTGGGTCCTTATGCAGCAGTTCCCTATGCAGCCAGCAGGAGGGGAGTGGCGGGTCACTCTGAAAGCCCCCCGCAGGCCAAGGCTGGGAACCACTGCTTTAGCCACTGGCCGCCTCCCCAGTGAACAGAACCGGGAAACCGTCTGTGTTAAGGATCAGTAGGGCGGTCTGCTGGGAGTGACTGTTGTGAGATCAAAGAGTTTTCATCAACAGGAAACTGGGGGAGGCTGGGACTCTCTCCGGAGCCTTGCTTTACCACTGCCAGAAATTCTCTGCTCTTCAGCCTAGGTTGCTCATGAATCTTCTCTCTCTGCAGCTGATTCTCAACCAGATTGTTCTGTCAGGAACCAGAATGCAGAAATGGGAAGACCAGAATACAATCAGCAAGGGATGCTGGAGAACGCTAACAGTGGGAGAGCAAGGGAACCATTTAAAGGGGGATGGGCTGAGGCATTTTCAGGAGGGCTATGAAAACGGCCAGACCAGATCTTTCAACGGGAGATGCTATTACCTGGAAAATGACTGGGGCAACTGTGGGGATTGAACCAGAAGAAAGGAAGTGCTACAAATCTGTGGGAGAGATTACTCATCTACAGAGCCATTGCTCTTGGGGTTAATCATTTATTACTCTATTTAAAACACATTTGAACCCGTTGCCTGTTTGTTAGCACTATGGTCTCTAACAGTTTGCACCTTTCTGGTTTATTCTGACATCTGTCTGACCCAAGCAACCTTGTATGGGCTTTAGTGAACAATGCTGAACATTTTCAAACTAGCCATAAACTAAGGAGCACTACAGAAGCATGAAACAAACTGTGCCTTTCGACAGCCTCATCTCGTTAATCTTCCAGCTCTACAGCTTTACTGAAGCCCACATACTTAGAACTGCTTGTTCATTACAGCTCTAATAACAGAGGCATACATTAAAGCACCAGAATTCAATATAAGCAGCCTGTCCACGTGCAAGAAAACCAGTATCTTTTAAAATACAGTTACAAAATAATAAATAAAAATGATCATAGTTTAGTTGCTTATTAAATTGTGTTTGCTATTTTGAATTAAGGGCCATTGTTGTATCCAGCCATTCACTTTATTTTCACTTACTATTTACCCATTATTTGAACCTTTTCTGTTCTTAGGAAAACAATATATTCTTTACTCTGGGGAACGCAGTCTTGATAATGCTTCTTGCAAAGCACCCCAATGTTTATTACAGGTAACTCCACTTCTCCAAACTCAGAAATAGCTTGAATTCAGTTTGGCTTAGGCCAGATCTACACTGCAGACCTATATCAGTATGCTCATAAAAATCCACATCCCTGAGTGATGCATTTATACCGACCTAACACCATGTAGACAGCATTATGTCGGCAGCAGTGCTTCTCCCATAGACATAACCACTGCCTCTCGGGGAGGTGGACTAACTACATTGATGGGAAAAGCTTTCCCATTGGCATAGGAACATCTTCACTAAAGCACTATAGCTGATGCAGCTATGGCACTATAGCACTGTATGTGAAGACAAGCCCTTAAATTAGGTAAAAGTTTGGTTATTATTATCTGAAGCAATGAACCCATTTCAATTAATTAGTGTTTTTGTTTTGTGTTGTGTTTTTAATCTAAAGCTATATTTGATATCAGTGAATCACAGGAAGCAACAAGCCCATCCAGCAAGACAGCTACGGTACCAGATAGCGCATTTTAGAAGTATCAATAGCTCTAGGAAAGCTAAAAACCTGAAACAAAGAGACAATAAAATATTTACTCCCCATCTTTGTGAGGCAATCACATGTTCCTTTTGTTTTCCCTATGGTAGCAAATTGCTACTAACAAAAACCAATTGATCTCTTCACATTATTTTGAGCCAATTATGCCGAAAATAGGAAACAATGCTCCCAAGAATGGTCTTGATAACAGAGTTAAATACTCTTGCTAAGACAGGAACAGCATGGCATTTCGTTTTCCATAGGAACTTGCCACTATTATTGCCACAAATTATTACATTTATGCAGGTTGTGACTCCATAGTTAACAAAGAGTTGAGTTTTGCACTTAAAACCTTTTCGTTGACTCTAGTCCTCAGTGCAGGAAGGATTTATGCATATGCTCAACTTTAGGCATGTAGGTCACCCCACTGACTTTCAATGGAATTACTCCCACGTGTAAAGTTAAGCACATGCAGAATTCTTTGGAGAACTGGAACCCTCGTATATCTGCCCTAAGCAGATAACATTTGTGTGTGGGTTTGTAAAATTACGTAATTCATTTGAATAATTTGAGATATAAATTAAATTACTCAGAATGATTTTTCTGTGAATTGACAAGTAAACCTCATTTCTTTATGAATGAAAATTAAAAACGGGCCATTTAAGAATTTTTCTGAGAGACTCACCTTTTTCCATACTCTTCTAGATAACAAAGGGCTTCTTATTAACCAGTCTAACAGTTGAGCTGAGTGAACTGAGGCCTAACACCCAGCTCAATGGCTTTGTTCTTTTTCTTGTTCGACCCTGTAGGTAAAACTGACCAAAAGCTTCACAGGAAGCTACATTTGAAGAAATTATGGATACAATTAAGCAAAGTTATTAATGTATCCAATTATTATGATTACAGTCAGGAGCAGAACAACAATCTAGGTATTGTTAAAAAGTGTCTGTGCTATCACTGAGAACTGGAGAGGAATGGTGGTGACTGGGGTTAATTGGTATGCCGCATAATCATTAGCTGGTATAAATCAGTGATGTGAAAGGACTGTGCATGTGTCATGTACTTGATCATTTATATACACATGTGATACAATGCCTTTACATGAGCTGGGAACTCTGGATCTAAAGCATGATCATCTACTTCTTAAGCTGAAAGACTGCTCTCCATGACCTCAAAAGCTGTAGCAGAGATGTAATCCTCTTTGTGGTCTAGCCATTAGCTGGAGACAAGCAGCCACACTGTGTACATGTGGGCTGCACACAATCAGAGAAAGCACTAGGAGTGGCTAGAGGCTGACTCTCAGAGGCTGACTGGGGATCTGTGACTCTAGGGTCAAATGCTCCCTCTCTCCATGGAAGAATATAACATATAAAGCAGTCATTCCAAAAAGGAGAGCAGACATGGTTGGGATGGAGATGGCAGTTTGTAAGCATTCTTTCAAAAAAAAATATTTCAAAAATATATATTGTGGTAAAGTCAGGCCAGAGGGCTACCAAAGCACATAACAGGGCTGGTATGTGGGCCCTAAAGAGTTAAAGGTCCTTCGTCTTGCAGGCAGCAGAGAGATTACAGCAGGGCAATTAGAGACACCTGGACCCAATGAAGGGCTACACCAGGTGTTCTTTAACTCTTCTTCCTAAGAAGGGGAGGAGGGAACACATCAGGAGGAAGCTGCCAGAAGGCTTGTGGCAGCTGGAAAAGAAGGTTCCCTTCCAGACCAGGAGACAAAGCTCCTCTGCAGCCAGGGGAGATGGGGTAGCTGGGGGCGCCCTGGCCCACGAAGAGAGGTAAAGTGTGAGACCCACCAGGTTGCCACACGTGGTTCAGGATTTTGCTCAGTGGACTTAAGCCAGGACGGTTCTGCCCTACACCACTCCCAAGACGAAGGAAATGGTGAATGCCCTCGTGCAAGCCACAGCTGCCAAGCAGGAAGCTACCCAGGTCCAGGCGGCCGCCCAGCAGGAGCCATGAGGCTGCAGCAGAAAACCAACCACCTGCTGATGAGCCAGGCTGCCCAGGACTGCACCTTCCTGCAGGTTGTGGTGGGCCAGCTGAGAGTCCTGGTGGAGCGAGGCGGGCGCCAAGGGGGGGGGTGCAGCCTATACAGGCAAGCAGCTATCTGCAGAATGTGATGCAGGGAGATGATGTGGAGGCATACCTGCTTGACTTTGAGAGAATGGCCCTCAGGGAACCCTGGCCCCAAGAGCAGCGGGCCAGTATCCTTGCCCCATTTCTGGGGAGGAGGCCCAGAAGGCCTACTATGATATGGCAGCAGAAGCTCCTGCGGACTACCCCCAGCTGAAGGCAGAGGTCCTTGCCAGGTTGGGGGTGACGACAGCCACGTAGGACCAGAAGTTCTATGAGTGGAGGTACCAGGAGGGCCAGGCACCGAGGTCCCAGCTTTTTGACCTAGTTCACCTGGCATGGAAATGGCTATGCCCAGAGACCCATGGCATGGATTGAGTTGTCAAGACCCTCGTCCTGGACCGGTTCGTGAGGGGGCTGCTGTCTGACCTGCAGGGGGGTTAGCCAGACTGACCCCACCTTATACAATGACTTGGTCGCCCTCATCAAGAGACAGTTGACCACCAGGGGGTTTTCACGGACTGCCGGGGAAGAAGGGCACCGGAACAAGGGGTTGTTCCCCGGCCCAAGGGCCCGGACTCCTGAGACAGTGGGCAACCTATGCTGGAGAGCAGGGGGGCTGGAGAGTGGCCTGAGCCTGTCAAAGGGATTAGGGATCCCCAAGGGAGGGGGTCCTGGCCTGAAGTTGGGCAGCCAAAAAGATGGGGGGCTGTCATGACCAGGATACAGGTGTTATGAATGTGAGGAACTGGGACATATAGCATCCCAGTGCCCCAACAGGGACGAACCCATGCAATGTGGGCTGGGTGAGTTTGCCGGTCCCTGAAGCCTGGTCTACCCAGTGGGGGTGGCAGAGACCGCCCAAAGATATACGAGGCCAGTAGAAGTGAACAGTATTGGGACCACGGCCATAGTAGACTCGGGGAGTGCTATCACTTTGGTCTCATTGAAACTGGTGGGCCAGGACCAGCTGTCCCGGGCCAAACGCACCCAGATAACCTGCGTACATGGAGCCGTCAATTGGTATCCGACCCCTCCAGTCCAGGTTGGGATTCGGGGAGAACTGTGAAGGTAACAGTGGGTGTCGTCCCGAAACTTCCCTACCCAGTACTCATAGGTAGGGACTTCCCAGGGTTTGGGTCCCTATTCCCCGTGAGAGTTTCCCCAATGGGGGCCTCCCTACTGGGCTGAGGGTCGCCCAAACCTACTGGTTCACTGAGCTCGCCCAAGCCCTGTTTCCTGGCAGGGGGAAACAACAGAAGATGCGGTGGGAGAGGCAAGTGGACGGCCTGTTACGGGGGTGCTGTTGTGCGACACAAGTAGCCCAACCCCTAGGGTTGAGCGGTGGGGTGGAGGAGGGGAGGATATGTGGTAAAGTCAGACCAGAGGGCTATGAAAGCACATACCAGGGCCTTTATGTGGGCCCTAAAGGGTTAAACGCCCTTTGCCCTGCAGGCAGAGAAGAGATTACAGCAGGGCAATTAGAGACACCTAGACCCAATGAAGGGCTATGTCAGGTGTACTTAAACCCTGCCTTCTCAAGAGAGGGAGGAGAGAACAAACCAGGAGGAAGCTGCCAGAAGACTTGTGGCAGCTGCAAAAGAAGGTTCCCTCCCAGACCAGGAGACAAAGCTGCTCTGCAGCCAAGGGAGATGGACTAGCTGGGGGTGCCCTGGACCACAAAGAGAGGTAACGTGCAAGACCCACCAGGGGGAAGCCGGCAGGTTGCCACAATATGTATTTCAAATACACTGAAAAATAGTGTGAAATAATTTTCTAATTGTTGACCTTTTCCGTTACTGCAAAATTATTTTTCGAAGTTATTTTTAAAATGCCTGAAATTATTGGTGTTTGAAGCTATTGTTTATCAACTCTCAAAGGGCCAAATTAATGCTACATGCACATATTTATATTTCCCATCATTATTTCTATTAATAATTGTACTGTACAATACTTTTGGGGTAGTAGAAGGGAACTGCAGTTAAGATTGAAATTTCATGTTTAATTGTGCCCCTTTGTGCCTATGTCTTAAATATCATATTTCCCTATGCCCAGAAGAGTGTGCAGGCGGCTGCCCTGTTCCCACTGTAATGAGCCCTTTTGTCCCATCCAGATAGGGAGGCCAGCACCACATGCGTCACAATCTTGACATTTTCCTCAGGGACTGTGCTGATCTTAACACTGACTTCATAACGCTGTGCTCTGTACTGATAGATGACATGATGCAGAGCTAAGATAGGAAACTGACCTGCCTCAATGTATGGCATCTTTTTATGCCACTCTAAATGATTTGTCAAATAATGCAATTGATAATATCATGCAAACTGGTATTTCTTACAGCCAGGCATACAGACTTGAGAGTTGGTCCGATTATTTGAATCGCTGTGGGTTCTTGAAAACAAGCCAAGTTCGAAGTGAAAAGCAATTCAGGAGGTATTTTAAATTGCAGAATACGCAGGGCATCCAGCATCACGCAACTAACCCTCAATGGCGGGACAAATCTTTATAGCATCTAATTTGCCTGTTGATATTCTGATGAGCCCCTGGATTTCACACCCAGGCCATACAGCTTTGAATCTAGGCAGCAGGGAAACCACAGATTCTCCCAGGTTTCCCCCAAAAGGGGTAATTAATTAGGCTGGCCTGCCAGCTCAAGAGGTGCCTATTCTTTCCTCACAGAGCTGTCTAGCAAAGACCCCAAGAGGGAAGACTGAATCCAGAAGTATTGATGAGACTGCATATTTATATCCCTCTTGAAGAGGGTATTTCTTTGGAATTGTTTTCCCGAATCTCTGCCCTTTCACTCTTCTTACTGTGCATTAAGCCAAGGTGCCCTTAGAGACAAAGAGCGAGCTTTTGCCCCCTTACTATGATCTGGACATAACAGGGCTAGATGGTTTGTTGTAGGCAGCAGGGCCACTCTCCTGCCACTTGCTCTGCTTTCTATCCTCCCTAAGGGGGTATGACTTGTTCCCCACTTATGGTCGACCAGCTGGTACAGATTGGACAGTCATCAATGGGTGAACCCTGCTGCCTAGATTCACAACAGCAACTAGTCCCCAGGAAAGGTCTCTACCTCTGCCCCTCATTGGGGGGTACTTTACTCCACAGAGCTCAGCCCTCACCCACCATTCTGATGTGCAACCTCTTGTTCGTCATGACAGAATTCAGAGTGGGAGGCAATGACAGGAGGTTTGTAGTTAATATAGGTAGGAATCATTAACCACAATCCTCTGGCTGGGACATATATATATATATCGGGGGGGGGAGGGCTGGGGAGTGGCCAATATATATTACATATGTACGTATAACTATATACATCTGTATGTGGGTACGTATTACATACAGATATATCACTGTTGGAATTTCTATAGAGTTGTTCTGTTCCATATCTCCAGTGGACTTGAAATTTCCAAGGCTCCTCCAGGTCTCTTCCTCATGGCTTTTTGAGGACCAAGTTGGAACCTTTCCTAATCTAGTTATCTTTCAAGGGGGCGGGAGAAGAAGTGTACAGTCTGGCTCTGAGAAGCACAGAGTTAGTAACACAACAGCCAATGCCATCAACTCCACAAAATACCTCACTGCAATCCCTTGAAACCAAACTCCATTAGACCCGTGAATCCTCTGCTATATACCCCAGTCCCCCCGCAGCAAAATTCCTAAAGGTACTCCAAGTTCCCACTCTTTCTACAGCCAAACTCTCTGAGATCCTCAAAGCCCTGTTCCCCCATTCCACTTGGGTAGATGGAACATTGCTTTGTTTAATAGAAGTAGTCCCTTTCTATCACAACTTCACATCATCATTTTTAATCTGTACTCAAATTCCATCAAAAAAAATATTCCAGCTCCTTTAATAAGGCAGCATTTTTTTAATCAGAAAATTTAAACTGGATCTTGCAAAAAATCAAGTAATATCTGGAAAGAAAATAAATGTAACTTTGTAAGCTTCCCTTCTACTAACTACACTAAAAGACAGGAAATACATCCCACCTCTGACTTCACAATGCTGGGCTTTGCGCTGAGAGGATGACATCATGGTGCAGACCTAAAGCAGAAAGGTGCCCTGCTTTAAAGTTCAGTATCTCTTTATATCAGTCTAAATGATTTGCCAAGTGATACAACTAATAGTAGTGTTCAAAAAGGAATTTCTTATAGAGCCTTTGCGCACAGGGCCAGTTTCCAGACCTTGTTTGATAGTTAAGACGTAGTGAGTTTTACAAAGCAACCAAGTTTGAATAAAATCAGTTCAGCAATGTTAAGGTAATGAAGAAGGCCCTGTGGACTATGTGCCACATTGTACTTTAAGGCTGACTGAACAGAGGTTGGAGTGCCTTTACTCCCTCCAGCTACCAGTCAAATCCAATCACAGCAAGTAGTAATCAAAGCAGCCATCCAAAGCGAAGTACCACCATCGGTAAGTGGATGGAGACATTGTGACACTCTGCATTTAGGGCCTGGTCCAAAGCCCATTGAAGTCAGTAGAAATATTTCTGTTGACTTCCACAAATGTTGGATCAGGCCCATTGTTAGGAGTATGGCTGGAGTGGATCAAGTAGTGAAGTGGAAAGGAAGGAACCTGAGAGGAGGAAGGCCTAGGAACACTTAAAACAAGCTGTTAAAGAAATCTGGAACCAGGAGCTGAGAAACCTTTGATAAAAGTTTAGGCAAGAGAGAGTTTAGCTACCAGAGCAGAAGATACCATGGGGAAAAATTGCCAATATCGGCATGAAGAGATGTTACCACTGGCATGCCTCAGACATGAGAACCAAGAAAGGTGATATTCAGTATATTTATACACGACCTTGAAGAGAAGGGTAAATAGTGAAGTGGAAATATTTGCTAACAACAGAATTTCTTTTAGGATAGTAAAAACTAGGAAGGTTTATGAGGAATACAAAAAAAGGGTCAGACACAAATTCTCCACGAACAGCCCCTGGAAATGATGTTGCACTCTTTGGTGCATTGTGGGGAAACCAGACATTTTCAAAAGCAGCTAGCACTGGCCATTGTGGAAGACAGGACGTTACATAAGATGGAACATCGGTCTGTACCTGAACAACAGTCTCTATGTTAATATTCAGCTAATTAGGTCTCCCCCTACTGGAAGAAAAATACATTAACAATTTTCTGATAAAAACAGATATTTCATTGTCTGTTGGCTCTGCCATTTCACTGCACAAACTGTATCCTGACTAGAGCTGAGTACACAATTCATAATGGATAATTCATTCAGCCAATTTAGCCTTTTTGTTTTCTTCCGCTTAGAGAATTGTTCACATGCAGATAATGAAATTACCCGCTTTCTTTGTTACATACATTGTAGTGTGAATTTTGGAGCTGACAATTCTTGGTCTGAAAATCATCCAAATTGTGGATTGCAAATATTTGCAATATGCAGTCATTGCTGAACTGGTTACCTGTATAAAATCACAAGGTACTGGATCTCTTCCCTGATTTGGCATATCAGTGTAACTCATTTGCACCACTTGAAGTCATATTTTTAAAGTACTATTTAAACAAGGACAAATAGTGGAGATTTGAGCTGAAAAAGGATGCTTTTTGCAGATATTAATTTTAGTCAAGTTCAAATATTTTCAGAATAAATGCAGCTGAATCAAAATTCTCTTCGGAATTTGAAGGACTTTTTGCCAACGGGGGAAGAGACCATTCTCCCACACCTAGTTCTGATACTCTGATGAATAAAATGACCTTCTTGCTCCCTATCCAGTAAGTAAAGAGGAATATATGCTTGTTTTCAGCTGTGAATTTTTTCCCCTGCTATTAGGGTGGAGAGGGCTTATCCAGTACTTTCCAAACCGCTGGAGATACACAGGGTGTTATGGTCTGACCAGCTAGAGGTCTCGATACTTCCTGTATGGTGCACAAACAGGGTTCACTTCAGAAGATAAATGGGCAAAAGATAAATGGGCACAATTTACACACAACCAGTGATCTTGATTCCCTGCATAAGTGGCACAGAATGGCTCCAACCATGTTTCCAGTTTATGGACTGGAGTAGCAGCTGTCAAGAACCTCAGTTGCAGCCCGTGTCCTGCCCATGTTTGAATTTCATCCCTCAGTCCCTACGGAGAGTCCACTTAAAAGCCTGATGACGCTGGCTTTGTGTGGAAGGAGTGGATTCCCCTGCCCACAGTATATGTAGCCATGGTGCCACTTGAAATGAAACACACAGATATTTTCTTAAATAAATGTTAAATGTCCTCATCTCTCAAAGACATGGCAACAGGCCAAGAACTCTTCAAATTCCCAGTGAACCATTCAATCCAACTAAACAAAAGTAGATATTACAATAAGTGAGACAATACAAGGAAAAAATGACTACTAGGTTTATCAGAGGAGCAAAAGGTATGGCAGTGAAGATATCTTAAAACCTTTCATCCCTATAATCTGAAGGATGAGAAAGGATTAAGAGGGGTGTACTAATTGAAATCACCTGATTTTAAGGGGATGGATATCATTGGGTAGATAATAAGGCATAAATTGTATGACAGTGGGTAAAATGGAAAGGAATAATTTCACACCTGACAATTGAATTACTTTTCCCCTGAAGAATAATGACTGAAATGTTACCTACTAAGAAATGTTGTTGAAGCAGGACACTTAGGATTCTCTTGTGTCCTTCAAGAGACAATTAGTGCTATTTTAAGGCAAACAATATTAAAAGAAATGAGACTCAATGGGCTGAAGAGCCTTTCTTCCTTCCGACATTCCTGATGTTCTTCATAATGTATCTTTTCTTTAAACATTACATCCCTCAATTAGCTCATAATTGCTGTCCATGCCATATGAATTATGCATTATTTGATACAAATTCAGGTTCTCTGGCACTGAGCAAATCTGAGACAGTTACAGAACCTGGAGTAATTACAAAAGTAATCCCTAAAGACCCAGGGAGAAAATGAATGTCATCGAGTTTAAAGGCAGCAGTTGGTTAGCATGGTACCCCTATAGTAGGCTCCCCATTTGGCTGCCAGTGAAGCATGTGACTTTGTTGCAGTGGGGATTAAGGGCTACGTCCTTAAGTGGTGTGAACTACTTACATGAGAGTTCAGCTGAAGTCAATGGAATTACATCAATTTACTAACTGAGGATCTGGGAGAGGATCTGGGCCTAATTAATCTGTATTGGCCCACATTTTATCCTTGCTATTGGCAGCTGATTGAAACTCTTTTATTGAATGAAAAGATGATTTGAGATTGATAAAAAACAAAACAAGCCCCCCAAAACACTAGGGTTTGATTTATTCCTGAAACAGCAGGAAGAAGAGGAGAATGCAGCCCATTAGCACATTAAAATATATGGCTGAGTGTGAATGACCTGGACAAAGGAAGCTGTTTCTCACTCTTTGTGGAGATTTAGAGAACAATATTTAAGAGAGAAAATAAATATAAGACATTAGAAGGGAGCCGAACTTGTAAAAATGATTTCTAACTAAAGTGTGGGCCATCTCAGAATAATTTGATTCCCTCAACACCTGGCAAACAATAGATATCTAGTAAAAGACAAATCCATCATACTGTTTTTTAGTCTACGTGTCATGGACGGAGCTGAAACTGTCTGATTTAGGTGCCTGTTTGGATGCTGGAAATATTTTTGGTCCCCAAAGACCCATATATACTTAAATCGAATTTGTACAATGCGGCAATATTTATATCTTCTAGGTGAAAAAAAGTCACATTGTAATTCTTATGATTTTTGTTCCTCGTGGAGATCAGTAGGATCAGGTTCTATACACATTTCTGAGCTGAGCTAGTGTTTGCAGTCTACCCTAGCTCCCTGACTCCCAAAGCATGCAGAAGAATTGTAAGATCTATGCCCAGAGAAATATCAATAGAAAATGCATTTAATGACTTGGATTGAAATCAAGTGGATAATAAGTCATTTTGATTGGAAGGAGCCTTTTTTGTGGGCTATCTAGACTCTTCCTACTCCCTGCGACAAAACTGACTTAATGACTAGAGCTGTGAAGAATGTTTACAATGGAACCATAAATCACATGAGATACACCTGGTACTGGGTTTCATCACAAACTTGAGACTCACCCCAGGTTCACCAGGATGTTTACTATGGCTGCAAACCTTCTGAGGGAACCTGGGCCCAGTATCAAGAAGATTTCGGTCAATTTATGGTTTTGCATCCAAACAAATGAAACTCCAATCTTGACTGACTTTCACTTTGAATCTTTGGAGTTTGTTTGCAATATCAAAGGGTGCAAAATCCTTGTGGAATGAAACCAAAGATAATGTTTTCAAGTAAGCTTGAAATCCTAAACTACCAAGTCTCACATGACTCCCTAAAATGTCTGAATATGAAAAGGAAGCCTAATTTAGCTAGCTCCAAAGATGTTTATTCTATAGCTTGTTTAATGACCCTTAGCCCAGCAGACAATCAAACAGCAGCAAAGAAAACATGTTAATTTCTATCCAAAACAGGAAATTAAATAGCACAAATTCTTCAGCTTTCCCGAATTCTTATACCAACCTATTCTAATTCAGGGTTGTTTATATAACTGCATTTGCCAGGAAAATTTGTATCCTAAAATGAAGTTGCATAACCTTTAAACTATTACAGATTTCTGGCTGATCAAACACATTCAGTGCTCTAGTGATACAGTATCTCCTTAATCTCTTTGAGTAAAAACTCTCAATGCTAAAAGAGAAGTGCTTTAACTGCTGTAATTACAAGAGACCATGAGCTCGGAAATGATCATGCTAATTCAACAAATTAGATGGTATTTCTCAAGTCTTTTCTACCTATTCATAGTGCACCAGCGACCCCAGGGTAGCATCCTAGATTTAGTGAGGGGACAGACTTTGAAAGGTCAGAAAGATCCCATGTTCACAGTCTACTTACATATCTTGACCCTCATCAGCATAGTATCTGAGCACCTCACAATCTTTAATGGTTTTATCCTCACAATACCCCAATGAGGCAGAGAAGTGCTATTATTCCTATTTTACAGAAGGACAGAAGGAATAATTAAGGCCTTGTTTGCACTACAAAGATAAGTTGACCTATAGCCACCACATTAATTACTGCAATGGTTGATGTCCACACGACCCTCCTTGGGTGGGTGGCACAAATCCTCACCGGGAGCGCTTCCACTGACCTAAGAGGGGCAGCGTGGGGAGATGAGAGCTCGGTCTCTTAGCTTTGCTGGCAGCTCCCTGTGAGGAGCCTGGCTGCCCCACAGGCTCCCGGTTTCCTGGCAGCCTGCCCCTGCCTGGAGCTGGGGGAAATTATCCAGGGCTTCTCGTCCGCAGAGAGCAGGGTTCAGATGCCCTGGCTTCTCACCCCCCAGCTCCCTGCTGGGAACTGGGCAGCCAACGGGAAGCAGATGGGAAAGCCGCCCAGGCTTCCTGCCCCATATCCCACATGGAGCTGGAGGAAGGCGCCCTGAAATTGACTTGAATGACAGCCAACAGCTGATATAAGGAAGGCAGGGTCTCCAGTGATACTGCATCATCCTAATTACACTGACATAAGCCCTACACCTCTCAATGAGGAGATTTTATTATGTTGGCAGAGCAGGGAAGTTGCATCAGTGGAAGGAGCATTGTAATGGGTACACCTCCACTCTTTGGTCTACCAAAGCTGACTTTGGTCGACCACACTCTCTAGCGTAGACCAGGCTTAAGTGACTTTTTCAAGATCACACAAGAAATCTGTGGAGAAGGGAGGAACTGTACCCAGGTCTCCCAAGCTAGCAGCCTGACCACTGGATTATTTTAACATAAAGTAAGTCAAATTTTACTCTCAGTTACATCCAGACAGAATTTTATCAATATTAGGGAGTAACACAGAATCTGACCCACTCTTTAAAACACTCTGGACATGGAGTTTTCTACAGAAACAGAGACCTGAAATTACCAACAGTTGAAAATGGCAAACTAAAGGTCATTCCTACCAAATACAACATAAATATTACTCAGTTATTTATCACTAATTTCCCCCTATCTTTCCGATATGTAGGGTGGTGTTTCCTCACCAGGAATGCCTTCAAGATGGAGTCACCAGGTTTTCAAACATTCCTTCATCTTAGGTTCACTTTTTTCCCTCTACTTTTGCTGCCATTCATCTGCCCTTTTTGCTTTTCAAGTGTCCAGCAAAGATGAACATTATTAGTCTCCACTGAAGACCAAAGAAGATTAACTTTATGAATCAACCAGTAGAGGGAACTGGTAAAGCGAAAGGCCAAGATGGCTTCCCCTGGAAGCTTAAAGAAATTTGGCAAAACTGATCTCTGGTATAACTCCACTTTGATCCACTCTTTCTGGATACTTACGTCACAGTATCTGAGAGTCCATTCGTGTACTTATCCTAAAAACACTCCTTTCATGTCAGAAAGTGTTATAATCCCCAGTTTTATGGATGGGGAATTGAGACACAGAGGGTGAAGTCTTGGCCCCCGCTGAAGTGGACTTGGAAGTGTTTTGTAATTGACTTTGACACTGACTCGCACTCAAAGAAATTAAATGAGTTGTCCAAAGTCACGCAGGCAGTCTGTGTCAGAGCCAGGCATTAAATCCAGGTCTCCTTAGTCCGTATCCAGTGACTTAGCGCAAGCGCATTCCTTTCTGGAGTCTCCAACAGCCTCAAGCGAAGTGCTGATCCCCGAGTCCTGCTAAAGGCATTGCCTCACAATATGATCCCAAAACGATTTCTCTGAAACTAAATTACTTGTATATGGTTTTGTAAATATCCTGAGACGGCATGAGAAAATCTGACTTTATCTCCAAAAAGTTGCATTGCTGACAAAAAAAGAAATTCACAAGCAATTATGTATCTGTCTAAATATTTGTCAGTAAAGCTTTTCATTCCCCCCTCCCCATCCCGCTTTCACCCCCCCAAGGCTGTTCCATCCAAAACAGTTTGTCACCCCATGGAGCACAGCGATTTTGTTTTGGACGCCAGCCATCCAATCAGGTTTTTTTCAGAAGCCACCAACAAAACTACGACCCCTTCCACACACACATAATACAGCCAGTCACTCATGCATTAACAGCCATAAACCCCCAAAGGTCGTTTCCATGACAACCCCAGGGTCCTTAATGACCCTGACAGTTCAATGATTTTGTTTTGTTTGAGAGTGAAGGAATAATAAGTCTTCTTCCCATCCCCACCCCCTCTGCTGCACGGATATGCTGTTCATTATCTGATTCTAGGATCAGCCCTGGAGACAGAGTGGCAGCCAGCCCTGAAAGACAAGAGCCTCACTGCAGACAAAGAACAGTAAAGGAACTGAGCGTGCTCAGCATACTGCAGCAGAAGCAGCCTCATTAATTCCATCACCAGCCCAATGAGTTTAAGCAAGTGCCAGGGGTATTACAACAGTTTGTAGCAATATGTGGCCCCAAATCACTGTGCAGTTATTTAGAAAGTACATCTTGCATACCACTAACAGGAGTGCTTTTATTAATGATGTATACCAGAAACACAAGAAGACATCGCAGCTACTCTGTAGCGAGACCTATAATTTTAATGATGTGATGAATAAGGCAATTAATGTACTTCAATCTATGTCCCATATGTATCATATTTAACTTTGGAAAACTAAAGAGATCTCCAGGAGAAAGAAGGATAATAATACATCGTTAAAACAGAGGAGGCTGTTCCTATTCCTTTGAATGCACATTGCCCGTTCTGCTCCAGAACTGAACTTCCTAATTTTTCATTTGAAACCCATTTCAGGCATCTGTAGATTACCACTTGTGCTGTTAAACCCAGCATATGCATTAAATGGTCTAGAAACTGGTTCGTTGTTGACCCTATACAGTTCTTTATTAAACTCCAGGAAAATCTGCTTCCCTTGTTTACACGAACGTACATAAATTGACTGGATCGTATTCTACCATTATTCCATCACTGTTGACGTCAGTGCACTTATAAGCACTATGTATGGTGGCCCCAGATACTTGGCTGTGGCTGAGATGCAGCGTGTGTGTCTAGGAAGAGGGTGAATCCAAAGTCTCCTGTCTCAGCCCCCGTCCTGAACAAAGCTGCTACCCTGACATAAATTGTAGAGCAGCCTTCAAGATTCTCACTGGCTGCCAATGGCCCCAAAGTGCTCTTACAGTGGTGGAGGGTATTAACAGTCGGTATAGAGAAGTCTTAGCCACGCCTCCTTTGCCGGGGCTACATTCCCTATGCTGGCAGTTGGGGGGAGGAGCGGGGGGGGGAAGGGACGGGGGGAGGAAGGGGCAGAGTGTAGGAGCCAGTATCATTGGAGGATCCCTCTACCGTGAGGTGTTCATCCCATGGCCAGCTACACTAGTGTGGTACAAAGTGACCATAATGTGGCCCAGTGTCTGGGCCAGTATTACTATATACACATGCAGTTCACATTGGTACTGTATGTGCCTGATATAACGTCCACTCAAGTCAATGAGAGTCTTCCCATTGACTTCAGTGGGCTTTGGATCTGGCCCTGTATGAGCTATACCTCTCAGAACAATAATGCATATTACTTAGGACCCAAGCCTATGAGTAACTGAGCAGCTGCAACTCTGCATGACTTCACTGGACGTTGAGGATACTCAGGGACCAGTCAGAACCTGATAGCATTGGGCCCAAAGGGCAACTATCTTTGCGGTTTGGACCCTGTAAGCTACTCAGCATTCTCACTTGTTCCTAAAGCACTTTAAATACTTGAGTAATCCAAGGGAAGCCATTTCTTTTTCTGTAGATTAAGTCAGTGGGTTTACTTGTGTTTACAGCTAAGCATGTGCGTAAGTACTGTACAGTATAGGGGCCAGGGTTCTCAGAGCCTGGAGGGATGGAAAAAGGCAAGACCAGAGAAATAACAGAAGGGAAATTAAGGAAAATTGCCTCGCCCAAGGCTACAGAAGAAGCCAGAGTTAGAATTAGAACACAGGAGGTGCTGGCTGCCAGGCTCGTGTTTAGGCCAACAGACCCCTTTACACTATCCTAGCTTTCATTTTCCATACCTGTCACACCCTCAAATAAAACAATTCACTTTTTAAGCCTGTGCTATGCTGTGTATATTCATCCTCCCTACAACCTAATGCAAGGTCACTGGAAAGTCAGACTAAGAGGCAGCAAAGCAGGCTCCAAGCCTCATGTGGGAAGGGAAAGCGATTTAAAAAAAAGAGTTTAGGGTCTTGCTTCTGCTGCTAAGCAGCCTTGGGTTGTATACTACAAAGGAAATCCAAATGATCAATTACAAACATATTCTTTAGACTAGCCCCATGCTCCCAAATATCACATTTCCTCTTCTCCTCCATCCTTGTCTCTCTGCGTGTTGAGCAGCAGTTCCTTTCCCACAGTGCCCTGCCACCCCCCCACCCGCTTTAAACAAAGTCTCTGCTTCTCTGTCTTTCACCACTTCATACGTTAGGTGGAAGGAGCTAAGAGGTTGTGATTCATCCTCTCCCATTGTCCCTTGTGGAGCTTGATGAAGTAACTTGTAATGTATGTCCGATAGCAATGAGAGATGCACAGATGTAGAGGGCAGCTTGCCCCTCCAAGTATGCACGTAACACACATTAATGCTAATGGGAGTTATGTACATTATGTGCCTCGAGGGGCAGGAGTGGTCCCTAAAAGTGCTTAAAGTTGGGAAAACCCAGCTGCTGATCTTGATCCTTTGGTGTGCTCATGCACAGGAAAGAGCCCTCTGACTTCATCCAGTTTATGAGCCTAGGACATGCTTAATCAGAGTCAACTAAGGAACAGAATTAAGGCTGACATTTTCAATACTAACCTAAGCTAGTTAGGGGAGGGAGTCATCACCTAACTTCCTTAGGATCCTTAGACTATCCTAGCCTAAGAACATTACTGTTTGTTTCTGGCTCTACACAATACAAAAAAGTCAACTATAAAATTGTAAAGTAAACACTTTGGAGAGTTACTACGATCATCATTTGTGATCCAGTAACAGCTACAGGCCCCAACGAGGTAGATTGTGTACAAACACAGAGACAGTCTCTGCCCCAAAGCCCTTACAATTAACCAGACAGAAGTAGTTCTATGATGCCCATTTTACAGATTGTAATCAGAGGCACAGACCTAGATGAAGAGACTTAGCCATCTTCACCCAGACAGGCATCAACGAAGTCAGCTCTTATCTCCTGCACTCTAATTCAGGGCCTTGATCTCAAGACCATCCCCCCCCTTCCGTTTACCCTAGTGTTCTTCTTTCAAGTTCTTTGGTACCTCATAAAACACCCATTTACAAGAGAGCTGTCTGAAGGTGCCTGATCTCATCCTCTCCCTCATTTTTATTTCATTCTGGTCACACAACTCATACCAGTCCAAACTCAGGCTCCATGCAGGGACAAAATAAATCACATTGGGTCAGATTCTGCCGCCTATGTTGAGCGGTACCCTACACCCCAAGTCATAGGCCCTTGAAGCGAAGTATTTCTTGTTGTTTTCACTAACTGCAGTACCTGCTGAAAATTGGAAGCAATAGTAAAAGAGGCGTGATTTTAACTGAGGGACAATGTGAGACACGACAGCATATGACGACTTACAGTGCATTCATCTGGGGATGTTAATGAGGAGGAAAACAAACAAAAACTACTGTTTCTTCTTCCCCATGATGTATCTGCTCTTTTAACTCTGCTGGTATAATTATTAAAGTGTAATTTATTTTAAAAGGAAAACTCTACATTTGATGTTTTTTGATGTGTGCAGTACCTTTGTTCCATGGAACAGAGAGCCTGGGTGATGGTTGCAACAGAGCACAGGAAGTCAGGAGCGAGGGATCCAATTGCCCGTTTTCCTAATGCTAATCACTCATTACATGAACTTGGGCAAGTCACTTCATTTCTGCAAGCATCTGTAAAATGGGTATAATAGCCATTACCGCCTTTTATTATCTGGCTTGCTCAAATATAATCTATGGCAATTCACTCAGGCCTCCTGGGGCTGATTCAGAAAATACTACTGTTACGCCTCTCAGTACTAGCTGTTTATGCTACTAAGAGCACAGTTTGATGGCAAGAACAGGCTTCCACTTCCAAGAGGATAAGTATCTAGTGCTGGAATGAAATAAACAGAGCATCAATAATTTGGGCTTTGATGCTTTGGTTCTTTAGATTGGGATTATCATGACATTTGGATATCCCATTTGGACTGCCAGAACCCCAGCTATGGGAGCATAGGTTGAGGCCAGGGCCTTGGTCAAGCAGAGGGGACTCAAGGCCTAGGTCAGTCTAGAGGGTCAAGGAGGGAAACAGCAACCTGTACCAGTGTCACAGTGTAGGAGTCAAGGTCAATGAGCCACACTAAGTGAGCCAGCCGAAGTAGGGTTAGTGGGACGGAAACAGAGCAAAATGTCAGGAGTGGAGCAGGGGATCAGAAACTAAGGCAGGTGAGATGTCAGGAGTGGAGCAGAAACTGAGGCCAGGTACCAGTAGCAAGGCAAGACAGCAGGAATGTGTGGCAGGCTCTATTTGAAGCAGCAAAGCAGGGATCCACCTAGTTGCACGGACAACCTTCAGCTGTTTTCCCTCGGCCGTAAGTAGCATCTGTGGGCCAGTCATGGAACGCGGCTGGCTCTGCCAGCCAGGATTTCCATGGTCAGGACATCCAGTGGTGCTTGAACTCATCAGGCTTGTAGGTTCCCTGATTCACCAGAGCTGTTGGGTGAGGATGTGGACCTGGCTGCTGCCCAGAAGCCAGCAGACTCCGGTTTCTGACCCAGGCTTCCTTGCATCAACCAACATAAAACAAGTTGCAGTTATTTGCAGACCTTTTTTTTTTTAACATGTTGAATAAATGTCTGTAGGTTTTTCAACCAGTTCAATAACAGATGAGTATTATCCTTTATTCCGACCAAAGCTGATTGCCGGGTTGGTTTCCTGACACAATTATAAGAGCCTGAGAGTTGCTCTAATTTGTCTAATAGGCCAACCAGGCAGTGACAGCTGTTGGGGATTGCTGGGCACAGGGCGGCTCTGGCCACTCCCCACTTCTTCTGGCCCCATCCTACCCCAATCCCAGGGAGAGGCACACTGTAGGAGCTGCTACAATGGCTCTCTGACACCTGAAGATTGTCAAAATTGGGGTAATCCTCCTATAAGCAGCTATGCCAAAGCAGAGCCAGATCCCCAACTGGAGTTTTGCAACTGACTTCAGTAAGATCAGAAGCAGCCCTTCAGTTTTGGCAGTACTTTTAGCATCTTTGGTCAATGAACGACTTGCAAACAGCTACCTCATATCCAAGTCAGATTTGTAGCTTGCATTCCCCAGCCAATTCTTCCCAGTGCTGTTGGTCTGGGTAGGGGGTATTTCCCATCTGTTTCTAAGCACAGCTTATCTAAACCAGCAGAAAAAGAGATATGTCACAAGAAGAAAGCATGTGAGTAATTAAAACTGGCTTTTTTGGGAAACTTCTCTCTTCCAAGTTCACTATTTTTTTTCCTTTCTCAGTCCCTAATTTTTTTGGTTTATTTGTTGATGTCCTGATGAAAAATAGTAATAAACCAACCTCAGGGTTGGCTTTACAATCATTAGACTTAAAAAATAAATAAATGTAAGATTTGTTTTTCCATTCGATTTCTGGAGCAGGAGCCTTTAAGGTTCATGAATGCAGACTTTTCCCTGCAACCACAAGGGATGGAAATGTAATGTTTTTGTTGTTAAAATTGTCCAGTTATCACTGGACTCCTGGAGTTGGGGCTTTAAAAGAAACATCTCAGTATTGTAAGATTCTCGATAAAATTGAGAGAGCTGGTCCCACTGGGATATTTTAAGCATCACCACCATCCATCATCTCGCCACTAGTTGCAAGAATGCTGCTGAAAATGAAGGTGGCAACAAACAAGTCACTAAAGCAGGAACAAATCTGTCTCAGAGGAAGAATTTTATTTATTTATGATTGTTTTTCTCTCTCTTTTTGTCTCTCCTGCTCTGAACAGGAGGACTCTGCATTCCTTTTATGTTAATTATATTTTCTGCATAGGTGTGATATATCTGTGTCTCATATTTTATGCAGGCTATTCAGTGTTTTAATGATAGTGTTCACTGATCTTGCGAGAGTAATTCATGATTTTTCAGATACAGTATGATTGGGTGTGGCAGGATTCGGTTTAAATTGGTAGTTGTTGATTTCAACTGACACACAGAAATCAATGAAAAAAATTCCATCGATAGCAGTGGGCCAGCACAGCTTCTTCCACCACACACTATCGAATTCTTCCAAGCCTAACGTTGTGTGTGTGCACCTGTAAGTTAGATGTGTACATGCATACCAACACACATACATTATACATGTGTACATATTCATTTGTACAGACATGGTGTACCAACAAACATAGATGCACCTCAATAGAAGACATTCTGGCTAAAATGATACTCTGATTTCTCACCTATTCTGTCTATCCAGGACGAAATTTACTGGTTCCATTATCTGTGCAGTATGCAGTATGTTATTACCAATTGCCATCATGAACATATATTTTAAGCAAGGCCACGCTACGGTTGTGGACCAAATGGTGTATGCCAAATGATTATACAGGCCTTGAGGCACTCCGAGTGTATAAACATTTACAGTACAACAGATCCTTGGCCAAGTGGCCAAGTAATTGATTACAAGCTTCTGAATGTCACTGCATTTTATTTATAAAAATCCCATGACACTGGCTCTACTTCATGCAGAACTAGCACTGGTAGTTTTTAAAAGTAGGATGCTCTTAGGTGAATTCAGGAGCAGCCAATCTTTGGAGCAAATCGAGCAGAACCAATAAGAGCAGGTCTCACCCCAGTTACCATTTCTCCTGAATTCATGGTATCTGACAATTAAGCAAATGTATTACATAGATATCCTGTCTTGCTGTAGCTTGAGTGAACATGAATAGAACTTCTCCATAGGGATAATTACAAGAAAAACACAATTTCAAAGAGCTTTGTTAAAAATTATTGGGAGAGGGGCCGTGTTGGAAGATAAATCTATTTGAACTATAATAGCTGAATGTTAATTTTTCTGAGAATGTGATTGAGGGAGCTATGAAAGTGATATGATTACGTTTATTTTTTTCTTGATGCATTTGATTTTGGCTAGCTTTTCAAGATTTAAAGGCAGGTTTTCAAAAGGACAATGTCAATGCAAGTTAGGTGCCTAACCATCATTTGTGCATTTCGTAGTAATGTAAAGGGACCTACTGTAACAGGGACCTCTACTGTAAAGGGACTTTTTTTAGGTTTTCAGACGAGTAGGGCCCTGATCCTACAGAGACATATACGCAGGCTTAATTTTATACACTACATGTAGCCCCTTGGACTTCACAGCATGTTAAGTTAAACACACATGTAAAAGTTTGCAGGATCAAGGCCTCGGAGAGTTTCTGTTAACCTACAACACTTAGAGGAAATCTAGTTAAGCCAGTTTCTCTTTTGGGGCCCTGATTCAGCAAAGCATTTACGCATGCGCCTGATACTAAGCATGTGCTGAAGTATATCCCTTTTCTTATGTTACCTGAGGAAGGATCATCATTCAGGGAGAAATCCTCCTCTGAGAGATACCCCCTCAGGAACATTACCAATTCATGTAGGTCTTTGCGCACCAGTAGGCCAAAGTATAGCAGTTGGAACTCTACTCTGTCTCTCCCCCTTGAATTCACCACATGGGCTTGTGCTGCTTCACAGCAGGTAGAAATGTGAGCTTTTTTCAGGTAGGCACAGCAGCATTGGGACAGGAAGTGCATGGCAAGGGGCCAAGCCCTTCACATGAACATCATCCTGGCCCTGATCTTTATGAACAGAAATACTCTGATGGGGAATCAATGCTCCTTCTAAAAACTCAACACTAACACAAATCTGAAAAGAACCATTTTTAAAAAATGATTAAAGATGAATTATGTTAAGAATTAACCAGATAGAGGACCTAATGAGGCTCAGTTCTGACAAAGCTGGGTGTCTCCTTGCTAGAGGCAGTTGTTCAGAAAGCATGGGGTTCTGGGTTTAATACCCAGCAGCACTTTAATTTTTTTCGTATGGTTTCCACTACACGGAAGAAGAAGTGCCCACTAAATGAAATCATTTAAGTTGTGAGTTACAGAAAAATGCAATGTACCCAAACAGTATTTAGAGATTAACAGAGACGGATCTGATGTATAATATTTATATTACAGTAATGCCCAAAGGCCACACTCAGGCTTATGCTGGCTGCTGTCGAATGCTTCCTAAAATACACCAAAACTTACCCTCATTTGACACAAAGTCAGGTAGAAATTCTCCTTCACAATCCAGAGGCTGTGTTACCATGCCACAACCACAATCACAAGCCTGCTTCAAGTTACACAGGAGGGCATGCCAGACTGGCCCCTGGCAGCTCCAGGGATCTGAAGGTCGCGAAGGTGGTTTAAAGCCAGCTTTGTGGCCCTTCTGGCCCCGCACTGAGCTCAAGCTGGTCAGAACATGGCCAAGGACTCAGAAAAGCTAATGTGGTTTTCCTTCCACAAGATGTATACTTACAATGCTCTTGAAGCACTGGGATGTCAGTCCCACCGTTCAGAGAGACTGGCTAGTGAACTGCATCTGTCAGACAAACAAAAACTAAATCACACCCACTAGGAAGAGGGCAGCAGCAGCATATCCAGAATAGATATGGAATCACAGAAGTGCTGTTGAGAGAAATGGCAATGGCCTATTGATTTGCCAGGCCATCCACCTGCCAGTGTTAGATGGCTTTCTACAGCATATTTGCTAGGATTCCTTTTCCTCCGGTTTAATTTCAATCTTCCCAAATATTGTCTACATAACTTCCTTTGCAATTTTATTCCACATTTTCATAGCTTTCCCCATCAAGAAGGTGAGTTTTGTTTCCTGAAATGTATCCAAAATTTTGAATTTCTTCATTTCTTCCCTGTGTGTCACACAAACAGTTCCTCTCCCTCCGTGGTGTTTACAAATATTTCTGAAGGGTCTAGACTGCTCTGATGTCCTCTCTTAGCCTTCACGTAGCCAAGTTATTTATACTACCCTGATTTCATCTTACCTCATATCAGTCGCCCCAGCAACACACCGATAACTTTTGTTGCTCTTCTCTGCTCCCCTCCCTTCTCTCCAACTTGTTAAGCTCTTTCTGTCCACGTGGTACCCATAATGGAGTTCTGGCAAACAGCCGCAGAGACACTGGAGAAAAGAGGAGACTAGCAATGGAGAAAACTAATGTACTGAGAACCAGTGGGGCCATGCACATGTTGGGTTTCAGACTGTAGAAGAAGTTGAGGAAAAAGTATGAAAAAGGGAGTCTTTATAAAATGGTTTTGTACGAATTCTTGTACTTACAGTGGGCCAATAAGGATCAGAGATGCCCAAGGATAACCAGCCCTTAGTGGGCTGATAAAGGACCAGTGTGTCGGCTCTTATTTAACGGAAGAACCAAATTAATTATTATTCAGAATTAGATGCCATTTAGCATAGCTTATGTTACTGATGACTCGCTAATTTGGCTGGCTCTGATGTAATTACAATTCATTTATGTCCTTAATCCTAATGCCCCAACCTGGTTTTGATTTAATCAGGCTATGTAGAGGTATCACAATCAAAGCTGCATTGAAGAGCTCAGTACTAAAAAGAGATAATTACACCTTACAGAGCACATACTTTCCTGCCACCTACATAGCTTGAATCACTGAATAAGAATAGATCATTCTCACTCAGTGTGTCAGTATCCTGAAAATCCAAGACGGCAAAGTTGGTTAAACAGCATCTGAAAGCTGCACGCTACATTCCCCTCTCAGGAATCTTCCGAACACCTCATCTGGAAACTAAAAACTAGGCCAAAGCCCGAAGTAAAAAGCAGATCCTCAAGCCCGTGCATGCGGCATGCTCGGCTGAAAGGGAGCAAAGCAGAACTGTCTCTAACATCTAGAAAAATGTGTTGATGCAGAAGAAAATGAGATGGACAGAGAGAGGGTCTGATCCAACGCTGCACTGGCACAGACCACTGGGCTATGATTGAGAAGAGATGGCTTCTGCTTCCCCACTCCAAGGGTGCCGGGGCCTATTCAGCTTTTGGTGCTGTTTAGGACAGACCACAGAGCTGCTCTCACTTGTGCGCTGGCTGCCATGGTCCCTATGGGCCTTGTGGCAGCCGGGATGCCCCCTTCCATTCCTAATCAGCCGGTTGAACTCCCTGTGCCAAGTAGCCCTAAAGGGGAGGAAAGGAGTGTGAAGAACCAGTAGAGCTGGCTTTGCACCTACCAGGCAAGTGCCTCACATTGGAGGTATTCCCCAGTGGGGGTCTTGTAGCTGGGGGTGCAAAGGAGCTGAAGGAACTATCATGAACGCAGCCCCAAATCTCATCTGAGTCTCCTGCCCCACCATGAGGAGTGGGGGTATAATGTCTCCACACTATTTTATTGTCCTGTTGAAGTACCCTCTTAATTTTCTAACTTTTCTGACTCTCTGAATGAGGTCTCACCTCTGTCTGATTTTCTTCTGTAGTCCCTATGTTGTACTCCATTGTTGTGTGGGTCTCAGAACATTTTTCTCGCTACAAGTTTAATGTGCTGTGTCTCCTTTGACTGTTAACTCTTAGCAAACTAAGGCAAGTTACTCACTGTTAGCAAACTGCAGTGAGATACTGAGGAGTTTACTTGTCTAGGGCATCTTAAGCCACTCAAGTCACCAAAGCTGAGAATGCAATGGGCAGTGAGCGTGCCCGTTTCTTTAGAATTTGTAGATTTGCTACACTCCTCATTATCTTTCTACCTCACAATGACACTGTAGCAATGAGCTCTACATGCTCTACATGTTGGGACCTCTCAGGAACATAACAAAACAACAGATGTGGCCTGGGTCCCAGGCTAGCACATTTCCTTCCATTTCTCTCTCTTCCTCAACATGAGTCCCTCTTGCAGCTCTTATGATGATCATTTGAAGAACCCATCTGCTCCAAGCTGGCTGCCAGCCTCTCTCTCCCTGCTCACCTCTCTTCGGCTCCATTCTGCAGGGCAGGCTGCTTACTGAATTGAAGGAGGGGAACAGATTGGTGCCTTTCACTAAGACTGCTGACTGGGGAAAAGTGAGAAGTTTCCACTCTGAGGAGGAGAGCTGGGGTGGAGCTCTGAGGCAGGCATCCCAACCCAGCCCCAGGTTCTACCAGTCACAAACCCTTCTTCCTCCCACATACGGCAGCCCCTGGTGAGCTCACAATAAAGCTGGAAATTAGCCAGCCACCTGGAAACTTACCAGTTTCTTAAGACTGGAATCTAATTCTAATCACCTTAATTATTATGCTTTGTAAGAATCACACTGATTGACTCTCAACGCTTATAAACACCCGGGATGTCCCAAAGTGCTGTTCCAAAACGATGCAGTAGCATTACTGTTAGCTTGGCACTTGTGGCAACTTTTGGAAAATGGTGCAGGCTTTTCTCTCCCTCCCCTCCTGCTTTCTTTTTTTTAAGGGAAGGGCAGTCTTATAAGAATAGATTTGGTACCAAATTACAGCAGGCATCTTCTACCAGTTTCAGGGCCACCTACAAGGCTGTACTTGGGAGCCCCAGGTTCCCTCAATCTCACCTCCTCCCTCTGCTTACTCTCTCACATACCCTGCCCCAGTCAGAGTCATAGTCAGCAGGAAGGATGGATGGCAGACCTTTCTCTCCCAGTCTTGCCAGATGTCTATCATTGCACTCAGGTCCCAGTTTAGGAAAGCATTTATGCAGCAGCTTAAGCCCATCCTTGTTCAGCAAAGCACATAAGCTTGTGCTTAACTTCAAGCATGTGCTTAAGTCGATGATAAGTCAAACACTAGGCATATGCTTAAGTGTGTTGCTGAATGGGGATGGACTGCTGAACCAAGACCTCAGAAACAGGCCACAAGCTTGTGCCAGATTCAGCGATGACCCCAAAGGTGAAAGCACTTCCTGTTAGCTGTTTCGTGGGTCTCTAAAGTCATATCTGATATTACAGTTTTGCTGGAAGAAAGCAGAGAAAGGCTGATTTGGAGGGGGGGGCAGGTGATGAAGGAAAATGGTGTTATCATAGTCAGGGAAATGACACCCTACCAGCAGACAGAGCATTCCCCGGCACTTCAGAGCTGATGTTCTGAACTGACTTCCCCATCTACAGCAGGCTTGCTCCAGAGATGACAATGAATGCCACCCCACTGAGAAGGCTGTTATGAGCCACTTTAAATTATTTTAAATATGGAGAAATCTAGGAATAGCTGCTCCCTCTGTTCTGGAGAGATAGAAAGCAGTCACCAGAGACATCTTTAGACCTTGGTAAAATCAGAGCAAGCGGTGTGTGCACTAAAGATCTCACATAAACATCTAACAGTTTTTACCATTCAGCTAGGAGTCAAGGAGAAGTGAAATGTGGTCTATGAATATAAGATGGTTTGTATTCCATGCATCAAGGCTGTGCTCAAATTTGGCAGACAGAATAGCAAAGACCCTGAATGGATCCTTTTATCAAGTGTCTGAACAGTTACTTGATCTAAGAGGTTTGTATACCTGCAGCCAGCAATGTAAACGTCTGAGACAAATTACAAGGCAGTGGTAGTGTTACAGTGAAGGATGAAAGTGCACACAGGAAGGCAAACAAGCAGAGCATAACAACAGCCACTTAATGGCAAACACATTTATTAACATCAAGTGCAATGTTTGTAGGTTTTCCCCACTGCAACCAGCTGCAGATGCCAGCTACTTAAAAAGATGAAACAGTGCAGCGAATAAATGAAGGGGTATTTTTTTCAGTGTACTCTGCCTGTGTTCTTGGCAGTGGAACCAGCTCCTAGCTCTGCCTTTGAAGGAACAAAAGCCATGTTGGCACGCATTGAGCAACTTGATTTCACAGAGCCTCCTGGGAAGAAAGTGCAGGAGCTGGGCTCCGAGTCTGGCAGCCAGATCCTTGAATAAAAAGGAGGAGGAGAAGGGCAGGAAGGAAAGAGCAGACAAGGTCTCCAAACCATACATGAGAAGCTTTTATACACACTGCCCCAAAGTACTTGATAAAAGAAGTGTTCAAGGTGAGCCAATCTACTTAGTGCACACTATCAGAGCACATTTCACTGACTAATATTCTTTTATTAGCAAATCTTCTCATAGGATTTTATGGCAATTGTATAGACCTTAAGTGTACAGATCTTTTTAAAAATGGGGGGAGAGGAATAATAAAATGGGAAAAAAACAAATAAAAATTTGAAGTATTCAAAAACTCTAAAGAGCAGAATTATTATTCTTTCCTTTTGCCTCTAGCAGTGTGACAATATCAGACCACGTCCTCAGCTAATGCAAATCAGTGCCACTCTGGCGTTGAGGGAGCTATGCCAGATGAGGATTCACCCCATGGTATAGGTTTTGTGATGCCTTTGGTAGAAGATTTACAGAGGACAATTACAGAAATGAAGGCAGACTACCAAGCAATGCCAGACAAATATATAAAGATGTGTTTACAAGAAGGCTGGATGGCTCAGGGATCTGGTAGTAGGATACAAAAACTTTAATCTCTGGGGCACTAGTATGGACCAGGACCAAAGATGAAATGGCTAGCGATTGTTGCCATGTGCAGCCTATGTAAAATGAATTAGTGGCTCCATCTAGCTCCTGTTGCACAGGTGTCCATGTCTCAGAAATATCCATTACCATAGCCACCCTAGCTGACAGTTCAGTAGAGAGACCCAGGGCAGAATAAGCATGGACACTGATCCGCTGACTCATCTAAGCCCTTGAGATGGTCCCTCAAAATCAGAGATGATCCACATTAACGGGGTGCGACGCAGAAGTGGGCATATTGTCAGGGACAGTATTTTATCGGCTTTGCTGAGGACGCGAGATATCCTCAGTGTTAATCCAAGGCCAACGTTAAAAGAAAACACGTTTTAAACGTTCGCAGAACTGCTGGACCGTATATAGTATAATTCCCACCCTCTCTTTCCTGCTCATTCTCGTCTGTTTAATCTAGCCAACCTATCTGTCTAGGCACCACTTATCGCTTCGTGTCTCCACTGGCATGCCGATGTACCACTGAAAGGGTTTACAAATAGCAAGAGTCTAAAGGAAAATTTAGGAAAACGGGAATGCCAGACTGAATGAGTTCACCAAGAACTACTGCCAGAGCTGCTTGGATAGGCTTTGGCGATCAGGCTGTAGTCTCTTCTGGCCTACAACGATATGATTTGGGCAAGGTTCTGGAACTAGCAAACAACTGAAAATGTGGGCAGTCCTGAAAATTACAAACTGCTACGAAGCTAAAGTTAAGTCGTGGCAGGACTTTGTTTTCCCAAAGGGTAATCCCTGTTTGGAGTTTCCTGCCTTGGCAGGTATAAACAGCATCCAAAGCACATTACAAGGATTTTTACTCCAAAAATGCCTCAGAGTATGATTGGGATCGGTCATTTAACACTGTTGTGTTTACTCTCATGCAGAGGATTAAACTCATCATCACACTGAAAGTTAGGGCAGATTTTCCTTTAGGTCGTATTGGCAATTTATACCCCCATATGCCTCCACAGCAGCATAGAGGAGCTGTAATGGAGGGAGAACCCCTCTCCTGGTCTTCTTCACATTAGCACATCACTAGGTGTCGGATTCTGCTACCCTCCCTCATGGATTAGCGACTCAAGGCATAGAAGCTGTACTAAATGGGAGTAAAGAAATGAAAATCTGGCCCAAAGTGAAAATAATACCCTGTTTCCCCAAAAATAAGACCTACCCCGAAAATAAGCCCTAGCATGATTTTTCAGGATTTTTGGAGTATGCTTGAAATATAAGCCCTACTCCAAAAATAAGCCCTTGTTACAATTTACAAGCGGTTCACAAGTAAAGGTCCCCATACACTTTACACTCATGGAAAAAAATAAGACATCCCCTGAAAATAAGCCCTAACCCATCTTTGAGAGCAAAAAATAATATAAGACCCTGTCTTATTTTCGGAGAAACACGGTATTAAGTCCTCTGATCCAGAACGCATTAATAATAAAGAAAAACCAAATATTATTCAGCAACAAACAAGGGAATCTCTGAGTAAGTTACTTTTAAGTAATACCAACGCCTAATGGATGACATGCTTATTTGCTCTCCTAGTTTGAATCTTCTATTTTTTAAAGGTTCATCATACATTACTCACATGAGTAATCCATCCTCACATAAATAATTCCACTTACTTCAATGGGACTTGTGGCAAGAGTAAGAATTACTCACATTAGTAAGCTTTGCAGAACCAGGCTCTTGCTTACACATAGGTTTTCTTTATATTTAAGATAGACAGATTATGTAGTAGTGGTTATATGCCACATCCTTGATAGCTATGAGTTGTTTTCTGAACCCGTTTGAATGTGCTGCTGGTTCAACATTGCAGATGTTTATGTGGTTCGATAATTGGGTAGCCCAAACAAAACTCAGACAGCTTTGGACAGTTTGTGATGGTCACTTCATTTCTTTTGTGGGCATGTCATCCTGGGTTGGTAGGGTAAGTAATTTATTCTCAACTGAACCAAATAATCCTATCAGGACTCACTGGCCATTCATTTACACTTTAGTAGTCTTTCCTTGTTCATCTCTAGCTCATTTGATCTGAATGGTGATCTTGATCCCGTATTTTTTTACCTTGTTTCTCTCAGTGTTCATGTGTTTTCTATCTTATTGCAGCTGATGTCCCACTAAGGCTCCAGTCTCTTGTCTCTCTTGACAAGTCATGCACAGCACAGTCTTTGGCTCTTGTTAAGACAATCTCATTCTCTCACTGCTTTAAATTGATTTATCATCATTTTATTTCAGATACAGGCTACATGGCAATTGGCATATTTATTTCTAATCTACTCTTTAAAATGGCATCATTCAGAGGTGCTTAACCACATTACTTAATTTTCGGTTTGTATTGCTATTGATTTCTAATATTCTTCTCAAGATATGGCACATCACTCAATAAAGCATTCTGTTTATATAATAATTTTATCTGGCTGCTAAATATCTGAGAAATTCCACTGGTGGGTTGTGAATCTAAGATTTAGGCTGGTTGCTAAGTGAGCTAATGGGGTTCATTTGTTGGCTATGACACGTGTGTGTTTATCGTTAAAATAATTTGTGAAACATGAATGAGCGTAACATGTACCGGCAAAATGGATTTTCACAGGCTGTGTTAGCTCTTTAAGGTAGTCTTCTAGCTCCACGTCTGCCCTGTTACTGTTTTCCGCCCAAAATAGAGGCACTGGGAGACAGTGTTCTTAGGGAACGTGGGACTGATAGGCTTTGCCAAAATGCATGCTGGGAAAGGGAGTAGGGTTATCAGGTAACCAGAGTAAACCTAGAGTGTGAAGGCCTGTTGGTTGGTCTCTCCAGGGAGGAAAGGTACTGGAAAGGGACCAGACATCTGGTGCACGTCTAGAGAGTTTGGAACAGAGTAATGAATCAAACCTGAGGAAAAGGCTTGAATGGGAGGAGTCTGCTGTACAAGGGCTTGAAGAACTGCCTTCTGAGAGACTTGGTTTAAACAGATCCCACAAAAACAGTGTTGCCAACTCTCGTAATTTACTGCAAGACTCATGATATAAGGTTCTTTTCTTAAAGCCCCAGCTCCTGGTGTTTAGTGATAACATGAGAATATCAACTTTTATTAAAATATAGGCAGTCTCTAGGTCTTATGGTGGTAGAGAAAAGTTTGAAAACATGAACCAAGTATAACCCAAAGCCTCAGAAACCACAAGACAAATTAAAAAGAACTTTTTAGATGTTATGGGATTTGAGCCAATCTCATGATCTGGGGATAGGGGGTTGAGATTCATGATTTTTTTAACACTTCGGATTAGTAATACAAGGTCCATTTGAGACTTCAGTAGTGTTATCACTGGACGAGACTCCAACAGGGGCAAGAATGGGCCGGAATGGGCTGGAGAAGAATCATCTCTCTATATAATCATATGAAGTCTCAATAATTGAGAGATTTGGTTTAGAAGAAAAACCCCATCACTATTTTGCAAATATGAAAGTCAGTTCAATTTGTTTACATATGAAACAAGAATAATCCATAGAATGTTACTTGGAAACTTACACAGTTGTTGAATATGCTACAGTATGAAGGGGCTGCTTTGCAAAGGCCAAAAAAAAAAAAAAAAAAAAGGCCCACATTTGCCTTTGGCAAATGCCATTCGACAAGCTTTAATTACCCGGCATTTCTGTTTAAACTTGCACTACCCCGTGCACATGATTCTACTGTATCCAGAAAGAAAGCCTTATTCCGAGCAAGAAAGAGGAATCCAAATCAAAGAAATTGAGAATTAACCCCAACATTCAATTTAAACTCTTATTAAATCCAAATACTCTTTCAGTTAATGGAAATGCTACAAAATGTACCATGAGAAAGGTTGTTCAATAAATATTCCCCCCTAGAAGAAAGCTAGTTCTTGAAATCCTACGGGAACAGCTTGGTCTCTTAAGCAGATCTGGGCAAAGAGTGCAAAAATTCAACAATGAAGATTTGACCTCATTGTTTAAACCTGTTTGCTTTCTGTGAGTATTCCAGCAAGCAACTCTACTGCTGAAAAGGGACCTACAGATGAAGTCAGCAACAGGTCATAGACAGTGAAATTCAAATTAGCGAATGCAAGTACTGGCAACTGGAAACCTGGTCCTAAGTGTTACGCTTACCCAGTCAGAGAACAAATGTCACCTGTGTGTGCAGTCAAAACCATTCAAACAGCAAATATGAATTCTGAATATTGAACACTCAAAGGACCTCTCACGGCAAACAGTTTGTCAACAGTTCACAGCTTGAAATATGTTTGCACCAAACATTTGCTTAATAATTTCGGACAAACAAATAAATTTGTAAAAATAGTCTGATGGATAATTTACAAACAGAAAAAAGGGCAAAATGCAAAAGATAAATTGTATGTTGTGAGGGGTTTCACTGAATTTTCCAGTCCATTCTTGGCATACTTGAAATTCTGATAGTTTCATGAAGCCGCCACACTTTGTTTATGCTAATTATGATGCCATTAACAGTGCCGGTAACCCAAGTTATTTCTGCAGCTGGAGTTCTATTGTGTGTGACTTCAAATGACACTTTGTACTAGGCCAGCTCAACCAAAACACATGTCCTCCATAACAGACCATGACTTGTTAGAAAGGTTAAACAGTGTTAATTTGAATTAATGGGCAAGAATTTCCACTTCCATCATGCAAAACTGTGTATATGGATTTTCATCCTCCCAATTTATAAGCACCTACTTGGTCACATACATGTACAAAATCATAATTTTCATGCACATAGGACCCAATGCTTTTGACATCAAAATTATAAATCCAGCTACATAAGGTCAGTTTCACATGTTAAGGAAAAACAAGGGCAAAATGACTATTAGCTAACTAACATATCGAAGAACCATTCCTGCTCTCATTGAAGTCAAGTCAAATTCCCATCGACTTCACTGAAAGTAAGACTGAGTCCAGCTATGGTATTCCTCAACTTGAATTATTCACCGTTCAAAAAGGGGAATCTTTGATAATAGGTGCCGAAGAGAACAGATGATGACTATGAATAAAACCAAGAAAAGGTAAAAAAGTCAAAGAGGACAAGTCATAAACAAAACCATTTATACTGGTTCTTGAACTGGAATCTTAAATAATGCATAAAGTAAAACCAGGGCATGCAGCAGAGCTAATGCTTGCAAATGAATGACGGTACAATGCATAACGTTCCCATGGTAAGGATGTCATGAAGACTACGGAATTTGAAAGATCAGAATATATATTGGAAAAAGTAATTAAAAAAAATCCAACAAAATTTTTTAAATATTTGATAAAAAATCATGGTCAGACAAATTGAACAGAGAGAACGAACTGAAATCTAATGAGACAAGTTTACAGTTGTAAGCTAAACGGCCTATAAGATAATGAGTATATTTTCTCAGTCTGTGGGCATTAGTAGAAAGGAATGGTTGCAAACATTTGGAATGGTTATTCAGTTAGTCACCACCGTTACTTCTGTATGTTGAGGCTACCAGTGAGGCGTTTGCTGTCTTCCGCTTTTCATGTGAATTTAGCACTGGTGGAAGATGCTAAAGCAATGGCTGTGGAGACTGGAGTTCTCAGTACAATCACAGACAAGACATAGCACTGCAAGTGCCAATACCAGTGTCCCTATGCTAACCCACCAACGTGCCTGAATTGTAGACCGCTTCAAGAAGGAAAAGGGCAGTTCAGTCTCTAGGCCCCACTCAGGCTTTGGTCTCCCTGCAGAGGCTATCAGGAAGCTTAATGATTAGAAACGGGCACAGGCTAGTGGTGAGTGGAAAGAGATCATCAAGCTCACTCCAAATCAGCTGGCGAACGGTCGCTGCAATGAGCTCAGTGCTGGTAGACTCCTTCGGCTACACAGAGCCCCACTGAAGTCACGGGGGCATCATATGGTTGCAGAGGCCTGCTCTCACAGAGTGCATTGCAGAATCAGAAGATTTCACTACATCCAAATGTCAACGAGGTCAATTTAAAAATGACAGACTATACTTCCTCTTACCCATTTCCTGAATCAGTCAGTCCTCTAAAGCAGTGGTCTCCAAACTTTTTACTTCCCCCCTTTACCTCTGTCCATGCCCCTCCACACCCCCAGCTGGGGCTGTGAGTGGGGCACGGTTGGGGGGGCTGCGGTTGGACCGAGGGCTGAGCTTGGGAATGGAGCTGTGGCAGGGCTGCGGAGGGCCCCAGCCAGGCAATGAGTCAATGGGCTGAAGCCGGGCACTGAAACGGTGGCTTGGCGCCGCAACTGGTGGCTGGGCATCAAGAGAGCAGCTGGGTGCCAAAACTGGGGAGTGGGTGCTGAGCCACGACTGGGAGCCAAGGCCGAGCCAGGGACCGGAGCACAGACCTGGCCTGGGCCCTGTTGCACCCCCCAAATGTTCCTCCACAACCCCCCCTAGTGGGGCGTGCTCCACAGTTTGAGGACCTCTGCTCTAGAGGAAGATGTTTTCATGTGGAGGTTGAGTGAAACCACGAATTAACAGGGTTACTAAACCAAGCTATCCCCCAAATTCATTATTAAATATCAGGTTCTCTCATATAGGAGCCGAAACCTGAGCAAAAACAATGACTGTAACAGAGACATTCTTGCAGCTAATACTGCTGGCATTGGCTTCATATCTCAGCCAAGATCTTGGATGATGTCTCACCAAAGACATGGGACTGGGAGCTGGGGGACATGGGCTCTGCTTGCGGCTGTCGCATAGACACGGCATGGGACTCTGGGCTTTCTCTGAATCAGTTTCTTGATCTATAACTACAATTCCCCGTATCATGCAAGAGATCCTGAGGCTAAATTAACTGATGGTCTTATAGCGCCATTCAGTCCTCAGACTGTGCTACATACTGTAAGGACAAGATATTTTATCATTTGATGTGTGGCATAGTAAGCACTGACTGAAAGTGCCTTGCTGAAACATCTTCAATACAAAGACTGTTCTCTTTGGAAACAAATTTGCCCTTTGCTTTATTCATAAGCAAAGGAGGTATGACATGACATGATCTCTCAATAAAACTTCAAATAGCAATTGCTAGTGTTATCATAGCAAGGTTAAATGTGACGGTACACAGAACCATTCCAGTAATGAAACTATGAATCAAACAGAAATGTTCTTTGTTTCTTAATGTAAATAGAACAGCCTTAAAGGGTTACTATCCAGGCTAAGCAAATCATTTTCAGACAAATGATATACGGAATACATTTTCCTTTTTGGGTGTTTGGGAATAATCCACGCTGTAAACAGATTACAAAATGTCCTGGCGGTTCTCAGTTGCATTTGTTACAGTCAAATTTCTCCATGGGTAATTTGGATAGTCTGCTGACCACTTGCAAAAAGTTTGGGGGAATATCTGACATTTCAAAATGTGCGCTGTTGGACCATGTGAGTTTTGTAGGTCATGTGGTATTATTTCCATTCCCTGATTGGATCCCTCATGTAACATGGCACAAGTCCACAGTTGCAAGTTTCACAATTAACCTACAGCACAAAATGTGTATCATGTTGGTTGGTTATGTACTGTAAGTTATTAGTTCACACACTTTGGGCCCGATTTTCCATTGTGCCTTCTGCAGCAAAATGAATGCATGAGCACTACTTCCTGTATACATTTATTTTATTATTTTAGTGTTATTTAGATGTAAAATACTAGAGATGTCTAGCCCAGGCTCTAGCCACCCTAATATAATTAATTTTCCAACCTATATGACTAAATTAAATCTCAGCGATGTTAAAGTCTTCAGTTCCACAGGAAATCAGCCAGCCACCGATCCCATTCATCCTCTAGGAAGGATATCCTCAGCTCTCTCTAAAAACCTTCTCCAACAGACACGGGCTTTTTCAGACCAAGCAGGAGAAAAAGTTCCAGAGCCCCCCGGGGAACACCCGGTCAGACACCGTCCCCCCTTTTAGAATGAGAAGGACCCCGCTTGAGCACTCCCACTTAATGCCGCAGACCATGGCCTGCTGCCACTCACCCATGCCAGGAGACACAGGGGCCAGCATCCTCTCTGTGCCTCAGGTTTCCCGGAAGGGGCGTGAGTGAGGAGCAACTCCGCTGATGGCGGCTGTGACAGTGTGGCCCAATGAGAGAGGAGATCCTTCAGGTAGGCTGGTCCCAGGCCATTTAGAGCTTTATAAGGTCATAACCAAACACCTTGAGCTCCCCCAAAAGACCAATGGGAGGCCAGTACAGATCCTGAAGCACTGAGGTCGTGCACTCCCAGGGAAATGACTCACTCAATAAGCAGCAAGTCGCCACATTCTGCACCAGTTTCAGTCTCCAAATGTTTTGAAGTGGCAACACACACAGCTCGCATTGCACAGATAACAGTGGCATGGTCCATGTCCAAAAAAAAAGGTCGCAACCTCCTAGCCAGACACAGATGGTAAAAAGCTAGGACTAGCTCACCACCATAATACGATTCTCAAACAGCACCTGGGGTCTAAAATCACCCCTAGGCCGTGAACAGTTAACTAATGACAGACATATTCTTTCAATCAAAGAGCCTGAGAGCATCTCTGCTGTCTCTTCCAGCTGCTTCCCTCAACCCCACCGTCATCGCCTCAGTTGTATCAGGGTTGAGCTTCTGCCAGCACACTTTTATCCATGCCCCAATCTCAACTACCTTACTCTGATTTTGGTAATGTTTTATACCCACTTTATACTATCATTCTGGCACCTAAATTTGGATTGAAAATTATTACTGTTGTGGCTTCCCACAGTCATCATTTGTCCAGGCTGTATCTATTTCTACCTATCGACTTGGGGAGGCAGACTGCCCAGGTGGATAATGCACTGAACTGCCTTTCAGAAGCCCTGGCCTTTGTTCCTGGTTTTGTTCTTGCCCTGCTGGGTGACCATGGGCAAATCACTTAACCTAACTGTGCCTCAGTTTCCTCTTTTCTAAAATGGAGCAAATTATATTTACAGTCCTTTGTAAAGAGTTCTATGGATGAAGGATGCCTTAGAAGAACTAGATTTTATTATTTCTTTTAATATTTCCCCATGAAGTAAGTCATTCTTGAACCTCAGTATTTTATTTCCTCTTTGAATTCCATTCAACTTACGAATGTATGTCTGGTGTTGAGATGCCAGAAGCATAACCAGTGAGGTACACGATGCATCACTTCAAAAATCCTACATAAAAGGGACAATCCATTTCCCTGGTCTGTGATAGGATGCCTTTTCATACATGATCCAAAAACGTGACTGGCTTTTTTTGCCACTCTCTCCCATTGCAAGCTGATAGATCTTAAAATAGGGAAATTCGGTCATGGCCGTAAAGTACAGAGAGCATAGGGGGAAGCAAGCAAGAAGGAATTAAAAAAAATAAATTCCAGAATGAAAAACTCAGAAATAAAAGCCCCTGGAAATAAAGGGATGAGATGGCAGACAATGAAGAATACGAGAGATGAGGAGACTGAAAAAAGAAGTGACAGAGAATTTAAGAATCATGCAGAATATGAAAAGCCAAAAGAAAAAAAATATCCACCATCAAGCCAAGACTCTTAGTAGAGATGCAACTGTTCTCATCTGCACTGCAGGGCATGGAATAATTCCTTTTTTTAATTTTGCCATTTTAATCCTGTCACTTGGAGCTGTCACTATGGACGGAATAGCAAGTACCCCCATCACTGTACCAAGACGCTTACTGACACGCATTGAAATAGCATTGTTGGCTGCTCACTAAGGGTAGTGCATTTACATTTTCTCATGCAATGGTGCAGCTCCTCTTTAGCCAGGTATCAAGCTGCTATTTCACGCTCTGCTTCTAAAATTATTAACAGCTGGCCTAATATGTGATCCAACTGGAGCATGGTTTGCTACAATAAGACAAGGCTTATTAGGGCTGTTTCCTATCCTTTCAAGTACTTATCCGTTGTGTGTTTTGCAATGATCAGAACTGGCCTTTAAGCGCAAAGCAGGAGTTGAGTTTTGGGCAGAGGGGATCCTGAACCAAGACCTCAGATGTGAACAATTTCAAACACTGAGAATATATAAAACCCAAACCCGGAGGCAAATTTTGCAAATGTCTCCATTTGTAATAGGCTGAGCTAATGCTACATACGGTTCCTTCTATTACCGCACTACAGATATTGAACATTCTGAGACTGACCTGAATTTATACTCAGGCGCCCGTGACCCCACAAGAGCAGTGTAAAGTGGGCGAAAGTTAGAGCTGGTTGGAAAGTCTCTGACGCAATAATCTGCTGTTGGAAGATAAAGGTTAGTCAAAATCAAAACGTTCCATGGAGACCATCTCGTTTCCAAGAACGTCCAATGGAACCTTGCCTGCCAGGCAGGTTTTGAAAGACTCTTCACTGATACTTAGTGGAAAGGGCTGCCAGCATTCGTAACTGCCTGACAGGCTGGCTTCCACACAGCTCCTTGGTAGCCCTCCTGGGTGGCTGAGAAGGAGCAGAGACCCTGGACGCTCGGCTGGGATGCCAAGGGCTTCCAGCGGCTTGGCTCCTAGTCAGCCTGCGAGGCAGAATTTCATTTTGAAATGATCAAAACGAACCATTTCAATTCTCAGAATAAAGATTTTCTTTCATTCTGTGGCGAATTTGGAAAATGATTGGGTCTGGAACCAAGTCGGAGCAAAAGCAAATTTCGAAATCCTCTGCAAAACGAAATTTCCATTCTCAGCGCAGCTCTAGTGAACTTGCAGTCTTTACTGACTTGAAAAGCTGTTTCACATTGCCAGAGTGGTGTAAAGAGGCCCTTATGTAAATGAGACGAAGGCTCCCTCCATTTCAGCGTGGTATAAAAATCAGCATTTCCTCATGAAGCTATCCAACCTTTCCAGGTTCACCCTAACTCATTAAGAAGGGAAGAAACCGTTCAGTATTTCACTTTAAAGAATTCAGGCAAGATCTTATATCCAATCTCAACTCTATGGAAAATCCTGGTAGAGAAAGGTGGAGCTGGATTTGAGATAAGCCAAACAATTTCAGTGAGAATCCTGTACCTCCCAACTTTGGCCTTCAAGTCAATCAGGTATTTAGCTTGCCTGATTTAGCGGGAAAGCAGCTGTGGATACTAAAAGCTTAGATTGCGAGTAAACAAATGGTAAGTACGGCCCTACAAAAAGATATAGCAGGATGAGCTCTAAGCAGTGTACTAATGGCATATCTAATTCAAAACACCCTTTTAAAATGACACACCTGCTGTTGCCTGAAAGTCTATTCATAGCAGGTAAGAGGTATGAGTCAGCGATTGCTTGCGAACATAAACATCTGGTATAGCACTGAATTTCCTTTACTTATTGTTACTTTCCAGCTGCATTAACACTGCGAAGTCAGTTGATCTGATCGTAGTACAGCCGTTTATATGCTCTAATGCTTTATACAGCCCTTATTTGTCTTAAGCCATAAAATAAATTATTATATATTATTTTCAACAGTGTGAAAAGCATGGTAGGCAGTCAAAAAGGAATGGGAGGAAAAGTGCAGGCACTGGTGAAGGCAGCTTCCGCCTATCTTACAAGCACCACCACCAATGCTGCCGCGCATAGGCAGCTCAACGACAGTTTCAAAGCCTCTGGCAGCTCAAACTCAGGAAGGCAGAAAAATAACTTAAAGGTACGTCACTTTCGTCTCTTCCCCTTTGTTGCACCTCTTATGGTTCATCAACCCTTGGAGCTGGAGGTGTAATTTCCAGCCCTTGATGGCGCCGTCAAGCTAAACTAGCCAGCCCGAGTATGTACCTGCGGTCTTGGATGGGTATATACTTGAGATGGCTAGACCTGACTAGTTTGATCAGAGCTAGTGCTGGCATGTATCCTTGAGCTGGAACGTACACCTCCCACTTGAAGTGAAGACATGCCTTTGGCAGCAGAGCACAAAATCTCAGCCAGTCTCTCCATCATCATCATGCTGTATTTGTAGGAGTTTCTGATTATTATCATTGACCCTTTGTATTGAAGCAGCACCTGGGAGCCCCGGTCATGGACCAGTGCCCCATTGTGTTGGGCTCCATACAAACCCAGAACAACAACACAGTCCCTGTCCCAAAGAGTTTACAGTATTTTCAGGTGATGGATTCTTTGGCACGTGTCTGTTTCCACTAGTTTCCATGCCAGGCAAAGGGATCCTGCGGCAGTTCCAAAAATGAAATGACAGCATCAGGCAGCAGCAATTGGCTAATACTGTCATGTCATGTTGATGTATTGCTTTTTAAAGCTGGTGTGTACTGTGAAAACATCATGGCTCTCAGTCCCAGACCATCTGTAACATGGAAAAGTTTCAGTAATGGAATCACAACATTAGAAAAGGAAAGAAGTGAAAATGTCACCTTCTCTCTCTCCCTCTTCAACTGAAGGACTGTGCCCCACATTCTCTCCAGTGAGTTGTCATCTAGTTTAGCTTTAAATAACTCAAGCGCTAAGGCTTCTAGTGGAAGAGTGAACTGACGAAGGCACTTTGGGCACCATTTTGTTAAACAGCAATGGAGCATGTCTTATGGAAGACTTAAGGATCTGACTACCTTAAGTGAAGGCTATAACAAAGCATCCTAATAGACCGCACTGGACTCTGCTGACATTGAACTTGAACCCTGGAGAGAAGAGGAACCACATCCCATCTGAGAATCCAAGAGAATTGGAATCTCTCCTCCTGATCCAGCCTTCCAAAGCATAGAGGGACCAAAAGGGGAACCTGCCTGCTCACGAATGGAGCTGACAATAATGGTCATCAGCCACCTACCCTCCAAAAATAGCTGAGCATTCATCCCGTTTTCCATCACTCTCTTTTTTCCTCTCTTTTGTCTCTGTTTCGTTTTGATATGACAGAGAGGAAGCTGAGAATTAAAAGCCAGTTAATATTTTCCAACCCAGACAGAGTTAAAATTGTTTGCATCCTGAAATATTTAGTTAAATACCTAGAGAGCCAGGTCATTTGGTTTAGCCAAGCCCCATTTGGTGCAAGGCCAGAGATAGTGGAGCAAAGATGGCTGTCGATGCCCTGGGGACAGTTATGACTGACTGTCATTCCAATGGGTCATTTGGGTTAGCTGGGCATCACTGAAGCACGAGGTCCCTGCACCAGGCATCAGGAAGGGAGTGATGTTATACCAGCGCTATACCACACATAGCTAGATGCATTGGGTTACGAGCTGCTTTGCACAATGAATGCCACCTACCTGTCTCATCAGGCTGCAAACTTATTCAGATGGTAGTGTGGAAGGCAGGCCTAGGGGACAATTGGCATGCCTAAGGATGAAGGTACTTGCCCGTCCTTCTCCAGCAGTTTTCTGCTTCCATTGGCCAGAGAGATGGAGAAGGGAGCCAATTGCCTCCTTGCTCCCGCCCCTCAATTTAAACCTCATCCTCGGAACCTCTCGGCCCTTTTTAGCTGCCCCACTACCCCTCCCTGTAACTGTAGTGCTGGAGTTTATTTAGGATGCTGTGGGTCTGACAAGTTGCCTGTTTTGGGGTCAGGAAGGAGTTTTTCCCTTCGAGGACAAATTGGCAGAGGCCTAGTGGGGCTTGTTTTGCCTTCCTCATGGCATGTGGGAGGCATTATTCCATTAGCAGAAGTAGGATGGTCGAAGGGCTGTTTTGCTCATTGCAACTTGCAGCTAATGTTCACTGTGGTTAGAGGCCAAAAAGGGACAGCTCCCAGGGGTCCTCCGGGGACACAGGAACCTAGTGGTTATTGTCTTCTCCTTGCGGGGGCAGTGGGAGCAAAGCCAGGGCCTGCCCTCTCCACAGGGCTCCAGTCCAGAGCTCTTTGAAGGTCAGCAGCATTTGCCATCGGGGAGGGGGCTCTCTGAGCTACCTTCCCTTGTCTCCTACCACTACTTCTGGTCTCAGATAAGAGGAAGAAGAAGAAAACCTGCTGGACACGGCTGGGCTCTGCCTAGTCTTGTCCCGTCAGGGAGGCTTTTCCAGCTCCTTTTGGCAGAAGCCTTTCACGCAGGTCTGCACTCTCCCACTGCCTCCCCCTTCTGAGCTTTTTAACCCTGTCTCCATTTGGAGTGTGATCTGCATGGCTGGAGGGTTAGCAGGGCCCAGTATAGTCCTTTAACCCCTTCCATCCCCGGGGGTTTGTATACCTCATCACAATGCCCGTCTCCAGTGTTAAGTTAATAAAGGTGCAGTTTGCAACGCAAAATCCATCCTTGTGTCTGTCTTTGACCCTGACTAAAAGGCTCAAAGGTTAGACATCATCTGTGGTTATGAAGAAGTTAAGTTTGAGAGCATAAGGAAAGACCATGTGAAGTCTTTAGTCACTAGTCCCAGGGTGAACGAAAGAACAGCTAATCAACCCACAAGTTATTATGTTGTATCATTGGTCAACAGGCGAGTTTCGTTAATTGCAGTGGCTCTCTGCACTAAGGATGAGTCTCAAAATTATGAGAGAAAGACACACAGTGTTAAATCTGTTTTTGCACTCTCAAATTAGCAATGGCAGTCCAAACCAGGCACCATATACTGCTTAAAAAAATACACAAAATATACTGTTGAGCCATACAACCAAAAATGGAGGTTCTTTTAAATTCCAGAGCCCTACATTTTCATAGTCTGGGCCATGGAAGCAGTTAATGCAAGGGTAGAAACACAATATGCTAATGTTATTGTATAGAAAGAGTTGTGAATTTTCACCTTTTGGATCTGAAATCAGTGTAAAGTGACAACATGAGCCACTGAGTGTGTGTAATTAGGGCTGTAGAGCCAAATGCAATGATTTAGTACTCTGTGAACTATGCATAGATCATCCTGAAGTGACTTGCAATGATGGTTTAGCCCCTTAGCCACCTCTATCAGAAGAGCTGTTATATTTGTTCAAAGCTAAGTGGATGAAATGTATTGTGCTGGCTTTAATATTCATTACATGCAGTCAAAAATCTATCTGTATTTAAATAGGTTCAGATCTTTCTTTTATTCTAGTAATGCATAAGTATTTTGGCATGGAACAATGAGGGCAGTTATATTTTTTTCTACTTAAAATTAACCATTTTTAAGAAGCAGCATCTGACAAATTGTATACGGTCTTTGTGTGTGTGCGTATGTGTGCGCACACACACACACACACACACACACACACAAAACATGCTGTGGACTACTCAGGTTCGGAAGAAAAAATGAAGAAAATGTTTATAAAAGAGGGAACAAAAAAATATAGAGGCCTCCCCAAGTCCAAAATGAATTTTTTTTTTTACAGGATTCACACTGTATGAAAAGAACATTTCTGGAGTAAAAAAAAAAGGTTTAAGTTTCTTAAAAAGAGTATTTATCAATGTTTGCTCTTCTCTGCAAATCCCAGGAATGATCAGGACTAGATGTGCTGAAATATCAGCAGAACAGTCTTTTTGTGCAAGGAGGCAGTATGAACTAATGGCTAAAACTCAGGTGTAGAAGATCTGTGTTCTGTTCCTGGTTCAGCCAGAGACTGTATAGATACAGGCAACATTCTCCTCTATGGCCATAGCACTTGCTTTACTTACACGTAGGCAGATTGCCTAGGTTAACACTGTTACATTGCTGCCTCCTCAGCACATCAGACAGAGGATGGAGGGAATGTTAGTGGCTGAACTGTATAAGACAGTTTATGTGGCAATGTGTGTAAAATGCCTTGTTTAAACAAACCTCAGCCATACATGGCTGAGCATTTAAGGGCCTTATGATGTGCACATCTGGTGCGTCTAAGCAAGTCTGTAGCCAGGCCAGATCTGGTAGAAGTTATGTCTTCACTGATGGCAGCAAATTCGTCACTATCAGATCGATTTATCCAGATTGATTGAGCAGTCAGCAAAGACCCGCTCAATTGATCTGGAAGTTGACGCTTTAAAACCACCCCTTCAAGTGGCGTAGCACTGCATCGACAGGGACGCAATGCCAAGCAGTGCAGCGCAGTGAAGACGCCGCACAGAAGAGAGTTATGATGTCAACGGGAGTTACACAAGCTACACAGAGTGCAACTCCCATCAACTGCCGTCGAATTTTAAGGTAAGAGTAGACCTGGCCAGAGAAGAACATGACATGGTGTCAGGAGTAAATAAAAACAGAAACAGAAGGAACAGCCACCAAGAGTGTAGCATCTCATCAACATGCCACTCTCCAACGCCCCAGAGAACTTCAGCTTTGACAAACCTTCAGAACAGTCAGACTAGAAACAATATTTTGCAAGATTTCTCTTTGATACCAAGCTGTACAAAGAAACTGCCAATATACAGGTATTGTCTTTAATTTATGCTATGCGGAAACAGTCAGAGCATATCTTTAAATCTTCTGACTTCACTGAAGGCAGTCACAAAGATGACTATGAAAGGGTTCTGAGTATGTTTGATACATACTTTATACCTCAGAGAAATGTGATTTATGAAAGAGCATGTTTCTACCAGAGAATTCAAGCACCAGGGGAAAATACTGAATGTTTTATAAGAGCTCTGCATACATTGGTTAAAAACTGATTTGGGGAATGCAAAATATGAAAGTATCAGAAACAGGCTGGTTATTAGGCTAACAGAAAAAAAACCTTTGACAGCAGCTACAACTGAAGAGACATTTAACCCTCGCCACATTGATACAGACAGTAAAACAGGCAGAACTAGTCAAACAAAACAAAAGGCGGGAGTGACTTGAAAAGCCTGAAATTAGCTTCGAAGCTATAAACAGACACTTGAGCATTAAAAGTCATCATCATCATAAAACCCACAAGGCAAAGAGAGTACTCTCAGGCTAAGGGGAACAAATTCCACCCTAGACGCACAAGGTGAGGCATATCCAGCCAGAGGCACACTGGGTAATACCTGCATGAAATATGGACATTTTGCAGCTATTTGCCACTTGAAAGTGGCCAAGAAGTTGACTCATATAATAGACCAGGGGTGGTCAAACTGTGGCTCATGAGACACATGCAGTTCTTCTACAGCCCTCTGTAGCTCCCCCCCCCCAATTCTCTGCCTACCAGACTGAGGTGGGGAGCTTCTGCCCTGCAGCAGGGTGGTGGGGCTAGAAGATTTTGCACAGTGGGGAGGGGGTCAGTAAGTTTGGCCACCCCGTTAGACTATCAAAAGCCACTGTTTCTAGAACCTATCACTTGCAATGATGTAGAGCCTGCCCAGAGAGTGAAAAAAATAGAATTTTCACGACAATACTATTGACTTTCAAATTGTTTCAGGCGCTGATGTCAGATCATCTCAGAAGGGACTTACTCTCTCAACCTCTCCCAGAGATGAAGTCACTTGACACAGCTCTTACTAGCCCTGGAGGTATTCTGAATTGCATAGGCCAGTTTGCCCCAGAAACAACTTACAAAGACAAAAGCTATGCATTCAGAATGTATGTGGAGCAAAGACCAACAACCTTTTCAGCTGCAGCATGGCAGCCAGGATGGATCTAGTGAAAAAGGTGGAAGAACTCAGAGGATTTGATGATACTGGACTTTTGAAAGGAGATCTGGTACAAATCAGCTTAAGAATTATGCAAATTCAGAGGACGTTGTTACCTGGTCATCATGACATATTTTCCAGGTATATAGAAGTAATGTACTTAAAAGAGGACATGTCACAATGTTATTGGGAAATTGAAATGCACTTTTGCTCGCAGACCACAATTCACTGCAGCAGAACTGAAGTTATTCCAAGTGGAATATGATTTTGATCATACTTCTACCAGCCCACATTATCCACAGGCGAATGGAGAGGCTGAAAGAGCTATTCAGACATCCAAAAAAATCCTACCACAAGAAGATCCGTGCCTTGCTCTTCTGAGTTACAGATCAACACCGATAGCAGCTCTTGGATATAGTCCAGCACAGCTCCTGTTGGGAATACAACTCCGAACTACTGTTCCAACTTGGAAAAGAATTTATTTCTGAAGTGGCCAGCCATGAAGACAGTAGCCAAATCATATGAAAAGGCTAAAAGAGCCTAAAAACACTTTTGTAACACCCGTCACTCAATGAACTGCTGGGTCCAGAACCTGATGACAGTTTGTGTCAAACTGGCTGGAGAAAAAGAATAGACAACTCCAGCGTCATAAAGAAAAACAGCCCTCCAGCAGTGAGCGCTCAACAGAAATCATTGACATCCACAGTTTGTTCCTCAGAGAGGACAATCAACAGAACAAATTCCACAAATGGTGGATGCAGAACAAGACGACGGACGACTCAAGGATTCCAAACCGACCACAGCCAGTCGTTGCAAGTAATGGAGAGCCAGATGACCAAGTTGTTACCCGTTCGAGTCATGTCGTGAGAAAACCAGGACTATTCAGAGACAGTCAACAGACTGAAACGTACTGAACTGCAAAGACAGGGCAATAGTGTAAATATTGCAAATGGTAGGAAAGAAGGGGGAGATGTAAAAGAATGCTAAACTGTATTATACAGTTTACCCACTAGGTGGCACTGTGTAGGAAATGCTTTATTTAAAAGAACCTCAGCCATGCTTGACAGAATATGAAAGGATCTTATGATGAAAACAGCTGGTATGCATAAGAAAGCAGAGTAGCCAGCCCACGCCTGGTAGAAGAACTTGACAGAGGGTGCACTAGAAATTAGCAATAGCAATAGTTCAGGTTGCAGCTCAGTAATTAATATGTCAATGAGGCTTGAGATTCATTTTGGTTAAATAATTGAAGTTACATGAGCTGTTGAGACCAAAGAGGTGTACTGAAGAGGCAAATTTAGACATGCTAATGATGAGGGCTGTTATAAAAAATGTTCATGACACCTTTAAGAAATCAAGCTTTTAGGTATTCACCAATCACTAATTATAACAGCTGAAGCATCTTGATTTCACCAGGTATCTCCCAGACTAGCACACTTCAAACAAATACCATTGGGAACCTCTGTCTGTACTGACCTTGGAAGTGAGACAAAATGGACTCAATTTACTGCGGCTAGGAATATCTGACCAGGTAAATGGTAAAAGGAAACAAAGATTGGGCTATTGAGAAGGGAGTTACATCAGTATAGAGGGAGAAGCAGAACAAACTACCTCTGCTAAATTCATTTGTAAAACAACATTGTAAGCCTAAGTCAGAACTATTTCTGTCACGGCTATTTCATTAAAAATTTCTTAAAACATCATTCAAATTCAGGGGGAATAGACAGTTCATCTTGAGTATTGTGGATGCATGAAGTATTCTTGGTTCCTAATCTAGCAAAAGACTTCAGCCTATGGGGCTTAAAGTCAAGGATGTGTTTAAATGCTTGACTGGATCAAGGCTATCCTGTGTGTCACCTTTGTGGTCAAGCATGGTTTTAAAACAAAAACTACTGGGCAATCTAGAGAGGCCACACTGCAGTTTACACTGTGGTATTTGTGAGAATGACTTAATTGGATGCAAAATTTCCACCACTAGATATCAGAGGCAGACCTCAGTCATTACCATTGGTAATTTCTTTTGTGGGGAGGGTTGACATCTTCCACATTAAGAACATTACCAGACCATGAGAAGATCTGCTAACAAATGAAGGAAGAAAGCACAGGAGATGCAACTGCCATGAACTGCTGCGACTGGGGAGGAGCGCAAGTTAATCTGACAAGAAACAACATATGACAGTGAATGAATTTGCATTCATTTAGGAATTTGCAAAGCACATCTCAAACTGATTGACATTACTACTTGCAAGGAAACTCAGCTGATGACTTTAGTAGACTGCTATGGCCTTTAAAATAATGTGTAGCCTGGATTAACTCTTTGGGAGGCAGAGGTGGATTTAGTTTCCCTTAAAAAGGAAGAGAAAATTTCCAAGTTGAAAACAAACAAGTGTTTAAAAACCAAGTAGAAAAGCAAATCTATTCTAAGGGGGTTAGCTGTATAGCAGATTAAAGATGCCCATGTTTTAAACAAGTTGAGGGCATCAAAAAAAGAAGAGCAGCCTCTAGATATAAATGCAATAAAGATGAATGATTCCCTTTAATTCTGAAAGATGATAAACAGACATTCAGAGACACCAGCAAAACTGGAGGCGGTAACCATTATTCTCCTTTGAATACATTGCTGCTGAAAACAGGAAAGTCTAATACCTTGGGTTCTGTTTTAGTCATATTCAGTGGCTGGTTATTTGAATTAAAATATGTAATGTTTGCAAAGGATCTCCATCTTTCAAAAAATGATATAGTTAATAAGTCAGCAGCATTCAATTCAACCGATCGTGAACAGGGGGAAAAGTTTAGTTTATTGAAAAATCAAACATGTACATTTTAAGGCTCGTACAGATTTGTGAAAATCTATTTTTCCGCAATTATTTTTAAAATTAGGTCCTCCACAGTGCACATGACAGTAATAAGTCACGATTAGTGCTGTGTAACATAAACTATTCCTTATTGGGGAATATAACACCTTTTGCAAGTGTCAGAGCAAAAGAGCATTCTAAACTACTGTGTATATATAAAGGGATTCATTTAATCCACGACAAAACACAGGCATCGGGGGGGTAAGATACAGTAATCATCATAACAATGACAGCAGCACTGCACAAGAAGTGAAAAATATTTTATCCAGTTAAAAGAAGGCGGGGAGATTAGGTAGACCTTTTTCGGCTGGAGCTAATGTTCTTACTTTTGAAAAAACCTTGAATCAGTATTTACCATAAGAAGTCACAGTTCTGAGGATCTCAGTTTTGCATCTCCATCCAAAACACAGCATCTGGAGCTACCACGTCTCCTAACGCTATGCTGGGGGACTGACTCAGTATGACCAAGAAGGAAGTGTGTTACCTGCTGTGTCACAAACACAACTACCATTGAGTTTCCTTGGGGGTCTCCTAGTTAGGTACTGACTGGATCTAATGCTGTGGAGCTTGCAAGATCTCACCAGTCCCCCCTCAAGGTAATGTGGTTCTGTATGGTCCATTGGCAATGTTTTGAAAGAGGATTCTCAGAGGCAAAGGAAATTCTAAGCAATTACCAAATACTCAGATTTAACTATATCCCAAACTAGGGAGTTCTACACTTCATTGCTTCTGTAGGCTGAGCTCATTGCACATGAGGGGCTCCTTGCATCACTCCATTTCCCTGACGCCCTCCCATCCCCCTCTATTTCAGGGACTCCTCTATTTCCGAATCTTATTGGAGCATGATTCAAGAACCACAGCTCTGTTACGGCTTCCTTCATTGGCTGCTCTTTGCTTCTGGTTTCCAATTTTATGGAGCTATTTTAAAAATGGTTTTTCAGCAGAGTTCTTGTGGTGGATCTAGAGGGCCCTACCTGCAGAGGCACTACATGGAGTAGCAGAGTTTGGGGAGCCCATGCTGCAGTGAAAGATGGGCTGGAGGGGTGGGCGGCAACAGTTCAATGAATAACTGCGGATGAGACGTAAATCTTAGTCTACAGATCTAGCCATTTCTCCACAATGATAGGGGGCACAATGGTTTGTGCGAAGTGTCACTCTATGGCTTTTTGGGAGAGAGGAGAACTTCCCGCAAGCTTTGTGGCCCTGCCTTGTACACAGCCTGTTTATCTGTGGTATGGGCTAGGGCCAGGGCGGATCCTCAGAGGGCAAGTGCACTATCTGAAAATCAGGCCCCTTTATGGAATGAGACACTTTTTAAAACCACATCTATTTCCTCAGTTTGCTTCATGTAGTTTGGGACTCCCTCAGGTTGATGTTTGAATGAGCCCAACGTTTCAAAGAAGAACAAGTTGAAATCAGAGTTTCACTTGGTTTCACGCCCAAGCTATGGAAAATTGTGCATTTCTTGTTATTTTGATGCTAAAGTAGGGTTTTCCACCACTGACTATACAAAAACACTAGGACATCATGAGCCCACAAAACTGGACAGCTGGCAGTGTGTACCAGCCACCCTTACAGATTCCCCTGGATAATTATCTCAAAAAAGGAAGGGATCTTTGGGGAAAACTGGACAGGGCGCAACCCTATGCCAAAGCCATAAACTGGCCTAGGTCACTCAGAAGGTTTGTGAGTGGCATCAGAACCTTTCAGCCAAATGAGTCAGTTCCATAATCAAACTTAAAACCACGCAAATTTGGGTTCAGGTGTCATAGCTCTGATTTCATCAGCTATGCAAGATCTGTCTACCCTGGCAGGCCAGTCCCTGAGTTGTTTAAAACAAATTGGACCCATTTGCTGACTTTGGCTTTTGGGGTCCAATCCAGTGCTCGCTGAAGTCAATGGAAAGGCAAAGGCCATTAGATCAGGCCTTCGATGTCTTGCAGCACAGTTTTGTATCGCCTTCACTTCACCATACCTCCATACCTGCCTCATGTGGGCTGGGAATTTAAATGTACAGCTTGCCATCACTGACTTGCTTTTGCTGTGTTAAGTTGCTAAGTGTTAGTTTTGTTGGGTCCTTTCATAAAGCTGTAGCTATGATTAAATTTAACCCATAGAACGTCTTCTAACGGGCCCTGTTTTGGTCAGATGTTAGCCACATCTCAGTTATTGCATTACTGGAAGACACCCAGATAACATGGTGACGAGGGCGGTATGAGTAGAACTAATCAGTTCAGTCTTTGACATATATGAGGGTTACTAGGTAGTATATTCAACTCAAAGGGAGTTTCACCATTTTATAAGTGTGCTGAATTTGACCCCCAGCTCTGCAAAAAGAAAGCCCTTACAGGCTGATGTTCAGAGTGGCTTATAGCATCTACAGCTGCCACTGACTTCTATGGGAGTTACGGATGGTCAAACTTAGAGCTGGCAGAAAAAATGGGAAACATTTTTTGTGAAAATGTCCATGAAAAAAGCCCCTGCTTGAAAATAGACATTTTTTTCAAATAAATTCTTTCAGAACCACAGCCCTTAGTGCCTACATGCTTTGACTTTCTACTAGTTAAAGCATTGATTCTGACAAAAAATCTGTCTAAATATAATTACAATATTTTATTTTATATATATATATATATATATATATATATGAATGAATGATAAGGAGACGATATTAACCGTCAAAGTACTTTGTTATACTGTGGTGATTGTAAAGCATGAAGTTGACCATGGGGCCCAGATCCAAGGCAGATATTAGAGTAAACAAAGACTCTAGAAGTGACATGATTATCTCATCAAAGAGCGTTCAACAAGATTCTTAGTTCTGATTCTCTGTATTTCTAGTTCCTGAACAAGGGCTTTGCAAGGCCAAAATGTTGAAGATGCTTTCTGGATAGGTCCTCCTCTTCCGGGAGGGACAACTTCATATTCCATCACTCCAAACACTTAGAATGGATTGAGACTATCAGCACTGGCAAAGAGTCAAACAGCATTAATAAAGATAATTGACTGAAAGTGATTTGCTTCATGTTCAACTTTGTAGCTCATTATGAGTCCTCAGTGAAACAAAATATTTTTCATGTGTGTTTGTGACTTACAGCAATGATTTAGTTTGATTATGCAGTACAATACAGTCATAATTTTCAACTCTCTTTGACAGCTAAATCTAAATTAACACTCAAAAATCTCAGCGATAACATCAGAGTTGTCTTTGAAAGGGAGTAAGCAGAGCACAGCAAGGCAACAAATTTCACACAAATTAGAATAAAGAAAGCATATTCAACCTAAATAGAATGTAAATGTTTTAAACTCTGCTTATAATTTCCAGATCCCTGTAAAAAAGCATGCAGCACCATGTTAGAGTGCAGACTAAGATGTTTTGATACAAAATCCAGCATGTCCTTGAGAGAGAAAATTCATGCTTCAAGGTTAAATAAAACATAAAATAAACTACTACTACTACTACTACTACACACTCAAATTATACAGTGCATCTCATCAGAGGACATCAAATCCCTTAATGTACATTAATTAGGCCTCACCACATCACTTTAAGTGTTATCTCCATTTTGCAGGTGGCACAAGTAAGGCACAGAGAGGTTCACTGACTTGTTATGGATGGCACCGAAAAGAAGCTGCAAAATGAAGACTAAACCTCAGATGTAGAATTGGTTGAAAATGGGGGCAGGGCGGGTCTCCCATGACACATTTGCACCTTTCAGCAAAAATTTGAAAGCTGAAAAATGTCAGTTTTAAACTGAATATTTCTGTTTATAAATGCTGCTCCAGTGACTCGTGAATTATATTCTGGGAACCCGCCCCCCATTCCTATTCTACTTTACGGGATGAGACTTTCCAGAAGGAATGCATTGATGTACGGTAGGAAGGGACTGTGAGTGAGAAAAAAGAAGGCAGTAACGCAATCCCAGGTAAGCAACCTTCTACCAACCATTAAGGGGCAATTACAAGAAAAAAAATACGTTTCTAGCTAAAAGCAGGACATGCTGCAACTGTTTTGCAAGGCTGGGAGACTAGAGATTTTAAAAAACCCCAGTAAAAAAGCCTTCTGAGGCAATGAGAAGGTCTAAGTTGCTAGGGACTATCCAGAGACTTATCAGTGGGCTCTGGCAAGGAAACAAGTAGACACAGAAAAAGGACCCGTGGAAGAGGCTTTTGGGCCTTAGTCTTACCAGGGTCCCCATGTGGAAAATGGTTAAACATCTGGGAAGCTGGACATGTGTGTAGTCAGTTCACTGTTGTTTTTAAGTTGTTCTCTGAAATGCTTCTGTTCTACATGTGTTGGGTCACTGCTGTCATTGCCCCAAAGTCTAGACATAGGTCAGTCTTGCTGAGGTAAATCTCAGTGGATACACAGGGGATTGCAAGCCATGGCCCAGTCTGAGAAGGAGAGAACCATGTGAGTCCATGCCGAGAAAAGTGATGGCCTAACGCATAAACGCATAGAAAGGGGGAGCTTTCAGAGAGCCCAGAGGGGGCAGAGAAGCAGCTCACCTGGCAACTGACATCTTGTATTTTGTATCTGGGCTGTTTATTTCTTTTTTCCCCGCTTATACTGGAGAATTTTTGTTCGTCTCCTGCTGATGCTTGCAGGCACTATTCTTCTAGTCACTTGGCTGTTTGGGTCTGTCCTCCTGTGTGTCTATGCACCTCAGAGTGTCACATTTGCTAGTTGGATCATGGTTGAGTTTACACCAATGGAAACCCTTACAAAGCAACCTGTAACAGCCACACAGGACATATTCTGATGCTTGGCTTTATTTGTTCTGTTTTCTTAGGATAAAAGGAAAACCTAGGACAGCGGTTCTCAATATTTTTCATTCTCCTTTCCCATACCAGGACCCATCCCCCAATGCAAAGCGTCCATCCCGTCTCACTGGGATCTAGCTGTGACCTCATCTCCCATTTAGCAAGATGGGAAGGGCAAGTGGTTGCAAACCCCAGGCTTAGAGCCTCGTCATGAAGAGAATCCTGGACTTGGAAATAACTAGCTGCTGTCACTATTTGACTGCTGAAAGATGCTTCATGATTGTAACAGAAGCCGTTTGATGAACTACCTGAAATGGTTCCTCAGTCTACAGCGGGTCAAAGACCTCAATCTGTGAACTTATATAGCAGAACCTGGCCTGCACAAAGACAGAGGAGACCGCTGAGGAAAAAGGAAGGGAGCAAATAGAATCACATTTAAAAGCCTTCATGGTTGACATCTCAGTGGCACATATTCAGAAATAAACAATATAAAATTTCCTTGCACAAAATTCATCAGTACTTTCACAAGTTTATTACCAAATTATTGCAGCCATTTGAAATGTGAACCCTCAAAAGAATAAACAAAACAGGAAAGATTTTCTAGGATAATAGGCTCCATCAAATGAAACTGTCCTATGTGTTCTGCTCTGGGCTTACAGTTCATAAAATAATGCACATTATATTTTTCCTGCAATTTTTCTAGAATACCTTAAAAAAGAAAAAACAAAAAACCCATCAACAATGAAAGTGCAAGATGTTAGCCGTTATAAATTCATATGGCAGCTGAGGTCCTGGCCCAGTCTGAATTTCCTCACTGCTGTAAAGGTTTCTTTCTAAGATGAACATAACACAAACCCACTTTAGGGCTTAGGATCTTTTCTTTCTTTTGGACCAAATTAATAACACTGGATTCAGTACTATTTCCTCTCCTTACATTGATTGCATCCATAGGATGATGTTTCTGCACATTTCCAGAGAGCTCCCTAGAGGTTTGGCTCTTGAAGCTTATGGCTAAAGATTGAACAATGAAGCAGGTCACCATGTCCTAAGAAATCAGGTCATTCTGCTGTATTTCATGTTATCATTTTGACAACAATGGTTGGGGGGAGCAGACATGAGTGCAAACCAGTTCTTTGGAAGAGCAACTTACAGAATGTCGGTGTAGCAGCTAATACTTTCAGTGTAAATCTGACTTTGTCTTTACTAGTACACAATACAATAGTTATAATTATCATTTGCTCTGATCTTTTCCATGTGTGTGTAGAGGAATCTATTTGATGTAAAATTTGTGGGGCTGGGAATTTGAAAGGAGAGATGGAGAATAGATATTATGGTTGTGGCTGTTTGTGATTACTTGGTAAATTATTATATTCTAGTATCCTGATATTGTAGAATTTTAATTTACATGAAGATGCTCATAGTTTGAGATGCTACTTACTTGATGCCTATTAACTGAAAGGAATTGTATACTTATTATCTGTATGATGGATTGAAAGAACTCTTTCAATCTAGAGATATGAGTATGTATAAAATTTCTCTTTCTACATACATATACTTACCTTCTGTTCATGAGACCGTGAGGTTACTGATGCTTTCCTGAGGACTTTCAAAGTCTATTTTCTGATGTTGATCCTGGACCTCAGTGAGTGTAAACTGAAGTCAGTGGAGGTAGGCACTAGCCGGGGATCTGACCCCCTACGTCTTTTACCTAACCTCTAACTGGGCTGCTGCATGGATGATGATAACCTGGCAAGGAGAATAGTCCAGAGGAATGGTGAAGTGCATTATTGTAATTTTGTCGGGACGCCTGGCTGTTGTGGTTGCTTCTGTGTATGCTGAGAGCAAGTTGCTCAGAAATGAAGTTGTGATCTGCTGACAAGCGGAAACAGATGGGAATGGGTGAACTTTTCAGAACATCTGAGAACTTAATTAAAATCAGGCACTTTCACAAGCTTTCACAGCTCTATTCAGAAAGAGTCTACCTCCACATGTGTCGGCTGACAGAAGGTTTCCCAGTCCTTGTTGGGTGGATTGTCAAATAAGATACAACCTCAAACTGCTCCTCTCCCACCATCATGTCTCTAAATGCTATTGGCAGACCGACATGACAAAGAGAAACCGTCACATCTGTAGAATGAGAGAAACTGGTGTTGAATAGGGATTGTGAATTTTAGTGGATCCCAAACCAGGCTGGTCACATAGTGCCTCATTCAAAGTTACTTAAAGTCCAAAGACTCCCACTGACATTGGATCAAGCCCTTGGATCCTAGTCTTTGGATCAACCCATGATATTAGTTCCCCCTCCATGTCTTCAGATTCTCTACCACAGGTAAAAGACAGGTAAAAAATACATTATATGCTTTTTTAAATATACTTTCCCCTTCTAAGCAATTGCTGTAGCATCTCCTGCAGAGATGCTCTGTGATCCCAAATGTGTGAATCTCTTCTGCTCCCAAATGGGAATGAGTCCATAAAATCATTTCCCTCTTCAGACGTGGACCAGACTATGAAAAGGTTTGAAAACCCTATGCCCACCAGAGCAGATCAGTCATACAAAGCATCTTTCCAACAACTATTGTCATGTTCAAACAATTGTTAGAGGGGTCAAAATAAGGTGCTTCTTGTTCTAGTTGTTAAAAAATAAATCTAAATCAATATGGACAAGATCACAGGAGAGTGGACCCGGAAAGTTCAGTGAGCACTTTTTTCTTCTTTCACTGTCAGGAAGCTCTGCAAATCCAGGTTCTACCCAGAAGATTAAGTGCCAAACTACAGCTAAAAAGTCTGTTTTCTCCATAGTTCCGATCCATTAGAACCAGAAATCTCAAAAGAAACCTTGTTCCTATATTTCCAGTTCCATTTTGCTGATTTCATCCACACTGGTGTGAATCTGAAGTAAACCTGTTGGCACCGTTGATTGATATCAACAGTATCAGATTGTAACAGATCTGAATCTGACCCAAGAGATTCAGGCACTTTGGATAAAGATCGAAACTTTGGGGGCTATTTATTGGAGCCAAGCCTTTTCTAGGTTTGCTCATTACCATAAGGCCAGTCCATTGGCTGGCATAAATCATCGCATCTCCTTTGGGGTCAATGGAACTGCACCAGCTGAAGATCTGGTCCATATTTTCTTTTTTACCTTGTAGCAATTGTACATAAATGTATGTTATTTGCAGAAAATATCACTTTGCCTACATCTGAAGCATTTGGATACATTGTCTGTTAGTTTTGATGCTAAGCAGTTCTATATTATCAGGCATTCAAAATAAATAATGGTCAACAGGACAACATATTAAAGGGAATAAGCAGCAGTTGTACCATGCTAATTTAGCTGGCTTTTGGCAGCAACAACCGCACCCATTTCAACAATCCTCCTTTAAAAAAAAGGTTCCTCTCCCTTCCCTCCCACGGCCACGAATTCAATAGGACTTTAGCTCGATTCGTACTGAATACCAAAAACCCTTGAATATATTTTATGAAATTCTAACCCCAACTCATCATAAAAACAGTGCAGAAAAACCATCTGTAGAGCTACATGACAAAGTCTTCTTAATGTCACAAGCACTCTGCTCGGACCATTTGGAAGATACATTATCTAGCTAAGCCTTCTGTTAGTGCTTATCACAGAAATTTTACCAAATCTACCACCTTTTATTAAACCCAGGGGAGATTTTAAAATCACCCCATTATTCTGATGGCTTTAGAGAGACTGTTTTCTCTGGCTAAAACATGCTTGAAAGTAACATGAAAGAGACCTGGCTTAACCCTAACATTAAAATATGTGGAGAACTGCTTTAATGGCAGAGCCAGATTGAAAGGAATATTTTAACCTTGGCAGACTTCACAAGTAGTGTCTTTTGATCAATAGTAGGCTAAAGGCAAGCTGTCAAGCTGCCGTTTGCAGACCGAGCGCCAGTTTAGAAACACCTTGGCTTTTCCAGCACTGGTCCAGCAATTCTAAATTCTGGAGCCTGAGATATTCATGGAACATCTGGATTCTGCAAGGTAAAATCCTTTCAGAGCTTTGCCAATTATCTTGTAAATGGAAAGGAAGAAAATAAAAGTCTCCAGAACAGATATGCATGTTATGTTCTGCAACTGGTGCAAGATGTCGATCAGTGCCCAAGTGCCAACTCTTAACCTGAAAAAGATAGTTATTCAAGACTATTTAAAAACATATTTGCAGCCTAATTTTCAAAAGCAAAAGCCACTGAAATCCCAGCTGTGTATTTAGGCCCTCTTGCTAGCCAGGCACTTATGCACATGCAAAATTTTAAGCCTGTGAATAGCTCAGTGAATGCAGCGGGACTATTCACGTGCTTAAAGTTAAGCACGTGCTTCAGTGCTGTGCCAGGCTAGGGCCATTGGCGGACAGTTAGTCCATTTCTTAGCACACTTAAAGTGGCAAAATTTAAAAACTACACCCTTCAGTGTGGACAATTAAGGAACACAGTCTCATTTAGATGGTAAAAACAAATATTTAAAGAGTAAAAGGAGGGGGTTGATGCCTGACTGTCATATATTGATTACAATCTGTGCCTAAATGACATACATTGAAAACTCCCCGGATCCTGATCTTATTTCTAACATAACACTACATTCTTGGGGCCCATTATTTATCCCACTGATCCCAAGAGATTGTACGTAAAATGGACTGCAGCTGGGTTAATCGGAGTGCTGACTCAGCGTCTCGTAATGTTATAAAAACATCTCGTTTACCAAGTTGACATTTACCAAATATCTCTGTTGCCCTGAATAAACTGTCATGCACGGGACAGAAACCTAAGAGCCTGATCCTGCGAGCACGTACCCACTTGAGTAACTTTACACACTTGAGTAGTCCCATGGAAATGAATTCTCAAGGAAGTGCAAGCAGTCAGGACTTATTGGGCCAGATCCTGGCCCCTGCCATGACCATTCTGCAGTACTGAATCAGTGCAAAGGGGCCAAAAATAAAAAATTCTTCATGGGGAGCAGGGAATTCCCCAGACATGGAGAAATCACCTGCTGGTACAGCCAGCATCTATACCACTTGCTTCTGACCACGTCCCATCCCTGGCATAGGGGGCATGCTGGATCTTTCTTGGCAGCCCGCTTAGCGTGAGCTATGGGGGGGCATGAGTGGAGTATGCAATGTAGGTGAGGCATCACCAGGATGCAGCTGTCTAAAGGGGGCCATTTAAGCTTGTGCAACTATAAAGCAAGTCTGAGGCTGCTCTAAACCAACAACTGGCAGCTCCAAGGGTCTAGGGAGTATGTCTGTCCACCCCTCACAAGTGCCCTTTAGCCATTGCAAACAGACCTCAGGAACAGCTGAAGATCTCAGCCAATACGCATGGACATGTAATCCTGTTCTAGGAAAAGGGCTCATTTTAGCAAATGCTTCCAGAGTCTGCTGCTGTGTAGCTCTTCCTCAACCCCCAGCAAAGTCAACACAGGTGATGATGCTGAACTTCTCACAAATCATGCCCTTGCTACATTGATATCAACAGAATTATGATGATGGCGATGTGAAATGTTCTTAATGAAATCACACACGGCTCACGTTGGTTGGGATATCACCTTGAGCACTGCAAAAAGTAGGGTCAAAAATCACTGAGACCAATGAACTTTTAAAGCAGAACTGGTCTCAGCTTCAAATGAGCCCAGATCCGATGTTAAACCAACATTGGCAACAATTGTATGCAATTGCACATCAAAATCATGCAGAGTTTGTGCAGATGGCGAAGCTCAGTTCTGAAAAGGTGCAAGTTATTATATGAGCCATTCTCTCACTTATTGAAGTCCCCAGTACAGCATATCCTGGTCCTCTCTACAACCTGGAGGACTGTCACGAGCTGCACCACTCCCTGACATTCTGGCACCTCCTCCTGGTTGCTCTGGGGATTAGCTCTTGTGGTAGATGCCCCTTTACACAATTTGCACGCCATTATTCTCTCTCTCTCTCTGGTCTGCAGTTCCTCTCTCGCTCCAGGACCCCCAGTGTTCCCTTCATGACTTAGCCCTCCAGCTAGGTCACTCAGCATCCCCCCTTTCTGGGGCTTTGTCCAACAGTCCCAGGCAGTGTTCCCTTCATTGCCCTGGTGCCACTCTTTCAGTGGCTGGTAGGGGAACCTGGGACCAACCTCTACTTCAGGTTACAGTCCAGGGACCCTCAGCTCAACAGTTCTGGGCCTCTTCTCTCTACCCTCACTGCTCCTTCCCTGGACTGCTTCCTACTCACAGGTTCCCCTTCTCTCTCTGGGTGTACCAGCTTACCAATTCCCTCCACTCAGGGAGAGACTGCAGCTTACTTCTTTGCAGCCTTTCCCAGCAGCAGTGCACCCATCCCACCTCTCTAGCCAGCTATCTGGCTTTATAGAGGCCCCAGGTGTTCCTGTACCACAGTAACCAGCAGCCCCGACCCCCTGGTTGGGCGGCAGAGTTGCCAGCAGCCTGGGCCCCCAGCTGGGTGGTGCTTCAGCTATAATGGGTGCATATTCTAGCTTTCAGCAGAAGGTAAAGTGCATGTTACCTAATGTGACTGACACTCATTGTGGAATCCATCGTCAAGTCCTAGCCGCAAAGACATTGCTAATGTGCCTGAATGCCGTGATGGATGTTGTTATACAAGCAGCGAACTACATTAGAGTGCATGCTCTGAATAGTTGTCTCTTTTGAGAGCTCTGTAACGAAATGGGTGGTGAATATGAAGTTCTGCTTTTCTACACTCAAGTCCGATGGCTTTCCAGAGGACGTACATTAATGTGTGTTCTTATACTTCATGAAGAGATGGCTGAGTTTTTCCCGTGAAAGGACAAACAAGAACTGAACAAAAAGTTCAATGACAGAAATGGCTTCTCTGCACGGCATACTTAGTTTATATCTTTGATGGCCTTAATGAGCTCAATCAGTCTCTTCAGGGAAAACGTTCAACATTAATAGATCTGACTAATAAAATCAGAGCGTTCCAAATGAAGTTGGGTCTGTGTTGCAGGAAGTTGGACACAGACAGATATGGCATGTTTCTGACACTTTCCCCATTCAATGAGGAGAAGGAGGAAGTCAACATTGATATGCTCTCAAGTCAGCTGAGAGCCCTTCACGAAGAGTTCGCACACTACTTCCTAGCGCTACCAGAAGCACTTCTTTCCTTGGTGAAGAACCCTTTTAGTGTGACAGCAGAGCAGTTACCCACTGAGGATATTCACGCACAGGAACAGCTTATCGACATGATCAATGATGATGAAGTGAAAGCAAAATTCAGACAGCTGCCTCCAAACCAGTTCTGGTGCTCAGTAGCAAGTGAACATCCGCTGGTGTCTGAAATGGCCCTAAGAGTCCTTCTGCTGTTCCCCACTACCTATGAATGTGAGAGTGGATTCTCCAGCCTTCTCACAATCAAGACAAAATCTCAAAACCGGCTTGATGTGAAGGATGACATCAGATGCGCCCTTTCTAAAACAATGCCAAGAATAAAACTTCTTGTGTCAAACAAACAGCACCATCCGTCTCACTGATTTTTGGCTGCTTCTGGTGATTAATTCTTGTCCAACATGATAATAAAATTCTACTTAAAAATAACTTTTATGCTTCTAACCGTAGTTCGATAAAACGTTTTTAAGTCTTCATTTAAAAGCACTGAGAAAAGGTAAATTTCTCTGTGAAAGGGGTCACCAATACAAAAAGTTTGAGAACCACTGCAGTAGTGAAACTAGACTCATGAAGGGCCAGATCCTGAGCTGGTGTCAACATCCGCAAAATGGTTGTGACAGTGCGGTGAGTATTGGATAAGCAAAACAGTTATCTGGCATAACTGCTCTACAGGTGAAATGTGTATAGTACCAATTGAAAATACACAGTAGAGCCTCATAAAAGCAGCTTGTGTGTGAATAGCAAACTTTATCTATATTAAAATAGTTGTACTTATTAAAATGCATATATAAAATTCCCTTTGAATATGGCATTCCTTTAGCCCTGTTCTACATTTTGAACTTATGGTGGTATAACTACGTTGCTCAGGGGTGTGGAAAATCCACATCCCTGAGTGGCGCAATTATAGCGACCTAACTCCTAGTGTAGACAGTACTATGTCAATATAGCTACTGCCTCTCAGGGAGGTGGAGTACCTGTGCCAATGAGAGGAGCTTCCCATTGGTGTAGGTAGCTTTTTCACTAAGTGCTACAGCACTAACAGGAAGTTTAGAAGGGAACTTTATGGGCTAGTTTCCTGATTACCAGCCTAATAGTTGAATATTCATTTTTCACAATTCTTCACCGGAGCAGGAGGTGAACCACCTGTGTGATGGCACATGGGTATAATTTACATCAGAATATTTTGCTCAACATTCCACCATTAAGGGCTAGGTTGGGAGGTAGATTGCATACTAGGGCAGGGGAGGAAGGAGAATTGGGACAAGCCTCCATCCACACCCTAGGTCCTCTGTATGGGTTACCCTGTCCCTGGTCCAAGTGCACAAAAGTTAGGGGCAGTGTATGCCCACTTACTCCTAGGTAGAAAGTGGCAGGGAATGGGTGGAAACTTGGCTTTCCCCCTACAACATTGTTTCTTTAATGAAATATTCATAGAAGTGAGATGACGGAGAGGTACCAGCTAGCTAGGTGAGCCAGAGCTGTGGTAGTAATTTAAGCAAAAACCAAGGCCTCAAAGGAGTTTGGAAAGACCATGGAGAATGACTACCAGACAGCCTCAAAGGTGTTCTGGCAAATCATTCATTGCTTAAGGAGGGGTCAACGGGACGTTGTCCAGGGTGTTCTCAGGAAGAGTAGAGGAACGCTGACCGTGACTGAGAAGATTGTTGAGAGGTGGAAGGAGAACTTTGAGGAACTCCTCAACCCAGTGAACACGCCCTCCTTTTAGGAGGTAATGCTGGAAACCCTTGGTGGGATCGGATCTATTTCTGTTGATGAGGTCACTTCACAGTGGTAAGGCAGCAGGTGTGGATGAAATTCACCAAGAGGTGTTGAAAGCCCTGGACAATGTCGGGATGTCATGGTTAATGTGCCTCTTCAACGTTGCATGGAAGGCAAGTGCAGAACCTCAGGATTAGCAAACCGGGTTAGTGGTCCTGATCTTTAAGAAAGGAGATCAGAGGGTGTGTTCCATTTACAAGGGGATCACACTTCTCAGCCTCTCCAGCAAAGCTTATACCAGCATGCTGGAGAAGAGACTATGTCCATTAGTTGAACCTCGGATTCAGGCGGAACAATGTGGTTTCCTTCCTGGATGTAGAACAAAGGTCCAGCTCTTTGCTCTTTCACGGATACTCGAGGGTTGTGCAAGTTTGCTAACCCAGACTACCTTTGTTTTGTAGATCTGGAGAAGGCTTATGAGCACGTTCCCTGAGATATCCTGTGCGAGAGAACGAAGTATCAGTACTGCTGCTGCTGTGTGCTCTCCAGTCCTCTATTCCCAAAGTAAGAGTTTTAACCACATTCTTGGCATAAAGTCAAGCACATTCAAGGTGGATGATGGACTCCACCAAGGATGCATCCTGTCCCCACTCCTGTTTGTGATCTTCACGGACAGGATATCAAGGTGCAGCTGAGTTGGGAAGTTTATCTGGTATGGGAACTTGGAGATGGCATCTCTGCTGTTCGCAAATGATGTTGTCTTTCTTGCTTCTTCAGACTGTGATCTCCAACATGCACACGCACTCTGTGAAAAGGGTCACCAATATAAAAAGTATTCGCTGCCAAGTGTGAAGCAGCTGGGATAAGAATCAGCACCTCTAAATTGAAAGTCCTGGTTCTTTTCTAGAGGAAAGTGGAATGTTTTCTCCAGGTGAGGGGAAGCAGATGCCCCCACTGGAAAAGTTTAAGTATCTAGGGATCTTCTTCATGGGTGATGGGAGAGTGAAATAGACTGGTGGATTAGTGTTATGATGGCAGTGACGAGGGCGCTGTACCAATCCATGGTGGTGAAGCAGGAGCTAAGTTTTTGGACAAAGCTCTTAGTTTACTGGTCAATGTATGTCCCCATCCTCACCTGTGGTCATGAACTTTGGGCAATGACCGAAAGGACGAGATCACAGGTACAAGCGGCAGAAATGCGGTTTCTCCGCAGGGTGGCTGGGCTGACTCTCTGAGATAGGGTAAGGGACTCAGCTATTCGGGAGAGCCTCAAAGTAAAGCCGCTACTCCACTGGATCAAGAGGAGTCAGCTGAGGTGGTTTGCGCACCTGATAAGGATGCCCCTGGTAGACTTCATTTGGAATTATACTGGGTATGTCCCACTGAGAGGAGGCCCTGAGACCAACTAAGGATATGTTGGAGGGATTATTTCTCCCTGCTGGTCTGGGATTGGCCTGGAAATGCCATCAGTTTTTAAACAGAAGTCCCTGATGGAATGATCTATCCCAATGTTTGGCTACTAATAAACCGATAAACGTACCCTAAGTTTGGCCAACTTTTTCATAGTCAAGAAAAGTTCTCAGACAGGAAAATGTTGAATTTGCTTCTCTTGGCCAAGTCCTGTTCTTCATGCAGTTGAAGCCACTTGTGTATCATCATCTTTCCAAAACACATTGCCACCATCCCTCATCAAGCCTGCAATGTTCAGTTTGAGTGAAAATTATTCAGTGAAGCCTATTTGGTATAAACTACCTGAGTCGGAAATATGCATGGTGCAAATGGCATCTGGGTAAACAAGAGCCATATAATGATATCTATTTGTTGGTTATATCCGGATCTGAAAAAAGATATTTGAGAAGTGAAATAGTGTGGCTTACTTCCAGAAATCTATCGTAAGTGTGTTTGGCAATAAGGATGCCAAGAGGTAGAAGAGACATATTTCTAGGATCCAAGAGTTGATCATTGTACTATGCAAATACAATGGAAAACAGAGCTGCAGGGCCAGATCTCTGTATTCCATTGAAAGAGCTATACACAGATTTACAGCAGCTGAGGATCTGGCTTTTAGTTTGCACATGACTGCCTCTCACTGTCAGAAATAGTAGGGCCAAAGAGACTATCTAGATCACCAAGTTTAGCAAAACTGTTTCCTGTAACCTTTCCTAGTAATTCCATAAGAAATTACAGTGTATTTATAGGACAGGTGCCCCAACACCACTACTCTTAGCAGTCTCCTCCAATTTCTAATAACTCTAATTCAACCGTCCACCAACTTTTAATTTTTTGACCATTACCTTTCTCTGATTCTAAAAGAAACTTTCCTCCACCACCTAACCTTTATCCCTCTGCCCTGCTCACTATAACTGACCTGCCTGTAGTCTCTGCTCATGTGTTTTGTACTCCAAACATGGTATAACTTCTCCTTCTATGTATTTTCTTGAGGTCCTGTGGTTTAGGCAGTGGTCTAAGCATCTTTCTAACGTTAGATATCTGAAAATAGTGTTGGCTCACTGCATGTTGAAGTCATCCATTATCACCCACTAGTCTTACTGATTCACTGCTTTCAGGATATCCAGGCATTCTGATTTGGATCTGTGCTTTCATTGTTTCTTCCCAAGTGTATGGCTTTACATGCATTATTATGGAGACTCATCTCATTGCACGCAGCACACTCTCCTCATCTGTCCAGGTCATTTTGGAGCTCATCTGCCCTCTGTGACTACTAGTCATTTGATAAGACATGCAGTAGAAGTCTCAAATATGAGTACTGCAAGGCTAAACACAAGCTACAAAGGTTTCTGACTGGTGGCCTTCAGCCTACATCATTACTTGTTACTCTTCCAAAACTAATTGTAAAGCGCACACACTAGAAAAAAGCATTTAACACCTTTCAAAAGTAAGTTCTAGAAAACAGAGGTTTGGGCGTTTTTTTAGGGATGGGGGAAAGATTTTATAGTAACATATTTTAAAATGATTTTATCCCCAGCTGTTTCAGGACTCATCTGTGGCAAATAATGTTTATGTTAGAAACCCCCCTATACCTTGATTTAAAATAAAAAGTGGTAAGTTTGATTTTCCCAGGTGTTTCCACAATTGCGTTTTATAATCTGACTGGACTGCTAAATTTCCAGTTATCCCTCTGATTTAACAAAGATGGCTGCTGAATGGCTTCATCTTAGTGCATTTATGGGTCGTGGCGCTGGATGCTGTCACACAAATCTGGCTTTTCACTGCACTGATCACTTTTCCAACTGCAGTATTAGCTATCTTGAATATCCCTTTGACAGTTAAGTGAAGAAATACATTCACATACAACAGCAAGAGTCAATCCCGCAGTCTTTTAAAGTGTCCATGCTGCTTTTATTTCTCCATAGGCTCTATAAACTTTGGAACTAATCCTTCTCCTTTGTGTATGTTTTCCTTGTTCTGTTGCTGCTTTTTCACAGTTCTGCTTTTATATTTAGTAGTAAGCAACATAAATTAGCATCCACATTTCAGACAAAAATACCTTTCACTATGCTTTGGCACTTGACATTTGATAGACAGTTTAGAAGCTGTAATTTCTGCAAATGTTGCATCTTTCAATGACTAGTTAATAAGACTATTCATGTGCTCAAAGTTAAGCATATGCTTAAGAAGTTGCTGGAGTTGGGCCAGTGTCTGTAAAGGTCTGTGCCTGCGTGGAGTCCCAGCATGAGAACCCCTACATTAGAGAAACCATTAATTGGAATACAGGATTAGATGTTGCTCTGAGTCTGGCCAGCCCACCCCGCCCTGCCCCCCACAGCCACACAGAAACCTGAAATAAAATCATGCTAAGAGATGTAATGGGCCAAACCTGCAGATGTGTTATAGGTTTACAAAGAAACCCTCTACAAGGCCCATAAATTCCCTCATTTGAAAATGAATAACAGTTACAATATGGTACATGTGGAAGCTCCTTGGGGGACTGGATAGCACCTAGTTGGCCAGATGGTTGAAGTCAGCCATTATCTGGAAATATAAATAATGCAGCTGAATGGGTCAAGTCCAGTACTTCTTTCGCATACAGAGGCTTCTTATTATAAGCCAGTAGGCAAGTACAGAAAAATTCCACCTTCCATTAACACGTTGTATTTTCCACTTCTTTGCTTTCTATCTGTTTTGCTTCTCATCAGCTGCAGTACCCACGGTGATGTACAATACTGAGGCTAAGCTGCATCACCTCTTTGAATGTCTCTATCCTATTACTACACTCAGTGGGCCATAAATCTAGCAACACATGCTCAAAGGATAGTCTCGTATCTTATCCTCCTTTCTTATCTCTTTGGAACGATCATTTCAAGACAGCGCTAGTTTGATTCCCCCCCCCCCCCCATATCAGTCAAGATCAGAAACCTCAGCGCTTTGAATGTATTTGGTTTTTTTTTTTTTTTTTGACTGGCAGCAAAATTGAAGTCACAGCCTCAAAAGTATAAAGAGTCTAATATACTAAAGACAAGAGTGAACAACTATGTGTAATCGCTGCTTCCACTCTTTGATAATCTTTTCAACTCAGTTAGTTACATCATTAATAGACATCTGTGTGTTCTGTGATGATTATAATACACATTAATCAAAGGCATGTTATGCTGAGAGTTAGAAATTTATATGTTCTGTTTCTAAAGCAGTAAAAATCATCCTTTGGTTGGATCCCACACAGCAAAACATTTTGCCCTATAAGAAAGCAGGAGTGAGTTTCAGTAGTCAAGGCCCAATTCAGGAGATCAATGTACAATCAAAAGTTATTGCATAGCTATTTCATTAATACGCAGGGGACCCTTCTTAAACAGTGCAATCAGAGACTATGGAGAGATGGTGATAATACCAGAGTTCAGGCTGCAACCATTATATCCTGTGTTTAGCTCCTCTATAACCTATGTTAGCAAAACTGTTTTATCCTGAAAATTGCAAGATTTACTTTAGAGGCAGAGGAGAACTTTTCTGTCAAGTTTGGAGAAAATTGGGTCACGATGTCTTTGAGTTAGAGAGTATCAAAAAACTACCCCGATAAAGTGTTTTTCCTCTTGTCTGTTGTTTCTTTTTGTCTCTTTAACTAAAATTATAGCATTTTACTACGGCTTCAGACTCTCCATCTAGTTGCATCGCTTTGAAAACTTGTTCAGAGTGTGTATTTGAAGAATGCTATTGTATGCTTGTATCTACCTACAATAGTAACACAAAAGTACATATATGATTAAGGGTTTCCTTCTGTACTTCACCATTATAAATAGCAATTTTTCGTTAGCTCAAATAGTAAAGGCCTTTGTTTCTGGAACTAAAGGAGCAGGGTTCTAGAACCTCTGTTTTGCACATGTATATATCTTACCCTGTAATTCTGTTGAGGGTGTTTTGTTTGTAGCAATGGATTCATTTCAAAATGGCACACAACTGTGAAGAGAACCAGCAAAGCTGTTTCTGAGTTCAAGATAATTAATTACACTGAATATAGAGCTGCTGCTTAGCAGTTCCATAGCTAAATTTGCAACCAAAGCTTCATTTTAAGCCCTAAACAGTCTTCCCTTATCCCTGCATAGGAAAATTATTTTTGCAATTACTTTCCAGGTCCATGAGAACTTTCTAGGAAAGGCTGAAAGCAATTAGTCCAACCATTGACTAGTAAGGAATGAATAAAAATGATCAACAGCTGAGAGTGCTGGGCACTTTTGAAAATCAGGCTATATATGCTGTTTCAAAAAGTTACTCGGTTGATGTCAATGGAACTTAAGCACATACTTATGTAGTATCTTGAACCAGAGGCTTTAAGAATGTTTCTGCTGAATAGGATAAATCTGGTTGAGGGATACAGAGGTTACACTTGTTAAAATATGCAATGTGATATTTTACACATCTACATTTAAGTGATTATATAAACCCAGAGCATATTTGAATGTCTGTCAAAACCTGTATGTAATCTGAACCTTTTTAACTTTTAGATTCTATACTTTTAAAGGCTTAGGATTTCTTAAATATACAGTATTGGTATTTCATACGTATAGTTTCAGATATAGACAGCCAGTGATACACATAAGGTCAGACTAGATGGTATGATTATCCCTTCTGGTCTTAAACTCTGACTCTGTGAGATCGCTATATACACAGGACAACCTTGTATAAAAAATTAGCTTTGTTTTTTGTTTTTTAATAGACTATGAAGCAGAGGGAAGGCAAGAATTAAAGTACTTTCATGAGGTGTAAATATATATCTACTGTAGTATTATTCATTGTATCACAGTAGAGTCTAGAATCTCCAGGAAAGAAGAAAGCCCCATTGTGCTTGATGGTAACAAACCAACAGTTCATGCCCCGAAGAGATTGCAATCTAAATAAACATGATAAAGGGAGCACTAATATTCCCACTTTACACATGGGATATGGAGGCACATAGCTATTAAATGATTTGACCAATGTGTCACAGGTATCCTGGGAGAGGCAGGAATTCAGCAGGGATCTGGAACTCTTGTTCTATGCCTCAGCCATAAAGGTATCCTTTTTCTCCTGGAAGTAAGGTTTTATTCCTTATTAGAACTCAGAGCATTTTAAGAGTCTGTTGTTGTGCTGTGAGTGTGAAGCTTTCATGCCAAACTGTTCACGACTATGAAAAAAAATGGTTACGATAAAAGTAAGTGATTTACCTGGTGAAATCTTAGCAAACCGAACCTGAAAAGGAAACAGGTGTTTAAAAAGAAAATGTGCATGGAGAGAAAAAATTAGGATAGGGGGAGAAGAGCAGTGAATTGTTTGCCATGTGACAGCAAAGACAAATGACAAGGCGAGCTCCATTTTGGCAGGAAAGCTCAACATGACCCCACAGCAGCAAAAGGTGTCAGCAACAGAGTTTGCTCTCTCAACTTTTATCCTCAGATTTAGAGTTCCCAAGTTATAACTGCAAGGAACACCACAGGGTTTCCACATAAACAGAAGAAGTCTCAACTTCAGCTATATCACATCCAGCCCTTTCAGCTGCAAGGTTTTTAATTCTGCTGCATCAGAGACTCCCTTTCAACCACTACAGCACTGGCTGTATAAAGCTCCCTCATTGGGCCTTCAGCTATCAGCCTTTGTCTTAACCAGGACTGCTCAGCTGGAAGTTAACTCCTTAACTACTCTAGAAGGACCACAAGATGGCCAGTTCACAAGCTGGCCCCATTCTGCTGCTTCAGGGTGGAGAGAAAGGGCATAGAAACAATCCACTGGTTTAAGACTGCCTCTTTAGACAGCTTATAATGCCCAGAACAGCCCAGTGCTGGCCTTTGTTATGGGCTGGGGGAGGGAGAAAGAGGAGGTTCAGTGACTTATCTGCAATGTGCGATGCCCTGGCTAGTCTTGTCTGATGGACAGCCCATAGAGTAGCATTCTAGCTGCAGCATAAGACATATATATCTAAGGCCTGCTCTAACTTACATCTGGCTCCTTCCTCCCCAGCATGCATACTCTATTCCTGCACCAAGTATAGAGAGAGTAACAGAGAAATGAAGCCAGGGACTTTCAGATTCTAGCCAACCTGGGGGCGAGAACAGCCATTTTTCACCATAATACACAGATATAGACAGTGTTTTTCTGAGTTTCTTTTACCATTCTTTAGAAAGATTTAATATGAAGTCTTTCCCTTGCAACCCAGCTTCTATGTATGCCTGATCCACCAGTGGCACATTAAACTTCAGCTATCTGGCCATTAGGATTTCACCAATTCAGCATTGTGAGTATCCAGCTCCCACTGAAGTCAATGGGAGTATTGCCACTGAGTGTCAAAAATGCCTGGAAGCCTAACTACCATAGGACTTGGGGATCTAAGCACATCCACAAACCCCACCAGGCACCTATCTGCATCTTCAGCTGCCTTAAAACCTTTAAAAATCTGGCCCCATGTGCCTTCACTGTCTGATCGAACAGGATGCGAGTGGCCCATGTTCATAAAAAGCTACCAAAACAGCTGTGGAATGGTAACAACTTTTGGCCACGACCCACAACAGGTAGATGAATTTTAACTGGTTACCTAGATATAGTGTTTGTTAATTTAAAAAAAAAAAAAAAACCTGCAAAGATCTGCTCTGCTTTTTAAGCACAAATGTTGTAACTAGACTTTAAGGGGAAAAAAAGAAACCCACCTCAAATAGTGAAAATGTAATATAACCTTTCCATATCTAATTTGCAGATGATCAGCAACTACAAACTATGCTGTTAAATGATCTAGGTCCTCCTCCAATACTGAATGAAGTCAGTGGAAAGTCTCCTATTAATATGTAGACACTTGTACCCACATCACCATACTATATGAACACCACATAATCATTAATGGATATGATCCATGAAGAACCCCTCTTGACCTAAGCGAGAACATATTATAAATGGGAACTAAGGTACAGGTAGATTAAGTGACTTGCCAAGGTTGCATAGGAAGTGTGTGACTGAGCCAGAAACTGAATGCAATGGTCGAGTTCCTGTCCGGTGCACTGTCCACAACACCATTGTTTCTATTGCTTCTACCCTGACTGCAGTGGATTTTGGATCAGGATCCGAGACGAGTGGCCTCCGCAAAGCACATCAAGAAAAGTTAACCAGACGATCCTTTAAAAAAAGTTTTGGAGTGACGGTTCTGTCTGTTAACTCTCGTTGAATTGAGCTGTGCATTCTACCACGGGCAAGTACATGCTGACAGCCCCATTGATGCCCAAATGAGTTTGTTCTAATCAGCACTGTTGCGGTGAATTGCAAATGAATTTGTAAGGATCACTCACTTAAAATAAAGGTGTCACTGTTTTCTCCTGCCATATGATGTTACAAATTTAAAGGAAATAAATAAAGATAACTAAATTCAAAAGAGCTCTGCTGTAAGAATATCCCTTTAGGCTGACGTTTGACAAAGGTCTCAAAATGGTAATTTTTTCTTAACGAGTGTTATAATTTTGCAGTTTTTAACTTTAAGATGAATAAGTCTAATCTAGGCATATTTTTACTTCGGAGGCTTATTGGTATTCCTATAATGCAGAAAAATGCCTGGCTCTCTAAAATAACTTATTAAATGTAAATATTAATGATGCAAACATGCAAGTGTTTAATACCAGTAGTTGTGGTACTTACTGTTCTCAACAAGATGTCTCATGGTAGTAAGCATAGTGATGTGTAGTAAGCATTTGCAGAATCTGGCTGTAATATTGGGGCATTGTTGTTCTGGGGGAGGTTGTTTGTTTTTTTGGGGGGAGTTGGTTGGTTGGTTTGTTTGTTTTAAATGCTAAAGCTTTTGTTTTTAGAGCAACAACAGTAGGAGTGAATTGATGGTTAAACCTTATGAGCATCAAGGATCAAATGCAGCAGTGTAAATCACAGGTGAAGGAGACAACATAAGTGAATATTAGTGATTGCACCCTACATGTTGATGGGGTAGAAAAGTAGGATTCTAGTAGGAAATGCAGCATCCTTTACCTTACCTTGCACCTTCTTCTATCTCCTGTTGGCTTCCTTTCCCATTATAACCCTATTGTAATTGATGTAATTTCAGTTCATCTTAAACAGGGGGCATTTATTATAACTGAAAGAGCTATCACTACAGAAAAACAACCCTCCCTCACACAGCTTGAGTTCCAGCTTTGCCTCCATTGTTTACCAGGTACCACATTTTTTCTGGCACCCTAAACAGCACCCGGTGTCATCTACTGGCTGAATATTATTCTATAAGTAAATATTACAAAACTCACCTTTCAATCACAGTAGTGGGTAAATTACACTCACTGAGCAAGATCCACCTTTGTGGATGGGCAACCAAGGGTCTGATCCAAAGCCCATTGAACTCAATAGGCCATAAATGCCTTCGCTCTACTCTGGACAGTCTGAGTAATAGCTTTTGTTTCTAGCAGATCCTCCATAGGAGCTCTGTTTGAGTCACCCTAGGAAACATTGTGTAAGCGTATCCCCTAGTCATGCTCCTTTCCCAGCCAATGCCATCCACTTTTAAAGTGGTACTGGCACTCCTTGACTCTTCAAAACACTGGTAAGCTGTGTTTCCTTTCCATCACTGCAACCTCTTAACTAGAGAATTTTCCTTTGCCTGAATGTTGAGCCTGGTTTACAGAAGTGTAAACCAAGGATGAATCTGACCAAGTTTAACTGACTCTCCCTGACTTAACATTATGAAGCTTACGTCAATATTTATATGACCTCTGAATTTGGCTACTATTATTCTTCCTAGCCAACTTGGCTAAAATTCCTTCCCCAGTAAAAGACCCTTAAAGAAATATGAATGAGAAGAAGGTCAAACAAAGCAGATTACCCATTTCAATTAAATTAGAAAAATAATCAGCATTAAAGAGAAGACTATTCCTACAAGAAAATATTACCCCACAGCAACATTCACAAAAATGATAAGCCAACAAGCCTAAAAGAATCTCAATAATAAACAAACATACAAACATATCAGAGATTATCATTATTAAGCTACATTTCCTTATGGGTCATAGAAAACTAGAATATGTTTCAGAAACGCTAGATCCATCAACTTTGCTTTTAGGACAAACATTAACAGTTCATTTTGAAATATCTTTTAATATTAAAAAACTGGTCTGAATACTGTGGTTTGAAAAGAGGTTTGGGAACACACTTCTCAATTCTTTTTCATGTGGGATTTCTTTTTTAAATGTAAAATTTGTACTGAGTATATATAATAAACAAATGCATTTAGAGAATTCCTTACGGATGGGAAATGAGGCCTATTATTAAAATGTAGCATTATCACATAAGCACCTAATTTAGGTCAGATTCTACCATTTTTATTCACAAGAAATTGCAATTTACTTTTCGTGTAGACTTTCTGAAATCAAGCATAAGCACAAATAAAAGCATCTCCGCAATTAGTTGTGCAAACCAAAAATAGCAACAGTAAAAAAAATAGGGCTTAAGTATGCCCAGAACAAATTGTGATTTTGATTGCAAATATTTAACAGTGGGTGGTGGCACTGCATAGCTGCTTAGGGTATGACACAAAGAATACCTTACCTAACTGAAATTCCAGGAGAAATTTCTGGTAGGCAAACAACTATACAACCTGGAATTTCAACAAGGAACATAGGTGAAACCTGTCCTCTTGCAAAGAGGACCACGGGATTTTTAATAGCCATATTCGGCTGGGACCTCAGTTTTAGGGCTCAAACTCCATTAGATTGGAGGTTTAGTGATTATAACCTTCTAGCCCCAATTCTAGAGGAGCAGTTTAATGTTCTGTCTCTTTCTGTTAAATATATGCTGATAACATGTCCCATAACTCTTGGCTTATACATTTTCAGAACCCCCTAGTTTTGAAGCTGTTGTGTTCTATGGTATTTTCAAAGGCCCCAACTAGATGTTATTTGTACATACCATCAATTCCTTAAAGCTTCTTTTTAATGAGAAGGCATTTCTCTTTAAAAAGCATCCACACTTATATCAAATAGCTGCCCCCACTTTCATTTAGCCATATTTTACCCCCCCCCCAAAAGGTCCATTTTTATTGACCTGTTCAGGTTTGTCAAAACCTAAAATATTGGTTTGCTTTTGCCAAAGATTTCTGAATAAAAAGATATGAAGTACAGATGGTAGGCAAATTATAATTGCTAACACCTTTCACTGCTAATGACCATTTCAAATCCGGCCGCGGTCTGTAATGATTGAATGTCACCACAGCTGATGAAAACATTTTCAACCAAAACCATTTGTCACAGAAAAATGACTTATAAAATCACAATTTCTCACAAAAAATATTTCTGCAACATTTGCTATTTTTAAACCAAAAATTTAACTGAACAGAAATGGTTTTCCTCCAAAATTTAAAAAAAAAAAAAAGTTTCACCAATCTAACTTTTGACTGGTGAATTTTGTCACGTGCTCATGTGGTGTTGTCCTGCTTCCTTGAGTGTTGTTATACATATGGGGGGACTATGCAATCTCATCAGTTGACCTGCACAACACAGAGGATAGACTGATGTTCTTGTGACTTGGCAAGGCCAGGATGCTAAATGAAACTTGGAGAACTAAGATGTTTTTTGGACTGGGTAAGCCTCACACACTAACCATCTAGAATCAGGGTTTATTTGAATCTCTGATTTCTGTTCCGGTGAGTGGATTATAATTGTATATATCTGGAGTTTACTATGAACACCTGCATTTTTTCCCTAAAAACCACTCATCATCTAGGTGTTTCTCTTTCCTTCTTTCTTGGCTACTAAAATCTCTCACATTATAGTAGTTTATATTCCCACATTCAGGCTCCCCTAGAACATGAGCACTTCACCTTTGCAACACACTTCTGGCCTCACTGGAAATTTACATACTAATGCCCCACCAACAAGTACGTACTATAAATGAACCGGAAGACTATGCATTTCCATAGTAAACTTGTGTGATAGGACATACTAATTTTACAAATCACAGATTTCAGTTGCGTGCAGATTTTTCCTATATTGAATGCTTACATTTTCCAATCAAGGTAACTTTTGAGAGATGTATGATGACTAGAATTGGATAGCCGTCCCAAGTCATAAGAATAGCTGGTGCCAAAAGTCTTAACAATGTTAGAAAGTTACAAAGCATGTTCTAACTTGAAGGTATTGATTTGTATTTTGGTGGTGCCTAGCAGCCTCAGCCAAAATCAGGGTTTTATTGTGCTCGGCTGGACTGTCACTGTTCAAAAAAGTCCCTGTCTCAAGAGCTTACCAGCAAGAGAGACAAAGAATGGGAGGGAAAACAAAGGCAATGAAAGGTAAACTGACTTGTCCAAAGTCATTGGCAGAGCTGGGAGCAGAACCCTAGTCTTCTGAATTCCATTCTAGAGCCCTACCCACTAGCCTGGCTTTGCAGAACCAGTGAATTTCTGATGCTATTTATGATGAGTTACAGCCTGTACAAAAGCTAGTAACATTTTAGGCTGTCACAAGGTAAGCAGACCCTGTTCCAAATATAGACATAAGCATTTTGAAACAAAAAAAACCCCCTCACAAACAAAGAGCTGAAACCTCAAATTTAGACAAGAACATGCTCCACCAGAAAGCAGAGCTCAGTATTAGTAGGCACTCCCTTCATTGGAAATGGAGGACAGAATTACAAAAATACATTCCTACTGAAAGACTGACAGTTGATTTTAAGGGAATCCTGGCTCAGTTTCACAAAAAGGTGGCACCTTTTTCAGCTACCTGAAATTATGTTCTTGAGGTCTATGACTCTAAGTTTGGATGGCAAAATAAATTGAGTGGATTTCATGTTCAACTTCATATTTACTACAAGAAGTTAAGTTAGAGGTAGTTGGTTAATGCATTATTTTATTGATAGTGATAAAACTGACTGCTGATGTAAACAGCAAGAGATTGGGAATGCAAGCTTTAAGAGCTCATTAGGACTTTGAAACTTGCCTCCCCTTAAAATGTGGTTGTGTTCAGAGGAAAGACTGTACAAATGGTGCAGAGGGCTCCATGTTTATTGTGTCTCAGGGACTCACACATGTTTAGTTTACAAGTAAAGGAACATGGGGAGGTTTTTGACTGCCAGCCCTGAAATTCCAGATTCAAGCAGGGATCTGACAGTCATACAATTTGGTTGATAAACAAGCCAGAGTAGAATAGAATCCGGCTGCCTGCTCCAGAGTTACGTTGGGTATTCAGGGATAAACAGAAGAGGGAAGCAGTAAAAACGTCCATCACTTATTGAAGTACCAATGTGCATGCGCAAACAATAAACAGCACTTTTAACTGAGGTGTCACAGACATACCAAAAGACATAGTTAATGTCTGGCTTTGTAATTGGGCCAAACCTGGTTCTCTTCTAATTTATCGCTCTAATCTGAGATTTTCTTACTGCTGCCCATACACTTACGTTAGTTTTATACTTGTCTAACACAAGTGGAGTTATTCCTCATTTGCAATGATGTAAGTCAAGGGGAAAACAGGCCCACTAAAGTCAATAGGAGTTTGCCTGAGTGAAAACTGAAGAGAATCTCAGGATTTGGACCTGTGTGCATCTTAATACCATTTCAAAAGCCATCTTTATTTAAATGGATTCCAATATTTGCACATCTGCAAGGCACAAGAGGCTCTGAAAAGGCAAAGCAATGCATGACCAAGAGTACTCAGACCCAGATGTGAATGAGTAAATACAAATACGAAAGCCAGACAAAGGCAGTCAAGCCAACATGTTCATAAGCCTGTCAGCAAAGTAGGTATGTATCCTCGGCCTAAGGTGATGAAGCTATAACCTCTAAGCAAAGCATAGTGTAACCATATTGTATTTCAACACAACAGAATCCTTGAACTTAAGCTGAACCCTGTTTAGGAGTTTTCTGCTGAGAAAAGAAACTGCATTTGCATCGATTCTCCTAACAGCCATTCTCTTCAGAGCAATAGATTGTGCATTCTTGACATTAAGGCTAGAGAGCTGACTTTTCTCCTTGTACTGTATTTACATAAAGGGTACTTGTAAATTTCCAGGACTACACATGAATTTTTGATCATTTTGCTTTCGAGAGATGCGATAAAAGAGAAGAGCAGCAAATTATCTATTCACTTCTGTGTATATTGTTCCACCAGGCATTTTTATATTGGAATGTAAAATTTCTGATGTATTGTCTTATTTATTCCAGTACAGGTAAGTGGCGTTGGGATACTTCCTATGAAAAACCAACGGACTGTAATAGCTTTGGGTCTTGATCTGTCCTCCTTTCAGCAAAAAATAAATGGTCTAATTAATCTGTTCTGTATTCATGGGGAAAATCAAAGAAGTAGTCCAATCTACGGCTGTGACAAATCCACTGGTTTGGATCTGCAGGTGTGCCAGCAAAAGCCCTATTCTATTTTGAATGGTTTAGAGATCTGCAGCTTTGCTGTGTATTTTGAGAAACTTAGTTGCACCTAGTTTCTACCTGACCCTACTATGAAGGCCAAGCTGTTTAATTAAGGTTTTCTATGGTGCTCCTCACTGTATGCGAGCATCTCACAAATATTAATAGACTTATCATCTCACATACCTGTGAGGTTGGGAAGCATTCTTACTCTTATGTTACAGGTGGGGAAACTGAGGAAGATATCAAGTGACTTGCCCAGGGTCACATGGGAAGTCTGTGACAAAGGTGGGAAAAACCCTCAGATCTTGATTCAAGTCATGTTTATCAAAGCCACCTTTTGTTCCACAGCTTCCTCCTGGCTCTCAATCAGCTTAGTGAGAACACAACTCCCCCTCTCAAGTCATTGGTGAAGCACTCTGTAACTTCTATTCTTCCCTTGATATCGTGCTGTGTTATATATGGCAAGTGGGCAGGGCAGAGTCAAATTCTACTTCTGCGAAGGAGAGGTTCTCAGTGGATGTAAATTGCAAGTGGCCCTCTTGGGGAAGTTGGTGTATCTGCTTCCTAACAGCAGTTCCACAGTCTGGGTGAGCTACAGAGCACACCTGGTGCAGAGAACTGCAGTGGCTCTATCTATGCTCAACAAACATGTCTCTCTCCATGTGGTAATGTTCCCAGTTCAGGAGAGGTGCCCTTAGAAATCTTGGCTTCACATTCTTTTCAGTCAGACAAATGGCTCGTGGAACAAATTTCTAACATAGAACTTATGTTACTATCTCGCATTTGTGTGGAGCGACTTTCAGCACAAAGACATATACAACAAAGATTTGTGTTCAGCAGAGCCTGCCAAGAATCATTCAACCACCATGTACAAGCTCAAGGAAATCCTCTTTGCATACTAGCTACCTGTCCAGCTTTCTGTTCCAAGGGAACTGCTAGCTACCTCTCCATCAGCCCTAGCAAGCAAAATTCAGAAATTCTTCTACTAGTAGCACAGGAAATTAAAGCATCTCACAAATTACTCCAATCCTTGGTGTAATGAAAAGTCTCTCTGGGGTCACCTGACATACTACTTTGATCTCCCCCACCCCTTGGAAACCATGTATTGCTCCACCACAAAATTGGAAACATACAGCTTTTTTCTCTCTACTCTCCACAGTGGGAAATTCATTCAGTGCTATTATGCCACGTGATTCCATCTTTAGGTCACTTCTGCTACTTATTTTCCACAATGCTCCGGCAGAATTACTAAAACGACCTTTTATTTATTTTTGAGGGGCAGATGATTCCACTTTACTTCGCTTATTCTCATTAAACTGCTGATTTGAACAATTCTGGCCCGGTGATAGGAGCCCTTGCTTCTTTAAGGTACAACTTGCTCTAAATCTGCTCCTTTAATCTGCTGGTGAAGCAGTCACTTGATACACCAAGCTTGTGACTCATAGCTTTATCATCTGTAACTCTCTCAGGTGAACAAATGGATTTCTCTTGTTATGTAGGAAGCCATCACAATGTAATGACATAGGAACTGTCATACCAGCCCTTCCATTGGTCCATCAAAGAGTCCAGTAGCATTCCAGCAGTGGCCAACATTTGATGCGTCAGAAGATGGTGAATTCCCTCATCGTACATCAACCCACTATCCAATGTTATATGGAAGGCGAAAATTCCTTCCTGCTCCCTGCAGGCAAGTAGCTGGAAGCATGAGGTTTGATCAGCCCTATCTCAGCATAGCTGACTATAGCACGTAGCTATGGAGCAGAGTGGTTTTCAACCACTTTCACAATCCAGGCATGCAATTTGAGCTGGGCTGTATCTTGCCCATTTCCAGGTGAGGAAAAAGGAGAAGGCTACAAAGTACCAAGGAGAACCCAAGCACAGTTGCAATCACTGCGCACAACTAGGGGCATGCTTTGCAAAGGACTAATGGCAGTCAGCACACCAAAGGGAAAACAAAGGCGACTGGATTTGACTGAATTAACTTTTTAACTTTTACTGGATTTTACTGAATTAAGTTGAGGCATGTTTAGGTATGGACCACACAATCTGAGAAAAGACTTTGAACTCTCAGCCAGTGAACTCTCCCCTATTCTTCCCTACATTCAGCAGAACCCCAGGTCTTCCCAGAGCTTTCTGGGCTCAGGAACAATCTCAGACTCGCACAGATCTTTTTTTTTTTGGCGGGGGGTGGGGGATGGGAGGGGTGGTCTAACAGTAGTGAGCCAGATGTTATTTTGCTTCTTTAGTAATTGACTTTCCATCTCAGGTCAGTGACCTAACATCAGTCAGGCTCGATGGTTTAACTCAAAGTGACATCATTTTCAAAATGTACCCCGCAGCACAGTGTAAAATGATGTCGTGAAATAAAAGCCAACACTGGGCTCGGTAATGGTGAGCTGAATGTCTTTTGTTACAAAGTGAATGAATCCGTGGATCCTGTTAAGTGCAGCTTCTGAACACAACATATAGCGGGAAAGCATTGTCGTCACTCGCTAAGTGCTCTTCATCAGGTTATCTGTGCCAGCTCATCTGTGCTCAGCACGCGGATGAGGGGACTAAAGCTACCTTGGGTATGTCTATGCTGCACAATCAGCATGAGCACTGACTCAGAATTGAGCCCAAGCCTCCCTTCCATCCATACACAAATCAGTCTGACTCAGGTCGGCAAGCACTCGGAACCCGGGTCCTAAAAGCCTGCAAAGGGAGAGGGTCAAAGCCCAACTCCAAGGGTCCAAGCCAGGTCATTTTGCAATGTGGATGCAGGTCAAGCCACAGACCCACGGCAGAAGGTCTGAGTAGTTCAGCATCTATGGTCGGCAAGGCTGTGAGACCCGGCTCCAGCAATTGTGGACCCAGGTTTACAATGAAGTGTAGACATACCCTTTGTGTCCTCCTTTCCCATCCTGGGGCCATCTAAGAGGCTGAACTGACCCTGACATAAAATAGATCACCTTTGGGGAAGCATTACTTTACGCCTGCTGTTACAGCAGCTGGGGACTTCCAAGTTATAAGGTAGCCATGAACATGCTCCTTTTCTTTAGACAGCACCCAGCACGGCGGACTGGGAAGACAGTGGTGTAAGTGCTGCTACCTGGGCCTTCCACCACTGGAGGATTTCCTTTCCGAGGAGCAAACTTCCACCAGCCTGTTGAACTGACTTGAAGGTTGCCTACTGCTCCCAGGGCAGTGCAAATCAGTCTTAGCAGACCAGAGAACTTGGCCAATTTAAAACACCGTTATTTATTTATATATTATTAAACAAACCAGATACTGCTTTGGCCAGTACATCCCTCTCTATGTCGCTTAGTTTTTCCTAGGGAACACAGAACGAACGTATGATACATCAAATATTTTCCTTATAAGTCAGCCACATAAAATTGAGCCACATTTCGATATCAGCCGTAAATCTGGAATAACTCCACTGACTTCCAGGGAGACCTTCCAGAGTTACTTCAGTGAGTGTCTGTCAGGTACACTGACCCTTACTCTTAGCTCAGCCTTATTTATGGCAAAAAGAAATCAAAGTGAGTTTCCTTATTTTACTTGCGTTAACAACATATATTACAAGATCTTTAATTTCATTCTTCATTTATTTTTCTACTTGGCATAAATTTGCCATTTGGTAGACTCTTACTAATTTTTACACTTAGCCTCGTAATAATAATGATGTAGAATAATTCAGAGTTCTTCAAGATCACAGCATTTTATAGCAATATGTAGTTAAGTCTTATCTTATCCAATATTTCTTTGTCCATCTCATAGTTGCTCATTAAGGCATATTCTTATGGGTCTGTATCATGGAATCTTAATATAATGACCTACCAAGTTAAATGTACCAAGTAAATGTATAGCAATCCACTTATTTTATAATGTAAAGCTATTGTCATACTGGGATGTAAATGATCAGTTAAAAATGTGCTTCCCATGTCATTGTGAAACATTTCAATTAGAAATAAATATCCCTTGTTTGGACTCAGAGACATATCTCTACAATGTCTTTTCCCCTTACCCACAAGCTCTCTCTCCATGATCCCCTTAACAGATTCCCACTCTGATGATTTCTGCTATGCCTTTGGAATGATTTTCAATGGACCTCACACTTTCTGCTAGGTCAGCTACTGTCTTCCAGTCTGGCACACCTCCTCATTTCAGAAGTATCCCAGAATGCATTGTGCATTTCTGATGCTACAGAGACATGAAAGTTAAAGACAACAGCTAGGTCCCACTAGAAACTGCCACACTAGCTAGACTCTATAATAAGAAAATCTCCTTATCCCTCAGAGAGAGGTAAGAGAGTCTGAACTGATCGAAATCAAGATAAGGATTTAGGTTTGGGCTGAGGTTCAAGTTTATTCTAAATCACTTCAGCTATCCCTATTTCATGAAACTTTAGACATTTGTTAGGCTATTCTTTAAGAGCAAGAATATGCACTATTGACTCACCTAAAGGATTTTACAGTTGAATACGTAGATTTCATTTTACCTTGGATTTTATAACCTTTTTGTTTTAATGCTTTCTTCCTTGCTTTGGGAGTCATCTTGTGAAAATATACTATCATTAAAACAGTTAGGCAAATACAATCCACAAGCAAAATATAATTTTTGAATTGGTGTCTACTGTAATCAGATGGGGTGCTTCTGATCTCAGTTACACCGAGAAAAGCCTGGACTAGCTCCCCATAAGTCAATGAAGTTATTCCAGAATTATCCCAGTGTCGAAAAGATCAAAATCTGCCCTGAACAACCCTTCTGTATGGTTCCAGTCACACCTCTTACTCAGCCAAAACTCCATTGGCTAGGGAGGAGAGCTGAGTGAAGTCTTTTTTAGTAAATAGTAAATTAGTTGAAAATGCATTTGGGGGCACTGAAATGGTTCAGCAAATAGTTTCAGTTAAAAAAATTAACAATTCATTTTGATCACTTCAAAACAAAATATTTTGACTTTTCGTTTTGAAAAGTTTTGTTTAGACTTTTATAAAAAAGTGGGAAAAAAAGACCCAAAACCAAAATGAAACAAACGGACAAAAAAGAGAAAATATTCCATTTTGGATCAAAAACACTCAGAAGATTAAATGAAATGAAAATAAAAACATTAGTTTCATCTAAGGTTTTTCATGTTGTTTTGAGTGTTTGTTTGTTTTTTTCATCCAAAGCAAAAAAATCAGTATTTTGTTTCAGCACGAAAAAAAGAAATTTCAGTTTTGGTAGAAACTAAAGAATTTTTTTTTTCTCAGATTTCTCAGTTCAGTCCCCAAATCAAAGAATCTATTTGCTTGATCCTACTAGGGAATGATCGAAAAGTGCTGACTGGAGTATCTGTTACAGTTCAAGGACTTTTCTAGGGAAGTTTTTACTTGCTACAGTAGTTACTATCTGGATACACGCCATAGAGAAGCATTTAAAGGGCTGAATCTTGGCTATTCCAAGCTACATTGCGATTCCCTTTCAGCCTCCTATGATGTAAAAATCACTAAGGAAACTATCTGGTTTTCTCATCCATCCTTCCCCACCTAGAACCAAATTCAGCCATGCTGTACACAGAGTCAATTACAATTAATGGAGTTATGTCCACCTAGAGATAACTTTGGTTTATAAGGAAAAATCCTGGTTTCAGGGAAGTCAATGCAAAACTCCCATTGACCTCAGGGAAGCCAAGATTTCATTCACAGTGTTTTAATGCCAGTGCATTAAAGGTCCAATTAAAAGGAGAAGTGCTGAACACATGCAGCTACCATTCACTTCAAAGGTGTGGATGCGCAAGCCCAGTATTTTTAATAGTCCTTGTAAAGCTCGTTGAGATCTGCTGATCAAAAAGCACTACATAAGAGCTAGGTACTATTGTTATTTCAGTTAACAATTTGTTTGACACTGAAGACACAATGAGAAGTTAAGAAAAAACATTCTTCCTACACATACAAATCTACATGAAATAAAAATGAGGAATACATTTAAAACCAGTAGGATTCGGAAATTGAAAGGGGTTAATCAATGGCCAAAAATCAGATGATCATCTTAGTGTGTATTCTGTCTTTTCCCTTTAGCCTGTGAAAGAAGTCTTTTTCCAAGTGTGTTCTTTTGCTAGTACAGAAGTCATTTATCTGGAGTATTAAAATGCCAGCCACTTGTGACTATACAGCACTGATCATTTAAACCCCAGATGATTCCTCTAAGGAATGATGCGTGGCACATGGATGCTAATTTGTCCCTAGTGGGGCACTATTGTTAGCTTTTGTTTGGATTTGCTAGAGCGTCCTATGGTAGCTTGGGAAAGTGGGGTCCCATGACAGGTATCTCTGTGATAAGTGAGTACCACTGACAAGTGGAATCATACTATGCCCCATGAGAGCAACTTGGCTTTGTTCCCTGCTGTTGCTAGGCTTGGAAAATATACCAGCCTTGAAAAGAGGAGAGGGAGGAGAGAAAAAAGCTAAACACAGACCAAAACTCCCCATATCACATGAGAAAATGCACTAAAATAGATAATATAACTTGTGAAATCCACTAACAGATATAAACCAGAGAGATTAACCCGTTTGATCAGCGATCTTCTTTGCAGGCAATAATCAGCACTAAAACCACTTCAGGTGAATTAGAAATTGAATTTTGATTCACTGTTAACTCACCTTTTTTGTATTCATTTTTCCAGACATTCATATGAGCAATGTTTTGATTATACAGACACTAATTAAACTGACTTGCATGGGAAATTAATTTTGGGCTTATCACTGAAATTCATTGCATGATGAAACTAAATTCATTTGGGATGGAAGCAGTAGGCTCCTTTATAAATGTCCCAGAATTCCATGGATCTGTCATCTTAGCTCTTCCTTGCCAGAAAAACTGCTCCTACTTTTTCCACAAGAGTATCAGAAGTATAAATAATTGATCATGCCCTCTCTCTCTTTATTAGGCACATTCATCCAATCAGTGACCCAAAACATTACCATAACAAGACACCATGGTAATTGTCAAGCATCTGTAGCATAAGTACCAACCTCAGGGCAGACTGTTACAAACCAGAGCACAAATCTCTACTTGGTTGTGAGTTCTATACTTCAATTTCACTAGCCAAGCATCAAGTGTGAACTCCTCAAGCACTATACCAGCCTTCCCTTGGAGTCACAGACAGTCCCCTTGGGTACTCCGGTATATCTTGTCACCCTGGCAAGCTTGTCTTTGTAACAGATTTGATTTTTGGTGTGAGATCCCAGCTTACTCCAAGTCCCAAAGGACAAGTCAGTTACCCCAGTTTAGTTGTATGTTAGATCTCACACCTAAGACGTTTATAGCCAATCCTATAATAAACTATCTGCAGATTTATTGGCTAAGAAAAATAAATGAGTTATTTACAAGGTAAATGCAGGTAAATATACGCATACAAATGAGTTACAGTCTTAGGTTTTCGAAAGTTAATAGACACTGCTGTAACATGCAAGCTCTATATGTCCTTGAGAGTTAACCTAGGCCAAGCATTGGGGTTCTTTTGCTTAAATTTAGTAATCCTTGCCCCGCAGAGTCCAAGCAGCATTCTTTTCCCAGGGATTTTTATTCCCTTCCCCCAGAGTTCAAGTTGATGAGCTAAGTCCACATGCACATGTCCCATTCATGGGTGTTGGGTGGGAGAGAGGGGGAGGTGAGCAGTCAACGAAGTGTTTTGTCCTCTGACATTCCACAATGGTTCATTTGATTTCAGAGGGCCTTCTTGGTGGGCAGGGCCTAACACATTCTGTAGGAAGCCAGCATGTTACATTAACTAACATTCCTTTCCTGTTTGATGACTTACACAATTACAGAAGATTACAATGCATTTAATACAACCTTATAGCATGGGGTACAGTTGTTATAAGCGAGATTAATATATGCAGCATCTTAGAAACATTTCGTAAAGCCTCAACAACAAACACATTCTTAGAGACTTTAAATCTGCTTTAACAATATTAACACACAGGTGAGCCACGTTGGCTTCCAGCTGTGTATTTTAGGTCTAAGTGCCTTGGCATGAGCTGGCACCTGGTCTGCCAGCGTCCCAGTAGCAACCAATAGCACAGTTTCTGAACAATCCAGAGACGGAAGTTCCTTCCCTTGGGTACTCCTGTGTATCTTGTCACCCTGAAGACTGGGCCCCCACTGGGGATGTGAAGGAGCGAACGAACCAATTTTCAAGGTTCTCTTGGAGTGCCTGCAACTGAGGTTCTGAGAGGAAATGGATACACTTTACGGGAGCCTTGGCTCTGGGCTGGAGGTCAGGGGGACAGTCACAGTGCTGATGAAGTGGCACACTATCAGCTTTCTTCTTATCAAAACCAGCAGAGTGTTGGTACTTTGGGGGTATAGCTGAAGCTGCTAACCAAGAGGTGGATCAGGCCTTTACTGGGTAGCTTGAGGCAAAACGTCCAGGTGTCCCACAGCACATACAGACCTGACACCTAGCATCAGTTCTTCCTCGTGTTGGAAAAGCAGGGCTGGGCAGTGCCGAGTTGCATTGGTTCAGGATGTGGGGCCGGTACAGGAGGTTGTTGGGCCAATGCCATTGAATGAGTCATGGATTGGGAAGCCACCATCCTCTCTCGACAGCATTCCAATAGGCAGATTGTTATCTTGAGACTTAGATTAGGGTGTTCAAGCCAGGGTGATTTAGAGACTTGAATTAGGGCGTTCAAGCCAGTTGGGGGTTTGGCCTGTGCCAGCTCATCTTTGATCTCATCACTGAAGCGGAGCCAACAAAGAGAGTGGTGCACAGTCTCATGCCATTGAGTGTCCACCACCATGCACCAAAATTCAGCAACGTAGTTATAGATCAACTGGTGTCCCTGCTTCAGTGCCTGGGGCATGGCTTCTGCTGTGTGCACACAACTTGGAAAAGTGCTCCAACGGGCTTGGGGGAAGTGGGGGATAGATCTCTCTAGAAGTGGATATGCACAGGCCAACACCTCCCAAATCAGCAGGCTAATACGTCCCACCCTGGACTGGTTGGTGGGATACAGCGGTGGGGGTGCAATGGGGTGTACTCCTTCATTGGCTCTGAGAGGGCTGAGGTAGGTAGGTGGGCCCAATCAGCCATTTAGGCTATAAGTTGGGGGAATTAAGGATGAGAGGAAAGCCCTAATTAAGAGAAAGATCACTTGAGCACAGGTGAGCTGGTATAAACCCAGGAAACTGGCAGCAGGAAGGGCTGCTGGGAGGAAGTTTGCAGTCACCCTCTGTTTAGAGAGAGGGAAGGAGAGGACCCAGGGAAACAGTAGGACCCTGGGGGCTTGGTCTGGAGGGAAGAGTGTATCCTGAAGAGAACAGGGTGGAGAAGAGAGACTGTGGGCCATGGTGTGACAAAGCAGCTGATGGAATAAGCAGCAAAGCTGGAGACTGAACAAACCTTGGCTGTGTTGTAGGGTCCCTGGGCTGGAACCCAGAGGAGAGGGTGGGCCTAGGTTCCTCTACACACCACTGGGGAGTGGCATCAGTGGGGAAGTGAAATGGAAAACTGCCTGGGTCGCTGTGGAAGTGACAGACTTTGAAGGACTATACCCCAGAAGGGAGGAACACTGAGTGACTTGGCTGGAGGGTTGAGTCACAAAAAGGCAGCAGCGGCTTCTGGAGTGAGAGAGGAGCTGTGGCCGGAGCGTGAGAGAGGGCGAGATGGTGTGCAATTATGGGAAGGGGCGTCAGCCTCCCAAAACTAATCCCCAGAGTGGCCAGGAGGAGGTGCCATTCCAGCAGTGAGTAACGAGCCCTGGCACAGGGCGCAACAACAACAGGGACAACACTGGCTTAAAAATCCACAGAACGTTCCAGAGTCACCGCCGAACTGGTCTGGCAAGGCAATCTTTGGTTCTTAGCGGGCCTGGGTCACATGCAGCTGCATGTTCCTCCTGCAGGGAGCTGGCCTGGATTTCAAGGTGCTCTAAGGCCCCCACTAGCTCTGATAGGAGCTGTTAGCCTTAGGGGCGTCCACCCCCGCTGTCGAAACTGTCCCTGTGCTTTTTTGTTTGGGCTGCTCAGGCAGCCAGGACTAGGGAGTGGGTGGTCAGGCCTAGTGGTTGGAGCTGGAGTCAGACGCCGAGCACAGCACTGACAAAGCAGGAGTCAGGAACCAGGAGGCAGAGCAGAGTCAAGACCCAAGCAGGGGAGCAAAGCAGGCCCAGGAGCGATTGCACCTGCGTGGGGAAGCACTGAGCAGCCAGCAGCCTGTCAGTCGAGGGGTTCTGCTGTAGCCCATCCGGATCAGTTTGCCTGGAGTATAAAATAGCTAGGCCAAGACTCAGCTGCAGGCCCTCGTCCTTGACTGCTGTGAAGGGCTGTCACTTTCCGTATCCACCCTTCGGTCTGCAACTCAAAGTCGTGCTGCGCGTTGCGGAGTTTACAGAGAGCTGGGAATTGCCGTTCGTTGTGAAGCGATGATATTCGGGTGAGGTAAACTCACTCCTGGGGAAGGTGGCTCAGTAACAGGCTGCCCTGCCGTGGGGCCCAGCCATGTTACAGACGAAGGGACAAATTCTGCTTTCACATGGGCCTATTGAACGCAGGTCAGGCAAAAACTTGGCCCCTACCATATCGGAGCAGATGCTGGTGGTTCGCTACTTCAGTTCCTCCAGACATGCAGTCTGGGATTGGCAATCATGGCATCTTGAAAGAAGGCCATCCCAATTGTTGTTCTCCACAAAGGGACATTTTATTTTGAGCACATTGGTGAAGATATTCAGAACTCAGACTGGCCCTTTATGATGATATCAAGAGCCTCCAGAGCAAAAACGCAAGGACCATTTCTTGCATAGCCCTGAATGAAGCCACGGCACAGCATGTACAGCGATGACCGACGTTAATGATGCCAGGTTATCATGAAATAACCACTGAGCACCATTAGCATCTCTGAGCAGGGAGTTCTCAGGACAGTGAGCCATTGTTTCCCAGGGAAAGGTAATATATTGCCCAAATGAAACCTCACATTGTTTATTGTGAAACGAATGCGCACTTCATCTGGGTCAGCTTAGCATAGAAGCATTTTGCAGGGATATTAAAGCAATTGCGGGGGTATGATCCCTGTGAAAGTCAACAAGCTCACAACAGCCAAGTTATATATCTGGATAAAACTAGGCTGTCCCTAAACTAAAAATTTCAAACCACCACATTGCTGGAACTCCATTTCCATACTAAATTCTTTCCCTTGATTTGTACCTTCCTATTCCCTTAAAAACTTAAAAAAGACATCTTTTTCAATAGTAAAGAAAGAAAGAAAGAAAGAAAGAAAGAAAGAAAGAAAGAAAGAAAGAAAGAAAGAAAGAAAAAAAGAAAGAAAGAGCATCAAAATCTTCCCATTAGACTTGGAACACTTTGTTCCCAAATGCCCAACACTGAAAAAGGTTGTACTATATAGGGATGTTTAGAAGTCATCCACTGCTCAAACACCACGGGTCTCTCTTTTGCTCACTTGCTGTCTAGGGAATATTTATTTCTCAGGGGGGACGATTATTATGTTTGATTTGGCAGTACTGTGGAAGCATCACATGGCTTATAATTAAGGCCCAGAGTGCTGTTACTATTATTGGTAGCTGGTTATGTCATCAAAATGTTCTCCCATGTCAAGAACAGGTGTCCCCACTGATCTATTATAAATAAAAGAATATTTAGCCAGGATTGTGATTTAAAATGAAAGTAGTGGCAAAGAAGCAACTGTTTATGAAAGCATGCAGACAGAGCAAGACAATTGATTAGGCATGATTTTACGTTATCTAAGAAAGAGGGAATAAATAATTTGTAAAGACAGACAATTCAGCACCATGCAGAAAAAGTTATATCATAAAAGCCTGAGCATTTTGGGACATTGCTAGGAGATTAAAATGCTCTATGAAGAGCATTCTAACACACTTTAGGGCATGTTCTAGGATGAGCAAATCTGGAGAAAACAACAGCTAACTTGAACCTTCTCTTGAAATTTGAACCAAGCCCTAACTTTTTTTAAGGGTTTTAAAAAAGCTTCTGTTAATGTTTTCATTGATTCCAGCAACAGAAACTCTGATACACCAAAAGAGGGCTGCTTCTGCAGTTTTTAGCAGGTGGAGCCCAACAACTTATTCATAATCAACCTCAAGCTTACTCCAACTGGGTCTGAATGCAAGATCCTCTATAGCCAGCAAACACATGTTCACAAATGTTATAGTCTCGCACACTTGAGCAGCTGACGTATATATCCCTGACCCCTCCACCTTGTCCAGTCCTTCCATTTTCCAATGAGCCCTGGAGTACTTCTGTAGACCTTTTAGACTCTGCATCTAAACACTCGACGTTGTACGGCTTTGAGATAAAGGACAAAGTTCATTAGCCTGGAGGCGGTCGCAAACTCAAATTGCTATGTAACCCAGTCACTGGAGGGAGACAAAGGAACACTATGCTAGTGTTTTACAGCTGAATTCAGGGAGGTAGTAACCTCATCCTCATCCCAAACTTTCTCTGATATTTTGGAGCTGCTGGGTGGCAATTGCCCCTTCTACAGAAGAATCCATGAAGCACTTTTGACACCCACACATACATTTGCATATCGTAGTGGAAGAGGGACAGTTACTCTTTCCTACAGGCAGCTGATATTGCGTGCTACCTTCCCCTGAGGTTATGGTAAGGTTTAGTGTGCCAAAAATGACAGGCTAGAAAGTGAAGTTCTATATTTCGTACTGCCTGCATCCCCAGGGATTTCATCTCCATTGCAACACGTCTTATGGAACACATGCCGTGCATTTCTCCCTCTGCTCTAGGTACAGAGGGGTTTAGGGAGGAACATGCTCATCTGCCAGCCTCCTGAAAAACGAGAGAAAGGAGCAACCACCCCTGAATTTCAAAGGAGGGGCCACGCAAACCCAGGAAGGAGACGAGGCTGCCAGCATTCCCTGAAGGCAGAAGGGATAAGCAGGAGGGTCTTGATGGCTTGCTGATGAGGTATGAAAATGCAGAGGTGAGTGTTGTGGGGAGAAACCACCAGTGATCTTGCAGTGTCTGGTTGAATCCCATCCCCTTACAACCTAAAGTTCAGTATTCAATTCCTAACACTGAAGACCAGACCATCAGCTGATGTAAATAGGAGTACCTCCATTGACTTGAGTGGAGTGATACAAACGTGTATCAACGGAGGTTCTGGCCCCTCATCTCTCTGAACTCCATCCAACGCTCCTGTGTTCTTGTGTCAACAGATGGGTATTTACAAGCCTCATTCCCCACACACTCAGGCGACAAATACAGAACATTACCATTTTCGCCCAATTTCTCACCACAATACAGTTTTCACTCGTTTCTCATGCCACCAAACTTTGCACATCAACAACGCTATGCCCACATTCTGGTGGTATATGCAGGTTTCCGTTGCATGCTTGGTATTACATCTGGCCTGCTAGTGCCTTTCTATGACACAACCCTAATCACAAAAAAAACTGATTTAAAAGATAATAAAGGGAATTTCTAATCATTATCTGCACCATATAAATGAAGTCCATTTGAATTAAATGAATTTAAATTTGGGAAAGATGCAGCATGGATTTATAGCCCTATGAACAAGGATCTTCTCTCAGATCCATAAAGTGCAGTGAAATCTTCCTAGGGTGCCCCACCCATGATTCGCTGCCCTGGCCTGGAATAACCATTTCTACTGGAAAGAGGGGATTTCATTCTCCATATTTGTTTAGTTTTTGGTCTGAGCGCTGAGACTGCAAACGAAGGGTTCTAGCTGTGGGAGTGGCATTTGTATTGTAGACAAATCCATAAGTAAATAGACACCACCAACTCATTTCACATAGACCATCACACAGCAAGGATTATTTCAGTCAGTATCAAGCAGCGTGTGAACCAGGAACCAAGAAGCACAATTGTATCACCAGTGCTTAATTTATAATGACAGAGGTGCCAGGCTTAAGCAATTGGGTGCTGGGGCTCAAGCAATTTTTTTACTTCATAACTGACGTGGCAAGCCCAGAGGTGCTGTGGCTATGAACGGCCAAGCCCAGAGGTGTTGGGGCTCTGCCCTGGCATAAATTAAGCACTGCCTTTTACCCATTCATCCAGTCCTTAGTATAAATACCAGGGCCAGTTTGTGCCCAGCACATGGCCAACAGTTCAATGGTAAGAGGGTGTAATCAGTTGCTCCCCAAACTTGTGCCCCATGGATGGGCTGGGCAAAGTGGCAGACCATGACAGACCCTGTTTTCCCCCGAGAGCAAGCATAATTTGCGGTTAGCACCTAGAGGTTAGTAGGCGTGCAGCAATTCTCCAAGAAGGGCCATATTTTGGAGTTCAATGTATCCACCCTACACACACTCACATCACATCATTAGAAAGCTTATTTTATGTACATTTAGATGAGGTCTGATGTGAAAATATCAAGTGGTGCCATCAGTATGTAGGTGAGGTGGAACAATGGCACTCAACATGAGACGAAGTATCATATTTTGCACAGTTCCAGAAACACTGCAACACGACTGTGACGGAGCACGAGCTGCTGGCCACTTAGGAAATTCCATAATAGAAAATAAGACAAGCTTCACTGGAATCAGTTAACCTGCTATGGCAGGGATTGTTGACGCGTGGGGGACATGACTAGGCTAACAAGGTAATTAGCTCAATAAAGGAAAGATATACAACTGGAACCAGGGGGGTACTCACAGTGAGATGAGTGTGCTAGACGAAGCTGGATGGAAGACTCCTCCTGACTCATGTTTGTTCTACGTTCTGCAAGCCTGGAATCTACAAATAAAGAGAACACATTAGGAAAAGAAACTGACTGTGTGTATATTATGAATAAGAGACCATGCAAAAAGATGAGGCAGTACAGCACACTGGGTAGCTGCGGGCACCCTAGGACAATGACTATGACTACATTTTTTATAGTTTAAGTTAATTTCAACACCTTAATGTGGTGTTTATTGGTCAAAGTATTAAGATTCTTTTTTATCAGTTTTGCATGGGCAAGTTTTCTTTTTCCTCCCCCAGAAATGACGATGCTTTCTAGTATGTGGTGGTGGTGGTAGTGATGCTACCACTATACTTTGGGAATGTCCCCGCTACAGTATATGAAGTTACAGTATATGAAGACTTGGAGGACACAAGCCCCTTAGAGCTAACATCAAAAAGAGACTCCCCGCAAACTTGGAGGAATGTGTTATTTGTCAAGAAAAATAAAAAGAATGCAAAATTGTCAAAAGCCACCAATGCTGGATAGATTTTTGTGATGCCGGCAGCAGAAGCCAAGAGAGATGAACTGTATTGGTGGCTCCTGGAAGAATAGTCTAATTTAGAATATTTGTGGCACCTCTTCTCTCACCAGGGTTACTTTCAGAAATACACAAGCAAGTTAAGTTTGGCTCACGTCTGAGTTGTACACAGGAAAGAAAACAGATTCTGACTCTGATTAGAGAGCATCATGTTCACTTGCACCTATAGACATCAGACCAAGTACGTCCTCCAGTGACTGGTCTTGTTGGATTGTTGGCTTGAGGGGGAAAAAAACCTCACAAGACAGGCAGGAAACTTCATAAAATAGATTGGCTGCTCTCAGATATTTTGAAAGGAGACAGCAATTCAAAGAGGAGATGACACGTTGAACAGAATATCTGTGGAAGATTTGATTGCTAAGGATGCAGGTTATCACTCAATGTGCCTTTCTTCCTACTTGAGTAAAATAAATCTTAAAGCAAAATCATCTAGTTACACTGCATTTTATCAGATGATTGAAGACCTAGGCAATGAACTTATGTATGACAAGAAGGCACTTCTGTCCAAGCTGCTACAAGGATTTAAGGCCTGCTTCCTTCAGATATAGTGTGACAGGACAGGGTCTCACTCATGTCTCTTTTCAAGTTATAAACAGTTCAGACACCTTCTGGTAAACACCTCATGTGTTTCATTTTTGTGTCCTTCCCTACCATCCTTATAGACCCTGTGCATCCCTGTATTTACACTGACATGCAATCCTTAGCTCCCTTGGAAGGGGAAGGGAATGGAAGGACCAGTTAGGCATAACTCTTCTTAATTAGGTCTACTCTAGAGCAATTAATTGGAGTTGCAGTGATCAGAGTGCTGGATCAGCTGCTGTTGCCCAGCACTATCACATGTAGTAACTGCAAGCTATTGCAGTACCAAGTTACAGGCAAGGTTAGAAAAACACTACGGTTCTGCAATTTCATTCAATGCACAGACAAATCTACCATTGTTCTATGCAGTGGGACAACATTCACTGATGCTAGTAATCTGAAGCAGGGACTTAACTCATTCCCATGTTTTATGAATGTTTTGTTCTGGCAAACAAGTCTGTTAAACAGCTTTCAAATGAAGAAGTGGTTTTGTATAATGCTGCTTCCATCTTTGGTCTGAAATAGCCAAATGGAATACCCCAGGATGTTATTCAGTGTTAGGTGACTGCAGTTTACCATGGTCAGCTACTTGTGTCTCACTTGGTGCAGGAGTTTGATCTTTGGTTGATCCTTCGTTGGGGAAGAGTCAATCTGCTTCTGTAAAGGGAAATCATGCCTCATCAATCTATTAGAATTCTTTGAGAGGGTCAACAAGAATGCGACAAGGGTGATCCAGTTGACATCGTGTACTTGGATTTTCAAAAAGCCTTTGGCAAGGTCCCTCGCCAAATCCTCCTAAGCAAAGTAAGCAGTCATGGTATAAGAGGGGTAGTACTCTCATGAATTAGTAACTGGTTAAAAGATAGGAAACAAAAGGTAGGAATGCATGGTTAGTTTTTCCAGTGAACAAAGTAAAGAGCAGAGTCACCCAAGGATCTTTCCTGTGACCTGTGCTGTTCAGCATATTCATTAATGATCTGGGAAAGGGGAGTGAAGTGAGGAGGCAAAATATACAGATGATACAAAATTACACAAGCGTTGACTGTGAAAACTTGCAAAAGGAGCTCACTGGATGACTGGGCAGCAAAAGGCAAATGAAATTCAGTGTTAATAATGCAAAGTAACGTCCATTGGAAAACATAATCCCAACTATACATATGTAATGATGTGGTCTAAATGAACTGTTACCACTCAAGAAAGATGTTGGAGTCATTGAGGATAGTTCTCTGACGACATCCGCTCAATGTGCGACTGTAGTTAAAAAGAAATCCAGCAGAATGTTTGGAATCATCATGAAAAGTATAGATAGTAAGACAGTAAATATCCTAATGACACTATATAAATCCATGGCATACCCACACCTTGAATACTGCATGCCATTCTGGTTGCCCCATCTCGAAGAAGATATTAGAAATGGTGAAGGTACAGAGAAGGTAACAAAAATAAGTAGGGGTCTGGAACAGCTTCCATATTAGGAGAGATTAAAAAGACTGGGACTGTTCACCTTGGAAAAGGGATGACTGAAGGCGTATATAATAGAGGTCTGTAAAACCATGAACGGTGTGGAGAAAATGAATAGGGGAGTGTTATGTAAAAGGGTAAATAACACAAGAACTAGGGCTCACCTGATGAAATTAATAGGCAGCATTAATTAAAACTAACATAAGGAAGTATTTCACACAATGCAAAGTCAACTTGTAAAAGGAACGTTGTGAAGGCCAAGCTATAGAATCATAGACTCATAGGACTAGAAGAGACCTTGAGAGGTCTTCTAGTCCAGTCTACTGCAGTTGGGTTAAAAAACCTCTATAATTGGGTTCAAAAAAAGAATGAGATAAATTCATGGAGGATAGGTCCATCAATGGCTATTAGCCGAGATGGTCAAGGATGCAACCCCATGTTCTAGGTGTCCCTAACTTCTGATTGCAGAAGCTGGAACTGGATGACAAGGGATTGGTCACTGAATAATTGTGGTGTTCTGTCATTCCCTCTGAAGCATCTGGCATTGGCCTCTCTCAGAAGACAGGATAATGGACTAGATGGACCATCGGTCGGATCCAGTATGGCCATTCTTATGGTAAACAAAAAAAGCATATAATTCAGCCAGCCATGATTATCATCCTTCAGAAGACATTCAGAGAAGGTGAGATGCCTCTCAACTGCAGAGTGCATAATGTGTAACTGTTCAAAAATTACTTGCACACCTGCACCTAAGTCTTGTGGCACAACTACATCATGAGTTTGGGTCTCACCATTTAATTGACACATGTTACACCTTCATGGATTCTGCATCTATTATGATGAGCTGAGGCTGTTCACCACAGGTGGTGCCTAAACTGAAGCGGAAAGACTCCAGGTATGTGTGTTCATTTCCAAATGGAACTGTATCACTTCATGCTTGTGGCAATCTCATCCATGAGGGAGATAATATAGACATCAACACAGAGACCAACAAGGGAAAGAAGACTTTTCATTCAATAGCTAGACTGGTATTATAAGGACCAGCTGCAGACAGTCCAGCATCACAAGAAATATCACTGAAGCATGGAAAAGAAACATCATTTACTCTCCCAGGGCAATCAGAGTCTCTTAGGTAGTGTCTGTAATCAGAACAACCTCTGCACAGAACTGCATTCATGCCAAGGCTACGAAAACTGCGGTAACCCACATAGTCTCGGCAGAGATCATAATGATGGACCAGATGATGATGTTGACTAGAAATGTCACCAGTGCCATTGCATTTCAATGATACCAGTACAAATTTATTAGATTGTTTTACCCTTTAGATTGTTTTGTGATGCTTTAAAGTCACAAAGAAATCCAAATTTCTTTCTTTAAATGCATAGTCATTAAACTAACAGAAACAAATATAGATATTTCATTGTGGTCATTTTAATGTGTTGATGGTGTCATAGTTTATCCCATTTCTATGGTATTGGTGCCTCTTGACAGCTCCACATCATATCTCAACTTAAAGTAGACCTAAGCATTCAAATTATGTGAATGTGTGTAGAGAGGGCACAGTAAATTGGCCAGATGGTAGTGTCTGCCCCTCACCTACAGCAAGTCAGAGTCATGGCCCCACCTTCCCCCATACCTGCTAATAAAATAGAATGGAGAGAAAGCTGGAATTTCCACCTCATAGGAAATTCCAATATTTCAACATTGTTTTGCCCTGAATCGTGATGAAAAGTTAAAATACCAACATTTTTTGCAGAACAAAGAGTTCCAAACAATTCCATTCAGACATGACTAAACATTTTGGCACTTTTGACTGAGATGAAACATTTTAATATTCCAAAATCTAAGTGTTTGTTTTGTTGAACTGACCCGAAACACTTCATTTGGAATCATTTCAGCATTAAACTGCTGTTGTGGCATATCGACTCATGGAATCTGTTTTGGGGCTGCTGACCCAAAATAAAATATTCCCACTGGCAAATTGAAAAATTTCAGCAAAAATCAATGTTTGACCATGAACAATTTTGATTTTCCACAAACTGCATTTTCTGTCATAAAATCATTCCAAGGGGAAATTAAAGGGCTTTAACATAAGCACACGATGGACACTTTCAAAGGATTGCACAATATATAGTAAGAGAGCACAGATAATGAATGAGCACTCCTCTAGCTGCTAAAACTTGACGCTAAAATAAAACGAATGTGTAAAAAAAAAATAGAAACCACCATTAAATGGCCATATTCACTTTGACAAAAGACAGAAGGCACAACAGAAGTCTGTTGCTGTGCTCTTACTCCTTTGCTATGAAGTAGTCCACTATGTATATTATGAGTTTATTATATAGTAGTTTTTGTTTTTAAATTTCAGCACTGCTAAGAAGATATACTTAACATCCCTACCCCAATGTGCACACGCAGAAGAACCTCCAATTCTAGTCTGTTTTTTCCTTCTATTTAGAATTGCAAGTTCATGTAATCTTTACAAAGAAATAACCAGTGTTAACAGAAAGGAGTAAAGAAAAACCCACATTCTCTTTGGCTGTTTTTTGAAAGTATGCATTAAAAAGATAGCTTACTTCAAACTTCGACACTCCACAATTAGAATCAAGTAAGCTGCAATTCTGAATAGAGGGGAAAACAAACATCTCCATTTGGCAGATCTGAAGTCTTCTTGAGCTGAATAAAATTCTGCTACAAAAACAAAAGGAATAAAAAGAAAAGCAGGGGATGGGGTGCATAAAAAGTCAGTCTGGAGTTCTACGCTTAATCTTTCCAGACCTTAAATCAGTTAATTTCCCCCATATACAGAGGCTTGCATAAATTTGGCAAAGTAGGAAGCTCCTTTTCTTCATTTAGTTTAATTTAAAAGAATCTGAAGCTCAGTGCTTAATTTGTAATGGAAGCAGTACTAGGGCTCAAGCAATTTTTTTACATTCAGAACTGACGTGGCAAGCCCAGAGGTGCCAAGGCTATGAACTGCCAAGCCTAGAGGTGTTGGGGCTCAGCCTGGGCAAGACCTGGAACAAATTAAGCACTGCTGAAGCCCCAAATATTCTTCCCAACTTTCTGGTGAAAGCAGAGGCTTGTGAGGGAGGAGATTAGAAGGTCAGCTGCCCCTTTTCTATAAGGTTACTTAAAGTTTGCAGATGGGAAGAATCTAAAGCAAGCCCCGTCCCCCACTGCACTCCCCCTGCTTGCAAGACTTTGGAAGTAATGCATCTCCTGCAAACCCATGAGTCTTTTGTGGATTTTTTTTTTTAAACAAAATCTTAGGCCTCTTTTGATATCCCACATGAAGTTCAGCAAGAGCTGTCCTTCCCTACCAATGTTATTAAAAAACAACTTTGGCCGTTTGATTTTAACCACCTAAATTGTCCTACGCACAAGACCTCTGCTACTGAGTAGGGAGTCCAGTAAAGCAGGTTGTGTCACTCATTTTCTTTCAATTTATTTTACTACACAGTGACCAAAAAAAAATCAGAACTCTTTTTAAAGCTCTATGATGCTATAATTTAATAACCACATGTCTTATTCCCTTCAAATTTTCTTCAAAAATTATCTCTTTGATACAGATCTAACCTACCAATTTTGTGGCCACCTATAGTTCTTTTTTAAAAGACAAGGGAACAAAATGAGGCTTCAGATGGAAACTCAGTTGTAACCTTAACTATTTAGTAACTGATGTCACTCCACAATCTCTGTGGATTCATTCTAATGCACAAGTAAATCAAGAACAAGATTTTGCACAATACAGGTATTTTAAATCATCATCAGTCCTAAACATTGTTATGCCAGGCACCGCTGCTCACAGCTGCCTGCCAGGTTCTGGATACCAGGTGAAGAATAAAAACACACTCACACCAGTTCAGTACACTTATCTTTAATCACTGCTTATGCTCCAAACAGCAACGGAAGCCTCTAGGGCGTGCTGCAAAGCGGGCTGCCAGGGGATTTTGCCATACAATCCAAGTGGATTCATGGCCGGGTCTCCCTGCGCAGTGGGCATTTCAAGCTTTTATATGCAGCATAACATATCAGCTGTAAGGTACAGCTAGCACTGGCAAATTTACAGCACGTGACCTTGCTTCCTAAGTTTCCTCCTCTTTTGGCACCACAAACACATTCACACGGCCTTGCACAGCCTGTTTACCAGGCCGAGTAATGCCGCTTATCAAACTGATTCTGACCAGACCCATCAAGCCCCTATCTCTATTCAATGCGTCACAAATATCTTCCGTGGTCTACAAACATCAAGGACCTCAATATAAATATCTTGGATAATTTCAGGAGCAGTTCAGTATATAGACAGATTAGATAGAGAGGATGGATGAACGGACAGACAGGCAACAGAATGATTATTATTTGCAATCTTTAGATAGCGATGTTTTCTCCATAAATTAGATACTGATTTAATTAGATAATCTTGCTCTTGATTGGTGAAAACCTTAGGAACCAGTTCACAATGTGCCCAAACCAAAATCCAGTGAGGTTACTGGGAGTGTTTCTATTGACCTTCATGGATTTTTGGATCAGATCCTATTGGAGCATCTCAAGGAGGCAATTTAATTTAGCCTACATATGATGTTACCTTAAATAAACAAAAAGTTGAGAGCTATGAGTGGGTCAAAGAAATTGTTTGATAGATGGATGTACAGAGCAACAATACAATCCTTATCAACAACTTCTCTGGGGTTGTAGGCCCAGTCCAAAACCCATTTAAAAATCTGTGGGAAGGTCTCCAATGATTTCAGTGGACTTTTGAACCGCTCATAAAGTGTCAGAAGAATCTAGAGCAGAAGCAAATGTTGTTTCATAAATGTTATGTTAATTATTTAAAAGAATGTATATAACAGTTGTGGCAAGGTGGGGGGGGGAAGAGATATCCCGCCCTCGTGGGCCCTGCGCTCTCCCGGCCTGACCGGTGGTGCGGTTGGGGGAAGGCCCTGGGAGGGGCCGGGGCCCGCTCTGCCCCGATGTTTTGGTAGCAGCAGTTGAAGCTGCAAGCCTCTGCAGACTGCAGGCTGCTGGCTGCAGGCTGCAGCTGGCCAGCCCCAAGCTGCCAACTCCGAACTGCCGGCTTCGAGCTGCCAACCTCCCACCTGTAAACTGTAAACTGTAACTCCAAACTATAACTCCAACCTCCTTCCTCCACACCTCCTCTCTCCAAACTCCTCACTCTACTACCCACCCCTGCCTGCTTGCACTGGAGGCTTTTAAGTGTTTGGGGCGGGGCTCCTTGATTGGCCCCAGGTATCCTAATTGCCCAAACAACCCCAGGTGGCCTAATTAGTTAAGCAGCCCCAGGTGGCCTAATTGCCTAATCAGCCCCAGCTGAATCACCCAGGGAATAGGGCTTTGCTGAGCCTGGGGCTAATATACATGCCTTCCAGCACCCTTGCATAGCCGTCTGGCCTGACCCTGTCACACAGTGTAGGCTTACAGTGTTTTCGTAAAGTGCTATGTAAGCCATGTTCCTTGCACAGACAAGCTTCCAATTTAAAAGAGACAAGACAATAGAGTGAATAATTGGCCTCAGTTTTGGCCAATTTAAGGGTGCTATGAACCCACAAATGAAGTTTTTCATTGTGCCACAAGGTCTGGCGATTGCTGGTTCACTATTTACATCTTGCTCTGCCTAGTAAATAGAGAGAGAGGCAAATCCTAGCTCCCCACCCCAAAGACACAGCCTCACTTCTGCAGTCTTAAAGGACCACCAGTGGAGCAGCCCCAGTGTGCTTCTGCCATGTGACCCGGGGGGGGGGTAGGGAAGTGTGGTGTGCTTATGAGGGGACCGCACCCCTTGGGCACCACAGAGCATAGGTCTGTGAGGACACCTGTCCCAGAGTAACTCATACCAGGAGAAGGTAGGTCTTTGTTCCCTTCTAGTGACTGGCCCACATAAGGCCTTTAGGTCCCTATCTAGGAAAACACTGAGGCACGGGTTTAACGTTGAAGTCAGCGGGATCACTCATGCGTCGATAGCTAAACATGTGCCCAAAAGCTTTGCTGAGTAAGGCTCTTTGTACCGTAGCTGAAGCAGCAGCTTCATGCTGTTACATGTGAGAGGTCCTCATTCCCACCGACAGCCCAAGCAGCATCGGCTATACTAGAATACACAAGGTACAGTGGGCCAAGGAAAGGGAAGTCAGTACCGGATCTGAGACTGAGAATCCATGCACCAGTCACACTTCCTGCAGGGAAAGGAAGGTGCAGGAGCTGCAGAGACGGGTCTCTGAATGCTATTTGATTGGGAAGAATGCCTTCCCCTTCCCTTGTCTACCCCTGGGCCTGCTGCAGAACTTCCCAGCGCACAGCCCTGCAACTTGGTTTGTGCACAGGACCCCAGATTTGGCCTGGCCATTCTGCAGTAATATAATACACAGATAGAAAACAAAGATATGCACAGCAAGAGAAGCCTGTAATACTGAGGATGCTTTGAGAAATACGCTTTTATTACCCAGCACAAGCATTCAGCAAACCACGGTTACTGGCTTTCGCCTAGGAATATATCACCCTTGTTTCTGCAGTTTCATTACATGAAAAATTAAGAAAAGTTATTCAACTCTAGGTCACATGGGACCTCTAATTGCGCCAAGAAACCTATTTGACGACCCACATGAGAATTTGCATACAGGCTTTTTGGATATGTCATCCGTCTTTAATCTTTGCTGAACAGTTGGGCTCCTCACTGTTTTAATTTAACTGTTATTTTTGGGGTTTAGCTTACCCATTAAGGAGGAGGATTTTTTAAACTGCTCTGTGTCTAAATACATTTTGGCTCAAAGTAATTAACAAGGCTGACTAAACATTATTCACAACCCGCCGAGGTTCACATTCTGATTCTTCTAGTGTTGTCTTTACGGGACTGTAATTATATCAGAGTTGCAACTTCCAGCTTTGCAGCTTCTAGCTTTGTTTTGTTTTTAACCACTATGAAGAACAAGTCGGTTCCTTATTGCCCTATAAAAGGCTATGCGATTAGGCCCCAGTTTTAAATCTGTGGTTGCGTGCTGGTTTGGCTATGTCTACACTACACCACTATGTTGGTATAACGTATGTCGCTGAGGGTGTGAATATTCCACCCCCCCAAGCGACATAAGTTACAGCACTAAATTGGTGGAAGAGCTTATTTCACCAACATAGCTTATGCCACTCGGGGGTGGGTTTTTTTATGCCACCTGGAGAGCTCTCTCTTGTCGACAGAAAGCGTCTTCACGAGATGCACTACAGCAGTATCAGTACAGCTGCGGCACTGCAGCGCTGTACATGTAGTTGTGCCTTTAGACGACTGTTTCACCCCAGATACTTCATTTCAGTGCCATGTAATTCCCTTTTTGTAGAGATATGCTTGTAGAAGATTGTGATTTAGAGACACTCCCTAGCATAGGACAGTGTTGTGTGAATTGGGAGATGCACCCTACATCAGATCTAACATGGATTCTCCCACCGGCACACTGGGGAATCACTCCTGTCTGTGTTATTAAAATTGTATTCCTTACTTATTCAATAGTGTGGTCTTTAATGAACCCTCAAGATCGTTACACTTTCTGGAAAGTCAGGAAAGCATTTCTGCACTGACGGTGGAAATGTTGTTGCATTACACTGTTTTTAAATGCAAAGCTTCACCTTAAAGACAATGTCCCTCAATTCCCTCGACTTCCCTCTTATTCTGCTCACAAATTGAACACAATATATTAGACCACATTAACTGCAGGTCAAGTTTCAGGTTTCAAAAAATTCCACAGGCAGCAGATAATAATCAATAGATCTTGCATGAAGCATTTGCCCAGAAACATGGCATAATTGACATTAACCACAAAAAATAGCTAAGTCTGTTCAATTACATGATGAGGTTTGTGTTACATTTTCTTAAGTCATCTCATATCCTGCTTTTTTCAAGGCTATCTCCTTCCTTCTTATAGCTACTTAATAATTGGTTTCTTCGGTCTGCAAAATTCAAGGTAAACCTAAGGTCAGGCTCAAGGCGCTGGCACGTGGATTGTAAATAAATGTAGCTGAGCATATGTGGGCAAAATATAGAACTGAAACTTTTCATATTGACAACAGGGCTCAGAACCTTTTGGCACACACAAAATCAGCTAACTACACAAGTTGACAATTGCAAATCATCCCATCACTCAGGATGGATTTGCCCTTGAATTCAGAGTTCAGTGTAATTAATATGAATGTCACAATCTATGAAGAAGCTACTAGGCAATTTGTGTTATAAAGTTTGATCTTCAGCAGGAAGCTTAAAGGTCCCACACATCCTGCAGGGCAGCATGCAGTATTACACTTATCGATGACAAAGGCTGGTTGTAAAAAGGGGGATTGTTTTCCACTACAAATTTCAAACAGACTGAAAATTTATCATTTTAGTCAAAAAAAAAAAAAGTTTCCCAATGTTCTCTGAAGATACAATCAAGAATGAAAAATTTTCATTCTGAGTCACATTCAATGGGATCAGAATGGAAATGTTTGTTAATGAGTTCCTCCCCCAAGTAAAAATAATTATAATATCAGAAGTGAATTTCACCCTACATAGGCAACAATAGTTTGGCCAATGCTCTTACTTCTCCATGGAACTCTTGTGAATTTTACAGCATGTTATCTATATTTAAATAGCTACAAATGGCAGTGGCTGCTCTTAAGAAAATACTCTCTCCTTTTATTATTTGTACTATGGTAGTGCCTAGGAGTGCCAGTCATGAACTTGCACCCCATTGTGCTGGGGGCTGTACAAACATTGAACAAAAAGATGGTCCCTGATCCAGAAGATTTGTAATATACATTGTTTTAAATTATCTTCTCTCTACTTGGCAGATGAATAATGTGGCAAATTCAGAATCTGGCAGTTTGGATTAATTTTCCCTAGCTTTTGTGATCTCAATTAAAGAGGAATCTTCTAAAAAGGTTGTTTTCCTTTGGGTTCTGATTTTAATGTACGGGGTTGTTCCATGTTTCATAAATACATGGATTTACCAAAGCACTCAATGTTGGCCTAAGTCTGCTCCCACTGGAGTTTTACCAGCAACTTCAATGAGATAACGGTACGGCTGAATGCTACAGATGGTCAGAAAAATTTTAAGTTTTCTATTTTGATGTTTTTCATTTGATTGAGTTTTAATGTAAAAAGGGATAGCATTTTAATGAAAAACACACGACGTTGTTTAACCCAGTTGACTGAGTACATTTGAAAATTCCACCTTATAAGCACTGTGTCCTTCTGTCTGGGAACAGGATAGATCTGCACAATTTCACATCTCCTATCATTCAGACAAAACCTTTTCTTTCATCACATTCCTCCAGCAAAAAACTCAAGAGACATAAGCAAATGAAAATGGAAAATAATCCTAAGGGTTTTTTTCCCCTCCTAACCAGCATGTTTCATAAGTTTAAGTATACTGCACTGTGATTTATATTCTACGGCCTGTTTCACAGAAACGGCATTCTGGAGAGTAAATGAAAGACGTTGATTTGTTACTGGAACAAACCTTGCATTTCATCCTTCTTCCTGGTCTCTTAAGCTATACCTTGATAGGTAAAAATAAAAGACATTTTCCAGGCAGTACCTTAATTTATATCAATTTAAGGCTAAGAATCCACTGAATCCAAAATTTGCTTTCCAAATGGACTTGGATTTTCACATTATTTCTATGACAATGAGGTCAAAAAGGATTATTTTATTTTGGTTCCAAAGAAATTGGGATCCAAGTAGTTTCATACAGACAATTTCCTTTAGACATCGTTTAAACAAATGTTCTAAGAATAACTATGTTTTTCTGGTTTATTCAACATCTTACTAAGAGGAAGAATGACAATGACCAGTATAATGGCCTGATCCTAGCCTGGCGGCACTCAGCGGGAGTTTTGCCGGTGAGTTCAGTGGGAACAGAAGAAGGCCATCAATAAAGATGTGAAATGCACCTGATCGCTAATGTAAAACACACAGACGTTTGCTAAACCTGACACCAATTCAGACTCCCTGCTTTGCACTGCTACAGCAGGTGTAAGAATCAGGGGCCTGATTTTGCTTTCACTATCAGTGTCATCCACGAGTAGTTGCACTGGTCACACGGGGTAAAAGCAGTGAATAGGAAAGGAGAAAAAGTATTTTAAAAACATATTTCAATTTTCAAGTGATTTTTAGGAACAGTGAAAAGTGCCTGACTGATATATCATCAGTGCAAATATGAAGTCCTCCCTATACTTATGAAAAAAGGAACAGAACAAACAGCAGCCGTGAACCTTCCACACACTTCCCAACTCACATGCTTCAAGCCTGTTCTATAGAGATCATTTCCTCTATCCTTATGCCCAGTCAGGGTCTGATTCTGCAGTCCAAGTGCATGAATGAGCCCTCAGTCCCTCATCTCTCTTGTAAAACTGCCAACAAGAATGCCCCCTGCAGCTGTAGTTTCAGTGAGGGACTGTCTGGACGCTTGGCCATCAGAAACCAGATTGAGAGATCCAACTCTTTCCACATTATGGTTATTCTTTACAATTTCATCACAGGGCTCATTGTCGCCCCACAGTGAGCTTAAGTAATTGCATCCCCCTCTTAAATGATCTCAAGTTTATTAACCAGTCGGCAGATCATTCTTGAGATCACAATGAGTTAGTTGTGAGTATCAGATATCTAGAATTCAAGATGCATTGGTCCCGAATGGATGTCCATAACTCTAAGAATCAGGTTTCTGGCGCAAATACTTAAGTTTACACATTAAAAATTCACCAATTCTCATTTGTACTAATGCCCCTTTCACCCATCCGGCAGTGGTGGCTTTAAACTGGATATAGATGGAATTGAACAAATGGTAAAAGCGTAAATAATTATCTCCCCTGTTCTGTCTAAGCATAGTCTAAAATTCATTTCACATTGGTTGTTTTGTTCATTACGATTTCTTTCCAGAAAACTCATTTAGGAGAATAGGCAGAAAAAACGCACTAAGGGGGTGTGAACATAGTCAAGGGAAATTAGATGTAATGTCTGAACGACTGTGTAAATATAATGAATATTCAATTTTAGGTCCCTTTACATGGCCAGGCAGGTGTAAAGGGGACATAGTGCGTATGAGGATCAGACCTATGTCTGCTTAGTAGCTCTCTAGCTATCCAATACAAGCTGAAATACCTGTAAGCCAGCTACACAGCTGTATGCATACTGTCGCAGGACCATCTGCAGAACAGCATGTCAACGGCTTGACCAGGAGAGCTGGCAGAGGAATGAGACAGAAGAGAAAGTCTGTAGCATTTTTGTAGCACTTGGAACTGGAATTACAGGTCAACTGAAGCATGAAGTTTGATTTCTAACTAGAGAGTCTCAAGAGGGCTGATTTAACTGATCTCTGAGCTTAGCAAAGGAGGTCTTTCTAGCCTGTGGCCTGAATCTTCAATCTTTTACCCCATCTTTGTCCCTGTGTAACTCTGCTGACATCCGGGAGTTATGCCAGCATAAAATTGGGCACTAGGATCTGATCCATTATTGCCTGGCACCTTGGGCAGTCAATTACTTCAGCGCAAAGTGAGCATGCTAGCTACTCAGAATGGGAATGTTTTACCCCACCTTGCACTTCAGTAAATGGCTAAGCATGGGGCAGAGCAAGAGAAAATCTACCTTCAGGTGTGCTAACCATCAGGCAGATGGCCCCAGATGTTTCCAGCTGGGAAATGGTGGCAAGTTGTTCTCAATGGAGGTCCACTGAGTTTGAAACTCCAGTTGGTGTAACAGAGGACAAGCCTGTTTATGTTCAGTGTACCATGGAGAGGCTGTTTATTTGCTCTAGGTCTGTGCTGAAAGGGAAAGTCTTAAGATTGTGTTGATCTGTTTAGCGCTATTTGTAGAGGGGTTACTGCTAATGGGCATTGAAATGTGAATGTCTGGGGGTGGCATAAGTGCACAAGACGGGTATAAAAGGCCTTTTGTAATCATGTGCCCCTTGCACAGCGGGCAGGCACACTTGGAAGAGACAGCTTCAGGCCAGAGTGAGATCTGGCAAGCACACGCTGCAAAGGGGCTGCACACTGAGAGCAATCCCCCACAGCCACTGGGAGTGATGGTGCCTCACAAAGCAGCACAAGACACCTCCATGTTGACCCCTCGTGGAGGCTGAGCCTAACAAGATCCTCGTGTGTGCATGCCTCGGGATACAATGACAGGCAGCCTGTATACAATGAAATAAATAACTGTTCCAAATGACTAGGCTTTTCAATAAAAACCCAACCTCAAGCCTCAGGTCACCTGCTGGACTAATTTTTGGTTCACAGAGTCCTACCTAGCCTCGAAAGGAAAACAATTCTTTCCAACCGAGACCCTTTTCCTCCACGGTGGCTCCTTCAGCCAATAAAAACAGCATGCAGCTGCAGTTTTGATGCCTTGTAGACTGACTGGATTGCAGAGCTGCTGCCCTGAGCTCCTCAGCAGAGATTTAGCACGAGCAGAGGTCAGGCTAGCATCTCCCTTCATCTTGCCCTTCTCCGCTCTCCCGTTGCATAGGCGCTCACTCCTTTGTAACCTCAGCCTGCTGTCTCTTGAGAGCAGAAGAATGGGCAGAGAAAAATCAGTTTACGGGCAGCCTCCTGTGCTGGGCTCATTCCTGAAAATGAGAATTTCATTTAGCTGAACTCATCTCTTTCAAGAGTCTGAGCTGCACTGATGCTGCAGCTGCAAAGTGAGGGTGATTTTTGAAGTGACAAAAGGGGTCTGGCTTCTCAACAGCATCACATTTCCGCTCTGGGGATTGCACCCCTAATGCTGAGGAATAGGGAATGACGCAATCCAATCTTTCTGAAGAAATTATTTCAGTTCCTACAGGCAACACACACCCCAACGAAGCTGGATCAAATGTATTTTGAAGTAATATCAGCTAACTTTTTTTAAGGCTTTCCTGAGGGTTCGGAGCTTAAAAGACCTTTGTTTGCCAGGTGTTTTTTCCTAAACTCTCAAAGTGGTTAACTTTTTTTTTTTTTGCTATTTAAGAAATGCTTTATAGTTAACAAAACCCCAAACAGTCTAATGCATTTTCATGCAGGATTTAGCCACAGTAGGTATTAAAGATATTTCTGGTACAGGATCTGCACTCTCACTGAAACTATGCTGTTAAAATTAAAGTGAATTCTTAGACTCAATCAAGGGAGACGCAAAGAATTCAGTTGATCTCTCCCTATATCTTCCTCCCCAAGCTATGTTTGCTTTTTTGTGTAGAAACAAAAATAAGAATCTTATACAATCAGGAAAGTATTCAAAATGCATAACAAATAATTGCTCCATGACAAAGTAAAATTGTTCTCCAGTGTGGGTCCCTCCACAGCAGTCTTTCTTTTTTTCTCTCTCTCTTCTGAACAGCCAAATAAAAGGAACAGATGTTAACATGCTCCTGCCAAAATTGCCGTGAGTCCTTGTAGTCAGATCTAGTAACTGAGCTGAGATGACACCATGGCGCAGTTTAATTCCAAAACTAACAAACACACAAAGGAAACAACTGAACGACAGTGAAGTCCACAGGACAAACCCTGTGATCACTGGGGGGTCTGACTTTCATGCATTTCTTTAAGCTGCATTGTTAAAGTCATCTTTGCCTTGCTATTGTTAGAAATGTCATTGTTGTAACAAATCCCCTCCCCCCAAAGTCTAAACCTATTTTTGCCTGGACAAAACAGGCTATTGTCTTAAAACTATGAAGACACTTCTAGGTAGCCTTAGGGCCAAATTCTGCCCTCAGTTACACCCATGGATTACAAGATTTCACGGGTGTATTTATGATCAGAATTCGGCCTCCAGCCAGTCAGTGGAGGTCTCAGAACATAGTGGCAATCCAGTAAAGGAAGAGGTTTGGTGTATAAAACCAGTATTTTTTAAACTCCTGTCTTCAAAGCACATCGTCCCGGTCTTCTGAAAACTGACTCTGCAAATCTCACATTGCAGAGTCTCTGGTTTGCTCCAGAGCAACTGTGTACAAGCAAAAAGATGTTTCTACCAACTGCCCAGCCAACTGAAACTGAGTTCTGGGAGTTAAGCTGGGTGCTTACTGGCTCATGTGTCATTGCCAGTTATAAGAGATTCTGCAGGCCAAGTAAGGGCCAGGCATAGAGCTATGCCACAATCACTTTACACTAGCTGTCCCATTGCTGCTAGCACCAGTGGAGCTGGGAGAGTAACAGAGCCACTGTGGGAGCTTTTCAGAACCACTATTTTATAGACAATTAAAGACATACTATGCAATCCCACCATTTTCAATAGGTGCACTAGAATTACTGATTGAAACTTGGTAAATGATTCTGCTGACAGTATATTGTCGCAATGTATAGATTCTAGCTCACTCCCTCTTAGTTGTTTTGACCCTGCAGTATTACAGCAGCAAAAGGCATTAAAAATTTACCTTTGTCACTTAAATCAGCATAACTGAGTCTGATTACATACGGGCGGCAGATCAATTAAGGGAGAAGGTGCTGTTTTTACAGTCACTTTCTGAAGCAAAATCTACACATTAAGACCTAATTTACTCAGAGAAGAGCAATGTCCTAGCCAGCTTCAGCTCAAAATCTGAAATTATTAAGAAATAGGAAAATTTTAGTAAGCTACCCCAGCTCTAGAGTTTTAATACTTGAGATTTATGTCTAAAAGTATCAATAGTTCCTTTACTCAGCACTAGAAGAATTTGTTCTTAGCCAAAAAAATGTTCTTCAGAAAAACGAAGTCTGGATATAATGGAGAATGGCACACTTGTCCCAAAATTACCACCTGCAGCTCATGATGAATATTGCACCTCTTTGCCAAATCAGGCCCCAAGGATCCCAAGAAGACTGGGAAAAGGGAACACACACCAAAAAAACAGCCCTCTGCTAACACTGAAGCAGGACAAAGTAAACAGCCTGCCCTTAGACAGTTCCTTGGCTTCTTGGGGCCAGATTAAATAACTCTAGAATCAAACCTTTATCACCCCTAATTCAAAGCAAACCAAGCTGTTCTTAAAATTTGAAAAAGTCTGATTAGCTTTTTCCCTCTGTAACAGGATTCATTCTCCCTCGGGGCACCACCTCGTGCTTGGAGAAATAAGCTCTCATCTAGCCTGGAACCATCTTCCATCATTTGCTCATCCCACAGCTTTGCTCTCTCTGTGACTCAGCCTGTCGGCTAGGTTACTATGTAGTCCCCCCTTCAGGGGCATCAAAGTCCCTGTAGAGCAGCTGTCCAATTGCAGACTCCAGCAATTCTGTGCTACTTGCCAGTGGCTGGTAGGAAAACCCGGCCTCACCGGCTACTCCAGGTTCCAGCCCAGGCATCATACAATCAGCAGCCGAGGTCTGCACAATCTCTAACCTTACTGTTCTTTCCCTACACTGCCTCCCACAGGCTTTCTGCTCCCCCTTTCTGGGTAAACTCTTCCCTCAAAGTCAGGACCCGAAGGCTTTTCCCTCTCTAAATCCCTCTCTAAATTCTCTCTAATTTTCCCTCTCTAAATTCTAATTTTCCCTCTAATTTTCCCTCTCTAAATTCAATGCTGGTGTGGAATGAACACCCCATCACACGCTCCTTAGTATTTTCTAGCCTATCCACTTCCTCGTTCTTTTCTGGATGCACCAATTTGGAAATGCAGTAAGAAAACTGTCGTCGTGAACTTTCCAACCCAATGGGACTCGGGCAGTACAGGCGTCATTACAGAGCCTGAACTTGTCCCAGCCTGGTTTCATGAGTCAGAGAGCTCCTGTAATTCAGTCAGGGTCCCGAAAACTTAGTGTGCTAATCTGAACTGCACCCTCAAACTGTAGGGGGGGCTCACCTGTCACTTACAGAGACCTCTCTTTGCAAAGGGCAATTGCTACTAACGCTGTGGGTCTTCTGTTATTAGCAGCCTGCTCAAAGCCAATAAATTTCTGCACGGTTACGATGACTATCTTTGCATTAGAAGAGCCACTGGATAATGGGCAGTTGGTTGGTTAAGAATGAGCAAAGTCTGCTTCATCTCAGCTTTTATTCTTCTAACCACAAATCACTTTTGTTCTTGAATCGGCATGGAAAGGGGGAAGCTTTAAGCAAGCCAGCTCAAAGAAAATTTGTCTAGAAAATTTGTCCCCTTCATTTTTTGCGGCTAGGATTTAATGGTATGTGGGAAAAGAATGAATTCTGGATCTCTAGTGCAAGCTGTTTCTAGACACCCTCATCCAGAAAATGGGCTTCCTGAACTGACAGAGCTTTTTATTTTTAAATAAAAATTAAACATTTTTATTGCACATGGCCCAAATAGCCCTATCCACTCGGCCACACTACCTTTCAGTGAATTGTCTGGGAGAAGAAGAGAGACCTTGCAATGTGCTGGGAAAAATAGTAGAAAAAACACTGCAAAAAAGTTGATAAAAATTGTCACCAGTCCTGTTCCTTCTCCCATAATGGTTCTGAAAATGGAAGGATAATGAGCTCATTTTCCTGTTTTCTCTTTCTTACGAGAGGTTATGAGAGAAGGCAGGTGTGAATGGAGAATGTTACATGTGACAATGATAAAAAAAATAATAATCAGGCAACAGGTGTGGGTAGAGAAAAACTAGGAACAGCTTCTTCCCCTCCTCCAACTGCACACAATGCATCCATACAATTTAAAAGACCAAGTACAAGGCAGTGGCTGAGACTGCAATTATGGTAGCAGCATCAGAGGCAGGAGCTAGTTGAAGATAAGGACTTCAGTCCTCATAGCAGGCACTGATTTTCCCTTCCCTTTTCCCATTACGGAGAGCTATGCCATGTACTCCTGATAGCACTATATTTAATTCCCTTCCCTTCCAATCTCTCCTCATTTGTTGCTATGTGTTTGTAGAGGAAACTATTTTGTTATGTTTTTACTATAGTGCATTTGTTTTTATTCTGTTGCTCAATGCACTCACTGCTTTGGCAGTAGGGTGAGGTGAAAAATCATTAATCAGTTATTATTGTGTACAATACATAATTGCACTGTATTGACAAAACTCTCAATCTAATAACGCATCAGGGACACCGTGTTTCATTCTAGGAAACCCAGGAAAAAGCTGATGCACCACTAAAGGCCTACTTAAGCCCTCAAGTGAAAAGCCAAAAGGGGGCTTAAGTGGTGCACAGATCCTGCTTTTCAGGAATTGAGATTGTAATCTCAGTCATCAAGCCTACAAAATTATGGGTAGGTAAACTACAGCACCTGCATAGAGCCCCGGCTGGAGTCAACAGAGCTCTGTGCTGTTTACACAGAGCCAGCTGCAAGATCAGGACCTGAAAGTTGCCTGAAAGATTCCAGAATACTTTACCAAGTAAACTGTGCAGATGGCAATACATATTTCCAGAAGACGCACTCCATTTGAACATACATGACTTCGCTCTTACGAACTGCATTTATGCATTAAAATGGTTTTTATAATTGAACGTTCTTTCATGGACTTGGGCAGCTGCTTGACTCCTGCAACTGTGTGCTCAGATGTTCCTCTCTGAAAAAGGCAGGTCCAGTCATTTGCATGTGCAAAGAGGCAAATATACAAGAGGAGAGCAGGAAGAAGTCCCTTTGAAAAAGCAGGCCCATAAGGAGCAATAAAATAGCCACAATTCTCAGAAATATGCAAGCATCCCATCCCCGCTCCTATGCCCATCCGAACACATTTGATTTATCTCATGCTGTATCCTGTTGCACTGTATGTGCAGAACACACACACATATAAAAATACATATAAATCTTTTGATACAGAAAAATCTCTCCAAAGAAGGCAGCCTGTAGCCTCTAAATCAATTTATTTTAATCTAATCTTCATCTGTAATGGTTTTCTTGGCTGCAGCCATCAAGGACACATCTTGGCAGGTGGGAAAGAATGAAAACATACAACATATAATAGTTTCCAGTTTCCAATACGGCAATGCCTGCAAAACCCATGAAATATGACTGAGCCTTGGAACTGACCCCTGATGTAAGCGGAGATCTGCACAGATGAGAACTCACTAAAATATGAACATAAAGATGTCAGAAACGCCTTAAAACCTTGAAAATCATTGAGGTAAAGTCACAAAAGTGAACTTCTACAAAAGACAAGGAGAAACTGAAATGGAAATTCTTGATCAACAACCCAGTTGTGAGGCAAGTCTAAGCCAATTTTATATTTTGTAAAGCTTTCCCTTCTACCCACAGAACACCAGTTTTTCTTAAACTTCCCTCTTTATGGGCTCTATTTTGGGGCTTGAAAATATTGCAGCTGTGGTGCAATACTGGCGAAAACATCGCTAATGTACTAAAGTATGAGTCAGCCTGGTGACATATTGATTGTGCTCTTAACAATACAGTGGAGTGGCTGAGGTTCTCCATCAGCTAGCAGCAGCAGTGGGCAGAGCACAGGGTGCTTAGATGGGGAGGGAGCGCATGACATTGTTCAACAGAAAGTCTTCTGAAGATGGGGTACGCGGGGGTTAGCTTGACAAAGATGCATTCATGGGATAATGTAATTAAAGGTTTGGGTAGCAAATGAAGCTCTGCAATGGCTTTAACTTGGTGTTTCCATGGATGTGCGTTGTCGCGCAATATGATTAAGATCTTATTCAACTCCGTCTTGCTGGTGACTCACCTCAGCAACCTTAATTCTTTTTGCACTGCATATAGCGTAGGTCTGTTAACGTAAGAGCTTCGCTGCGCTTTTGTAGGATGTCCTCTCCGCGCTCCATTGGCTGAAATGTGGGGCCTTCAACAAAAAAAGTCAGGGAAGGCGAGGAATCTTCAGGAACCGTAAGTCCTCACAAGTCAGTAAGTACTCTCAAGTATGGGGCAAGTCAACCTTGGAGAAAAAGAAGCTGAATAACTAGGGGTGCTATAGTATTAAGGGCACTTGGGTTTTTCCTGCAGAGGTAACTAGAAATCCTAACCACAGAGAAGTGTGTTTCTGGTTCTGTTCAGCTGTGGTTATATGATTCCCCATAGCACAATCTGGAGAACGGTTATGTTAGTACTGCTGCTGCGTCCAACTGAGTAACACGATCTGAATTACACTCAATGTTCATGGCAGCTGGCACTGGTTGCAACCCTTACAACTGCACTGCTATTCTTTCTTCCTGGGCAAGTCTTCAGAGGTTGTCAGATAAACACACAAGGGACAGATCTATTCTGAGAAAGAGTTTGGGGGGAGAGTCACTCGTACATTTTATTTTTTTAATTTGTAAAAATGTGCCGAACAAAATCTCTGGGTGCCTGTTAAACAATTAAAAACACTCCCAGAGCCACAAAAGGAAGACACCCCTGTTCACTCACAGCAACATCCCACCTCTAACACATCTTTGTTCCATTTCTTCCTACCCATCAGCATCATCTCTGTTCTACCTGGACTCGGCTTGAGTCAATTTGCTTTTATTTACAGATAGAAAACAAAGATACTGGATCAACTAGGCCTGATGTGAAGATGACAGAAAGCTGGGTATCATCAGCATAGAGATGTCAATAAAGCCTAAATCATCTCACTACATTCCACCACAACCTCATTGGATGTGGCATATTTGCCCCGCACTCATTCACCAAGGGTTAACTTTACCTGTGGGCTAAGGAGCTCACGCCCCCTTGACTCTGCTGGGCATGCTCGGGTTGAAGACTAGGTATAAAAGGAAGTGCTTCACCTCAGTCAGGACCGACTGCTGAAGAGAGAGGATGCAGACTACCTGTTCCAACCAGGGAGCTGCTGATCCCTCCAGCCATGGAGGCCAAAAGCCTTGAGACTCCAGCGGACGACAGGATGGCAATGGATGCCCTAGACTGACTGAAGCTGTCAGAAGCCACCTCAGCTAACGTTACCTCAGGAAACCCAAGGATACACAGACGGTCATTGAGGGAACAGAGTAGGAAGAGGCCAAGGGACGTCAGCCGCAGAGCCAAGTGGCATCAGTGGGTTTTGGAGGGATTCACATTCACCAGTGACAGGGCCCTGGGCTGGGACCCAGTGCAATAGTGAGGGCATGGGCTCCACTACCCCAGTCGCCTTTCATCCCTGCAAGACAGCCCAATCTCCACTGGTCATTAAACTATGCAGTCCCGCCAAGCAGGGCAGTTGTATTGAATCTAGCCATTAGCGTTCCAGCCATGAAGCCAAGACCAACCATATTGACGTTAACTCTTGAGCCCTGTAGCCTGAAGGCCAGGTGATCATAATGACACTAGCCATTTGGCCTTATGCCCCTGAGGACAAAGGTGGTCATCTAGGTCCTGAGCATTGATCCCCACGTCCCAAGAGAGAGAGGGCTACCAGATTGATTTGGCCCATACATTGTGACTCCTGTGTCTGGAGGGGCTGAGAGAGCTGGCCATAGGGTTTTAGTAACCCTTACTTCACCCCAAGAAGAGGATGGGGTATGCTTGTCCCATGACACTCATATACACTAAGGAAAGAAGTAGTGTCTAGCAGCCTGGAGCCTTGTGGTACTGTGAATGAGAGATCACTCAAAACAGATGGTTACTGCTTAACAACATAGAAGCATGGCTACATCTACTCCTACTAGAAAATCTGAAGTTCAGGATCTCCGTCTGTCCCCAAATTTAACCCAGAGCTGGGACTCTCTCACTAAATGGGCACATTCAGCTAAGTCCAGTTTTAGGTCAACTCTAAGGATGCAGTTCTTGCAAAAGACACAAACACAGCTATGTTCTCCATGAGCCAAGAGAGGCAGGAGGGTAACTACATACCTGACTGGAGAAAGATGAGCTAGAAGAGTCCCAGGCAAATCATCCAACAAATATTTGATGACCACTCAGGGGCACTCTGCATGGCTAAGTTAGGAACAGTGATGAACTGAACAACCACCCATGCATCAAACAGCTTCTTTTTCTGCAATATGGTGGGAATCAAAAGAGTGCAGCTGTCACAGCTGACTGTGCAACGATGGTCCTTCGGGGCACGTTGTAAAGGACATAGCATCTTCAATACCATACTACACCCCCAAAGAATAACGTATTGGTTACTAGAGCCAGAAGATAGGATCTGGACCATCCTATAGGAAATCTCAGTCAGTGTCAGAACAAATAAGAGAGGGAGTTGCATCCCTCCCTCCCTGACTTAGACAAGCTCATCTGAGCACTTAAGCTGCGTGGGAAATCGGTCCCAACAGTTTGTAACAATACCATGGACATAAAGTGGACAAAACCAGTTGCCAGTTAAGCTGCACAGATGTGGAAGTGACAGAGTCCAGGACCTTTCTAGTTCCAAAAGCACAGGCCTCTGAGCTCAAGGAGGACACCCTGATATGTCATGAATAGAAGCCAGCTCTAAAACAAAGACATGACTCACGCTTAACATACCACACTCTGCTCTGCAACATCCAGCTCGTGCTGCTCTCCATACAACCCCGGCCAAGCAATCACTTCACGATAAAAACCGACAGCAGCAAAATCATCTCCAAAGACCAGCCACTATAGACTTTGCTTCTATTGAGTCCACAACTGCTGGATGGCTGTAGTGGTGCTGCAACACTGCACCCTTGTAACAATATTAATACCATACACAATTTATACATCCTCTGCAGAATCCTTTACTTGGCAGGTTGGAAAATTCTAAGCATCACTAAAAACTGAAAGAAAATGAATGGCAATCCCAGAAGAAAAATGTGTCCTGGCACAGTAGACGGTTGTATTTGTGTCGAATGTACAAGCGTTAAGCCTGCAGAGCAGAATCCCTAGATTGCCAGTTTAGAAACAGGGTCATCATATAACTTTTCTTGCAATGGAATTCGTAGAAGGAACGTGATGGCAAGTTACTTCCAAAAAAGAGATAACGATGTCATCATATCTGAACACAATTGCATTATAGGATATAGCATGTTTAATATGAGAGCCTGAGACTATAATGGAAAATTACACTCCTTTATTTACTATTTGCCATTTTTAATTTTGGTTGCCCCTTCCGCCCACCAGCAAAATAGCACCTTTCAGCAACGCCCACCATTGCATGGGGTGACTGCACATTTCCCAAAGATGCTGGCGTGCACACGTTTCATACTTTTGTACAATATGGACTTTTCCGGGGGATTCATTAGGACAAGGAGAACTGGAACCCTGGTAATGAAAGGCTGCTGTGTTAGCAGGAGCTTGGTGTTTTGGATATACAAAATTGAAATCATGCATGGGTTGGATCTGGGTTACATTTTTACTTCCAAACCCCAAAGTTCAGCTGTAAGGTCTGTGCTTCTATCTAGATTGCTGAACCATTTTCTTCAGAAAGCATCTCTTTCTTTTTGGCCATATCTCCTCCAATAAGCTCTTCTCCTCTATTCACTTTTATTTATTCTATTACTCCATTTTCACCCCCCACAGGACAGCTCTTCAAAGCACATTAAAATTGTTACTAATTTTAGACAACACTTGGAAAAGCTGGCACTACGACAGCACACTGATTTAATTTGATCTTTACCTTGCAATGCTGGAATGTGAAAAGTAACAGATGGCAAAATTTGCAATGAAATAGTTACTTCTGCTGGATGTCGGTTTAGGAGGAGGAGGCATAGTGTGTTAATTAATGCGTGATCACTGGACATAAAGCAATCAACCAGTCCAAGGATCTTCAACCAAACTTCTATAATTGTAATAATTACAGACAACTTTTGGTTCTGTTGTCTTCTCTGCCATTAAGGCAGGTTCCCCCTCCAAAAAGGAATGCTTCAATCACTGTCTTAAGTAGGCACCCTGTTAGCCAGATGACTTCTAATTTATCAATTGAATCAGGATGACAGGAATTGGGGCAGAGGGTCTGGTGAGTTTTCATCAGTGAAACTGGGAAGACTTACTGTAACTGGTAGCATTTCTAATTCACAATGAAGCTGCTTTCTTTGCAAGGATTTTTAGGTGATGAGGCATTGAAGTAACAATGGGTGAGCCTTAAAAGGTGGGAAGTTAGGTTCAGTTCCAACAAGCAGCTGCACAGTCAGATCATTACATTGTACCAAGTGTTTCCAAACTGCAAATCTAATTACAGGTTCCATTGCAGCATTTTCTCGTGCTTCTTACGTGCGTTTGTGGCAGAAATACAGCAAGAATAGTACTTCCTGTATTACACAGGTACAGCTGCATCTGGTCCGCTCCGCAGCGTGAATGCGCCCAGGCAAAAGAAAAAGAAAGTGAAACTAAAAATTTGGAACCTGCCGAAATTAGGTATGGCCCAAACCACAAACATTTGCACCCCTGAATTTTGTGATGATAGAAATCCAAGCTTGTATCCAAATGGATTATATCGCATTTAGCAGGGAGATTGGGAAAGGAAAATGGAAGTTGGAGATGTCTAACTCCCATTGACTTTGAATAGAGATTTGATGCCTAACTGCCATTAGTGAAAATCACCCACTATGTTTTAGAAGAGCACAGCCACAGAGCAATCCCTTGGGAATGTGTGGCATACTCTCCCTTCTAGACCCACTTCCACCCTCCCCTTTCGTGTTGGCTTTTGCATCATGGGCCTTTTGGCAATCTGCAATTCCTGCACACGGAGAATGTGGGGTGAAATCCCAGCTCCACTGAAGTGAATGGCAGAACTCTCTCTGAAATCAGTGGTGCCAGGATTTCACCCAGGGTCTCTGTCTCGTGTTCAGAGGCCACGTGTAAGGGATGGCTCCTTGAGCCCTCTGCCAGCTGTGAGCACCTGCGCAAGTGATAATCTGGCTCATACCAAAACTTGGATATGAACCTCTCCCCCATGAATATTTGCTAATTGAAATCCAAAGCAAGCCCGTCTCTGCTAAACAGTGTTCATTTTAGGGTCATTTTGGGGTGTGTGATGATTTGAGACATGTTTTATTTTATCTGAACTTGTTCCACCACCCTTACTTCTAGGAAGAGCTGTTTTCTCTTCCTGAGTGTTCAAACCAGGACACTTAAGGGATCGCCCTATGTTCCTAAGAATTTCTGAAATGTCATTCTCTCTGCTGTCAAACCCCATGGTTTGCTACAGACCTGGGGAAATGGGGCTTGTTTGCAGCAAAAAATCAGTTTCCTGATCAAATAGTGTGATTTGCTCCTCCAGGCACACAGCTTTCCAACCTTACACCAACCCTATTAATGTGGTTCTTGTTGCATAGGGCAGATCCTTAATCTTTCCCTGGGCATGGGAAGGAAAACCATTGCAGATGGAAATTAGATAAAAATAAATTGATTTAGAGGCTGGGGAGCCCTCCAGGAGGGAAGCCAGGGGACAAGGGAGCCTGTGGAGTCTGGTAGCCGATCAGATGGGCAAACAGAGAGACTGGGACCCTAGCAGTCTGCCAGAGGGACAGCCTGGGCATGCTGGCAGCAAGCAGGATGGCAGGAAATTTGGCAAAGGTACAGCATAGCCAGCCTCCCTGGATGGTTTCTGCTGAAAGCTTTGACAACATCAGCACAGCCCTGCAGAACGTTTCTGGTGTGTGGAATCAGCATTTTTGACAGCACGTTGGCCTGTCAGGAAATTTTCAGCCTGCTCCAAACGTCTTATATTTTCCGATTTCCCCGAATCCCCAGAAAGAAGAATCCGGGTCTGTCTACGCAGCAAAGAAAAACCCATGCTTGGCCCCTGCCAGTGAATCCGGGCTTGCCGGCCTGTTTCATTGCTCTGTAGATTTCTGGGCTCGGGTTGGAGGCCAAGTGTTGGGACCCTCCCACCTTGCAGGGTCCTAGAGCCTTGGCCTGAACCCAAGCCCATCCGTCTATACATCAATGAAACAAGCTGTCTAGTTGCCATGTGGACATACCCTCTGAGCCTACCTTGACAAAAGACCAAGGGGACATTTCTTGTAGCTGCTGCACTGTGGAAAACAGCAGAAGGAAGACCAAGGAGAAGCCCCTCATGCTATTCTGGGCATATACCATGTGATATCTGGACAGCAATGGAACAAGGCTCCTATGGGGAACAGCATGAAAAGGCTATGCCTGTGACCCACAGTACATCACACAGCTCATACAGTTGAAAAGCTGAGTTACTGACAGCGTTAAAGACTGACTTTTTTCCTACCACTAAGACTAGAAGGAGACAAGGTGGGTGAGGTAATATCTTTTACTGAACCTACTTCACCCACCTTGTCTCTCTAATATCCTGGGACCAACACAACTACTATTGCACTGCAGGCAAGACTAGAAGCAAGCAGTTCAGTTTTAATGTATTATCTGGAATGAGATTGGTGGTCTCAGGTTAGCCCTCATTGGAGTGGCACCAAAACCTGTGCAACATACTGTCTGGCACATCTCCTCCCCACAGCTTTGCTGATAAGAAGCCAATCTAGCTGAGATACCAAATAGCATCATCAGTGGAAGTGGTGATGCTTTTCAGAACTACAGGGAGCTTTTCATCGCTGGTTCAGGCCATGCCAAACAGGGCTGCACATATGGCCACATGAGAAAGCTGGTTAAATTCATCTGTTAGTTCAATAGGTCTGCACCTGGCCCAGCTTGCTCTTTTGCCAAGTTCATTTGACGGCTGTAGCTGGCTGTAACTGAGAAACTGCTCACATTTTCACTGAGCTCTCTGCTCTGATCCTGCTCTCAGCCAATTTGAACTGGCTCCAAAGATTCTGCTTGAAAGAAGCACCTACTGAATTTGGAATTTTCTATCTCAGTTAAAGGGATACTGTCAGGTCACAGCTAGTCCAAAATTAAGGTTATGTAGAAACAAACTTTTATGAAATTGGCGACTAACCGAAATATTTTTCGCCATAGTTGCATTTTTAAATCCAATTTAAAAAAATTAGGAAATAAACTTCCACTTGTAATGTTTACACTCTTAAGCCCCTCGGGTCTTTTTCACTGTGAGAAAGGCAAAGAATAAAGAACACAAAGACAAAAAATATCTTAACTATTTGAAGTTCAGTTTTAATACCTGAAGATATTAAAATCACCCTGACGTCTGCTGGAAGAGCAATACAGCAGAGCACAAACAATCCAGGAAGTTTTTGGACTGTGTTGCAGCTACTTCCTGGTGCAAGTGCTGGAGCAACTAGGGGCCGTGCTGCTCTTGGCCTGCTGCTCACAAACAGGGAAGATTTGGTAGGGGAAGTAGAAGTGGGTGACAACCTAGGCAGCAGTGACCATAAGATGGTCGAGTTCAGGATCCTGACATAAGTAAAAAAGGAGAACAGCAGGATACGGACCATGGATTTCAGAAAAGCAGACTTTGACTCTCTCAGGGAGCTGATGGGCAGGATCCCCTGGAGGCTAATATGAGGGGGAAAGGAATCCAAGAGGGCTGGCTGTATTTTAAAGAAACCTTACTGAGGGACAGGAACAAACCATCCCAATGTGCAGAAAGAATAGCAAGTGTGGTAGGCGCCCAGCTTGGCTTAACAAAGAAGTCATTGGTGAGCTTAAACACAAAAAAGAAGCTTACAAGAAGTGGAAGCTTGGTCAGATGACTAGGGAGGATTATAAAAATACTGCTCGAACAAGCAGGAATGAAATCAGGAAGGCCAAAGCGCAATTGGAGTTGCAGCTAGCAAGGGATGTGAAGGGGAACAAGAAGGGTTTCTTCAGGTATGTTAGCAACAAGAGGAAGATTACGGAAAGTGTGGGCCCCTTACAGAATGAGGAAGGCAACCTAGTGACAGAGGATCTGGAGAAAGCTGAGATACTCAATGCCTTTTTTGCCTCTGTCTTCACAGACAAGGTCAGCTGCCAGACTACTGCACTGGGCGCCACAGAATGGGGAGAAGGTGAACATCCCACAGTGCTGAAGGAACAGGTCCAGGACTATTTAGAAAATTGGACATACACAAGTCCATGGGGCCAGATGCAATGCACCCAAGGGTGCTGAGGGAGTTAGCTGATGTGATTTCAGAGCCATTGGCTATTATCTTTGAAAGCTCGTGGTAACTGGGGGAGGTCCCTGATGACTGGAAAAAAGCAAATATAGCGCTCATCTTCAAGAAAGGGAAGAAAGGGGATCCAGAGCACTATAGGCCTCACCTCAATCCCTGGAAAAATCATGGAGCAGGTCCTCAAGGAATCCATTTTAAGGCACTTAAAAGAGAGGAAGGTGATCAGGAGCAGTCAACAAGGATTCAAGAAGAGCAAGTCATGCCTGACCAACCTGATTGCTTTCCATGAAGAGGTGACTGGTCTGTGGATGTGGGGAAAGCGGTGGACGTGATATATCTTGACTTTAGCAAAGCTTTTGATATGGTCTCCCACAGTATTCTTAGCAGCAAGTTAAAAAAGTATGGGTTGGATGAATGGACTATAAAATGGATAGAGAACTGGCTAGAGCAAAGGGCTCAACGAGTAGTGATCAATGGCTCCATGTCTAGCTGGCAGCCCGTCATAAGTGGAGTGCCCCAGGGGTCGGTCCTGGGGCCAGTTTTGTTCAACATCTTCATTAATGATCTGGAGATTGCACCCTCAGCAAGTTTGCAGATGACACTAAGCTAGGGGGAGTGGTAGATACCCTGGAAGGGAGAGGTAGGATACAGAAGGACCTAAACAAATTGGAGGATTGAGCCAAAAGACATCTGATGAGGTTCAGCAAGGACAAGTGCAGAGTCCTGCACTTAGGACAGAAGAATCCCATGCACAGCTACAGACTGGGGACCAACGAGCTAGGCAGCAGTTCTGCAGAAAAGGATCTGGGGGTTACAGTGGATAAGAAGCTGGATATGAATCAGCAGTGCGCCCTGGTTGCCAAGAAGGCTAATTGCATATTGGGCTGCATTAGTAAGAGCATTGCCAGCAGATCGTGGGAAGTGATTATTCCCCTCTATTCGGCATTGGTGAGGCCGCATTTGGAGTGTTGTGTCCAGTTTTGGGCCCCCCACTACAAAAAGGATGTGGACAAGTTGGAGAGAGTCCAGCGGACAGCAACAAAAATGATTAGGGGGCTGGAGCACAAGACTTATGAGGAGAGGCTGAAAGAACTAGGCCTGTTTAGTCTGCAGAAGAGAAGAATGATGGGGGATTGGATAGCAGCCTTTAACTACCTGAAAGGAGGTTCCAGGGAGGATGAAGCTAGGCTGTTTTCAGTGGTGGCAGATGACAGAACAAGGAGCAACGGTCTCAAGTTGCAGTGGGGGAGGTCTAGGTTGGACATTAGGAAAAAGATTTTCACTAGGAGGGTGGTGAAGCATTGGAATGGGTTACCTCGGGAGGTGGTGGCATCTCCATCTTTAGAGGTTTTTAAGCCGTGGCTTGACAAAACCCTTGCTGGGATGTTTTAGCTGAGTATAGTCCTGCTTTGAGCAGGGGGTTGGACTAGATGACCTCCTGAGGTCCCTTCGAATTATAATATTCTATGATTCTAAGGTGTTACTGGTAACTACTGATCCAAATTTAAAGGCAAACTTTATACTATCTGCTAAATAGCTGAAGAAAAATAATTGTGGCTATGTGAAATGCTCTATTTCTCCCCAGTCCATTAAGCCAACTGCATAATTTCCCCCCTAGTCTTTAGAAATATATTTGCATTGCTCCTTTAAAGAAAATGGCAATCATGTAATTGTAATGAAGGAAATCAGACAACATGAGACATCTCATCATTACAAAATATTCATAAAAAAGACAAAGACACCCGCTTGCATGCCATATCTGCAAAAGGAAGGCAGGGAGGGAGGGAGGGAAGAAAGAGACAGAGAGAAGAGAGAAACTTTACTGAGTCAAAATTGAAAGGTATACATTTTGCATTTGGACACAGCAAGTTACCAACATGCCAGAAATCCAATTTAACATCAAATATCATTACTAGTCGTAGTCAGGTAATAAAGGCTTATGCAAACACCTTCTCCTCCTTGGGACCTACCTCCTCACCTCCATTTACACAAGCTTCCTTTTCTCCTAACTGTATGACATTTATTTTTTAACTCCGATAAAGCCAAAGTCTTCTTATTAAGTGTGACATGGAATTTGATCACACTTTGGGTCAGATCCACACCTATGTGCACAGAGGGGTGCAAATGCCATGTTCCAGGCCCATGCTGATGTCTTTCCCAGCAGGAGAGGTACTGCCAGCTCCTTCGTATAGGTGTTGTGACAATGGAGTACAGTTTGGAAGCTGTGGATGCAATGTGTGGAAAGCACACTAGGTCAGGGACATGCACTGTTTCACTGGGGGTACTGTGTTTGAGTAATAAAATATTAAAAGGGTCTGGGGGCAAGTTGGGAAATAACTTACTATGAACACATTATTTATGCCTCATACTCGTGAATGAAGAAACAGAAGCAAGTTATTTAAAGGTGGGCAATAATTTTAAGGAAACCAAATGAGGTGCAGCAAGAATTGAAGGATAAACGGTTGCGGTGATATTAAGATTTAAATTCCTTTAAAGTAGACAAACGGGCAAAAGCTGTCCTCACTTTCACCCTTTGCAGCCCCAGTGATGAAAGCAGAGAAGAATTTCACTCCACACATTCTAGTGTAAATGATTAGAGCAGTGGAGGAGGGGAAGTGCGGGGGGGATGAATTCAGGACTCTGATCCTGCCACTGAGTTGCTATGGGACTGGGCTATTCATCATATAACTCACTGGTCCACAGTTTGCCATTCTGTACAATGCCTAGCCATTACCAGATGCAGAAAATGGAGTTTGGAGAGTTATTAGAACATCGTTAAATACTTAAGCATAGATGATATAAATATGAAACATTAACTACAAGACTTTTTAAGACTTTCAGACCTTAGGCCTCATCAAAAAGACACCATTTTGGCAGTGTGGCGCAGCAGAAGGAGCACAGGATGGGGGACTCAGGAGACCTGAGTTCTATTCCCAGCTCTGCCAGTGGCCTGTAAAATGGCAATAATGTGATTGACCTCCTTTGTAAAGCACTTTGAGATCTATGGATGAAAACCACAATTGTATTTAAAAAAAACTCAGCCTGCCAGAGAAGCGTTTCCTCCTTTTCCTGTGGAATATTTTCATACATAACACTGTTATTGCTTTTACAGCTGATATGCCATGGCCCCCAAGGCTAGAGACAGGAACCACTGGAAAGAAAGATCCCCAGAAACCCAATGAGACACCACACTCACCAATAGCCTAAGGAGACACAAATATATTGGGCTTTAAAGCTATGATATTTTTATACACAGAAAAGCTCTGTTAGGCCATTCTTGCAGGGGTCTTACATTCATTATGTTCAATTCCCTCCCCTCCCCCGAGGCCTTCACAGTTGGGATTCATGGTAAACTAAGACACCTATGAAGGAAGACAAGAAATAGTCCCAATAAATGTTACGGAAACTCTCTAAAACTTTGTTAAAACAAGGATAGTTTTTCTTAACTCCCTCTTGGAACACACACAGCATGTGAAGAATATAGCATTGTTAACCGCTGCAGATAGGTTTTATCCATAAACACTCCTCATCAATAGCTATTATGGACATGGTAGTGTGTGTAGGGTAATCATGTTAAATTGGACTATGCTGGTTCTTGCTCACTCATGCTAAATCATATATCCCACAATGCCCTGGGACAAATATAGTTCAGCACTTGGCTTAAGCAAACATAAATACTATTAAAAGCCAGACAGTCAAGTATTATGATTAGGAAATGACGTGAGAAGTATAAATACTTTGTATTAGGGACTATCTTCATTGGAATTTAATATTCAAACAAAAGATGGGAAAGTACCAGGTAGCACCAAAGACAAAACTGCCATAAGTTGGCTAGTTACACTTCAACTTAAATGACATGAATTGTGCTCTGTAATTTGTAAAGAGCCATGCTAGGAAAGATGACTAGGTTAAGGGGCATCTGGGTGGCATATCTTCTGTGTTAAGGTGAACTGAATATGCTGCAAGCCTCTTATTCCAAGAAGGAATGGTGATGTGATAACTCTTTCTTTCCTATACTGTATTGCTTTGTCTTTAGACAATAAGTTTAGCTAAGCTTGGTTATTTGGTTTCTTGAACATTCTAATATCGTACCACTAGTCTATTGGTTGATGATACCTATTTGGTCAACAGTGAAAAAATGTAGCTGCTTTTATCTGGAATCACCTTTACTATTCAATTCAAAAGTCAATTGCAAATAATGCATCTATGGAGAAAAATAGTGGTGTCCCCCAAAGGTCTGTACTGGAACCAGTACTGCTCAACATATTCATAAATGATCTGGAAAAAGGGGTAAACAGGTGGCAAAATTTGCAGATGATACAAAACTACGCAAGATAAGTAAGTCCAAAACAGACTGAGAAGAGTTACAATGGGATCTCACAAACCTGAGTGACTGGGCAACAAAATGGCAGAAGAAATTCAGTGTTGATAAATGCGAAGTAATGCACATTGGAAAACATAATCGCAACTATATATATATAAAATGATGGGCTCTCAATTAGCTGTTACCACTCAATAAAGAGGTCTTGGAGTCACTGTGGATAGTTCTTAGAAAACATCCACTCATTATGCAGCGGTACTCAAAAAAGCTAACTGAATGTTAGGAATCATTAGGAAAGTGATAGATAATAAGACAGAAAATATCATATTGCCTCTAAATAAGTCCATGGTACACCCACATCTTGAATACTGTGTGCAGATCTGGTTGTCCCATCTCAAAAAAGATACATTGGAATCGGAAAAAGGCAACAAAAATTATTAGGTATGGAACAGCTTCCATATGAGAAGAGATTAATAAGACTGGGGCTTTTATACTTGGAAAAGAGACGACTAAGGGGTGATATGATAGAGGTCTATAAAATCATGTTTGGTGTGGAGAAAGTAAATAAGGAAGTGTTATTTACTCCTTGTCATAACACAAGAACTATGGGTCACCAAATGGCATTAATAGGCAGAGGTTCCAAATGAACAAAAGGAAGTACTTCTTTACCCAACGCACAGTCAACATGTGGAAATCCTTGCCAGAGGATGTTGTGAAACCAAGAAAGGGTTCAAAAAAGAACTTATCTAGTTCAAAAAAGAACTAGATAAGTTCATGAAGAATAGGTCCATCAATGGCTATTAGCCAAGATGGGCAGGGATGCAAAAACAAACCAACTATTCCCCGCTACCTGCAATCTTTATAACATATCATCATATATGCCCTATGTACATATACATAAATATATATATGTACACACACACATAAATATATATGTACATTTGCACATGCACACATCTGTTTCACTTTCCACATTATATTATACTCTATAGCTATAATAAATATTTCTTTTCCATACAAAAAGTTGGTTTCTTCATGAGAGGTAAAGCTAGCAATCTCTTCATTTTACATGCAGATGGATGATGGACTAAATCCCAGTTAAGACTGGCACTAAATCTCAGGACTTGATCCAGCATTTTCAATATAAGTCAAAATGACCGATTTTCCAAATGTCATTATATAACAATCCATAGAGGAATATGCTGCAGGGCTCTGCTGAAGAAACGTGTCCTGTAAATACTGGAAGGTTCATGTAACTGGTTTGTATAAATCCCTCAGACCAAATTACCCCAAGCAACTTTGCTTAGTCAAAAGTAATATGACCCAGGGTATCCAACTTAAAATTACAGTGAACATTTAGCATCACAGCTTCAATAAACAGGCTGGTATTTTCGGTATAACAGTAAATCACACCAATGCTACTATTCAGGGTGGAACTTTTCTAACAATTCTGCTTCTCAGATTTGTTGGTTCTTCCCATTTTTCATTTTTTTCTTCCATTTAACGCTATTCTCATTACAATTTTTTGGCAATACTTTCTTTATAGCAAGTGCCAAATCTTCCTAAATCTCTGTCTTTTTTTTTTCATTGTAAGAACTTTAATCAAAGCATATTCTTCTGATAGTAATGTAAAAGTAACATGTTATCTGACACTAATTCATGTCACTTATGCACAATATGAGCAAAATGGAATTGCAGATTTTTATTTATTTATTTATTTATTTATTTTGCTGTATGGATCCTTCTATTTTCTAGTGACTGTGTGGAAAATGCAGACTAAATATGGTTGCCTAACCAGAGGAGGACATGAACCATTTTGAAGCAATTTTGGGATAAAAAAAATGAATCGGTGATTTTACTATTAATTGAATCTACAGTAAACACACATTCCAAAGCTCTCTTTAGGCTGCTGCATCTGACAATTGCTAGGAGGTTTTTTGAACATTTCTTCTATCTGAGTTTCACTGCACCTCCTTATTTGAATCCTTCCACTAACTCTACACTTTTCAACACACCAAATACAATGGGTGGTCTGTGATTGGCACACTTAGAGAATCGCCCCTCCCCTTTCCTCATTTCCTTGGGGTCTTATCCAAAATGAACCTCCAAACATTGGAGGTTTGCTTATCACTGAAAATAACTAAGTCTACTGGTGGCTGAAGATCCTGATATAGCTGGGAAGGCGTCTGTGTTTGTGCAGTGCCTAGCAAAATGGGGCCTCAATTTACTACTGTAATATAAAGAACAATTTTTTAAAATCATGAATTTACCATTCTAGTTTTTATAAGCTGAGCACTAGTACCATCTCTTCATGGATTTTACTGCGAATGAGAGAGGATCTTTTGGGATTCTCCCTGTTCATTTCTCATTAATTTCCCCCCTCAATGACCTCCTGTTGGGCTATGCATTGGGCAAGCTGGGCTGGACTCTGGGCTATGTGTTCCCCTAAGCAAATTAATATGTACACCCTCCACACACTAACATTCGCTAAATATTTTCCTGCCCTCGGCGACTGTCTGATCTGTCTGTAGGGTAGAACCAGCCCTAGCAGTATGCCACTTCTTTCAGATCCTGTCAGCTCTGATCCCAAATGAACCAGAGGATGACTTTCAGCAGCATTGCAAGGACCTCTCTCCCCAGGAACTGAATAAACTGGTAAGCCCATCTACTTCTGGAAACAGACACTTGGCCTTGAACCTAGAGCCTTTACACAGAAAAAGAATCACGATCATAGACTTCTGGTCTAGCCTCAGTGGCGTGGAATTTCAGAGGAGCCTAGGACTGTAGCTCCCCATTGAAATGAAGTAACATTTGGAGGTCTAACTCCCTCAGACGCCTCTGAAAAATTCCAGCCTATATTTCTGAACTAGCATCAGCAGAAAAATCCTAGCCATGCAATCTGCCTTGACTCGGTAATGCTCATGCAATAAAGCAGACTGCTTATTTGCATTCTTGTGAAATACAGCAGGCTCAATAAGTCTTCCTGGTTATTAAATATGAAGGTTAGTTAATTTCAAGCATACATGCATTAACCAAGGAGCCCTTGAACAAATGAATTTTTACCATTATGACAAGATAGCAATAAGCCATTTCCATTTCTGTAATTTCTCTTAAGCTACTTTTTCTGTCCCTATAAATTAAAAATAAAAAATGAGAACAAATTTTCAGTACTAAAACTTTCTTTGTAATGACAGTTTCATTAGAAATGTGCCAGAATCCACACCTATTTGAGCTCTGCTAACATCATCTTTAAATAAGAAAGTAGAGAGTCTGGGGTTAGAGCTGGCCCATTTGTTTTGCTAGTAATTCATTTCATAGTAAACTAGCCCTATTCACTAGTCCATGAACATCACATGCATTTACACTCCCATTTTGTGCTGCAGTACATCAGTCTGACACTTTCTCTCAAGGGGAACAGTCTATATGCACTCCTAATGGCTTTTCAGATGAAAAATAAGTGCAATAGCCTTTCATCTCAGGAGACTTAAGTTCAGATCCTTGATTAGGTCACACGTTAAGATTAGTTCAGTGGTCTCCGTCGTCCTCTGTACGTGTGCACATCACGCAATTGCTACATCCTCAGGCATTGTCCGCTGTGATTGGCAGTCTGTGCTCAAAGAGAGCTAGAGCCGGAATGAAAGGGGATACGATAGGTCAGGATTTAGGTGAATTCATGTAGCAGTAGGAGCAGCTTGCATTGCTCTTTCTTGCATTAAGTCTGTCTCTATCCAGTGGTGTTTGCAGTGTTGTTATTCCCCCACTGTATTTCTTCCACATGTGAAAATGTTTTTAAAAATGCACGCAAGCATGTGGAATTCTGGTTGTATTTCTCACGCGCATTACCTATTTCTGATAAGGAGAGAACTTCCTCTGTCATCTTGTTTGCCTGATCTAGCTATGGACAAAACACGTGGGTTGCTTCTTCTTACTGAGTAGTCTCAAAAACAAAACAAGCGAATGAGGAAATCTGCGCTTTTAAACCCTCTCTTCATCAGTCAGTCAAGGATAACCTCATTTCAGATATGTACAGTATGCCCTGACATTCTTAACCACTTGACAAATAACTGCCACTTGTCAGAAGCAAAAAAACTGATGACTTGGTAAAAGAATTAGAATTTTTATTATGGAAGATTGGGCTTGGATTATTTACCTCAGGCTCACCTTGATTTTCAGCTTTCAGGATACTCAATCAGCTAGAAGCAAGAGCAGTCTAGATTCTTGTTTTCCCTGCCCTGAGCTGTCAGTCGACTTTAACAATGAAAGACTTCCCATTACTTCATAGAACATTGCAGTAAATCAGTGTCATCTGCATAGAACAGAACAGTGTCACCTGCATTCTAAAGGTCTTACTGAAGTACCTTATTGCATTATACCATAGTGATAATACGAAATTGTCTGAATCTCTGCGGTGGGCCTACGTGTGTGCGCTGGTTTTTACTACATCCTGTTCTATTGTACAGAAATTTTCCTCGTTCCAGGTACATGTAACCCTTCTGCCAGGTGGTGCGGACAGCAACAGGAGACGGGTTCGATACCTTTTAGCGTTAAAAGAAAAGAACCAGTTTGAGCCCCCCAACCTAGAAATCTGGGAAAGTCAGCCACCAGCCTGGGTGCCTCTGAGGGGCAGCATTTCCTCACTCACAACCACTGAGTCTGTGTAAAACAAAATAAAAACCCTTTTATTAACAGGGAGTGGGAACTCAGCGTTAAGTCAGGAAAACACCATAACAAGGATTTGAAAGTAGCAAAACTTAAGTAGTCACCCCCCAGAACCTTGCGCGGCTTGAGTTTCCCCCCTTGTGGTGTGAAAGCCTGAAGGATGAATGTCCCTTCGACACACTCGTCCCCTTACCCTTCACTGCGCCCCACTTACAATTGGTTGTCCAAAGTCAGCAAAGTCCCTGAATTGAAAGGTATGTAAAGTTGGGTTCACCTCCCATCCCTGGAAACATGGAGGGAGGTTGAGCAACGCTTCTGCTGCTCACTCGATGGATGTTTCTGCATTATCTTTCACTACAACACTGTCCCCACCCCCTTTTCAAAGACTGGTAATGGGGGTATGGAGACTAAGCGTCTTGGCCAAAGACACAGAAGTCTGGTAAATCAGGGTTTGAACCCACTTCTCCCAAAGCCTAGGCTAATGCCCTAACCACTGAACCATCCTTCCCTTCTCATAGCCATGACCGAACTAAACTCATCCTACACAAAACCAGATATAAAGGTAGCCTTTTCCAAGACTTACATAGTGAAAAACAAATCCTGAATCACTCGGTGCATTTAAATCAAAAGCCAACCCAAAATTTATCTACTGATGAACAGAAGAGAAACAATAATTGCTGCAGCTTTCCAAATCTTTGTGCATCGCCAGTTACTGGAAATTATGTTTTCCCACTTACACTTGTGGTTGGAAAAGGAAGATGCCAGTAATAAATAAATAAATAAATAAAAACCAAAACCGTGTGAATTAGATTTATCCCCAGAATAAAGCGTTCCCCTAGTCATGAATGCATAATATTTCGCTTCCTTCTCCTGTAACTAATTGTCTCCATTTCACAGATGAACAATGAAAAGAAATCCCTCATGCATTTGAGTAATATCATTCCATTCAACTTGTTAAATCTTTACCCTTAGGAATTCTAAAATTATAGCCAATGTGAGAGGGTGTGATATGCAGTTTAAGACAAAGAACTGGGCTGAGACAACACTGATTGATTGCAACTGCAGAACTTAAGAACATCAGGATATTTTAAACAAATATTTGCCCTTCAGGAGGATGTAAAGAGGTTAATGCTGACAATCAGCTATTCCACTGGTGTATAGTAACATTCAGAGCTGTGCTTGACTATGCAAATGCCTTAGGACTGCTTATTGGTTTACTGAAACCAACTGCAGCAATCTTAACAACTACAGTACAAGAAATAAGGACTGACATCAGCAGTCCTTTTACAGGCCACATCAGGACCAGTTGAGTCGTTTTTGTGTATTTCTACACTGAAAAGTTATTCTTTACAAACAGGATTATAGGGTTCTCTATTTAATGTCTCTCAATGAATTCATACCGTATTTGTTCAGTTTGCAACTATAAAGATGTTATTTTCTCTCCGCCCTACAAATTCAACCAGAGATCTGAAAGTCATGCTGGGTTCTCTTTTTCATTCATTACCATAGGTAATGAAAACCATAAAAAGCCAAATTGTAACTTTATTTACATCTGTGGAACCCTACAATCCTTTAGTAGTTTTCAAAGGTGTACCTGAAGTACACAGTATTTCATGTGAACCATTGCAATTGGATAAGTATCACCTGTATAGAGTAATATCCCCAGTGCCAACAAGAGTTAGCCACATTTACAAAAAGACACATTTTTTCCTACTATCTATTGTGACTAATGTGTAAATAAACATTTACACATGATAACTTAGTTTTACAGTCTTACCAATTTATTTTTTACTTATGATTTGCTTATGGATCAATGGTCTTACAGATAAAGCACAGGATATGGTATTAGTTGGTGTCTGCTACAGCAAATCACACTAGGGAACAGAATGACTACTTCCTTCTGCACCTATCTGTAATGTGTAGGAGAAAAAAGCTGTGTAATCATAGGGGACTTGCATTCAAGTGACATATGCGGGAGTCTCATGCTGCCGGCAGTAAAACTTCCTTGCAATTTCTAAATGTTATTGATTACAATTTCCTAATTCAGAAAGTGTTGCAGCTAACATGGGGGAATTCCTTGTTTCACCTTTTCCGAACACAGTGGTCCCCAAGCTTTTGGGGTCATGCCCCCCATTTACTTGGTCTACGCACCCCCAAGAGCCATAATCGGGAGCTGGAGCTGGGAACGGGACCAAAGCCACAGTTGGGGGACATGAGCAGGGCCTGAGCTGTGGCTGGTGTGGGGACTGGAGCTGCAGCGAACAGGGCTGGGAACCGGGCCTGAGACCAGGAATGGGGCCGCAGCCCAAGTGTAGGCCGCGGCCAGGAGCAGACCGTGGGGCCCTGGGGCTGCAGCCAGTGGGAGGGGCTGGAGCAGAGTTGGGGGCAGAGCAGGGCTGGGTGGTACTTCCTTTCTGCCCTCCTGAAGTTTCCTCCTTGCCCCAATAGGGGGATTTGCCCCACAGTTTGGGGATCTCTGTCCTAACAGATAAAGAAGAAATTAATCACAAAACTAAAAATTAATGGTAGCTTAAATACAAGGGATCTTGACTTGATCACATTGATCGTTTGTAAGCAGAATAAAGTCCAAACCATTATTATATACCTACACACCCACACACAATAAGAAAATTGTGAGTGATAACTGGGAATTATTTAAGAACACCTTACTAGACGCTCCCCAAACTCCCAATTATGGAAAAAGGCTGTGCTGATTAAAAGAACTGACTAGTTTTACTGGGGAAGTGAAGGCACTTTTATTCCCTCCCCCACCCCCAAAAAATATATATATATAAAATAAATGGAAGAAAGGGGAAGTTGATAGTAATGATTGTAAATCAGAAGTTAGGAATTGTAGAAAATTGATAAGGGAAGCAAAAGGACACAAAAAGAAATCTATGGCCAGTAGCATTAAGGACAATAAGGAGTTTTAAAAATATATTAGGAAAAAAAAAAAGAATCTTGACAATGGTACAGATTCATTACTACATGGAAATGGTAGAATTACTGATAATGCAGAAAAGCAGACATGTTCAATAAATATTTCCTTTTGGTATTTAGGGAGAAAACAGATGGTATAGTCTCATCATATGCTGAGATAACACTCTTTTCATTCCACTAATATCTTAGGACAATATTTAACAGAAGCTACTAAAGGTAGACATTTTAAAATCAGCGGGTCCAGATAACTTGTGTCCCAGAGTTTTAAAAGAGCTGGCTGAGAAGCTCACTAGACCATTAAGGTTGACTTCCAATCAGGGGTGTGTATAACAGGGGGCAAGCAGGCGCATGGGCCCCACAATAATTGTCAGGGACACAGCACTCCTCCAGCCCTAGTGGGGAGAGCAATCTCCTGCCAGAGCATGGAGGCCAGGGAAAAGGGAGCACCTCCCGGGCCAGAGGCTGGGTGGGTGCGGGGAGAGAGGGAAAGAAGAGCGAGCTCTGGTGGGGAGGGCAGAGAGAATGCCCCCCTAAAGGGGTCAAATTTAAATTTCTGCTCCTGCCTCTGCTTTCAATAAGTCTTGGTGCACTGAGGAAGTTCCAGAAGACTGGAAGAAGGCTAATGTTATTGGAATTTTTTAAAAGAGTAAACAGGATGTCCTGGGTTATTATAGGTGTGTCAGCCTGACATCGATCCTGGGCAAAATGCTGGAGCAGCTGATACAAGACTCGTTAATAAAGAACTAAAAGAAATTAATGTAATTAATGTAAATTAACATGGGTTTATGGAAAATAGATCCTGTCCAACCAACTCGGTATCTTTTTCTGATGAGATTACGAGACTGCTTGATAAAAGTAATAGGGTTGACATAATATACTGAGACTTGGTTGTGTGTTTGACATAATACCACATGATACGTTAATTAAAAACTAGAATTAAATAAAATTAACATGACACTTTATAAAAACTGTCTGTCTATATTAAAAACTGTCTAATTGATAGGTATCAAAACTGTGAAAAGTCATCAAGCGAGTGTGTTTCCAGTGTGGTTCCACATGGATCTGTTCTTGGCCCTACACAATTTAACATTTTTATCAGTGACTTGGAAGAAAACATACAATTGTCAGAAATAAAGTTTGCAGATGACACAAAAATTGGGGGAGTAGGAAATAATACAGGGAACAGATCACTGATTCAGAATGATCTGGATTGTTTGGTAAACTGGGCACAAAGCAAACAATATGCGTTTTAATGCTGTAAACATATACATCCAGGAACAATGAATGTAGGTGATATTTACATGGGGGACTCTACCCTGGGAATCAGGGACTCTGGGAAATAAAAATAGGGGTCCAGGTTGATAATCAGCTGAACATGAACTCTCAATGTGATGCTGTGGCCAAAGGGGTTCACATGCTCCATCCCCTGGCATGCATAGACAGGGGAGTCTTTAGTAGGAGTAGAGAGGTCATATGATCTCAGTATTTGGCACTCTTGCTGCAAGACTGGGTGTAGCTGTGGTGTCCACAATTCAAGAAGAATGTGGATACATTGGAAAGGGTTCAGAGAGGAGCCGTGAGAATGATTAAAGGATTAGAAAACCTGCCTTATAGTGATAGATTCAAGGAGCTCGATCAATTTAGCTTAACAAAGAGGGTTCAGGTCACAATCTATCAGTATCTATATGGGGAACAAATATTTAATAACAACCTCCTCAGTATGGCAGAGAAAGTGTAACATGATTCAAAGGCTGGAAGTTGAAACTAAACAAAGTCAGACTGGAAATAAGGTGTACATTTTTCACAGTGAGGATAATTCAACACTGGAACACTTTACCAAGGGTCACGGTGGATTCTTCACCACTGACAATGTTCAAATCAACACTGGATCTTTTTCCAAACGATCCGCTCTAGGGGATTATTCTGGGGAAGTTCTCTGGCCAGTGCTACACAGGAGGTCAGAGTAGATGACCACAATGGCCTCTTCTGGCCTCTCTGTGACTCAGTTTCCCACCTGTACAGGGATAATAGAACTTTCCTACCTCACAGGAGTGAGGCAAGGATAAATGCATCATGGACCATGGACTGCACTTTGAGATCCATGTTGAAAGCACTATATAAAAGCTTGGTATTACTTATTATTATTTAACTTTTGGCATCACACTCTGAACATAGTTCCTGGCCTGAGCTGTGAAAACAACATGTTCTGCTCATCTAACAGTGTTAATTATCAGTTATTCATTATCAGCACTCGCCAATCCCAATAGAGCAAGGAGTTTGCAGCACATATGTGATTAGTCACAGTCACCACATGATAGGGACGGAACGCCTATCTCATTTACGTTCAGACCCCCTTAGATAGCACAGCCTTAAAGTGAATAGAAATGTCATTTATGTCCATGTTAAAACCCTGTGACATGTCCAGAACCATGTAAAGGAAACTGGGGGTAAATTGCGAATCAAGCCCTGAATCGGCATTTATCACATCCACGAAGCAAAAGGTCCTGTACCTATTGCTTATATGTCACTTATTTGATACCACCTGAAACATAAACAGAGATTTCACAAGTTAATTGCTGTCTAACAAATTTGATAGAATTACAGTACCTTGCTAACTACCGACTAATTGTCTAAATACTCTTTGTGGTTTTGCAGCATCCCACTAGCAAATGTATTGATTTGAATATGTAATCTGCAGTTAATTACACTAACCTCTTATGCTAAGTAAACTTCAATAAGAGCTGCTTTTACAGTCCATGGGTTGTCAACATACAACCAATGCTTTATTAAATATAAATTGGGTACTTTGTTCAAGACTCTCGTTAAGATGCTTAAAGCATGTTATCAATTGTTTGCAGTTTACAGCAGAAGAAATGTCCTGTTTTAGTCCAATGAGTGCCCTGGGCTGTGCTACATGTTCTATTGTTACTTCAACGAAGGTCTCTTATATGGACCTGTGATGTATCCTGTATATCCCTGCCTGTTAATTACAGTGAGCCTGGCATTTAAAACAAAACAACAGGTGGGTGCACTTCAATAGATTAGCAGGTTTATGCGGCAGCTAATTAAAATGACTGTCTCATAGCCAGGGATGTGGCAAATTGTTTGCTTAGTGCAGAAGTTTAGAAAACCAACCCAAGGCATTAGACTATCCAACAAGTAATGAGGGCATCGTGTCAACAGGCACAAGCAGAAGATAAACAACAACAGATACTTTCATATTTTCAACCAAATGTTCAACTGATACCACTTCAGCACCATAGAGGCACCCATTTTTACACACGTGTCTTTATAGAAGACATGTAGGGCCAGATTTGCAAAGCTATTTAAGTGCCTAAAAACACAGACAGGCACCTATGGAGATTTTCAAAAGTACCTAATTAGGTTAGGCACTTAAGTCCCATTGCAATCAATGGGAGTCAGGAACCTAACCCATTTAGGTGCTTTTAAAAATCATCACAGGTGTCTCTCTGAATCTTTAGGTGGCTAAATAGCTTTGGAAATCTGGCCTGTTATTCTCTTCATACATAGATTCCTTCCCTCCCCTCCCCCGGATGCTTTACTTGCTATCAGAGAAGTTCCAAAAAGAAGCTCCATTTAAAGCAAGCCTTACAGCTTTCTCTTGCAAAGTATTTTGTTAAAAATCTGAGTGGAAGAGGCAGAATAGCAATTTTTCCTAGAACAGTTTTGCAGGATTTTTAATATAGCAAAACACGGTTCGGATCAATGGACAATGCAGCATAGCTCTGTGCCGAACCTTGCTTGGGTTACTCAGTGTGACATCATGCAGGAATATAGCAAGCAGGGTTTAATCCACGATTGACAGGGGATTTTGAAAAATGTTGCCAAAATATTCAACACCTAGCATAAGTGGATGAATTTATTTTTTGTTTATCCACACACAAAGCACAAACTCAAGATGAGGCACCTATTTCTGCATGCAGTAAGTAAATAGGAGAAGGTGGTGACTTATCTACCTGAGTCTCGAACTTTTTTGGATTTTGTCTCTGAGAAAGAGTCAAAAGCCCCAATCCAAAGCCCACTGAAGTCAGTGGGCACTGGATCAGGTCTTCATGCTATAATTACCGAGAACATAGCAGCGACTACAGCAAAAGCCTTGTTGTTCTCTTTCTTTCTGGCAAAAGAAGTTTGGGGTTTTTAGATTATTGTTTTTACAGAGCTCATCAACAAATGAAATAAATTTACCATAAAAAATAAAAATTTCAAAGTGGCTAAGATTTCACATGATTTGAAACAGACCAATTATTTTATTAATAGAAATTTTCATTGCGATTTTTATGAAAATGTTATTAAAAAGTTTGCCCAAAATCCAAGTTTTTGGCTAAGGGTAAAAATGTCATTTTCTGAAAAACCCTGTTTTTGGTGAAGGAAACATGTCCATAATGTCTTCAGTAATGCTTCTGATTAAATTTTCAACCAAAAATATCACAAAGAGTCTCATGAAAAAAAGAAAATTTTTCAGTAAATCAAAAGGTTTTCATGAAAAATGTAGTGTTTTTTCTTAAAAGCCATTTTTAAATAGAAAACTCTTCTCATATCAAACATTTTGTCTGGCTCCCTTAGTTCATTATTGGATATTTTGTGACTTGGATGAGAATTATTTATTTTTTCTAATAGGCATTAATTTGAAAAGGCAACACAAAATCTGAAACTGCCTTTGCCGATGAACACAATGCAGTTGATCTCGAAGTATACATTTCATTATTTCACAGCTTATGTTTATATGAAACAGCAAGGTCCATGGGTAAGAAGTCATATATTGTAAAATAATAATCATTCTAATAGGTGGGTGCTGAAGTTGATTACTGGCTTAGTGCTTGTAGAATAAATGTACTAAGCAAAGGCTAGAAGCGAGGAAAGATACACAGAATATATCAAATTTAATCACGCAAACGTATCCCTCCAGGCTACTTTTGCCTGACCTAAGCTTTCCATTGGAAACTGGAGTTCAAAATAGTATTTCTGCAATGTAATTTCAGGTGCAATGAAGTCACATTATAGAAGTGGCATGGAAGCTATTTCTCATGCTGTGATTTGCATGGCTAGAGAAGTAATAGGCATGCAAGCTGTCCATCCTGAATCTATAGTGAAATAAGATATTTCAGAATGCTCAAAGGCCTTCAATTCCAATTGCCCAGAGCTGTATGTTGCACTTCCCAAACAATCTTTAACTGAGCTATATCTCTGACAGAGATGAGAAGAATCAGTCTGAAAAATTGTATTGCCACGGTTTCCAGTAAAATGTTGTTTCATCTTTAGTTACCCACAACTTTAGATAAGCTAGCAATTTTTGCTGGTCCTTCACACACATTTTTGCACATCCTAAACTACTAGGGGTTGTGTGTGTGTGTGTTTGCTTGTTTTGGTTTTTTAAAGGTGAAATATATGGGACCAGTTTCTCCACTAGGATAAAGCATCATAGCTGAGTTGAAGTCAATGGAGCTAAGCTGATTTACAGCAATTGAGAAGTTGTCCCATAACATGCCCAAATGTGAATAATGTGAGTAAGTGACCCACCACAGCGCCCTTCTGATTTACTTTTACAGCCACTAATGTGAGGTACACCAGTGGCTGGTTAGCAAGGACAGAATCATCCATACCCCAATGTCCCTGTCCTCTGACCTTCCCTCAAACATATAACCACAATTCTGAACTCAGATTTCTTTAGGTAATAATAAAATACTCTAGACTTTTGTAGTGCAAAAAAAGTCTGTGGCTAGAACAGCCTTATCTGGTTGAGGTCAGAGTTAAAGCTGTACATCTGTGATTTAGAGGAGTGGGTGCATGTACTGGGGGTGGCTGTATGTTAAAAATGTCAGGAAGTTTGATGTAGAAGTGAGGAATATTGAATGGTGCTGGAGTACAATGACTAGACTATGTTCTTACCAGGTTATTCTAAGAGTCCCATTTCAGTTCTTCTTGCCCCGGCTATTTTATATCAACTGGACCAGCCCTTTTCCTAAAATAGCTAAAACATTCCCCCTCCATGGCAGCTCAGCTGTGCTGGCCGGTGCATTGGCATTGGGGGAGAGGGAGAGACAGAGCACGGGCTTCACCCACCTGAACAAGAGAGAGAAAGTAATTGTCCAATGGCAACCACTCTGCCCCTTCCCCATGGAGAGTAGCCCAGCAGCAAATATGGGGATCCTTGTATCTCCCTCCCCACCTGTGTGGACACACTAGTGCAGCAAGGGACATAATGTCACATTTTCCTGCATGTGAACATCACCCTAACTGGTGATGACCTTGATTTTTAAAGAATGCATTGGCAGGGAAGGTATTTACGCAACCTTCGCTGTCAAGTAATAAAGAATTTTGTAGGGGGACTTTATTAAAATGTTGGCTTGAACATGGCTCTGGGTCTATAAATACACATGAAACTCTGCTGCGTGGAATGAAGAGAGCAAATAAACCCACAAGCCACTGAGAAAAAAGTAAAATCACACATCAAGATGCATTTGCATTCTCTTTTTTCAGTATTTTGTCTGAAGTAATCATGTGCCTTTGTGTATGTAAACCCAGAAAGGTCTGTCACAGCTCCTTAATGTCTGTATTTACATATAATCAAGTCAGTCTATACCACAAACTCCCCTAGCACTCTGCTTGGCAAACAGCACACATTAACATTTAATACAGGCCATATTAGGCTCTCTTTTTCTTTTAGTTTGCCATTCTACATCTCAGCTTAAGTACCTCAGAGGTTATTTACAATGGGCAGGGCTAAACAATCCTCATTTGCCCCTTTGGGTATTTTAGTTTTCTGCCACAAATGAGTTTAAAGTTTGCAGCCAGTTGTATTGACCTGACCACGTAGTCCATGCAGCCCTACATTCGGCTCCTTGACATAAATACTTTATTGGCAAGCTGATTTGGCCGGCTACGCTTACATACTCGAAAGCCATCGTACATGGTTTATTGTGGAGCAGGGAAGGGACAGGAGGGATTCAGCTTGGGAAGTGATCACTCAGGAACCCAAGCCTCACCTGTGTGCCTTTTTTCCCAGTCTCAGGTTCTGAGCCTATGGAATGACAAGCAACATTCAGCAGCCCCCACCTCCAATGCCCGCAGTAGAAGCTCTGAGCACCTGCTTTGACGTGCACATCAACTCGCAGGACTGTGCCCTTAATAGTGCTTTTGCCATCAAAGATCCTTTCGTTACCCAGAGGATCAGAACTTAAGAGTTTCTTGAAGACAACTAACATTCTTTGTTTGGACACAATTTAGCATTCATGTCAGCATTAACTTTCGGCTGCACGGCACTACTTCCACCGTAATGACAGTCTGTAGCATTGCACAGATATACTGTACATTTAGGCACTTTTGTAGCAACTGAGCCAAAATAGCTTGACAGACTAATTAGTATTTCTTCTACAAAACTCTTATTCTATAGAACAGGGTTGCATGTTTACATTTTAAATATGATTTTTGCATAGAACTGAAGGTTTATTTTCTGCTGTTTAGTATTTCCTAATGCTCCAGTACCAGCCACTGGTAAAACTGTAGCTTTTGAACTTCCTCATATCTATTATTTGATTCCATTTATAGGGACGTTTCTTCAAAAGTGCCCGCTTCATTGAGTTCTCATTCACCTTGGCATGGAAGGAAGGGAAGAAGAAGAAGAAGGATAAGGACTAGCCATGAGCAACCAGCATGGATGATCAAATACATAGAAGAAAAACCAGCTGAGAACTTTGCCAATAGGGTTTTCTTCATTGCTCTCTCCAACACAGTGTCAACGATAAACCGGGCCAAAAAAATATAGGACTTCAAAAAGCTGCCAAGAAGATTTTTGTAGGGGTGGCGTGAGCCACGCTCAATATGAATTTCAAGAGAACCGTGCACTGGAAGGCAGAGGATTAGATCGAAGCTGCCATGCTAAACTGCATTCTGCTGAAAACAATCTGGGGGAGCTTCTTTCATTGGGTCTGTGAGCCAGAGAAAAGCCTCCCATAATCAGCACAGAGCAAAGGTCTCAAATGGGCCAGATGGATCTGACAAGTTTAGATCCCTCCAGAATGGGTTACGCTCTAACCATGGGTAAAACGAGCTGGGGTGGCTCCAGGTCACGTGAGTGAGCCTGCCGAAGTCCAAACAGTCATTTTTGCAGCCACTTCAAGATGGTGGCAGTAATGCACATCTTACAGTTCCAATGATGTGGCTTTGGAATTCACAGAGGATAGATGACCTTCTGCGTAAAATACTGGGCTGGGATGGATGAAGAAAGGGTTCAGTTGCCAGATCTGCCCCAGACATCATGTTTTATAAAATTGCTGTGCTTCAATTCCCCATCTAAAGAGGTGTTGCGAGGACAAATTTGGTGCTATTCATGAGGCACCCAAGTACTGTAATACCTTACCAATGGCTAGGCATGGCTCTGACAGCAATGGTTTTGAAATTATGGGTGGTGTGTCCAAGATTCAGAGATGAATTTCATTTAGATCCAGATGCCCATCTGAACCTCTTTCATTTGAGAATCAGCCTAGGAATATCCAAAGTATGCCTATGGCCATGTCAGAAATAACACCAACAAAAAGTGGGAGCAGAGAGGGTGTTTCATGGCATTCTGATATTTTCACTACTTGTCCTGGCTGCAGTCAAGAATCGTAGAGGCTGACAAGCATTTTAAAGAAGTAACATTTACAAGATTCAGATACTAATGCATGTTTGGCGTAAGAATTAATTTTGCCCTCATTTTGTACCATCTATTTGACACATCTCTTATATTTCACTTACAACCCATTACTGGCACATCAAAAGTTTGAACTTAAAACAATTTTGCTCTACTATTAGTTCTCTCAGAAAGAACAGTCTCTCTGAAATGCGCTTTCTGACTTTTTACCACTGCTACTGAGTACCATTTTTATCCAGAGATGGTGGCTAATTTCATACCAGGCAAACATAGAAGATTCTGACGTCCAATTCTCACATTATTTAATTTGTGCTCAATGAATGATAGACTGCAAAACATTTTTAAAAGGAATGGAGCACAGAGTAGGTTCAGGAGAGGAGAAAACAGTGAAATAATGCAATAATGTCTATGCTAATAGAAGCATGCTCAGTATGCTTGAGGGAAGCTTCCACATTCCAGGCCCAGTTCTGCCCTCCTTTGCAAACGGTGTAATTCTCACTGAATTTAACAGAAATTAGATCAATTTCACTGAGGACAAAATACAGCTAGAGCAATTACACAGGGATGTCTTCTTCAAAACATTACTAAGGCCTGGTCTACACTGCCGGCAGCCATCCATGGGAGATACAGAAGCTACGTAGATACGCTGTTGACTTACTAACTTTCATTTACCACAGTATCTCTACTGCACTACGCCAATGGTAAATGTCCTCCAGTCAACGCAGCCTTACGCTTTTCGGGGGTGGGGGTGGATTTACGACCGGAGAGCACTTCCAGGATCGACTGAGCAGGTCTCTACAGCCTGCTCAATCGATCCCACGGAACCAATTCTGCAGTGCCAGAACAGTGCCAGTAGTGTAGACATACCCTAAATAACATGGACCCCGAACCACTATGGAAACAAATCCCAGACTAGCTCATGTTACCCCCCATTACCATCCAATCTGAAAGCATTCAATGGTACCCACATTGATTGACTATTTCAAAACCAATCCAATTTGAACAGGAGTAATTTTCTCATTTTCAAAATGGAAATTACTATACGTTATATTTCGATAACTAGAGATGGTAGCTAAGAGTACCTAATAGTTTAATGAAGGATATTTTGGTTGATTAAACTGTCTGATATGTTTGGGTTTATAGATGATGGGACAGAGTCAAGCAGTTTATTATCTGTGCAGATAAACCCAAGCAGCTATTAAAGGACCACAACTGGGGGCAGTTTTTCAAGAGAGTGCTGCTCCTATTTAGGCACTCTATGAAGGAGCTAGGGTTTCAAAAGATCTCAGCATTTAGCAGCGCCTATTGAAAACAGTATCACCACCTTTAAACAAAACTCTGACTCTAATCCAGTGACCAACAATGAGCCAGAAATTATAACTTCCAATGGCAAAAGCTGGTATAGGGCTAAAAATAAGGCACAAAACCCCATGCTTTTAAGAAGGAATGAAATTTGTTCTCTAACCCACAGGCAGATTGCAGAAATCTGCCGCTGTATAGCAAATAGTCCAAACGTTAGAGAATATTCTGCAGCTGCCACCACTCCACATTTTCTACATATGATTTCTAGATCACTGAATCCAATTAACGGAAGTAAAACCTCCTTGATTTTGCTGAAATTAGGAAGATATTCAAGTGTAAACTTTATAAGCTAGAGAAATTGGGAAAATTGGAGGAGTCCCTCTCCATTTTGATTCCTTTACACTTTACCTTCCTCATTCCTTTATCAAGCATTTTTAATTCCTTTATCCAGCCTTCTTCTTTTATAGGGTTAACCATTCTCTGTAACCAATCCCCTTCTAACTGGGAAGAAAGGACCATTTAATTTAACTGTCATCCAATATCCAGTCGTCTTAGTAAATGGCCTCTGCAGGAACCCATATGACTGACAAGTGCATATAAAGTCTAATATTGTTTATTAATACGAAGCTGCTACATCTGGTGTCGCTGTAACACATGTTATGCAGCCGTACTCTGCATGGTCCAGTTTGTTTGGCCTTTTCCATCTCTAGCTCGTGGCTATCTTGACTCTTGGAACTTTTTTGCCCTATAATTTTGTAAAAGATTAAAATGCAATTCGTGGGCCAAGACCATTAATCTGTTCCTAATTTTAGGGCTCAACAAAGCAATTCAGTTCTAGTGTGATACTACAGGGTCAAAAGCAAGCTTACATGTCTCTTAACTTTTAGTTTAAGGGAAGTTCTTTTGTCATGTCTTTCTTCCTATGGATTCCAAAGCCAGAAGGACCCATTACGGTCATCTAGTCTGACTTGTATAACACAGGCCAGAGAACTTCCCCAGAATAATTCCTAGGGCAGATCTTTTACAAAAAGTTTCAATCTTCATTTAAACGTTCTCAGTGGTGGAGAATCCATCACAGTCCTGGGTAAATTGTTCCAAAGGTTAATTACCCTCACTGTTTCCCCTTATTTCCAAGTTTTAATTTGTCTAGCTTCAATTTCCAGCCCATAGCTCATCTCATATCTTTCCCTGCTAGACAGAACACCCCACTTTTAAATATTTGCTCCCCACATAGTTACTTATGGACTGTAATCAAGTCACCCCTAAACCTTCTGATTGTTAAGTTAAATTAACTGAGCTCCTTGAATCTATTACTATAAGGCAGGTTTTCTACTCCTGTAATCATTCTCATGACTCGTCTCTGAATGCTTTCCAATTTATCAACATCCTTCTGGAATCATGGACACCTAACTGGACACAGGATTCCAGCAGCAGTACACCAGTGCCAAATACAAACGTAAAATAACCTCTCTACTTCTACTCCAGATTCCTCTGGATATGCCCCCAAGGCTTGCATTAACTCTTTTGACCACAGCTTCCCACTGGGACCTTATGTTCAGCTGATTATCAACCATGACCCCCAAATCTTTTTTCAGAGTCTGCTTCCCAGGGTAGAGTCCTCTATGCTGTAGGTATAGCCTACACTCTTAGTTCATAAAAGTATACATTTAAAGTTAGCCATATTAAGTATTGCATATGCATGCAGTTGGGTTTATTCCCAGTTCATTAGCCAGGTCATCCCCACCCCTGTAACTCCAGCCTGGGAAACTTTGCATTGGCTTCAAACAGCTTTTTGTATTGCCTTCAGGATCGTGCTTTTTGGTTTTAGCCCCATCTTAGGCTTTTGTGCTGCCAATGTATTTCACTGTTGCCTCAAAACTCCACTTAAATCACAGCATAAGGTAAGCATGGGCCTGGCAAAATAAGTGAAGCATTTCATAGACTGGTCCTGGTTAGTTATTCTATATAATCTCTTAGGTCAAATATGATCTTCCATGCAGGAGCTGTTACCACTTCCCCTCACTCAACTAAAATTCCTTTGGGGATACAGATTCCTTTCTGCTCGTTGATAGCTTGGCATTCTGAAATGGTTTCTCTTGTTGAAACGCCTTCTCTCTTGCTTTGCACTTTGTGTAGTCGATTATACTTGTGCAAAGTGAGCTGCAGACTGCATCTAAAACTTTACCATAGTTATTGGGTAGCATTTTATACTCATTTAACACAGGAGCAAGGCAGTTGTGAATCAGGCACATAAACCTCAATTCAGCTAACATCAATGAGCACCACATCTGTGTAACTGAGGGTATAACTGGGATTTGGGATTTGGATTTGGATCCTCCCCTGCCAAGGTTTATTAGTTCATCTCTACTGTTGAATCTAGCATTTGGTCAATGTGTTATAGTTTGTTCTCTATTTGTTTTACTGAAAGGGATGTGGGATACTTACATGTGAATAGTTCTGTATATACACATTTGCATTCAGCTGTAATACTGTTTGGGTTGATTGGTTAGGAATTTTCAAGAACTGTATGCCATAGGATTTGTTTATTTCTGCAAAGAGAAACTTTCTATTTGAGCAGCTGACAGTCATTTTTGTTGCAGTTCCAGATGGAAAGAAACTACATTGGTTAGACAAAATACAGATACATTTCATTTTTCTCCACCAAAGCTCTTAATTTAGAGAGATAAGAGTGCACATACATTAAGCTCAGTGATAAATTGCTATACAAATATGATGCGTCCCCTTGAAAGTGCCATTCACTATAATGGTGAGTCTTTGCAAATAGACAGAAACCTGGGGAAGGATAAAACTAGAGTTGTGTGGGACCCTGAAGTCAAGATACTATTGTTTTAGGAAAGACAGAAACAATTATTTTTACAAGCCTATCTAGCTATTTATATAGCCCCTGTCACTAGAGTATCCCAGCACCTCACAATCCCCCTTGGAAACTAGGGAGACATTATCATCCCTATTTTACAGATGGAGAACTGAGGCACAGAGAGATTATATGCCCCTGATTCAGCAAAGCACTTGTTGATCTTTAAGCAAATGCTTATGTCACATTGACAACAATGGCAGTTAGGCATCTGTTTTAAGTCCTTTGCAGAATTGAAGCCGAAAGAGCTTGCCCAGGGCCACACAGGAAGTCTATAGCACAGCCAGGAATTGGACCTATTTCATTGAAGTACCCATCTGGCGCCTAAACTACAAGACCATACTTCAGAAAGCTTCGGCTCCCTTCATTCCTCTGGCCTACTCTTTTTTCTCCTGGTTCGTTGCCCAATTTTAAAGGACACTTATAGCTTGGTGGGTAGCAAAATTTGTTTTTATTGATAAAAACTGGAAACAGAGCTTCTGTCTGTTTTACTTGCATGGTAGAAACCATGCTTCAAAATTGAGAGAGAAGAGTTAGACACGCAGGGTCTGAGCCTGAAACGTGATGAGCTTCTGCAGCCTCTGTTACTTTCATGGGAGACGCAGAGGCCCAGCGCTACTTAGAATCAGATTCAAAGCGAGAGAGTCTGACTTTGGCTGTATTCCACATTCATATTTTCAGCATCTGTGACCTATTTGTGCCATCAATCATTTCCCTATGGTGAGGAGATGAGAATTACAATGGGTGATTGCATATCATGGCACCAAAAGGGGAGAAACCCTGTGCCTTGATCGGTGGGAGGAAGTAAAATCGCTTCACATTCTCAAGACATTTCACACTTAACTTTTTCATCCTCAGGGGTGTCAGATTAGATCAAAAAAGCTGTATTAGAACAGACTGGCAGGACATTTCTTGATGGGGCTTCTGGGCAACACCACCACTTGACAAAGGGACAGAAGAACAATTAGCAACCTTGGGTCCATACTTTCAATCCCTTTTTCATTGTAAAGTCTTTACTCACAAAACCATTTTATTGGCTTCAGAGAGGTAAAGGGCTAATCCTATGAGTAAAGAGTTTGCCCAACTGGACCTACACATGGAAACTGAAGCATCAACAGGGAAAATGACTAGCTCAAGTTCACACAGCAAGTCGTCAGGAGAGCCAGGAAGAGAATCTGGCTATCCACAGTGCTAGTCCAATGCCCTACCCACAGGACTCCATTGCCTCCCCACACATGGGAGAATATCCAATGAGATGCCTCTGCTCTCTCCACAGCAACTGGAGCCTTTTGTGCTGGGAAATAAAGGGTGTGGCCTAACATGGGCTGTGACAATGTAGCTGTCTATGTCTCATTTCTCCAACAATAAGCTGGGGATGATACTGTACTTCCTTTCGCCCGTCCTTTCCCTGGTCTATGTATTTAGATTTTAAACTCATTACTTTAAGATCAAGAGTAAAGTTTTCAAATGTGACCAAATGTACCAAGGCCCTTAGTAGCGAAGTCACTTTTGAAAATGAGACGGAGGCACATTTGAAAATTTCACTCCAGGTCTGAATTTGGCAAAGTGGATCTAACTGAGAGGTGAAGATGCACGAAGTTAGTGTTCATGCGTGAAAGATAAAGTGGGAGTCAGCAATCCAGAACATGCAACAAAAGAAACATGTAAATCCCAGGCACGGAGGGCTGAACCAGTAACCTCAAAGATTTGTACATGGGAGGCAGGGAGTGACAGCTATTATTATCCTAGGTTTGAATAGCAGCTCTGGAGATATATAGTGCAGCCTCAGAGCCTGCTTGTGTGCTGTAGGGTGGAATCCTTCCCCCAAACCATGCAGAATCCCTTGCACAAAGTCTGATTATTTCTGCCTTGTGCAGAGAAGTATGCATTTCATCCTATACATGTAATAGTCATCGGCTCACTTCCCTGCCTCTGTAAACTTCCAAGAGTGCTTTGATACAAACCTCTGCTTATTTTTTCCTCTTTTGCTAAATTAGAGCTTAGTGGAATTTTTTAAAGATATAATCAGAAGTTGAAGTCAAGGTAACATTTTAAAAGCTTATACAGCTGTAGCTATGAGATCACATAGTAAACGAGCAGGAACTGAAGTCATGCAGTGGGGAAATGTCAACCCCAGCAGAAAATTTATTTAAAAGAATAATGATCATAAAGAAGAAAAAAGGAAAAGAAAATGTAAAATGTTGATGTTTTAAAGCCAATGTCTTGAAAGGCTCAGATGAGATGCTGCCACTCTAAACACATTACTAGTTTCTTCAAAGGGAAAATACATCTTGTCTTTGCTTTCATTCTTTCTCCCCTTTTATGTCAAAAGGTCCTGATCTGATTGACAATTAGCCACAATATTAACAGCAGCTGACAGTGTATAATCTGGGTGGATGAACTGCTCACTGAAATCAAATTGGATGTAGGACAGAACCTGTGGAGAAAATGATTGGTTCTGCTGAGTTCCATTAAGAAACATTTTCATGTTTTCTGTTATTTTGTGAAATGGTAGAACAATATATCCTACAGACGTCTGAAGCACTCAATCAGCTCTCACTGACAAAGGGCTCTACCATCTCCCCTGCCTATGCTAGGCATGGCTAGGATTCATCAGGTCCCACATTCAGGGTGCTGAAAGGAAATGGTGGCATTTCCATAGCATTGTTTGTCTTTACTCTAAACCACGGGCTCTCAACCTTTTCCACACCATGACTTCATGCTACACCGCAGAAAAATGTCAAGGGTCCCTTCCCATTTAGCCGTAAAAAGAGACAGTGTTAATGACCCCCAACTTCACACCCCTGGCTCTGCACCCATGGAAGTTCCTCCATGAACATTCTTCATGTGAATCATTCAACCAACTTCAGTAAAAGTCTTACAAACAAGACAACTAACACTTGAACATTAGAGTAAGTCATAGTAACATCAGTCATGCAGATGTGGCCCTTCTCAATGTGAATTACACAGAATGTCTGATGCAGATTGTGTGTGTATGTGTCTGTCTGTCGATTCGGAGGCTTAAATCCTCCTCCAACACAAAATTATAATGCTCAGATATCTGTCTCAGTGATTGAAGTGTTTCCTTTAACTAGAACAAGAACATGTGGTGCCAGAAGCTTTGCTATAAATAGCCAATTACATCTTCACTCATTCAAATTAGTGATTCTTCTTGCCCCAAGTACCCAAGGCATTTGGCATTATACCAGACTGGCCTTAATTAACAGCTTTGCTGTAGTTGTGATGTGTATCAAGGCAGTTTTTAGAAAGGCAAACACTGTGAAATCTATTTAATTTTTTGAAAAAAAAACCAGGTTTATTAATATATTAAACATTGAGCAAAGAAAGGTTTATATTTGACATTAAAATATTTAATGTTAAAACACTGATGCAAGAGCGGATCGTTTTTTTAAATGGTAACGTCTTATAATACAATATAAGGTATTGTATACACAGTATAATTACACAGGTTTCGACTACCTCCCCATTTTATTTTCTTCTTAGTTTATGAGGTCATGATTTAGTGCTTTTTAGAAAGCACTTTGTTTCTTTATCGCCTGTCTCTCTTCAACCGGTTATCTAAACTTCCAACAGGGGGAAAGTTGTTATAAAAATGCCCGAATCCTCCACTATGCCAAAAATAAGCCCAAGCAAGAGAAGCTGATATAAATTATTATTCGTAATTATTTGTATTGCAGTAGCACCCTCTCATAAACCAGGACCTAATCATGGCAGGCACTGTACAAACTCATAACCAAAAGACAGTCCCTGCCCCAAAGAGTTTACAATCTATAAGACACATGAGAACAGCCAGATACAAGAAACAGATGGGGGAGCATGATGAAACAACACTGGTCAAAGTGAAAAGCATCACATCACGTCACTTGCCTAAGCTTGTCCCGTTTGTTGTGAGCATGGCAGAAAAGGAGAATCTTAAGGAGAGATTGGAAAGAGGACAAAGAGAGAGCTTTGTAGATGTTTACAGAGATGAGGCATCGGAAAGCAGGCAGTCTACACTAGAACATGGAGGAAGAATGTGGCAGAAGGGACAAGTGGGCTCATTCTGCCAAAGTACATGCTTTCCTGCGAAGTGCGAAATTGCTAGAAATTCTGCTGGCACATTCTCCCTGGGACAGTCTCCTTGTAATCATGGTTATTAGCTAGCTTTACAAAGCAGTTCTCTGCAGCTGTGGGGCAAGGACAAGGAAACATTCAACTCAGTTAAAAGAGACTAAGGGACTATTATTCCAATCCTGAAGCTTAACAGGAACTTCTTCTCCCTGTGCAGCTTCAAACGGTGCATCAGATGCAATGACAAGAGGGACAGAGGGATGTCCACATTTCAGCAGTGTTTGGGGATCTCTTTGCCCAGCCTTCTTCTAACCTGATGACGACAATTAAGTGCTTGGTCCCGGGTGGGAAGGGAACAGAAGCAGCACTTTCTGGGAGCTGCTATCAGCATACATATCCTTCAATTCTTCATCCTTTATAGCACTTGGCTGAGTGGGATTAATATGTTTATTAATTATTAGTAGTATTAATGCCTCCTCCCATGCATGCCTGAAAAAAGACACCACTGAAAATACCCTCAGCTGCCCCTGGGCTTTGGGACTGGGAGCAGCTGAGCTGATGGCCTAGTAGCCACAGAAACTAGTAGCAAATAAAGTAGGCAGGGGTAAATTGCTTCACCACAATCCATGGAGTACCTTATATCCCCACGTATGCCTGGGAAGCTACTCAGGCCAGCGAGTCACGGGAGAACGCTCAGGGTTCCTCCTTCCCTTCGCCCCCCTCCAGCCTATTTCCACACATGGGGGAGTGACGGGTGGGTCACAGGCCTTGCTGGGGAGTAAAGGGAACAGCCCGATACATGCTGTAACAAGACTGTGTTCTGAGCTTGTCTTTCCCATCAGTAAAATGAGATAACAGTTCTGTCTTTCTCCTTCCTGTACCTGTCACAGCTATTTAGCTTTGCACTCTTGGGGGCAGGGACTCTCTAACTATGGGTGCACAGGGCATAGCGTGATGGGAATCCAATCTTAATAGACGCTACTGCAATGCAAATCAATAACAACGATGATAATGATTGGGCTGAATATCTTGGTTCTGAAACATGCTATTTAGCTCCAAGCAGAGATCTTTACACTGTGCTAACCTACTCCCCATGCTCTCTCTTCACTTTTGCTCTGGTCCAGCCTGACAATCAGGGTTATCTGCCCAGAACATCAAGTAATGCAAAAGGGATTAAGCAGCCGTGGTGGACCATGCACACACAGCAAAAAACCCCTCTAAATTGGAGCTGCACCCACAATGCTGAGCAAATGGAAAGTTCAAGCCTGGACTATCTTAAGCAAACTCAAAGAATAACAGGGTCAGAAGAGATTCAGTATCTGTGGCTCGTAGAAAAAAATTAAAATTAAATTTAAACCAAGAGTGACCTTGCTGGAAGCAGCCACAAAAATCTAGACTCTAAATTCTCCCTAGCATCTGCAGAATGTTACAAAAGGATGGACACTGCTTTTCTTACAACATTCTTTTTGTTCCTTTTCGGAACAGCTACTAAATGGAAGAGTGCTAACAAACAAGTTATATTTCTTGTCCCTCTTCAAATCCACAACTCTCGGTGCTAACAAGACTGTATCAGTGAAGTGATGTTTTCCAAAAATTACTGTATGCACTAGCAACAAGTAAAAACAGCACAGTAATATGAAAAGCCATTACATTTTTTCACAATATTGCTAATCTATAGCCCACTATATTTTGTGTGTGCATGTGTGTGAGGTGGGGGGGAGGGAAGGACTAGCTCATATTTCACTGCCAATTTTTCATAGGCAGCATTTCTTCACCCATATGAAACTGTGACCCAACTGATTCCATTCTGCGTGGGAAACCATCATAAACCTTGGAGGAAAAATGGAATAATACCTGCCCCACCTTGTAAACCCCACATCTACCCACCCATCTCCTCCTCTGGCCCAGGCTACCAACATGACTCACATTTCCCTGCTGCTGGTTCCCAGCCCCAAATCTGGGGTGGGAACCAGCGGCGGGGGAGGCAGAGAACATCAGAAAGGTCAGTGCTGGAGAGGGAAGGACCCAGTCTGGCAGCCGGCAATGGGGAGGAACAGAGAGGCTAAGCCAGATACAGGGAGTGCTCAGACAGGGTATGTGAGGCTGTATGAGAGAAGGAAAATGTCTGGTGGGTGGGATATAGAAGTGAAAGGCCCTTCATGTGTTGGGGCTGGAGCAAGAGGTAGCAGGGGTGAGGAAGGAAGAAAGGCTAGCTACAAGTTGACTTTTTTCAGAGTTAAAACTGCGCTTCCTGACCCTTTAGGGTAGAGCCGTAGCTCTGCAATGGAGGTTGTCTTGTGCCCCATGGCCTTTTATTCCTGCCGGACACAAACGGGCAATGTCATCACTTCCATTTCTGTTCATTCTCTCCTTCACCCTCTCCCACCACCCTTTGCTATCTTTTTTCTCGGTTTTCTGTCTGACCATGTTTTCCCATGCAAACCACCACCACAGAGGCGTTCGGAAATGTGCATTTTCTCTCTCCTTTCCCAGCCCCACTTTACGTTTTAGTCATAGAGCTGTTTTACATATTCCTGGTTCCTCACTCACCAGACAAAGCAGGGCTGCTGAGAGAGCATGACTGTAAAATTATCGCGATTCACCAGACAGCGCTATAACAACTGTCTCTCGCAAGCAGCGCTGGTCAAAAAATGGGAAGATGTTGGCACAAAAATTTCTGCCAAAAATTTTAACCCCCTTTTCTGAGTCAAAAATTCCAACAAAAATGTCATTGAAGTAGGGGAATTTGAGCATTTTCAATCAGCTCTTTGCACGAGCTCTGTTTATCTGACTGTGAGGCGAGCAAGGTCACGGGAGTTATTCTGTGGGGTTAATTGCGGTGCAGTTCTTTTCAATCTAATCAAGTTGGTAAAGATTATGGCTCATGCTCCAGCACAGTTGGCTCCCTGCCTCAGTATCTCTGAGTCACCTCCAGGGCAGAACTTCTCCTTGCATGTTACAGAAACACTACAGGGGACCTTTCCAGGAGCCTTCTTGCCACAGGATGTTGTTGAGGACAAGAATTTAGCAAGATCAAAAAAGGATCAGACATGGATATGGATAACAAACTATCCAGTCATAATTAATTATTAGAAAACTTTTGGAAGTTTTTAAACCACAAGATCTCAAGACCTTTAGCTATTAGAGCTCAAGTTAAAACTTAATCGCTAGAACAGATTATCCCTCATCTGGCTAGTGCCGGGTTCTTACACCTTCCTCTGAAGCATCTGGCACCAGCCATTGTCAGAGACGAGGTACTGGACTAGATAGACCTTGGGTCTGATCTACTAATGCAATTGCTTTGTTTCTTCCTACTTCTTCACGCACAGCCATGGCAACCCATTTGCAATGGAGGCAGTCTATATACTCCCCTCTCTTCCAGCCAATCAGAAGGAACTGTGTTGAGGAGGGCAGTATTTATAGACTGCCTTCTCCCTCCAAACAGTGGAGACACTGCCAAGGGAAGGAAGCTAAAGTCAGAAGGCTAAATTCCAGGAAGAGACAGCCATGAGAGGGAACCCTGCAAAAGGCAGGCTATGTCAGGAAAAGGGCTCCATGTAGATGGCAGAAGAGCCAGTGTACGTGTGAACTTTTGGATTGAAGTGATGGACTTTACTGGTAGGACTGTTTGAGGTCACTAACACAGCCCCAAATGGAGGCAAGTAAGATTTATAAGAAAGGCTATGGGAGGAGGGGGTGGTAAGAGGCCCTGAAGAGGTAGACGCCCTGTTACATGCCCCCAAAGCACCAAAGAATGCCTTCAAAACACTCTCCTCTGTAGCAAATTCCTTGCTTCCAAATTACACTGTTTTCCATCACATGTCCCACTTGTGGATTTTTTCCACCACAACATCTTAGCCGCATATGAATTCTTTCCAGCATCCTAACCTAGCATATCAGCTCATGGAGCTAAGCATGGGCCCAGTTTCACAAGGCACAACTCCACTGAAAACCACAGAATTACACCTGCTAACACCAAGAGCAAATATGGCCCTGACTCTCCCCCAAACAGCAGCTTTGAAATCCTATTTATCTGACCAAGAACTATTTCCTTCATTCCACAAGAGGATCTAAGTTGCAGGTATTCTCCACCCACGATGCATATGTTTATTTAAGCAGTTTCCCATCACACATGGGATTTGCGGGGTTTAGCTTATCAAGTACTTCCATTACGTGTTAGTTTAAATAAGCTTCATGGTGCCTGATCTGCATTTGATAAGGGCTAGGGAAGTGTCTGGGTTTATCTGTGGACCTACTGGTGCCCCAGGCTGACTCTACCCACACCACGGCTGAACTATTCGGCCAGATTGAGTTATTGCTCTGCAGGATTGATTTACTTAATGCGAAATTAATATTAAGTGTGAACAATGTCTTTATCATCTTGCTTCCTGCACCATCGGGAAATGATTATGATAGTCAGACACTTTGAACTTATCAGCAAGAGTTTACATTCAGGGTTATGCCTAACAGCAGTCCGTAGCATATTTTGAAGCAATTTAGTGTTGGCAATTATTTCTTGCTCCTGACAGGAAAATCTCCCTTACAAACAGCATAATATTAATCATTGTAATAATTAACAGTTGCTAGATCTCATGACTTTCTTATTTTGTATTTTCCTCCAATATGCAAGATAAACGGGCAGTAGAAATTTACGGATGGCAAAGGAGTTTAAAAAATTAGGCTACTTTAAAAGTAAACTTAAATTACACCATGTGACAATTCAGTCACTGTGACCTGATATTTCACTGCAAAATTCATTCCACACCTCGTTTCCAGCACATGACAAGGTTTCCAGTTAGGATCAGTGCTGAACGTACAAAATAATTACAAAAGTTTTGGGAGACAGACAGGGGGGCAAGAGTAAGGGCTGGTGCCTTTATGCTGAAAGTGTATAAGTCAGCAGCCCCTGTAACAGACACAATTTACACCTACAAAATAGACAACAGACACAACCTGTAACCCTGGTGCCCACAATCAGGCGATTAAAAGTACGTGGGACCCCAAATTCATTTGGGGCTCCTAGTAGTCGACTCCAACTGGAAAGCTATCTGAAACCAGTTAAGATTTCAGGATATTGGTTTTATACACTCCCTGCTTGATGCACTACTCAGCAAATGATACACGGAGGTCAATCGACAGCCATCAGATGGTAGGAACATTCAGTCCTACTGTCCTAGGTTGGATTGCCAGTGTTTTAACCTTTGAGTGCAAAGGAAAAATCACATTTTTCCTTGGATCAGCAGAAAGGTTACTTGTTGCATTCATACATAAGCAGGGCTAGCCGCCAGAGTCTGTATTTAAAAAAACAAATCTGCACAACTAATTAGTCATAGCCATAGACACTATAACTTATGTTTTGTAGCTGTGTACCCTGACTAAACAAGGAAGTGAAAAAGCTCAGTTCAAGTTCAACAGCGCTACAAATAGGTTAATGAAAACAAGTGAGCACCCATAACTGATTCCCTCAAGTGCCTGGCCCTTGGGGAATTCACATTCCCTAACCACCTGCAACAGCCACTGGTGTTTCAGGACATGGAGCAGGACTGTAGCAAGTAAGAGGTCTAAATTCCCAAAACCAGCTACTCAGACGAAGGAATTCATTTGCGTTTTTCTTTAATGGGCCACTTGGAAAACCAGAGGCCTCTGTGTGATTTGCCTCTTTAAAAAAATGTATGTTCTGTTAGGGTGTAAATTGATATTTAGTGGGAGCAAAAACTAAGGCTTATATTGAAAATGTGCAAATTCCCAAGCCAATTTTCACATGTGCAAGCCATAAATTCCAAATGCAAGCAGAGGCCTGAAGACTGATGAACTTTATATTTGTTTTATTCCATGGAGATGTGTTTGGGATAGATTTATCTTTATTTGAAACTTCACATAGATAATGCAAATTTCTCGCTTACCGCAAATACTAATCCAACAGAGCCTGCCAAAAGCATGTTTGGATTTTCAGGTTAGGTTATATTTGTTTTACATCACTGTGAGGTTTCAAAGACGTCTCATTAAATATAAGGACTTTCTCATGTTAAATTATGGCCTAATTTGTGGCTAAAGGATTGCAGTATAAATATGCTCCAGCCTTTACCTAAACACATTTCTTTTCTCCTAGAAAATGTGAACCAATATGTTTCAGAAATCATGAAAACAAGTTCTCAACCTCAGACATCTCCCTGGGGCTGGCTGGATTCCTCAAAATCCCATTCTCCAACTATGCCATTTTGGTTTAATTTCTCTCTGATTCTATGACTTCCGTACCCCTTCTGTCCATCAAGGACTGTATGTTCTCACTCTTTCAGTATGTCCATTCTATGGTGCAGTGTAGCAAGGATAAGCGTATCCATGCTAACTTTAATCGAGCTATGACAGGTAACAATACAACTAATGCGGACATGATGGTATCAGCATCAGCACAGATTAGTAACCTTAGTACAAGCCAGCCAGGCAGCCTGCATACATTCTCTGGTGCTGCGGGTGCTGAGCCCTGTGCCGCCATATCTACACTATTACTTTTACCTGTGCTTGCTAGATTAAAGCTTACCCATGCTACAGTCACACCTTCACTTGCAGTGTAGGCATACCCTTGTTCTCCCCCATTCTCCCAGGGCCTTTTTCTTTCCCCTACCTACCTCCATTTACTCAAAGGGAGGAAACCATTAGACACAGTCCTCCTCCCCTCTGGTTGTTTTTCCTGCCTGTTGTGCTTATTTCTCTGCCACATCCTGACACCACTGGAAGCTTCATCTACTACTTGTAGCACTGGCTATGAATCTACTATTGCCTCTGAGTTTAAATTCAGCATCTCTTTTGGGGACATGGATCCTGGGCAAGATGAGTCTCCAAATTTATGATTAGCTCATATCCCCAGAAGTCTATCACTGACAGGTTCCCTTGGGCCTACGAGCGGAAGTTACCTTAAATCAAACTTGCCCAGGGCAAGTGATTTTTATTTTTTCTTTAAAACAGGCAAGTAAAATACGCTCATTGTCATCATGACAATCACAGTAAAGGCAGTCTATTTTTTGCCAAAGCTGGTAAATTTCTATGACAATATCCAACATTATTGTAAATAAAAGATTAAAAAATGAAAAGCACAGGCCTACAAAACCCATACAAAACTATTGCACCCATGAATCTGCAATCATTCGCTCCCAATAATGTCAATGTGAATTGTGCACGCATGCAACTGAGGAGAAAAAAAAATCAGACCGGTGCATTTCTTTTCCAAAGGACAGACCATGCTATCCAACAAGAATCGTGTATTGCATTAGCCCTAGCAAGTTTTGCATTCTGTTGCTAAGATGAGCTTCAGGAAGCTATGTAAAAAGTCACTAAGGTTACAAAAGGCAATCACAGTATTAGCGTGCAAGGGAGAAAGCTAAGGATATCCTCTATTTCCTTATTAGCTCGAACGCTAAAGCCCACTTCCATTAAGCATGGAACAAAGAGCTGGGATTTTTACATTCATTACAGAAGCAGATGCAAGTGAAAGCTTAGCAGCAAGATATAATTCCAGACTTTTTAACCAATAATGCACAGTTCAGAAGAAATGTATTGAAAAGTTTAGATGAGGAAGGAAAAATGGTACATATTTAATCCATCCAAGTACAGCCTGGTGGAAAAGATGAAATTCCTCTCATTGTCCTAGTGCACCCTATACTTACACAGCAAGAGATAAAGATATAGAAATAGGTAACTGGTACTTTTGATGAGATAGTACAAATCTTAGGAAATGGACCCACAGCATGGGGACATTTATTACCAGGGGTTGGCAGTGACTACCTCCTGCTTCAAGAAACAGACTGCCGGTCTGGCTGTTTATCAATAGAGCAATTCATTTTGTTATCAGCTATTTTTAAAAGGCTGAAATACAAACCATTTACATATTAGTAGTTGCACATATTGCTCCTAGCCAAACTTTATTTTAAAACAGGTTCACTTATCTTTATGTATTCTCTTTAAACAACATTGTCAGCTGTAGTGTGAAACAAGTCTTGGTAAAGTTTTCCCGCCCGTGTCACGAAGAAGAAAAATATATTAAAAAAGTAAATCATTTATGTCACTGATGTTTGGTTGATCAGAAATTCTGTCTTTGCACTTATTTCTTTTTAAGCCATGCCAGGGGTCCCTGGAGAGATGTGAAGACAGCTTCTTGAACAAAGATGCTGATTAAATCACAAAACATTTGACACCATGTATATTTACATTTTCTATTATCTCATGATGTGTGTGCTAACAGAACCTCCATCTGGGCATCCTGGAACTTACCATAGTATTTAATAATAGTAATGATAGTTATTACAGAGGCCAATAAACTAGCTTTTGTACAGAATGATCTGCCTGGGGAACATCTAATTTATAGACGAGACTTCAAGTTCACTGGTATTTCAGAGGGTTAATTCAAAGGCAGTAAATTGGTATTTGAGAGCTTCTTTAGCAATATTTTCAAGTAATATTCTATCTCTGAGAAAATTCAGAGATAAGTTAATGTAACTTACACCTTTTCAAAGCCTCAAAGTGTTTTCAGCGACATAAACAGACTGACCCCCATCTGCTGACATGTAATTTACACAACACCTCTGAATATATCCCACTGAATCTAAAGTTCACTGATCTCCTGGGGAGCTCAGCTGATGGCAGGATGTTTCCCAGCACCGTGAGACCAGGGAATTTATGATGTACACTTTAATTTAATTTATTTTTTCTGATTGGAATTTTATATATAAATATTTATTTTAAGAGTTGCCTGTTGGGTTGCTGCAGTGAACTAATGCTTTACAGTGAACATGTGCATTCATATTCTGCAAATCGTTATGAAGTAAAAGAATTTACCACAAGTCAGCAAGTCTTGCAGAGTATTTACAACTTGAAAGTTGTAACAGAAATAAAATTTTCAGATTGTAAAGCCACCCATCTTAATCTTGGTTTTTACATTTTCCTTTTGCTAATCATGTTAGAATTATAGTCAGGGTGATTTCCTCTTCATGACGACGTTCTTCTCATAAAAGACAGTGAAAAACTTACATTGCTCAAGATCTGAATTCAAACTCAAGTCACAAGTATGAGTCTTAGTGAGTTTCCTCTTCATTTCCACTGTGTTGTTCGGCCATTATCTACTACAATTAAATCAATATCACAGGTAAAACAAGATGCTGTTGCCTCCACTTCAAGACGACATTATTGACTTGTGGTAAATTCTTTTACTTCATAAAGATTTGCAGAATATGAATGCACATGTTCACTGTAAAGCATTAGTTCACTGCAGCAACTTCATTACTGAATGAAGTAATGGCAGCAGAAGTAATATCTCTTTGTCAATCCACCACAGATTTGGAGCTATCAGCTACTAAATGAAGAGTATTCTGCATGAGGTCGTGTAGACTCCTGTTAGAGGCTTCAATGAGTACTTGCTGACTGCGTTATTGCTTTTCTGAATGAACGTGGACCTAGTGCTTCATCAGCTTCTTTCACTACTTTTCAGGAAAGCTTTTCCCTTTCGTTAACCATTCAGATGGTATGGCCTTATATTACTTATTCTTTTTGGCTCTTCTGATGAAAAACACTTTCATACTGCTCATGCAGTCATCTCCAGTGCAGCATTCCATACATGTTTGTAGTCTGGTGTGTCTTGGGTGCAGATGGCTGTAAAGTTTCAAGGGCCAGAACCAGAGGTACTCTTTGTTTCCTCTGCTAGGAAAAGAAAGGAGGGCTGCAATAAGGATTTAGAGTAGAGCAGACCTACAGCACAGATGCCTCCATAAGAACAAACAAGACACCAACAGTTATGCACTCCTGAAGGTGAATTGGGATAGAAGGCCATCCCTCCATGTCCTAAAAGCACAATGAGAATGGGTGATCAGCAGCAAGGATCAGACCTGGGATCTCTGGATATATAAGCGTGAGCCTTTACTGTCTGAGCTAGAAGAACCTCCTTTATTACCCAAACCTGTAGCAGACTCTTCCACCTACTAGGTGGTTCAACCTCAACGATGGGGGGAACTAAACACCACACTGAGTGGGAGAGGTTTTCAGAGACTGCAGCTAGATGAGAACAGCAGGCTACAAGTTCTAAAACCCAAGGCGATGAACCAGTCAAGAAAGAGCTGGGTTCCAGTCAGCAGTAAAGATGTACGGTCAGAGAGGCGAGAAGGTAATGTAGTTTGAGACTAATCAGCAAGACTAAGACTCCAAAAAGTCAGGATAAACATCCCAACCTTTGGACATTTATTCAAAATAAACCCTAACCTGGGAACCTTCTGAGATTTGCTTCTTCCTAATTTTGATGTACTTTATCTAGTTACTGACCTGTGACAGCTTTTCCAGTGGGACTGTATGAAATTTACTGTATCGATTTTTGAAACCAGACCTCTAATGAATTTCTGCAGTCTCAGCATGAGTTTTCCACCTGGTGATTTTTTAATGGCCCACTCAATACAAAATTTGTGTTTTTTTTAAACTATTTAAAGACGTCTTTGCTGCTTGATGCTTCCAGATGGTTTTGTCCAGCCCCAGATGTCATGCAGAAATTCCACTCCAGAGTAAAAAAAATATATATATACACACACACACACACAAGAAAAATATCAATAGAAATAATCCTCAGATCCAGACTACTTCATTCCCTGAGTGCATGTCTACAATGCACACTTCTCACTGCAGCGTGTAGAATACATACACTACATGGCTCCCTAGCAGGGGTATAAATAGCAGTGTAGAGTGTGAGGCACTGCTTAGGCGAAGACAGACATGCCACAGTCACAGTGTATATATCCTACATGACTCTTTAGACACCCAAGCAGTAGTTCCCATGTCTACAGTGTCCCACTGTCACAGGGAAAGGGTCCAGTAGCGGGGAAAGGCTCTGGCTGGGGAGAGGCAGTGGGGAAAGATTCTGGCAGCTCCAGGCTACACACAGGGCCCAAGCATAATTTTTTCAATCCCAGTACAAAGTTGTAACATAGGCCCACTCCCACACACATACCAAAATCCCTCATCCCATACGTACAATCTCATGAGCGATGAAAATTTTTTTCCTCATGGTAATGGGGATTGCAGCCTGGGTTGAGCCCCTCAAGGCCTCCGGGTCCCAGGAAAGTGTACCCCATTCCCCTCCATGTGGGGGATCTGGCTACACACTACAGTGTGGACCCAACTTGCTTTTCACCATGGTGTGTAGTTACACATACTTTACATGCAGCCACCAGTGGTGTACAATGTAGACAGCCTGAGACATATTCTGAAACTAAACTCGTGTGTGACATAAATCAAATATTCTCTTTGTAGGTCACTATTTTGCATCATTCATTACAGAAAAGAAACAAACCACAGTCTGCCTCTAACAACAAGTACTTTGCCCTGTGTTTTATGCACTCTGAGGCTGGGTCTACGCTGACGGCGGCAAATTCGCCGCCGTCACATTGATTGCTATGGATCAACTGAGCGGTCTGTATAGATGCGCTCAGTCAATCCAGGAAGCGACGCAGGAAAACCACCTCGGTAAGTGGCATAACGCTGCATCGAAGGGAGCGCTGTTCCCTTCAACGCAGCGCAGTATGGACGCTGCACAAAGGAGACGCTGCAAAAGTCAATGGGAAATACGCAAGTGATTTACGTCTCTTGCGTATCTCCCGTCGACTGACGCCGAATCACAAAGGTAAGTGTAGACCAGGCCTCAGCAAGTGTTTAGAGACCTCTGTGTAAAGTGTGATCACTTGCTTCATTTACTATGATCTGGTCCTGCCCTTCACCTCTTTTGATCTCATCCACGTGAGCCCAAATTGTGAGCTCTAGGGACCATGAACTGTCTTTTTCCTGTCTGTCTGTCCCTACATACTCCTACAGTCACTATGGAAAAGAAATAATATTCTCCCTGCTCCTGTGCCTGTTTCTTCATTGTTCTGTCCCAAGTAACAAAATATAAAACTAGCATGAAACATTTTACATTCAATAAAATGGAACAGAATACACAACTGGTGTTACAGTGCTAGAACCCAGGTCTGCAAATATTTCTGTATGTGAGTAACTCATGTGAGTAGTCCCATTTTACAGCGACATGAGTGAAGTCAATCATGTGCTGAAATGTTTGTGGATTGGGCCCTGAGAAAGCTTATTTCTCTGCTTTCACTTTCATCAGACCACAGCGTTATATAAATAAAAGCTAAGCATGGGCGTTCCTGAAAAGTTTTCATTTGCCTCATAGTGACGTACCGAACATAAATACAAATATTCATTAAAAGACATTTGCTTACTGTCCAGCAACTTAACAGAATATTTTTAATGACTGTCACTGTTAATATATACACATCTTCCCCCTTTCTTTTGGATTTTTCTTTGTGCTCTGTGATTCTTGAAACCAATGTCAGGTCATGTTGTGGCATGAATATTGAAGGCAATTTCCACTGAGGTTGAACTGTCAGTAACCCAGGATCAAATTCCGCTCTCCGTTTACAGACACTGAAGTAAACAGGGTAACTGAGAGCAGAGTGTAGCCCTAAAACAGACTAATTATCACAACTCAAGGTTGATCATGACATTGAAGCAATTTTGTTCTGGGATACTGTATTTAATAAACATTAGAATAACAAATAGAAACAAATACAGACATAATTGGCTGCAAGAGCACAAAAAAAAAATAGGAAAATACGAATTTCCATTAACTCTTGGTTGTTTTAAAGTAGCAATTGGAGGGATCGAGGAGCTGTGAATTTATGTTTGGGAAGAGAACATTTGACATGGAATCTTGAGTATGTTGAGACAACCCGGAATGGTAATTACGTTTCAATAATGGACATTAGTATGCCGTGTTTTACGTCTGTGCATAGATATCAATGGAGCTAGTTATGCCACATAACACCAGCTGTGGATCTAACCTTATAGATGTCGATTTGATCGTATCAGGGGTTTTGAATACAAATATAAATGCTTTAGTATATAAATGACATGAAATAAAATAAGCTAGACCAGGAACCTAAGAGTCTGATACTCTGCTGGTCTTCAGCTTGTGCGGTTACTTAACCAGTGCAAAGGGAGAATAGTTGTCGTTTTGCACCCATTTTGGACAGGTTTAAATGACTATTGAAAATGCTGGGCAATGGAGGATAAGGCTCATAATCTCCAGGGATTTTCATCAATAGTAATTAAATACTTAATAAAGCAAGAGGGGAGCATCTAATGTGGTCAGAACAAGATGGCCTCTTCCTCTTTGGAAGTGCCACCTCCCTTCCTGGTTTAAGTTTGTCCTGAATATTTTTTACCTACTTTATTCTGAAATAAAGATGACTAAAATGCCATACTTTGGACCAAATCCTGCCAGCAACCAATGGGCTACTCACAGAAGAAGGGGCTACTCTGTATGAGCTAAGGCTGACAGAATCTGGCTCTGAATAAATATAGAAGCACCCTCTACTGCCAAAAATTGTAGATGTTCATGAAAATTTTGGGGCTTGCTTGTTTTTCTAATTTATGTGCCGCCTAAAGCTCTTTTGGAGAATTATGTTGCAGTAGGTGGAGAGTCTTCAGAGGATAATGATTTTTCTTCTTTATAGTTTGTGCCCTTCTAGGTAACCATTTGCTGCTGCATTTTAAGAAATTTAAGAAACCCTTTACAGAAGAAATCAATGTGTTTTCTCCCTCTTTCATTCTGCTAGAGAGCAAAAAGAAAACCCTACTTCCAGTTTGTGGCCACCTTTACCATTTTACTTCTGAGGCTGCACTAGACAGGAATACAATCAAGAAACCCTTTGAAGTTAACTCTCCCTCTCATTTAAGTTTTTAAGTTCAAGTGCCAGTGAAATGCTATAAAAATCAGAACTTGGGGTGTCTGATTCCAATGGACACCAACCCATGACATCACTGAGCCTAAACAATAACTAATGTGTAAATTTAAACTATATCCAACAAAAATCAAAACCAGCTATAGGATCTTTGTATAGCACAGAGAAATAGAAAAAACAGATGTTACACCAGACAGCATATCCTGGTTTTAGGAAATGAGACACAGCAGGGATCACAACATTTTAAATCAGTCACTAGTTCTTTCCTAGTTATTCCCTTTAAATGATGGGCTCCAGTATTTGTAGTCAGCCTCCATCCCTTCCTCTCCCTGCTGTACACAGATTCGTGTAATAATTTTCTCCTCTTAATTAGTTGTTTAAATGCATTTGTACAGGAGAATTACACTGGGATCCAAAATCCTGCTTATTACTAGCACCAGAGAGCTCAAAGTCATTGGGAGATCACAGGAGCAGAGCCTAGACCTGGTTATTTATTTATTTTTGCTAGCAGGAGAAGTTGTTCTTGTTCACCCGAGGGGAAAAGAAAAGAAAAGAAAAGAAAAAGGAGCAGACACACAAAAGAAAGGAGAGAGTAGAGGTTAGCCAGATGGTGTGACTGGAACTATTTCACAGTGCTCATGCCTGTTTTACCATAGCCCTTTCCGTTCCACCCTGTGCTGCAGCATTACAACAATTTCCCCCACTTCTTCTGACTTTGCACACAGCTGGCACCTCCTGTAATCAATTTAATAAGACATGACCTACGAGTTAATATTCCATAATGACAAGGCCACCTTCAGTCCATTAATGGAGATGTATCATTAGCCTCCTCTTCCAGAAGTAGGAGCATTAATGGCTATGAAATCAGTACACCGAGGCTGAAAGCAAGGAGTAGACCCTGGTGGAAGGGGAAGCTACAATCCACCTGCAGACCGAGAACCCAATTAGCAGAGGTGGTTTCGTTTGATTAAACTAAGGAGAGCCAATTTAGGATAAAAATATACCTTACAAAGGTTACAGGGATATATTAAAGAAAGATTTAATTCTGGTGGCAGTAGAACAGTGTGAACATTTACATTAAACCAAGAAAACAAAGTTGTGCATATAACCTGTAATCCCTTTAAAGTTCAATACAACATCTCTTTTGGAGTCTACTGGGACTTTTATCTATTTAGAATTCAAGTATCTTTCCTGATATTTAACTCAAGTAGCCCAAATAAATTAGACTCCTTCATTCTTCAAAAAGAAAGAAAGAAAGACTACACATTTTGTCTCCTGTTGTAATCTTTTCATCTAACATTGTCTGCATAGTGTTCTCTTTTGAGCATCTGGGATTCATCATGCAAAGTTCCGGATATTAAATGTACAGAGAAGTTCTCTGCAAGCGTAATGAATTATGAGAGGGGGTCACATTGACCACTGCACAAATCTCATTTGAACAGCTCCATGCAACTAGAATTGAGACATACACGTCTATAGATATTTCTCTGAGTAAAACTCTGAAGTTCGACCATTTTTTTACCCTCCCGTAGCTGAAATCCCAGAAAGGCTATGCACTGGACTTCCCTTCTCAATGAGCCTACACTGCTTTTCACTATGAAAGGTGGAGGATAGCTTATCTTATGAAGCATGATTTCTTTTTTTTTTAAAAAAAAGGTAGCTACGATTTGAAGGGTAATTAAATGTGATATGAGGTATGTAATATACTCTTTCTGAGCTCCTGGAAAGGGGCCAAACTGTTTCCAAGTTACACTCGTGTGACCTGAGGTTAAGAAAAGATTATTTCATAAACCTGACTGTAAACACTTCACTACTCTTAAAGTACTTTGTCTAATGTGCAGTAGAGAAGAAAAAGTGGCAAAAGCAGCAGTGAAATGACAACCTTACCTCCTTATTCCAGAAAGAGGAAGAAAACATTACATTATGGATACAAGCTAGCTTACTTGTGTGGCAGGAAGACACACTGAAGGGGTGTAGATTTGGGATCATTTCTGCCAAAATCATTTGTAAATTGGTTTGTAGTGATAGGATGGACTACAAGTCCCAGATTCCAAGGCTTGTTAGGTTTGGGTTTTTTTACATTAATCCACACATACTTTATACGCTACATCATTGCTTCTTCTGGATATTTTGCTACTAAGTACATCTGGCTTTGTTTAACATCAGCACTTTAACTGCACCACATTTTCATTGCAATAATCTACGATATTCTAGTGAAAAGGATGAAGGAAAGCAGCTAAATTTATTTTATCGATTTCTGGCAGATGCATATTGCCACCACATTCAGCGATCATTCAGACAATTAATATTGCCACTTGATCTGCTTTCCTGGAAACTATGAAGTCTGAAATGCATAACATTCAAATAAAAATCTTACCTTTACAACCCCTATCCTTAGTTGTTTTGTAGCAAACTCATGTATTGTAGGTGTCTAAAGAATTCCTCTGTATTCTTGATTATGATATAATTTATTATTATGCATAACCTTTAGTGGAAAGCAGCCAACACGAATTGTTCTCAAACCCTCTTCTCCATCCCTGGACGTATTCACGGTTTCAAGTCCTTACTATAAACTCTTAATCCTTCTGCCACAATGAAGTGAACACTAGGGAGGAATCTGAAGCCATGACAACTTGCTTCCTGAAAACTGGGACCTAAAGCCATTCTCGAGAAGCTCCACTCGCCCAAGTCAGTATGTGTTCAGTAACTCAGCTGCTCATCAGTACTAGGCACTGTTTTTTAATTTAACTTAAGGCCTTTTCTTTATGGAAGCGAAAGGTTTATTTGCAATGTGGTTAATGCGGGAACCTTGCAAAGGTTTGACACTAAAAACCCATAAGTTCATAGTATTATTTGAACCTTGCCTTTGCTTCTGCAAAATTTGGATTTCCATGTAAGCAAGAGAAATCTCCTGAGATTTCTGTTATTTCCAATTCCTGATAGAAATACAGTGAAAACAGTTTGGCTAAAAGGCATTTAGAGTGTTCTCCTACCACCCCGAGCTGGAGTGTGAAAGTGAGAAAATGTGGGAACAACAGAAAAAGTTATCGGAACATTTCAGAACCTCAAAGATTGCATTTGATTTTGAGAATGGACAAGTTATTGGTGGAATCAGGATGCTTATTTCATATCACCCATCTGTATATGTGATTAAGGATGGTTGGACCACTTTATATTTCGATCCAGACACGTACCCACCCACCTTCTCCTTTTACTCCCTTTTGCCTGAAAAGATAAAAGTTACCTTTATCTGTTATCCATTGATTTGGGAAATATCTATAGCAGTTTGATGTATTCAGATTTGGGCAATAGCTCTAACAGTTTGATGTATTCAGATTTCTATGCAATTTTGATTTAGCACTGTTTCATTTTATAAACATTATTTCTTTGTAATGCACCAAATAAGGGTAACTGCCCGCATCTTCACCTGGGACTGAAGTTCTTCCTACTAAAGAAGACATATTAAGAGCTCATTCCAGTATGCCTTACACACCCAAAACTCCTCAGGTCAATGTTCTAAGGTGCAAAGCCATGATATTCAAGCTTACAAAGTGCTTTATAGACAAATGTTTCCCATAAAACCTATGGAAGAAAAAAGAAAATTCACTAACAGCAAGAATATTAATATTCATGATAACTCATTCCTCAAGAATATTCTGAAAACCGTTCTAGTCTTCCACACATTCCAGCTTCAGCAACTGTGCACCACTCAGTGTTCACCTCCACAGCTAAGAGTGTTTGAAAACCTGGCTCCATTGAAGACAAGAGCAATTCACCCATTGACTTTCATGGAGACAGAATATCACCCTTTGTTTGCAAAATTCCTCAGTCCAGAGATTCTGTCCTTTGTACAGTAGCTTGACTGACTAAAGGGCTACGCTCAGCTATAAATAATTTATAGTAGTTAGATTCTGATACCCTTAATCAAGTCGAGTAATACCTTTACTCAGGGTGGCTCCATTAATTTCAACGGAGCTAGTGAAGCTAGCTCACGAAGCTAGGTTCTGCTTAATTGAAGGATATCAGAATGAAGCACAATAACAAGGATGGTTGTGAAGAAGTACACTTAGTCTATGGACACTTGAACTCCAAACAGTAAAGAATTCTAAGCAGAGCTGGTTTAAAAAAAATGCAGACTTTGGGGCTTGTGTGTGTGGAAACGTGTTTGGAGAGAAAACTGAAATTTTGAATTCTCAAAGAAGTTGCTATAAACTGAAAACAAACATAGCAACAATTCCTTTGAAATAAATAAACACACACAATAAAAGCAACCAAACAAACCCCCCCCACATGTAACTGACTATTCAACCAGCTCTAATTCTAAATATTCTTCAGTCCAAAATCTCATTAGACAATAGGAGCAATGACATCAGCATAAACGATCTCTGAGACGCAAAAAAAACCTGGGCAACAATAAGGAAGAAATTTTGTTGATGGCCACTCAGATACATAAGGACATCACCATCACCACCACCATACTGTTTCAGACCAATGGTCCATCTAGCTCAGGGGATCCCAACCTTTTGGCTCGTGGACCACAAATATGGTTTTTATAACCCTGAAGAGAGACCAGTCTCTGCAAGCAGGGCCCCCCACCTCAGCCAGAGGGAAGGAGTTCGGCGAGGAGGATCTCCTGTCCCCCTGGCTGCGGCAGGGAACCCTGCACTCCACCTGGGTCCCTAGGCAGTGGCTCCCTTCTGCAGCCAGGGGATGGGAGATAAGTGCTCCCCTCCCTCTGGCTCCAGTGGGGACCCAGCACCTAGAGATGCAGGAACAGTGCTTTGCTCCGCTCCCTGCTACTACAGCCAAGAGGAGGAAAGTGCTGATCTCCCCTTCCCTTGACTGCACAACAACATGCTCTGCCTGGGTTCTCAGGGAGCAGCAGCAACCTTCTCCAGCTAGAGGGAGGGGAGCGCAGGCCATTTTGAAAGCAGCCATGGGTTGGGAACCGCTGATCTAGCTCATTATCCTGTCTTCCAATAGCAACCAGTGCCAGGTGCTTCAGAGGGAATGAACAGAAAGAGTAATTATCAAGTGATCCATCCCCTGTCGTCCAGTCCCAGCTTCTGGCAGTCAGAGGTTTAGGGACACCCAGAGCACGTTGTCGCATCCCTGACCATCTTGGCTAATAGCCACTGAAGGACCTATCCTCCATGATTTTATCTTATTCTTTTTTTGTAGCTCGTTTAGCTGAGAGCAGCAGGCAAGATCAGAATGAAATGTTAGAATAGTAATGAATACCCTCAGACATATGAAGGTTGAAGATGTCAAATGAAATTCTTCCAAGATGAACAGGCAGCAGTTCCCTTCTTAAGGAAAGCCAGTGACGCAGACAGAGCAATTAAATACTATTATTTATCCTTCCTCATAAAAGAGCAACAAAGAGGCTACGTCTATACCAACAGCGGCAAATTCGCCACTGTCAGATCGATGTCTCTGGCTCGACTGAGCGGTCTGTGTAGACCCACTCAGTCAATCCAGAAATCGACATAGGAAAACCACCTCCATAAGTGGCGCAGTGCAGTGCTGACAGTGCGCAGAACAGACACGGCGAAGTCGACGGGAGATACGCAAAGTTTTTATGTCACTTGCATATCTCCCGTCAACTGCTACCGAATCCGGAAGGTAAGTGTAGACCAGGCCAGAGAGACTGTCTCTCACTGACTACGTGCAGCACCTAGTACAATGGTTCTGCTTTCAGCTGAAGCCTCTGAGTACTACCATAATTCAAATAAATAACAAGAAACTTAATTGCATTGAAAGGTGAACATTTAAAATAGATACCAAAATTATTGTATACATAATGTATAATCGACCTGAGGAACTTCCTGCTGCATGGTATCATTAAGTCATAGGAGTATATCTGCTGTTAATCCAGACGGAGAAACATTTATGAGTGATCAAGTTTTATGTTTCTGGGCAGAAGTGCATCATGAACCAGGATCAGAGTTATTTTTAACAAAGGTCCCCAGTTCAAGAGCACAACAGCATTGCCCATTTAGGTGCAACAGGGGGTTGTTATGACATCCTCTCTCCTACTGACCAGAGTGCTGTACTAAGTGGACTGAGGATTGTTTCAGTACGGCAGTTTTTATGTTCTTAAAACAATAGAAGCCTGCAGACTAACAGAGTATTGAACTTAAATTGCAAATATGGAGCCAGATCCTCATTTAAATACAATGGAACTACGTTGAGGTACACTTGCTGAAGAATGGCCTCATGATGTAGGAAGGTTACTTAGTTGCACCTGTCCATGGCATCTATGCTGGACATTCCAGTTCAAATTGATAGAAATTATTTTTATATTAGCTCAAGGGGCACATCACTAGCTGCACTGTCTCTTCGTTTAGTCACAGGATAGCGAGCAGAGGGCCTGAAAGAATAGTTTTGTGGTCTTGACAGCCTGGATGCTGGTAGAACCCCTCTGGAAACAACTGGAAGTTCTTGCACTTATTTATTGTGTCAAGATTGCACAGCAAACAAGACAATATACAGAGATCCCAATTAGTTAACCAGAACACGCCTTTCACCATTCATGAAAAAAAACCACTCCCTTAGCTACAAGGGGTCTGGAGCTTCTTGGTTTCCGAGGGCTGATGATTCACTATTTAAAACAAAAAGTGGAAGGGCAGTTCATTTTGTCACAGCCCTCCTCTTGGCAGCATAGCTAGGTGTTCTGCAAACTCCACCTGCTGATTGAATGGTTTATTCATATGAATAGCACTGAAACTAATATGCAGGAAACAATGAATAAGGAGTTGATCAGGGAGAATTAAATCAGGATATCTAAAAAAACCCGATGATCAGTGCAGATAACAATAGCACATCCTGTTACATGGAACATATAAGCCATTTTGTACATTCAGCTAGTCCTTAAATCACCACCAGCCTCTTTCTCCTTCCAGAAATTCCTCACTCCTTCTCACTAGCAATGTGTGAATCAGTGTGGATAAAGAAACCTCTCCTATAACGGGAAATGGGGAAAAGTCTGTGTCATTAAGGAATTGTCAAAGCATTCCGCAAAAAGCCTAACATTCAGCATGTAGCAACCAGAACTGACATACCACACTATTTATTTGTAGCCCAGATTGCATGACTACACCAGAGAGGGAGAAGAATATTCCCAAAAAGGAGAAGAATAGAAACGAGGAGATCCTTGCCTCTACCCAATGGTGTCAAACCTGCTGTCTAATAGAAGAGACAGATTGTGCAGCAGTAGAAGAGGCAGGGAGTCAACATTAATGCTTCTTTCATGGCTTCTCTGAGATCCTTTGAGGCTGGTAATAGTACTGTGTGGAAAAGCACTGCCTCAAGGAAGTTTATGGTCACGCTTTCTTCTTTCTTAGGTCTGGAACATAGAGGCCCAGGGAGAGCAGAGTCATCCTAGAGTCCTTTAAGGACTGGAGAGCATCATCCACCTTGGAATTAGAAAGTTCATTCCCCTGAAAGGGAAGGTCCTCAATTGTTTGGCCTTCCCTGGAAATCCCTGAAGATTGAAGACAGGAAGATCTTCTCCTGGCCACTAGCGTAGCCATAATACACACCGAGTTGGGCCTGAAAGGATGTGTGGACAATCAGCTGTCACTTAGACATGATGGTCTTTAATGCCGCTTGGTGTTCTTGAGGAAGCCTGACCACTGATTTGAAGCAGTTTGTCCCAATTCAGCTTCTTATATTTGGACAGTGCTTGGTCACTAACCAGGCTCGTCTGAAGGCTGGCAGATGGACAGATGTTGCATCTGAACAGCTCTAGCCTCTTTGTTTTTTTTCCTAGGTGAAGACGTGAGAGGTTCCTGCGGCTTTGATCTCTTGGACCACAGCTACCAGAAACAACCCTGGTCGTGAGTGGGGATAAAACTACACAGGTCCCTTGGAATTTCCTGAGAGCTTGCTCATGCCCCTGTTCTTCTGCAGCCTCCAACAGCCCCTGATTTTAGGCATGGCAAGCCTGCCAGGCATGGAAGAGTGGCTACGTGTGCAAGGGTTTGTGCGATTTCTCCCGTACCACTTCCAGAGGCATATCTAGAGGCTCTGCCACGTGCTTAATGAGGTCCTGGAATGTCGTGATGTCATTGATGGGAGAGGTTTGCTGCCTCATTGGCAGTGGATAAGGAGATCACTGCAGTGAGAAGCTGTTCTTTTTGTATATGCTGTTCATCATCATCTTCACTTTCCTCCTGCTGCCTTTTCAGGATCTGAGACTGCACTAGTGACATGACTGTGTTGGCTTATATTGCCTCTTTGGTGAGGGGATCTAACCCTAGAGTGGGCTAATGATACAGGCTTTTGTGAATATGATTGGACTCCCCCCCATTCTCCAGTGAGTCCAGTATGACCACGGCTGATATAGTTATGGATAATGAGGTGAGGGACCTATGGGGGTATCAGCAAGGATGTTCCCTATGTATCCTAAGTCCACCCCAGGCTCTCTTCCCATCTTTCACTATGTAACCGAGGAGAGGCGTTGTCCCTACCGTGCCCCAAAGGGGATGAAGAAATGGAGTACACCTCTTCCAAGAGACCAGCCTGTGACATACCCAGGGTACAATCCAGACTCATGAGTATTTGTGTCAGCCCTGCCCGGCAACCTTGGGTGTCTTGCAATGCCTTGCAGAAGGGGCTCGCACTTGGGCTGCTCACAAATAGCCTTCCAGCCTGCCAGCCACATCTTGAGTGTTGGTGTGTAACTGCACCCTGCCAGTCATGCTTGAGGTTACACCCTGGTTCTCACCAGCCTTGGTTATACTGCAGGGTGACTCCAACACACCCCCAGTCTTAGATTCCCCCCCAGAAATGTGTGTCCTGTACTGCCCAGCCCTCTCCTGGACAATACAAGCTTATATAAAATCCGTCATTTATTTCAGAGAAACGATCTGCTCATGTCCTGTTACCCCAAACAGAGTTTCCCCAAACACTTCGAATCAGACATACTGGATTAGAGAAAACAATAAAACAAGCTTATGAACTACAAAAAGATAGGTTTGCAAGTGAGCACAATTAGTGAGGCATAAACATCAAAAATAGTTACAAGAAAAATAAAGATAACACACAACTAGTGCCTAACAACTTTATGTTGAATTCAAAGTAAAGTTTTTCTCACCACCTACTCTCAGCTGTCTTACTGGCCAAACTTCTTAGGCCAGGACCCCATCTTCTGCTTAAAGCTTTCTTTGTGAAGTCCTCTTCCTCCTTTGAGAAGCATCTCCAGCTGTGAGCATGGAAACAGGTAGACGGTGTTGATGGGAACCCCATGCTGTCTCTTTTCTGCCCATGGATAGCCCATTGACATTGTCTACACCTGGCTGAGGCATCAGCTTGCCCTGTGTCTCTGAGGAATGGGTTTGGCCTCTCCCCAGATGGGCACACATTTTAGTAACATCATACATTGCAATCTTATAACTTTACATACAATGTTGCCACACATTTTATCAAGACAATACTGACCAGCAAATGATGAGTTTTCAAATGATACCTCACAAGGCATACTTTGTCCAAAGAGGTGAAGAGAGAGGTACAGTCTGTCACAGGGCCATCCTGTCCGGAGGGTCCTCATTCTACTGTGCTCTTTCTAAATGGGTAATGGGTGAAGTCCAAGCCCACGATACTTCCTTTACCTGCCATACTGATGCCTTGTTAGCCGGTAGCTCAGTTGTCACCCCCACCTCTCAAGGATTTAAGGAAACTCGGGTAGCAGGCCCACAGATAAAGCACTTGATACTGTACATGCCCTGGGACATGCCATGGACAGAACGTGGTTCTGAGGTTGCCTGTACAGAAGTGCTGGATACCAAACTGCTGGGTACTGAGGCCTCTCATGCCAAAGGACTAGTAACAAGAGAGACGTGGTCTGCAGGCTTAGTGGCTCTCTCAATAGTCAGGACCAGGGGGACCCTTTTCAAAGTCCATCCCAATGAGCCAAGATGAGTCAGACTTAAGAGTCTGGAATCCCAGCTCAGAAGGCATTGGAGAAAGTGCCCTATTCCAAAGAGAGGTCTTCTGACTACAAGCAACATTTTTTTTTGCACCAATGGGCAACAAGACTAACAAGTAGGTAAACTAGCATCGTGTGCAGAGAAGCAGGCAGACACTTCAGGGGTTCCATCTGTCCTTGTCTTGTGGAAGGGGAGAATAAAGACTTCTAGTCTGAAGATGCAACCTCAACAGATGCTGCAGGCCAAAATAATCTGATCTCACATACAAGGGGTGCAGCTATAGCAAGAGTGAAATTCTTGTGGATACCTGAAGCACCCTTTCATTCTGGCTGTATGTGGAATATAAACTTGTTTAATAAGGGAAAATCATTTTCACTGATATACTTTTACCTCTCTCTCTCTCTTCTGGTAACTTAGCTAGTCAGTATGCAGAGTTTCCCCATTAGGAATTTAGTAAGGTATGTTTTTAGTTGGTGATTTAAAGGGTTTGCTCATCTATGTTCTGGATGCATCAGGCTTCCTCACGAAAAGAGCTGTGCCTGCATTTCTTCTTTTTATATATGTAAAAATAAATCAAAACCCTCACCACTTTGGCTGTGCTGTCAAATTCGTGATGCCCAAACTTATTTACATATACACTTCATAGGAGGGGAAGTTTATAATAGCTGAATGCAGGCAGCTTTAGCCTTCCTGCTGGTCTTACATATAATCAACGAGCTTGCAGTGCACTCACTGACGAATTGGACAATGAGACGGAGGGACTGAGTCATAGTCAATCAACTCTCTATTGCCAGTCATGTGTCAGCAATGACGCCTGCCTTATTTTGCAGTGCTGCACACACATGACGATCTAGAAAAAGTATAATTGAACAGTCTTCTTCAAGAGATTTTCTTTCATGCCTGGATATACATTTTGCAGCTGGCATTTTCTCAGTGATAACTATAGTACTAGTGATTTTTCTGCCAACATGAGACTTCCAAAAATAGACGAGCACATCCACAAAGCTGAAGTCACTCAGTCTGACAGATAAAACATAACAAGGGCTTGTTCGTAATGTTCCTTTAGCCCTACTGTGTAGCAGAGTCAGATCCTTAATCTGTCCAGTGGACTAGGAGGAGACAGTAGATCTAATTACTTGCCCTAAAAAGCAGACGTGCTCTTCAGTGATTGTCTGCAGCCATTATTCCACCGGAGGCTGTGATCTCGACATAGCTCACACAGTAAGGCGAGCCAGACCTTGGAACTATTTGGTTATTCTATAGGTGGTTGCCCTCCCACTGAATAATGACCCAACACCCCAACACGATACTAGGAAGCACTGAGTATGCGGTCTTTCAAATGACTGGAGGCCAATACAGGAACCAAAGGTGATGGAACCAGAGGGGACTAGCGCCAACACGTGGAAATATTGTGCACACTGGGGGGAGTGCAGAGCTGAGAGTGGGAATCGTGGCAAAACCCAGGATAAGGCCACTGAGCAGGACCTGGAAAAGCTGAAGCAGGCAGGAGCTCCCAGGATCCTCCTTCTCAGCCTGGAGCCAACAGCCCTCCCCTCACCCCCAGGTCTCAGTACCTCTCATCACTCCCCATACGATCCCTTTGTGTGCGCGCTCACCCCTGCCTGGGAGCTATGGGCCTCGTAGTTGCCCGTCTCTACCTAAAGGCCTGGGTCCCTGAGAGAGTTAATTCCATGCTTTGAGCCTATCCACACAAAACTGACAGGGAGGGATGGCCCCACACCCCTACAAGGACCTATTCACAAGAGTCCACTTTTTAATCCAGGTGCCCTCACCAAATTCTATTTCGGACAGTTTCAGCCTGCCTGTCTAAATCCTCACTGCAGTTTCACTTGGTTTCATGGGTAGTAAGTGATGCAGAGAGCAGGCAGAGTAGCAATAAAGAGAGCTTTATTCAACATGCTGAGAAGTCAATGGTACATACTGAGGCTAGCATTCCTAAACTGCTGGACCCTCACAAAACCTGGTCGTATTCCGATTATCATACTATATGATTTGGGCCAGGTTCTAGTTTCACACTGCTGCAGATCAGGATGAAGGCAACAGTTACACTTGTTTTATATTGTAGCCTATAGGACTAGCCTGTTTGCTTGCACATATATACCTTTTTATAGTTTTAAGTATTGTTTTATTAAAGTCATAGATTCATATGAACGTATTATAGCTGTAATGCACGGCACCTTACAGGCCACATCCTATATGAAAGCTAAGGCAGTTAGCGTACATAAGTTTGGAACTTTTGGCCCAAATAAGTAATGATAAGTTAAAGGATAAGACATATATGGTTATAATCTTTACCCTAGATAAGTCAGGAGACATCAAGACAGGGGGGCTTCCTCAGTTTATGCCACAAGTAAACTTAACAGGTACGCCACAAAACCCACAGAAAGGGCCAGAAATAATAAAGGTAAGATGAGCAAACAATCTGGAAAGGATGTGGATATGTCATTAATATGCACAAACCTGCCAACCGACAGAATAAGGGTACCCTAATATTTTGGGGGTGAAGAAGCCAAATTTGGACTTCAAAGGAGGACCCATATTGTTCAGGGTATAAAAAGGAGCAAACCATGTTACCTGGGCGTGATCACCAGCTACTCCTTCTTTAAGCTTCTTCTTAATTAGTGTTTGTTCAAATCTTTTGTTCTTAGTTTATACTTAATATTATTTGTAGTCTTAGTCTTAGCCTTATAACTCTTAAGTCTCAAACTTTGCATAGCTCTCCACCTCTCCACTCAAGAGTTGAGGAACTGGACATTTCTCTCAACCAGGTCATCAGAGAAGGATGTAAATATATTAATCCAAAGCATACAATATAAATATATACATCAAATGTGTCTTTAAATAAGACTAATCTCACCCATTATCCATTGAATTATCCATTTTCTTTTAATCACTCATTTGTCTATCATTTTGTAATCTTAATAAAACCTTATAAAATTATACAGATTCGGTTATCAGTGTATGCATTCTTCTTGTGCACCCCGGGGATCCCTGTAAAAACTCTTTTGAAGCCTGATTCCGGGACTAAAACCTCATTATATTCTGATCAAATCAATTGGTGAGCCTATAACCCCACTCAAATGACGAAACATCCAGAAATCAGGCAACAATACCAAAATAAGTGAAAGGACATCATCTTTGCTACCAGTTCTAAACTTCGCTAATGTTGGTGCATGATGATGATAAACAGATGACACATTGCACCTCAGATATCACTACCTTTCAGTGATGGATATCCCGGATAGAGATTGCAAAGCCTAAGAAGACCTCAACAGATGGGCGGAAAAAAAAAAGACAAAGCAGGGAGACTGGTGATGGGCAAGTAGAACAGCAAACCAAAGCCAGTCATGTTCTTATCTGAAGCTCTCTATTTCTCAGGATACTCAGAGGGTAATATTTACAACAAAACAAATTGCTATTCGCCATAAACAAGAAAGTTGTGACCAGACAAGGAGTGCTAAGGCCATTGTCCCAACCATATCTCTGCTCTGAAGGTATCTACAGCCTTCTCTCTGGGCAGCCTGGCTGAATATCTTACAGTTTATAATTCTGCCTCATTTGCTTTCCCCAAGCAGCTAAGTAGGATGAGTAAGAATCCAAGGAACCTCTGGTTTGATGGTTAAAGGTAGGAACACTGAACAGTACTACAATATTCTACAGTGTTCATCCAAGCCACCACAACAACAATTAAGATGGATGCTTTTGGACTGTTGCTATAGTATACTAATAAGCAAATGGAGGTAGCCTTGGCCAGTCATGAAGAGACGCCTCACTAACTTTTATAAACGTTAATATACCTCAAGTTAATTTTCAATCAATTACTTTAAGATAAAGTTTAGAGGAGACAACCCCCTTGAAGCTTTGTCTTCACTGGAAAAAAGGTGATTTTTTACACTGAGATGTAAAATCCTTGAGGAGACCAGGCACTGGGAATCTTTACCTTTAGGAGCTAGTGAGGTAAACCCTAGCTTGGAGGTAAAGGGCTGACTTTGCCTATCTATATTAAGGTAGAGGTGGGCATGCTTTGCGCCTGCCCACGCGAAAAGCATACCTTTTCTGTGGCCAGGAAGACATGGTTTACTCAGCCATCAGGAAGCGTGACAGAAGCACGTGTAGTTTCACCTCGCAATCTCAAACAACAAGAGCAATGAAGCCACAGCAGCACGAGTGGCGGCCTGGGTCAGCTGCCTGAATATGTACCACAGGCCCCAAGTGAGCTTGTACAACATCTACCTACACATGCTGCCATCACCCCTCTGACTGCAGCATAGACTACCTTAAACGTGCGGACAACCTGAAGCAATAGCTCTCACAGAGGTAAATTACCCCATTCATTTCCATGGTGTGTTAACAATAAAACCCAAAGATGATCATTTCAAGGCCAGTATTGTTCGCTATTTCGCTACTGAGCATTTTAATTCAACATCCAGCCAATTTGCTTATCCACAGTCCAAAAATAAAGCCTGGAATGATTTGACCATTCATTTTGATTTTGAATTCAGATAAATCCTCAGCTTTTCAAATTGTCCTGAAACCAGCACATATTTCCTTGCATTTCCATCAGAGCATTACGGAATCCAGACACCATGTCATAGAGTTTAGGTTTCATTTGCCAGGGAGTACATGAGGTAATGGTAGGACTTCTTTTTTTTTCTTAGAGGAAAATCAGCATGTGTTTGTTTTCTAAATCATAATCTGGATACATAGGGTGGGATCCTGACCTCATTGACCACAGTGGGGCCGGAATTTCACCCACAGTATCAAGCCAATAAGAGTATATTGTATAAAAATACTTCACATTTCTTTAACGCCATCCCTTTCAGATACCCCAAATGCAGCATTTTATGCTTCCTTTCTGAGAAAACTACAATGATTATTACTCTTTACTCTGAGGGAGAGTTCAACAATATAGCGAATACCAACTTCCTGGGAGATGTCAGCTGGGTGTGGGAGAGAATGAATTGTATTCTCGATGTATCAAAGTAACTGAAGCAGGAAGAAGGAGCCACCACAGGACAATGAAATAAGTAGGTGGCTAACACACATTTCTGGTGGAGCCACAGGAAAAAAAAAAAAAAAGGAGTTCACTGACCTGACGTGTATAAAGGAGGAGGCAAGGATTGTATGCCTGGCTTTGTTTAGAAGTTACTTGATGCAATGAATAGAGTATGCATTTGAGCTTGAAAGGTTTATCTTCAAACAAAACTTTAGGATCAGGGCAATAAGCACAAGGATCTAGTGCTGAAATCTATTCGAAGGGCGTTTGAAATTGTCTGATGTTCACATTTCAATTGTGAGCAACCCTTTGAAACTTTTGATCCTGCACTTTTATCTTTATCTGTTCTTCCTGGACGTTTTAAGAGCACTCATTTTGCCAGTATGCATTCCCCTGCCTTTTTCTTTCTTTCACAGGACAGCTGACACATGCCCTAAGATTGGATGATTTTCTATTATCAGTTGAATGGGCTTTTTGCACAAAGCACCAGTCCATGTTCATTGATATGCATATTGTAAGAGTGCTGCGCAGCATCTTGGATCCAGACTGGCAGTTGTAGGTATATGCTTTTCTGTTTCAGATTGTGGCACAGTTTGGATGAAGTGAACATTGCAAATTTGCTTCAAAATCATTAGCAAATGCATTAAGCCACATTCATCCCCAGTGTAACTCCACTGAACCCAATGTACTAATAATTGAGAGTGTACATAACTAGGCCTGGGCCTCCAACATTCATAAATATGTGACGGTGTACAGTCTTTTATTAATCTACAGCTCCAATTATACATTCTAGTCACTACACCAATGGCTTGTTATAGTGTCACCATTTGCATTGCTAAAGTTAAATATCTGCCAGCATTTCCATTATATTTAGATAGGATTTATATTTCCATTATATATTTTCAGGTCTTTATAATTAGGTGGTAGGAATTCACTCTGAGCTCAATTTGGCTTATGAACTTTCAGTTCAGAGCCTTTTCTTTTTAATCCAGCTAATATCTATGACCATTTGCAAACTTTTAGAAATATCAAAAACTACAGCTGCTCAAATACTGCAAAAATACTGTTTGAAAATATTCTAATAAACTCCAAAGGGCTGTTTGGTTTGTAGACCACATTATCTGTTAGGCACAAATTAGTTTTCATTCGCTTATGTTTGGGGAAAGGCTGTTTTTCTACAACACTAATATTAGCATTAAATCAAGATTATTTTCACACAAACAGGAGTATTTGTTGTTCAAAATGCTAGTTATTTTCTATTCAATATTTGTTACTCATTCTCTTCATCCAATCAAGGAGAAGAAAATTTACCATTTAATTTAAGTGACCAATCACATATCAACAATAATGAATAGCAAGTAGTGAAAGTAATACAATTCATATGCAACCCCATAAGCTGAAATTTCTTCAAACTATTCAGCAAATACCAAATGCAGACATCAGTTTTGATTTGTAAAGGATTCCTGAACTGAAAGGGTCTACATTTATCGAATATAGCCACAAAATATAATTCAAACACCTGTACAAAAAAAAGATTGAAGCTATTGGCAATGCATGTTCAGTGCTTATCTCATGCAAAGACATCTTTGTCAGATACATGACATTTGTTGTTTGAAAAATGATTTTATATGAACGAAAATCTAAGACAGCTCTTTAAAATCTGACTGTCATGCAGTTATGGAGTTTTGCTGTAAAACAATTCTTTTATCTAGAAAATAGAACCTCGCCAGGCAATTGCAAATTTTATTTGACAAATATTGAAACTTATACACTTAAGGGAGAATTCCTCAGAGCTGGCTCCATCTTCCTCCTACTGTTGTACCCTCAACCCCACATGCTTCTCTACCCTGCTCCCCATCCATAAAAACCTGGGACCTCTCTCCCCTTTGTGCTTCAGATTTCTTCGGATAGGACTACTGGCAAGCCCTCTTACTCCCAGTGTGCTTCTTCATCAAGAGACCTGGGTGGTTCCCTTCTCTGCTTTCCGTGTGTCTTTGGAGACACCTTTCTCCGTCAAGGCCTTCGTGGAACCTCTGCCTTCACACGTCTTAAATTGTTTCTTTTGTCAGGGCCTGTGCTGGAAAATCTTGCCATTCCCCTTGCCAGCTAGTTCTGCTGAAGCAAGGCTGAGAGAGGGCCCATATTCACTAGCAACCAACACCAGCAACAGGAGAGACACTAATAATCCCTAATATGCAGTTGCTGCCCAGAAATTGACCCTGTCGTAATGAAATCTCTGCAGGGGTTGACAGCAGTGGGAGGATTTATGCTGCTACTTCTGCACAAGTGGAGGTAAGGTGTGGCACATCCCACCCTACCAGAAGGCCCTTTGAGAATTGTGGACGAAGTGGCCTCTCTCTGTATATATTGCCTAGGCAGAGACCTTCTTGGGAAAGAGGAGATTGTACTGTAGAAGTGCTGAAGAAGCCCCGCACCCCAAGCCCTGGAAGCTTGGGCAATACATGTCGGAGGGAAAGAAATGGGTTTTGCAGCTGTGCTAACAGTCTAAGGCCAGGGTTGCAAATTTCAGCAGACATGGGCTCAATTTTACCAAAGCTTTAAGTTTCAGTTTCAGTTTTGAGCATGTCAGAGGCCAATGTGAATATTTGGCAGCGCTCTAGCATCTTCCACTGCCCTAAAGGGCAGGCTCCACTTTATTCCTAATGAGAACAATCTATTAGGATGTTTTCCATGGTACCTATCACATCACTCCTAGCTATACCACATAGAAAATGAAACCCTCCTGTGTCTTCTAGTGGAAGGATAAAGTTTCTACCATTTCATAAACACAAGATAAAATAAAGGGCCTAAAACATGATCTTCCTGTGAAGAATGATCTTTCTTTCTTACATAACAGCATCAAGGTCACTTTAGGGAAGCGCTTTTATAATATCTTTCCCTCCCATTGGTAAGAAAAAGTTCCTAAAAAGGTAGGCAGGGGAAATGAACAGAAACTTATGCAGAAAAATCTCTGATGTCCAAAAGGCAGAAAGTGAAACTGTTTGTTTTAGACAATGGGTAACAAACCATCCTTTTTGTCACTACAGGAAACATAGCTAGCATTCCCCACTAGCAACGAAGATGTGGCTGTCATGGTCCTGTGAAAACAGAGGTGAGGGTTTAATGGCGCCTAGAAACTATGGAGAATGTCAGATTAGAAACTGATCGGCTAGCTAGATGGGAGACACAGATGACTTAACTACTCCATCTACTGGCAAATAACTAAGTGAACTGCGTGCAGATATACGAGTGCTGCTTATGTCGAGCTTTGACTAAAGAAAAATAAAGTTGCTTTCAGAATGGTATCTTTCAACTCCGCTTTGGAAAAACTGCAGTGTTTCTGTTACTTGTTCTTCCTCCCCCAACTCCCAAACACTGACAGTTCATGTTGTGACGTGTGCCATCGAAGCTGTATAAATTAAGCTGAGATGTATATACAAGATGGGTTGAGTTACCCAAGTGAATGGATTATTTTCCCAGTAACTTATGTAAAAAGCTGACCTGTCTGACTTACTCCCCTAGCTACTTTACTTTTACTTCCACTTTGTCCCTTTGGTTTCTACTTTGACTTTTTGAGGACCTTCCACAAGAGCCATAATGATGAGAGTTCCACCCACAACGTCCTCACCCTCCCCAGAGACCGAGGGCAGCTAACACAGTTAACAAAGCAGGCAGTGATGCAGTCATAGCAGCCAGGCATAGCGCTGATGCAGCACTGCAGAGCTCCTAGAAGGCATCTACCAAAGATTAATGTTTCCCTCTGGGATGGAAATGCCGAGGGCAGGAAAGTGGAGGTACCCCTGCCTCTCCCTCTAATTAACATCCTCTGGGACATAAAGGGCCAGGAGATGCAATGGGCACATTCCTGAGCCAGCAAAAGTGAATTTGACCTTCTATTTGAAGAAGCAACTGCACATCCAACACTTTACTCACTGGCCTTCTCCCCCTCCTCTGAGCATCACTGTTTGCCATACCCTTTAATTCAACATTTGCCAGCCCACCTTCTCCTCAGGGCTTGAAAAGGCACTGGGAATACACTCTAAGGAACAGACCTACACCCCTAAGTGAAAGAGACACGGTGACCTAACAGATCTTTTCTGTCTCTAACATCTAAGCGTCTGCTTATGTGCGTAATGTTCACAGCATACACACAAGAAACTGTGTAAAAACAAAGTGCTCTGACTGGAAAGTTGCGGAGTAACACTACTTTTATTCTTAGAATCCAGAATGATAACACACAGGAACCACGAAGAAAGAGACAAAGCAGGCTGCTCCCTAAGGCAGAGAGGCACAACTCACCCCACCTCATTCTAGCCTGGCTCTTTCCAGATGGACTCTGCTAAATCCAGATTGCAGACTTCCCAAAAGAACCCCTAACCCTTCAAGCAGGACCAGGAAACCGCTCATAATTTCAAGTGACAAGTAGCAATTTTTTTCACAGTTTTCAAGACACCACAATATCAACCCTCTGGTTTTCTTATTCACATATAACAAAACAAAATACTGTTTCCTTCATCTTCCTGGAGTGCTGGACTAAAGGCCCAGAGCCATCTCTCCTCTGGTCCTAGATGCTGCATGGGGCCAGGGTAGAATTAACCTCAATGCAGGAGCAACAGCAGAAGCACCTCTATGTTGCCCCAGGGGCGACAGGAAGCTTGTTAGGGGCAGTATCTGTAAATCTTCATGCTATGGAAATTCTAGGCTGCAGAACAACCCACTAATGGCCCTGGGGTGGCTGATGGAAGTTAGAACAACCCCCAGGGCTGCTCTACCTTATTCCAAGGGCCAGCATCCAATATGCACAAAGGTGGTAAAAACCATCTTTACCCCCCCGTTCGCCCTCCACAGACTGTCTCTTCTAGGCTGCATCTCACAACACAGGAATCACACCCACACACTAGCACAACACACTTACACACCCAGCACTAGCTCTACTTTGGCCTTTGCAATTGTTCCCTAAAACATTTCCTGGTCAAAACATCATTTTTAACTTAACTTTCCACTCCTATTTAATGTTAATATTTTTGTTCCATTTGCTGCCCACATGGTAATGCAGATCCTCCCTTCTCCCCCTCTACCCCCATTAAATATTTGCTTAAGTCCCTATCTCTGATGAGAATTTTGCACTTTGGAGCAGATGGACTTGTATCTCAAATAGATTTCAGTGGCACTACATGAGGTAACAGAGCACCGAATCATGGAGTTATTCTATGATGACCCTACAGAAGAGTGACTCATAAGCTGGCACACCAGCTCACGGCTGGGCATGGCATAGTAGACTTTCCTCCTTTGGTGGCCTCTGCCGACTGCTGCTCTGGCCTTTTGGTCATCTGCTTCTTCTCACGACTCGGCCTTTCGGCCAGGTCACATTCCGTCCCACCTTTGCCAGAGCAGCAGAGTCCCACAAACAAATAGTCCAGGAACCTTGTTTCTGGTCCCCAGACCCTAATTCTTGTCTCAGAGATTCCAGTAGTCCTTACCTCTTATATCAGGGAAGTTTTATGACACCTCCCTTGGTAGCTGGTAGGGGAACCCAGGTCCTCACTCTCTTTTGGGTTCCAGTTCAGGGAACCTGTAGTGAGGATTCGCAGACTCCTTACTGCCTTCCTAAACTAGTTCCTGTTGTGGCCTCTATCTAAGCCCTTTTCCCTAGCGGCCTTTCCAGGCTCCTCAGACTTCTTTTCGTCTCTTGCAGTGATCAAAGCTTCGCAGGGTTTTCCCCTGGCGGTCTAGTTCCTGCCCCTTTTGTTTGTGATCACCACAGGAACTTATTCCACTCCCGTGTCTTTCCAGTATCTCTCCTGGCTTTTTTCCAGAGTCCCCTTCTCAGGAGAAGATCTTAAGCCTTATTTTCTACCCGGGCTTCCTGCCCTTAGCAATCTTTCCAAGGCTCTGCAAAGTTCTTTCCTGCTCTGCTACCAAGCACTGCCTCACAGGGCTTTCTTTAGGCCCAGTTCCTCCTAAATTCTTGACCCTTAAGACTTCTTCCGTGAATGCCTTCTCCCAGGCCTGCCTCAGGGGTCTTCTTCACATCTGCTGTGCTTCTCTCTTCAGGGCCAGTCTCTGAGTACCAGCTCCCTCTTAGAGCCCTTCCACTTAAATCAGCCATACAGCTCCTCCCCGTGAGGGTCTTATCCTGAATTTAATCTGACATACCCTCCAGGTGCTATGAGGTGCACTAATTTAGCTCGCTAGCTCCCTTTAACTCTTTCACTGCCAGTGTGGGGGTGTATATGCTCCAATGACAGACCCTTCACAGCTGTTGTCATTGTAAGATGTTGCTATGCAATAAGCACCAGGGACGAGAAAAAAAAATCCTTAAAATGTGAATGAAGTTTAAGATTTGTAGAGGGTTACTGTGGAGATAAAGGCACTTTGAGACACAGCAGGTTACTCTGCCATTAAGACCACCTATTTCTTCTTAAACAATTGTTTATGATCAGAGTAGTTTCCATTTGCATACTTTTGAGTAACCCTGCTGGTGGATTTAGTTTGCCCCTCTTCTCAAGTCCCTAACTGTAGTTCAAATCTGAGGTTTGTATAAATGAAGCACAGAAGAAACCGGAGAAATTTAATAGGATCCATTGCAAAATTGATGTATCTTTGACTCTGACGCTGGTGTGTTTTTCCTAATGAAAGCGTTGGCGATAAAACTGGGAGGTTTAGGGCAAATCTCTTGCTAAAGAAAGCAAAAAAAGGTTGTGTGAACCTAGGCTGGTTTTGCCAGGGGGTTTGGAAACAGGCACAGATGGCATGATTTTACCTTTCATTCTGAGGGTTTTGAACAGCTCTGCTTATGGACACACTGTGTTGAGTTAAATAATAACAATAATAAAGAGGGTGGCCTTGGCCATTGACCAAGATTATAGATGTATGAGGAGAACAACATGTTGATGCTCATTGGAGGGTTAGCGTACCGGCGTGCATCCTCCCCATTTACTCCTCTGGAATAGATTTTGAAACTGGCATAGGTGGTCCTGATTCTGATCTCAGGAGTAGCTCCACTCGACTTCAGTATAGATATTCCTGATTTCTATTTAGGTATCTGATCCAGGAGTCTGACCTATGATTTGGGCCATATTTACCATTGCTTTAATCAACCAGGATCAAAATCCTGATTCCACTGAAGTCAATGGCAAAACTCCCATCAACTTTTAATTTAGATACCTAAGTTGCTCATGCATTTCTGAAAACGTTATCTGTTCTCTTTATCTGTATTGCGATGCTCCTAGGCCACTTAGTTCTTTCACAAATATTACCAGATCCTTTTTCATGAAAGCGTCTCTGCTCTGTTATAGTTGGATGCTGAAATTATGGATACCTCTTCTGGCTCCAAAGCAGTGGCATTTTTAAAATGAATCACAACAGAATTCCTACAAGTCCATATTTGTTTTCCAGACGTTCAAGCAAAATCTATACACCCTGACTTCCAGGTCAGATGGGTTAGGTTTGAACATACGGTGTATTGTTCATTAAAACCAAATTAACTCATGTTAGTAAGAGCCCAAAGCACATACACAGAGTCTAAAACTGGACACAAACAACTCTCTGCACAGCTGTTCCTCTGAGATTTCATATGCTTTACTCTCAGGCAGATTCTTCAAAGAAATTCAACAAAATTTGCTATTTTTTCTAAAAACAGTCTCCAAAGATGCAAATGCTTAAAGCTAATCAGTTTCCAGGAAGAATTCACCAGATATATCCAAACTGTGGAAGAATTTGCTGTCAAATAGCCTTGTTAGATTTTTTTTTAAATCAGCTCAATGAGATTTCTACTCATTGAGTACTTCCGCTTCTCAAACTTGGTTTGGTTTGTTTTTGCCACTATATCAGTGTCTAAATTTTGTAACTCTAGGTTGCAGCTAGAAAAATCCCATTATTGGGTATCATTTGAAAAAAAGATCTTATTCATTTATTTTCAGTTGTGCCTTTTATGAGCACCGTTATGATGGATTATTTATTCATGATAGTTCTCAGCATTTTTGCCTTCCTAATCAGCCTGTTGAACGTGTGGAGTTGTTTAGTCTCAACAAGGAGCTTTACAAAAGCCCAGGAGAAGCTTTGTTTAAATTGCAATGTGCGGTCCACATTTCAGCAAACCTTTTCTGTGAATTAATTTATAAAGCAAAAGAGTGTTAAAATCAACAGTTAACCCTAAACTTCTTGGCAAGTTGATATTATATGGCATGCTTTTTTCCATAAAGCAATAGAAATCAAAGCTGGAGGAGAACAGGCTCTCATTCAAGGCTTTCATTCAAACTCCACTATAGTCAGTGGGAAGACTCCCACTAAGTTAGTCTGTATGCATATGGCTAGAATGCTAGCTGCAGTGGCAGCATCTCTGTAAATTAATGAAGAGACAGTTTAGTTTTACGAGCATGGAGTCTTCATCTTCTTACCCAACATGGGGTACATAAAACACCACCACTTTACAGAGGGGACCATTCCTCAGCCTAGCAGACCTTTTTTCCTGACAGTCAGTTAAAACTCACAGACAGCTCTCTGAAATATCAATTTGGCTGAAAGTCTAAAAACCACCAGCATTCTAAGGCAAAGATTTCCTGAAAATAAACCTCTTATCTGAGAGCTTTAAGGTGCCAGGCTAACACTTTTCACCTTGAAAAGGTTTTGCTGCAAACACAGATCGGTGTGAAATATTGAGATTTTAAACTAATGCATAACCCCCGATTTTAAAGCGAGGCAGGACCATTACGATCATCTAATCTGACTTTCTGCATAACACAGGCCATCGATTTCACCCTAGTGGTTTCTGAATCTTGCCCAAGCATTTGTGGTTAAACTAGAGCATATCTTTCAGAATAACTCCCTCTCACATAACTCTGTCTTGCCCTATACTATCTTACTCATATTTCAATTCTAAGGCCACTCTTCAGCAAGGATTCCCAATCAGGTCAAATTGGTTTGGCTAGCAACAATATTTATTTTCACTTAAACCAGATTTTAACCCTCATTTCCACAGCTAAAAAACCACACTTCAACCCTGCTGTCCTGCTCAGTTCAACTAACAGCTGGAATGATTTTATCTCCCCTTTCACTGCCACTGTGGCCCCAACAAAGTAGGAGGTTACAAGTTTCAGTACAAATGTTTGTGTTTTATTTTAAATCTCAGCCGCCTATTGCAATCTATTTATTTTTAGGTCAGATCAACTTATAAAGGGGGAAGAAGGGAAGAATGTTTCCTAACTGTCAGTTGGAACTAAAAGGAACGGGTACGACAAGAGGCAGCTTAGCTATTGGTTTTGAAGTGATGACACTTGTCTATGAGTGCATAGCCTACAAAAGGCGACAGGTTCTAAAATAATGGTACTATGGCAGGCGCTGAAATGTAAAACATATGTTACACTTTTCCCTGCTCACAGTAAGATTTAAAATATTTATAATGCTGCACCTTTGCTTGAAAGCTTTCTGCAGCTTCCCTGGGTTCATGTGTAGGTGAATCATCTCACTACAACTGAACGGCGGTGCTTATATAGATTCATTGTTCTGCATGCAAAGGGGGCAACAGAAGTGGGGGCAGAGGCAGGGCTACACAGTGACCCCCAAAGAGCAGTTTGTCAGTATGCATTCACTCTGAAGAGCAAAATATTTGTTTCATGCAGCTTTTTTTCTTTAAAAAAAAAAAACACCCCCAAAACATTTAATTTACAGCAAAGACGAGAGACTGAAGCTACTCCTTCCTTGGATGAGGAGCATACATTTGCCAGGGAAGTGTAATCTAGTGCTCTGAAATGGCTAGAAGGAATACACAGTTAAGTTTGTTCTTCCCCCACCCACACACACTGACTGCACATATTTCTTTCAGCTTTGCTTTGGAAAAAAAATCCACATCTTTATGCCAATCTTAGTTTTCCATCTCTCTCAACAAGCAGAGGCTCTTAGGCAGAGCCGCAGTGATCTGTTCATCAGAGATTAGAACTGTAGCAAACAAGTCCTCCATCCCCAAACTACGCTGTCGGGAGGGGATGGGGGGGGGGAACCTTCCAGACTCAGGTTCCCATTCAGCAGCGTCAAGCGTGCAGACAGGCCTAAATTCACAAAAACAAAATTACTCTGTAGCCGAACAGCTCAGCAGCTAGCACAATAGCAGTCCTCAGGGGTCAACGTGTGACCCTCCCACAAAACAAAGATAAATGGTGTCTGCGGGTGTATGTATATTTCTGCACACATGCACCCGAGCCCTTGAAAAAAGTTTATTCACCCCGCTCGGTGAAATGAATCAAACAGCTATGATCTTGAAAAGAGATTCATACAAACAGACCCCTCTGCCCACACAGAGCCACAATGAAATTAATGGGGTTTCCTGCTGGCAGAGTTCCACCTCTTTGGACCTTATTGCAGGGCTGGGGCCCCATTCATTCTAACTCACCTGGGCAGTGTTTTCTCTGCCATTATGAGGGCTAGAAACATAATAATAATAAAAAAACGAATTAACTATTTATTTGTTCATTTGAAATGAAAGCTGAGATCTTCACATATTCTAGGAGGTGGGGCTTTAAGAAAAATTCCAAACAACACAAGAGTCGCAGTGAACTTGTGAGCTGGAAACACTGCTTAGATTAACCAGAAAAAGTTATTCATTGTTTTAACTTATCTCTATCTGCTAGTGTTTTACATCAGAAGAATGTTCCTGAATTAAATTCTAATATATAAATTAATAATAAATTCAAGACGAAAATATGCACCCAGATTCACAAGTATGCTCTAGCTACCTTTTGCCATACATAAACAGCGATAAACCCAACATAGCCGAGTTGCCTTGCGCCACCAAAGCAACCCAAAGCAGTTGGATCATAGGAGTGAATTTGGTCCTCTATTTTTATTTCATTCTTATCTGATACTACTAATACCAACACACTAGATTATTAAAACAAAAGTTCTAAAGTCTCTTTACACCATTTTACATGGGTGTAACAACAGCTGGTCAAGAACCAGAATTCCCATTCCACAGTAAAGTCTCACTTCTGGTGAAAAAAAAAAAGTTCCAAAATTGGAACAAAAGCCAAAATGTTGACGTTTTCTGTGAAACCAAGACTCAAAAATTTCAATTCTGTACCATCTATACATTTAATCTGGATAGTGTCATTTTGATTAATTTCATTTTGACAATTATATTTACTCAATATTTAATATACAGCATAGTATTAGCATTAATATTTAAATATAAAAGTTAAAACAAAATGCTTCAAATGTTTCTCATTGAATGCTTTATTGGACTCAACGTCTTCCTGTGAAACATTTCGACTTCAACTACATTTTTTTTTTTTTGGACAAAAAACATTCCATTGAAATTTTTTCAGCCACATAAGTAACCCTTTTGGCTCCTGTGAAGTTACATCTAAGTCTAATAACAGGAAAATCAGGTCTCTAAATTGTTTTATGCAATTATTCATTTGTGCAATTGGTTTCTATTTCTGCTTGGATAGTGAAATAGTCTTTGGTTTTCTAGTCAACTTCTCATCAATTTCATTTTCTGGTTCTCATGCACAGTGCTGATTGCAATATTCCCAGCAGGGGAATGTTTGGTTTTTTAACAAAATTCATTTTAATCAAGCTTTATAAAATAATTCAGAGGATGTTCAGACTACAGTAGCTCCTCTTCTTATAAAAACCCTAAATTTTAAGCTAAACAAAGTTGATGTGCTCCTTAAAGGTGCATTTTGGAGCTAACACGTACATCCCATTCTGCACAATAAAATCCCTGTGGTTTGGTTTTTTTTTTTTAATTTGAGCCATCTTTTAAATTAGCCATCTCCAAAGTATTACCACATTCACCTCTGCAGTGCTGCTACCCCATCACTTGCTTAGCTGGCAGCAGTACAGAACTGCAGCCAGGACTTACAGAAAGGTAGACATGATCGACAGTTCGGACACCCCAAAGAACAAGGTAATGAAGTAAGATATTAAGCCTTGACCTTGATCATTGATTTGAGTGCTTGTCCCACAAGCAAGAACGAAGCATGAGGCAATGCTGTACTGCCCCTGCTATTTCTGCTTCCTCTTCTCTTTTCAAGAGGGTAAGTGGATATTAAAGGCTAACAGCCTGATTTTCAGAGGTGCTGCACATCCGCCGTTCCCACGGCCTTTAGCTGGAATTGTGGACAGCCCGAAATCCTGCAACCCTTAGTTAGGTAAAATTCTCATTGAATTCTGGCCGCCCTTTGTGCACATGGCTAGCTAATCTAGATGGCAAGCAGGAGAGCAGAGCAAAAGCTCCTCCACTCATCCCTTCCTGGCCCACTTGTGAGTTAAGTAGTTCTTGCTCTCCCCACCACATCCAGGGTCAGAATCTGAGGAAGGCCATAAGAGGACCCTGACTACCTCTTACTTCCCTATACGGCAGACTAAGGGCTGTAATAGTCCTTTGTGCATTGTGTACATAGTAGCAATGTATTTATAGTAATCGTCCTGCCTTAATGGTTCAAACTATTTGGCCTTTATCCCTCATTTGGGCGGATTTTCAATATTAAAGGGGGGAGGACAGGAACAAAGAGAACCATGTCTTTTTGTAAACTTAATGGCGGCATCTGCAGGTCTTGTTTAAAAGATGAGCGTAAAGATAAGGCTATGTGGTGAATGCTCCACATAGCAAAGGCCAGAGGGGCCTAGAATAACAGGCCACAAATATTTGAAGAATGTAAACTGCAAGAGCACCGGGGAATTGTTTAGGGTTGTCCAATGGGATGTAACTTAGACTCTAAAAGCAACTAAAAACAGCTGATCAAAGAAACTTTTTGAGTGAATGTGAGGAGAAAAACTCCCCAGCAGTGAGCTACGTTATCACACTTAGCGACATGTATAGCTAGACCTTTCCATAGGCAGGTCTTCTCCTTTCTCTGTGGAAGAGGAGGCCAGATACCCACATGGCTGCATCCACTCTGTGCCTACCCCTAAAGTCCTTCAGGCCTGGAGAAGGGGAGAGTCAAGAGGAGGGAAGAGAATTTCAGGGGTGGGGCATTACACAAATCTCCCCAACGTTTTTGCTTCTAGATAGCAGCAGGGAATCACCTTTGTCCAGATGCCTTAGGCAATGGTGTGGGGAAAAGGTCTGACACCAGGGTTCCACTGATGCTCCACTGTGAAGAAGCTGGACAGGAGGGGAACTGTAGGCACAGAAATCTCCATGTCCACTAGTGCAAAGTTGCTGGAGGCAGTGGTGAAGGAGAGGGCATGAACTCAAGTCTGTGAGGTCAAGTGAACTCAGGAATAGCCTCTGAATGGACGTGATGGAAACTCTATTAGAAGTGTCAGGTAATGCTGGATTGAACAAAACTCTTCAGAGTTGAGAGTGATCCTGCCTTAGTAGTGTGACAGACACTAAGCCAGATACTAACCCCCATTGTCCCACCACTCCTCTTCGACCCAGAGTACGTCATGCTGCCCCAGTGATGCTTATCTGCTGCAAAGTAGGTGGAGCTGGCCAGCAAGGGACTTTCCTTTCATGGGGAATCCTTTGGTGACATACACCTCATGCTACACCCTGCTCCCTCCCAAACCTCGCACATATACAGGCCCCTGGCACTAGCAGAATGGCCATTTTGTAGTGTGGAAGGGGGAGTGTTGCTGAGCTCTGGTGATCCTGAGCTGCCACTGCAGCCGGGGTCAGGTAGAGTAGTCCCAAGGTAGAATCCTACCCAGACTGTATGAGCAAATGCACAGTTTTGCACATGCAAAGCAAATTGTGAACACACAATGTGCAAATGCAAACTTTGGAAGCCATTTTTGAAATACTATCACTTCTAGAAGATATTATCCCGCCCCCGCAAAAAAAAGACAGCCAATAAATCAGCATTGCTTTCCACACAGGATGGTACCTAGTGCAATCAAATCAAACTGGGTGTTGATTTAATACAGGCAAAAAGATCAGACAAAATGAAAACCCATCCCGAGTCTTTGCCCCAAGTGATAACTGAGTGAACAAATTACACAGTGACCTAGACAAACCGGAGAATTAGATCAAAAGAAACTGACGAGGTTCAACAAGGACAAGTGAAGAATCCGGCAATTAAAACAGAAGAATCCCATGCACTGCTACAGACGGGGGACCAATTGGTTAGGCAACAGTTCTGCAGAAAAAGACCAGATGGTTAAAGTGGACAAGAAGCTGGATGAGAGTCAACAGTGTGCCCTTATTGTCAAGAAGGCTAAAGGCATATTGGGCTGCATTAATAGCAGTATTGCCAGCAGATCGAGGGAAGTGATTATTCCCCTCTATTTGGCACTGGTGAGGCCACATTTGGAGTATTTTGGACTCCCCATTACAGAACGGATATGGACAAATTGGAAAGAGTCCAGTGGAGGACAACAACGATTAGGGGGCTGAAGGACATGACTTATGGAGAGAGACTGAGGGAACTAGACTTGTTTAGCTTGCAGAAGAGAAGAATGAGGGGGGATTTGATAGTAGCTTTTAACTACCTGAAAGGGGGTTCCAGGGAGGATGGAACTAGGTTGTTCTCAATGGTAGTAAATGACAGAACAAGGAGCAATGGTCTCAAGTTGCCATGGGGGAGGTCTAGTTTGGATATTAGGAAAAGCTTTTTCATTCGAAGGGTGGTAAAGCACTGGAATGGGTTACCTAGGGATCTCTATCCCTGGAGGTTTTTAAGGTCTATCTTGACAAAGCCCTGGCTGGGATGATTTAGTTGGGGCTGGTCCTGTTTTCAGCAGGGGGCTGGACTAGATGGCCTCCGGAGGTCCTTTCCAACCCTAAATTTCTATGAATAGCTTATGCCACCTTTTTGCCAGTGTAACTACTTCTGCACTAGGGATTTGCCTGGCACAAAGTATGTCAGCCAAAAATCACACTCCTAATTGGCATAGCTAAGGCAAGAAAACTTTTAAGTGTAGGCCAGGCCTTAGCTGTGACATGGTCTCCTAAGTCACATGGTACTTTCTCTCTTTTCAGACTGGCCAAACATAATTAGTCATCACTATTTTGTTGCAAAAGCTCCAGGCATGAACATTTTAAATTCACCTTTTTGTAACTATCTGAGTATGTGAGTTTAAATCTTGCCCTCTGACAGCCTTCATATTAATCAAATTTCACTGCACAAATGTTCATGGAAAATTAACACAACGAGGGTATGAAAATGGCTGAGGCCAATTCATTTAAATATCTAAAAGAATATTCACAGCTTTTTTTTTTTTTTTTTTTTGTGGTGATGGTGATCTCCCAGCTCTACAAAACTTCAAACTGTTCTTGAATTTAAATATTGAAGTTTAACTAAAGTTTTATCGGGACAGATGCAATGCCCTTTGGAGTCAACGGAAAGATTCCCACGGACTTCAATAGATAATGACTCAATCCCAGTCTCCCCTGCCAACCTTCATTGTTGAATTATTGCGCATTTTCCTGTATCTCAACACTATGGCCAGAACTGAATCCATCTAAATACAGCAAGAAAGGCAATGTTCTCACATGGTGTCTGAACTGACTGGAATCAGTATGAAATCTTGCAATGGAGATTTCACAGAATTTCCAGCCCAGGGGTATATTTACAGACTTTGGATCACATCAGACAAGCAGGCCAAATTTGGCGTAGTAAAACAAAACCCTTGGAAATTTGCCTATTACTATTAAATACTAGCTGTGCTTGTAAAACAACAGGTAACCCCATATTCAGAATTATGTTAGCTATTTTAAAACATAATTTTCTTCTGGGCTTGCCTCATATCCTCCTCACCTTATTTTTACATTCTTCCCTCTACATAACTTGCATACACACAGATTTGCTTGGTTCAAGTTAGTTTTTCATTCAGCTAAGGATCAAGTACCTGAAGATCTTTTTAAGTATCTGACTCTAATAATGTTTTCCGAATCATTTCCTACTTACTACTGAGAATTACCTTCTGGTGCACGGTAACGATTTGGACAGCAGGCGACCCATCCAAATTTTTGTAGGTAATTAGCAGATTAGATATGCAGCAGAAGTGGGTCAGATTGTACTTGTTATTCACAGATGGTTCAATATAATGGATTTCAGAGCTTGCACAGTTTTAAATGCGTAACAATTTTTAGAGAGACAGTAACAGTGAAGTATAAGAGAACCAAGAAAAATCATTTAAAATGGTTATAGGTATATATCCGGTAGGTAAACATAAACACACACCAATGTGTGTCATGTATACAGTAAAACCACATCACATAGGTAGGCAAAACTGTGTGGGTAAATATGAATAATAAATACAAAGTATGATCCAGATTTTGAGCTCATTTATACCTGTGTAAGTCCAACTCTACTAAATTCAATGCAATTACTATAAACCTGCACTGGTTTACAGGAGATCACAATCCAACCAATATTTTTTGTATGGCTTTTACATAAATACACACACACACACACACACACACACACAGAGTAAATCTACACTACATAGCAACTATGCCTGTGTGATGCACATGAAAAGCTGCAGAGCCATGTAATAAACAAAGAAAGATATTCAAACCCACTTAGGCGATGTGGTGATCCAATCCCCATTCATTTGAATAGGAACTGGACACGCATTTCTCAGGTCTACATTTATTATGAACATTTGACCACTTCAGATGCTCTCTGCTCATCAATCATTTTTCCGAGGACTTATTTTCACACCATGCTGCCCCTCTGCTGAGACGTAGCAGATGTTGGGGCCTTGCAGTTCAGCTTCCCGCTGAGAAGAAATCAGTGATATGGAGCCTAGGTGAAGTCTTAGTGCAACTTCTTTTAATTACAGCAGTCCTGAAACAAAGGTGGTTACCAACAGTACACAGGCAAGCTCATCTTTCAGGACTCCTAGCTAAGACACCATCACCAAGTCCCTAATGAGCAACTCTGCCCCAGAACTGAACCTCGTTAGTGAGACTAAGGCACAGAGCTAACTCCCTGGCTGTTTGTCACAGATCCCCCAAAGAAAATACATCACTAAATGAACACCACCGTATTTTCTGCCAGCACTGTTGTTGTTCATCCTTCCAGTTCAGAGATGACCATGAGATCACTGATTTATGTGATTCTGTGAACATGTGAGTGGCTGATCAGGACAATCTGAGCTTTGAATGGTCTGTGGCACACTGAACTCACTATGGGTTATTTGATTAACAGAGGACATGCTGCTGTGATGACATGTATGCTGCTGGCACTTCTGCTCTGCCTCAGTAGCTCTCCTCTGCTCATAGACTGCAGCTCCAGCATGGATGAGACTTCGCCAGGTACAGTGATCCTGAGCGAGATTGTCAAAGAACTCTGGATCAGTGTTGGAACGCCTCAAGGATAAACTTGAGGGACTCTTAGAAACATTTCTTTCGGCCTCCCTGAGAGCACTTTCCCTCCTTTACCTCACCATAAAAGATCTTCTTTGGCAGTCGCTCATCTGACATTCTGGTGACAAGACCTGCCCATCTCGTCTGTGATTTCATCAACAGAGCTCAGAATACTTCCCCGTAGGAGAACCTCAGTATCTGAAACCTCATCTTGCCTTCTTATCCTCATCCGTTTCCTCAGGCTGCCCGTGTGAAAGTGATTCAGCTTCATAACAAAACTAACGGTGTACAAAGCCATCCTTTTGCCAGCTCTGAGGTACATATGTGAAACCTGGACAGTGTAGAGCTGCCATGTCTTGAAGCTGAATCTGCCAAGACTAAAAACTGGCTTTCACACAAAGAACTTTAAGACTGTGTGTAACAATACAATGCCACAGGATGCCTGCCATAACAGTTACAAAACCCTGAACAACTTCATGCAACAGCTGTTACTTTTTATTTCATGTTCCAGATAAACGTTTCTTCCTTCTCTCTCTTAAATGTAGAACTTTCACTATGTTATCCCAACCCAGAGCCCAGTCAGTCAGTCCTTGGCCAGTAACAGCTCCTTTATACGTCTCTGAAAATTAGCCAATGAACTTTATGACACGGGAGAAGGGAGAGTCCCCCACATTCGAATGGAACATAGCACTCACTCCAAATCCACTAGGGCCTGTGATATCAGATTTCAAATGTGCGACTTTAGGTACACTTGAATAGCACCTAGCGCAAAGGGGTCCTGGTTTGGGCACAGGCCTGGGCTTGGGTGGCTAGCCAGAGATGTTGCCTGTGCTGCAATCCCCACGTTGCTATTTTTAGCACCCTAGCTCAAGCAGAGCTAGTGCAAGTCTGCTCCCCGCCCCCCAGACTAGCAGGCCTGTGCCCAGCTGCAGCACAGACTGACCCTGCCAAGTTAACCAATTCAAAGACGGTTAGCAGCTTGCTGCGGGTATATCTATACAGTGAAAAACCCCGCAGCAGTAAGGTTAACTGACTTAGGCACATGGGGATTGTGCTGCAAAAATAACAATAGCAGTGCAGACATTCAGGCTCCAGTGGGTGCCTGGGCTCCAAGACCTTCTCCCCCCCGGCCCCTTGTGTCTCAGAGCCCAGGCTGCAGCCAAAATGGGAAGGTTCACACCGCTATTTTTAATTCCATGGCATGAGCCTCTCAAGCCCAAGTCAGTTGGCTCAGGCTCTGAGACTCACTTCTGCAGGTCGTCTCCCCTTTTTTCTTTTTTTTTGCTGTGTACACAGGACTCTCCATGAGAGAGAAATCAGAGCGCTCTCTTTTCAATTGCAGTGAAGTCAGTGGAGTTACAAGTGGGATGAATCTGTCCCCTAGTATTTGTTGTAGCAACCTCAGCTGCAATAATCCTACTGTCCTCAAACATTTGACATTATAAAATTAGCATACAATGCAAATGTCTCACAGTCAATCAGAGTTAGAAAGACTCCCTATAAATGCCAGCATGCTGCCTGCCCACATGGAGTCATACAACGGTCACTGACTGTCCTCCTGTGCGGTGGAGTACCAAGGGTCTCCGACGCCTGGGGGCCAAGCCTACATTTGTGCCCCCCTCTGGCCCCTCAGAGCCTCCTGCATCTCCCAAGTCCTGTGCATCGAGAAGGGCTGGCCCAGCACCGCCCCCTCCCCTCCACCCCCAGAAGCCATCACCCGGGAGCCTGGCCCCACCCTCGTCTCCCCCTCCGCACGCCACTGCTTCTGTGCTTTTGTTCCCTTGAAGCTTAGTTTGTTTTGAAAACTGTTTCAGTGACAGAGGCCACAGAAGGTAATTAAAGATGCAGCTAGTTTGCTTTCTTTATTAGCACTGGAAAATTCCTGTAATGAAGCAGTTTAAAGAGACTTCAAGAAAAAGATGGAACTGGTCAAATTACAAATTATTACAAATGGACTGTATCACTTCTTTCCCCCCTTGAGGTCCCTACAATAAGCAAAGCCTGACATGATGCTTTTACATTTGAAATCAGGGGAACAAACACCACATACAAAGAAAAATGGAGAGAACTAATAAAAATAATCATGGAATAGCTGCGCTTTTCATCTGTGGAGCTCAAAGCACTTTATGAAGGAGGTCACTATCATTATTTCCAATCTGTGGATAGGGAAACTGAGGCACAGAGAAACCAAAACGACATGTTCAAAGTCAAGCAGCAAGCCAGTGGCAGAGCTGGGATTAGAACCAGGTCTCTTGAGGCCCAGCTCAGTGCTCTATCCACTAGGCCCCAGTAAAGCATGTTACATATTATTTATGATGCTCCTAGGACTTGTAATGGGTGGAACTGGTCCAATATAGAAAATACAGTGTCCATGAATATTTATGACAAGATTGAGCTGCTTTTTCATATCATCTTTATTTGACATTCACAATATTCACACAAAGGGTGCTTGTTCACACAGATGTGTGTGCAGCTGTTCTTGCACAAACACTCATGTTTGCATTCAGAGAAGGGTACCTCAATATGAAAAAAGGTGTTTATTGAGTGTTCACCCATGGGAGAAGTTGTGCCTTTTGGCACAGCCCTTAGCACAGAGATGGGGGGTGGGGTGTATAAACTGGACAAGCCTGGAAGTTGCCTCAGTGGCACCGTTTGTGTCAGACACACTCCTTTGAGGCACAAATCCCTCCCTGCATCCTTGTCACTCTTGAGGGAAACGGACTGTTGGCCTACACAAACAAATGAAGACTCCATTCATTCTCCATCTCTCCTGCTCATTTCCCTGCCCAGCTTCTCTGAGGTGGAGGGGTGTGGAATTAGGCTTGAAGCATCTGGTTGGCTTCTACATGCCCAGACCCAAGGTCTGAGTAGCCAGTAGAGAGGCATAAGGGGAGTTCTTACTCTCCTTTTCTCCATCATGCCAGGTCCAAGTCATAGTCCGCCGGAATCATTTTTTGTTCTTCTCCTGTTCAAAATGTTTTGGTGGTGCAGTGAGGGAACAGAAACTGTATCACGTGACTTAGGTAACCAATCCCACATCAAGAGTAGTGAATAGTCAGAGAGCCGTTTTTGGAGAACCCACAGGGTGAACATCATATGTCCAAACTGTCATATGAACAGTTAGAGGCAATGAATAAGTCTCCAGAATTCAGAGTCGAGTTTTCAAACAGTTCATGCACAGAAAGGTGGGCTTGAGTTGTCACATAATTTATTTGCCGCAAACAATGTTACCCGTTCTACAATGGCCATATAGAGCATTTGATTTCTAGGTCACTTGGTCAAGACCTGACTAGGTCTCTAAGGACTGAAAATCATGACCATCTGACAGCTATTTTGGTGCTGGTAGTATTAGCCAAAAGTGAAGCTGAACGAAGGTTAAGTTAAACAAGTGTATCTTTATTAAACCATGGGCACTGCCCTTTCCAAGTCACTAAGTTGCTTCTGGCCTAACTCCACCCATTCCTTGTTCCCCTGGTGTCTCCTTAATAATAGCCCCTCCAGAGACCATGAGACATTTGACTCAAGCTCCACTGATCATGGTACAGCACCTTGGGTGAAGTTAGTTGGTAGGGTCCCAGTTCAGATGACAGTTTACTAATTGAACTCTCTGCAGTCGGACAATGATTTGTTGATTACTAAAATTGTGTGTCTGAACATGGCCTTCACAGACTCAATACTCCTTAATCCTCATATATGACTCTTTAAACCTGCTGAATTCAGAGTTCCTAGTCCTGATATAACTACCTAATGCTTCTGCTTTAGTGTCTTTATTACACTAAAACAGGAATGCTGCTTATAAATTTACCCTCCCCTCTCCCCAGATAACTTTTAAAAAGCAAAGGTTAAAACATGCAATAAAAAAAAAGCATGCCTTCCAGATCATCAATTTCAATTCCAGGACAATAAGACTGAGACTTGGAGATGCACAGAGACAGAGAGAAACATTTAAAAATCTATAAACCAGTGATTTAACAAACCGCTAACTAAAAAGGAGGCATCTGATTATATAAAATTGCTAAGCAGATGCCAAGAATGCTATTATGGCTTCCAATCATTTACTGCCTACACTTCATTCCAGAAGCTATTCTTTCTCTTTTATGTTTTAAGCAGCTCCAAGGTCTAGCCAGCATGGAGATGGAGGGAAGGGGGGACAATGGGTTGGGAGGAGAGGGGGCACGGAGGGGAGAAATCATCTTTTTCCAATACTCTTAATTTTTACAGCCTAAGATGCAGGGTATTTTAAAATCCAAAAGAACCAATAACTGGACCAGTAAAGGTTGGTTCAAGAGGGCAAGAACTACTCAGCTAAACCAACAGATGCAATGAAGTTTGCAAATAAAGTGGCAATGAGAAGACACACCAGCACTCAACTATTCAAAATAGTAATTAGAATTCACATATAATACAATAGAAACTGGACTACAGAATTTAAGCAGACCGTATCACACAACCGCATTGGCTTTGATTCGCCATTGCTGTGCATAGAAGTCTTTGTGAGGATCGTGTATAAAGCCTTCTAGCATGGCATAGATAATGTATTGTTTTTACGTTTGAATAAATAGCATTGGTTCACTGGTGTAATCCAATTTATTATATACACTATGCACCAACGCACTGAAATAATAAGGACTAAAAGCAATATGTAATATATACCATACTACTCAAACTAATGGGTCTCTGAAGGGTGCTAGTAGCTCAATGACACCTTCAACTCAACCTGCAGATGAGTTGTTTATTAGTTTTCACGGGCTTTGGTAAGAAAGCCCAGATTGGGGATTCAGGCTGGTTTTGGTTTCTGAAGCAGTTGGAATTTGATCTGGGATATTGTCCTTCATTAACCTTCTCCACTAGTGCACGCTGCTGCTCTGCCCTGTTAAGCAGCTGCTATGTTCCATCAGTTATATGCCATTTGGGGGCATGGCCTGTGGACCCCGCTGAGGGCTATTCATTCTGCCCCCACCTTCCTGTGCCATTGAACAATATCAGCTTCATTGGATCCGGGGATTTCCTTGGCAGCAAAACAACGGAACAATCTGCCCCTAGTACAAGTCCCTCCCTTTCCTCATTCTGAAAATGTACACCTCTGCTCATACACAAAATGGCATGTGAAATGATACAGCTCGCAGGAAATTAATGGTCATTTTGTTGTTTGTGTTTTCCCCAGTATATGTTTAGACCCTTCACAGACGCCTCCTCGACTCAGCAGTTGCTTTGGCCCAAACTTTCAAGCAGATGAGTTGAATGTATAACTCCTTTAGGCACCGCTGAAAATCACACCACCAACCCCACAGTGCATGTGCGCACAGCTAACCCGGGCATGCACAAGTAAAAAAAATATGGCTCTTTTGTCCTAATAAGATCACAGAACACACTTACGCATGCTTTGTGTATTGAATCTCCTATTGGACGAATTAGCAATAAACACAAGTGTGTGATATTTTCAATTTAACTCTGGCTCACCACACATCAGTATGTATTTGTCACATCCCTTTACTCCCGAACTTACTAGTTATGCTCATGTAACTCATATACGCAGCTGTGATGTGCCAACTGGTACATTAAAAACACACACATTTGTAAAGCTGCTTTTAAGGTTTAAAATGGAAAGCCCTAGTATATGCAAAAAACATGAAGGGAATAGTGGAAACGAAACAGCGTCTTCCTTTTAATTCCCATTATACAAGACCAATGGGACATGCCATTAAATTAAAGGGTGATAAATTTAGAGCCACTAAAAGGAAGTTCTGCCTGACACACTGTGTAGAATCAGCCAGCTGAATTCTTTTACACTAGTAGCCATCAAGATGGTGGCTGGGTTGGATAATTTTAATGGACAGTAAAAAAATGTGTAGAGTAGATAGTCAATTTAAAATACCAAGGATTATTCCGATCTCAGGCAATCAGCTGTAAAGATCAGAGAGAAATTCTCTCCATGTACATTTGGAGGGGTTTTGAAGCAGGACAAGAATTATATAATGGGAGGAAGACAAAGAAATTGTTATTTCAGCTTGCAACTCACAGCTGAGCAGGAGAAAACTTCAGCCACCACCAAGCCACTCTGCAGAGTGAGCTTTCTATGGATCGGCCTCCACTGCCCTGTGACTGTCTGTGTCAAGCATGCAGGTTATAAGACTCAGAAATGCTTTGGGCACCCAGGCTCTCTGCCATCGCTGCCGGTGTGAAATACCACTCCAGGTGCACAACCATGAATGGTCTGGTTCTTTCAGTTCTGCTCCTGGGGTCTGCTGCTGATCTTTAATCTAACTGGTGTGAATTCCACGGTCTATCTCACGTTCCTCTTGCTTCATGCAAACCCCCAACTCACTCAAAAACAAAAAAAGCGAGCATTTGATTTATCACTCTTCTCATTTGTTGACCTGGGTGTTGTGAGGGTAATACAGCTCACCCAGATCAGTAGACAGATTTTATGAAGCCCCATGGGTCAACTTTAGGAAAGAAATCTTGGGTAGGGAGATGAGAGAGAGCAGCATTATATATTTCATAGCTTTACAGATTTCAAGGCAAGAAGGGACCATTAAATCATCCAGGCTCACCTGCTATGTAACAGGCCGTTCACCCAGTTACCCCTATATTGAGCCCAATAACTGGCTTTGGTTAATGCATACCTTCCAGAAGGTCCTGGATTTGAGGACATCAAAACATGGAGATTTCACTACTTCTCTTGGTAGTTTGTTCCAATAGTTAGTCACATCTCTCTCTCTCTCTCTCTCTCTCACACACACACACCACCCTCTCAGCTTGCTTAACACACACATTCTGTGTGTACACACACAATTCATTAACACAAGGTGCACGCACACACTAAAAATGGTGTCTATACCACTGCCATTCAAAGTTTACCAAGCCTCAGATTTCCAGTGAAATTGAGGGCATGTCACACAATCACGTGTTAAAGCCAAAAATAACCAATGCCTCAACAGTCATGGAAAAGTGAAATTTCAAGATTTCAAAAAAGAAATGGGGACCATTTTCTAGTGAAATTCCACTTCATGCATCTGACGAAGTGGGTTGCAGCCCACAAAAGCTTATGCCTACAGAAATTTGTTAGTCTTTAAGGTGCTACAGGACACTCATGGTTTGCACAAAGAAACTGTCACCACTGTTGTGCAGTTCTAGCCTTATGGTTCCTTGACACCTAAATAGCAGGTATTTTCTGAAGCAGTTTGTTACACTCCAAAACGGTTGTGTCGTAAATGCTTAAATCAAGTAAATGAACTTTTAAAAACTACTCCTGACACTGATTTATTTAAGAATAACTAGTGGGGGGGCCCTGCAATTAAAATGGCTGGGCATTACCTGCCACACCTAGGGTAACAGCCAACAGGCAAAGCTAGCACAATAGAGTTCCTTAAAAGGTAAGACAATCTTTAATATGAATGGATATTGGCTGCACAAAGATTGCTTTCTCCTTCTAATGATGCTTCACACATGGAAATAGGTGTAAATGAATCCATTACCATACAGTTAGAGAGCAAATCAGTTCATCTCCTTAGTTTAAGATCACAGTGAGAGGCTTTAATCTCCGAGTAGTAGGAATGCTGTAGTGCTTCTAAGTACACCACTTCCCTGTCTGAGTTTCTGAATGGAACTGTATATTGCTAATTACACAGCCGAGTTACCAGTCATGATTGTCATATAATGCTGAGAACGCTACACGTTTCACTCTGTAGTTTTCTCTAGCTTCCTTGATGTCCAGTCAAAAATGTTTTAATGCTCCTCAGAAGAATGGAGAGTTAAATAAAAATCCAGTTTAATATAGCTTGGGTCGGATTTATCCCACAAGATACCATGAACTGAGACCCTGAACCAACAAGGCTCTTAAGCACATGCTTAATTTTAATATTTCCTATTTCTTCATTACTAGATTGCAAAGCACTTCACAATCTTTCAGGTATTTAGCCTCACCACACCCCAGTGAGATAGGGCAGTACTATTATCCCCATTGTAAAGATGGGGAATGGAAGGACAGAGAGACTTATCCAAGGTCACACAGGACAGCTGTGGCAGGGCAGGGAATTGAACCCACAAGTCACCCAAGGCCCAGGTTGGTGACCTATTCAGCTTGAGTGCTCTGCTGTATTCTGGCATAAATACACAGTAATTTTCAGGCCCCAGCCTTTTGACACACATTCCTGCAATACTGAGAAGGAAACAAACAAGTTCAGGCAATTAACAGTTAACATCTGTGGGCCAGAGCCTTATCTGATTTACAGCAGAGTAAACTTGGTGTCATTTTATTGATGTCGTGTTACTCTGCATTTGCATCAGTAAATTCAGATCAGAATCTCACCTTGTCACTCTATAACTATTCTCATCTTTCAAAGGAAAAATCAACCACAATGATGTGATTTTAAAAAATGCAGGAAGTCGAGGGGATGGAGTTCATTACAGCCAGGATAAAGCAAACACAGGATCTGCGATTATGGGAAAACAACTACACATGTCTGCTTGAACCTTGATCTTTGCTTATTTTGAATCAGCAGAGGTACAAGTTAAAAACTGCTATTAACACAGAGGGACTGATGCTTTAAAATATAACCTTGGTAATCGGTTCGTGGCTAAGCATACAGGCATAAAGCTTTTCTCTGTCAATCAGCTAGCTTCTCTGAGAAAAAAGTAGATTCAGCCCATGTCAAAAACACCAGATTCCTCGCAGCTTTTTTAATGCAATTACACTTTACATCAATCATTTTTTATTAATAGAATTATACATACTATACACACCCATACAAACACAGTTCTCATGTTAATTCTGCTTCCAGATACTCAGGGTTAAAATTCTAGCACCAACAGACCTGGGATACAGGCTGTAAAGAGGCTTCAGAAATGATGTGGGGGAAAGGAGAAGGAGGGGAATCAAATTTGCTCTGATAGCATAGCAAATACAAGATAAGGCTGGACACTGAAATGCTTTCAGCCAGAATCCAGGAACGTCAGTGATTTCACATGTTTATAGCAGCTCATTTTATCATTCGGATTCAGCTACTGGACTTCTTTATTTCCATGGTGTGTTATTGTGGCAGTGCGGGTATCGTGACTAGCACAGAGTGAAGAATTTTCACTCCCAAGCTCAAGAAACGTTTGCGAGCAGATTGCTGATAAGTCTCATATTTGTTCTAAATCATCCGCAAATGTTCTTTCCCTGCCATACAGTAAATCTGCCCCTTCCTCCATAACCACACAGATCCCTTTGTCAGTGAGACGGATTCAGTTGCGCTGGCATGTGATAGGGCGCCCAGAGGGGGCTCAGATCACCCATCATGTCAAATGAGGGGCAAGACACAGAGGGGTTGGAGGGGGATCCTGAGCGAAGACTGTGCAGATGCAGCTAGTGTAGAAGAACTGCACAATATCCCATGAAGGCTACTTCATCCATTGAGCAGAAGGACCCAGTCCACATGAGCGCCATGATTTGAGATTAAGGGTTTCTCTGCTCCCAGCTCCTTGACTATCTGCCCTGTGCCCACTTCAGTAACTCAGGATGAGCACTGAGCTCTGAATTTGACTCTATTGGACTCTTGCCAACAGTCTGTCGTCGATATTGAAAATGCGTTTGTTCAATTAACTAAAGCCTGTTCTAGTTGGTCTGATTGCATACGATTGGGTCTGATCCAAAGCCCACTGAAATCAGTGGCAGTCTGCCCTTTGATTTCAATGGACTTTGGCTCATATTCCCAAGTAACCAGGCCACACGTCTTGCATTCTCACTGTCACCTGTTCCGTTCAGGTATACAGTTTAGAATTCACTCACTCAGATACAATAATCAAAGTTCAGCTCTGTTACTGCAGGAAAGGGTTGTGAACACAGAGGAATCAAATTCAAGTCTGAATGGAGTATTTGTGGAGATCGCCCCCCCCCCAACCGGTACACTATTTCACTTTTAGGCTCTGAGATCTGTAACAAGAACTTGACATACATTTTCTCCCATTTAATTTTATATACAGATACTCCACGTACATAATATATACAAACGCAAGATTGCTGGAATATGCTCAAATCCGCATGAAGAATGGCCAAATACACAAAGCCAAAGAGATTCCAGTTACACAGAGCTTCCTAGATTTTCCTGCTTTTCTCCACCACCCCCATCTCCTCTGTTCATTTGAGCCTCAGTGTAAGCTTGGCTAGCTAAACACCAAAGTTCACTTAGTCTTCACATCCCTCGGGGATGCTAAGGGCAGAATGTGCATGGAACTCCTGATGGCATGTCAGTTAAGATTCATAGCCCTCAGACCCAGGAATGCCAGCCAATTCTGTAAGAAGATGAAGTAACAGAACAGAAAACAGCTTCAAAATCATACCCACAATATCCTCTTCAGAACTCAGAGCAGGGTTTAAGCTGAGCAGGTAAGCAGAAATTTCAGTATCAACTGGAGCTGTATGCATGCAAATAGTTACGGGGCACAGCAGACTATGACGGAGATCACATTAATAGCTAACACACAATAAGTTAAATGGCCTTGTACAGGCATTTACAGCTGTATCATACAACCTCACTGTTACCAGTAGCAGTAATTTTATTTGGATTCTTCACGATATCAAAGAAATTCTTTAAAAAAAAAATTGCATCTACAATTGCTTCTACAAATAACATACTTTTAAGAATATCCTGGAGTTAAATCTAGAGAAAGAAGTAGCAGCAGGAAGGAGAAGGGCTCTGTTGCAATCGTATATGTTTCTGTACGTGTCCAGAAAGCACAGCTAGAAGCATCTAGAAGATTGAAAAGCGGTGTTGGTTATTGCTGAACAGACTCAATAGCCGCTCAAAGCCAGGGGAGAAGCTACCTTTAAGAGTATACCACTCTATAGGTCTCTCAGAATTTCAGCGCAGGATTGGAGCCAACTAGAATTCCTATATATAAGAGTTAAGGAGCATTTCTGTTGATTCAGCCAGAAGGCAGAAGCCAATTGAATGAATACCCATCCCAGCCCTCACTCATAGCCCCATTGGCTATAATAAGAGTCCAAAAGAGATGCGCCTATACACAGTCCATTGTAGGATCAGGGATAAGGACCGGGAATCAACCATTTAAAGAGGAATGAGAGCTGCTAGCTAGAAGGATCTGCAGACTTACTATGGCAGCAGTGTTTCAATATGGATGGAGAGTTCTGTGGAGTTTTCATTACAATTTGGAAGAATTCACATGAGACACGCACAGTATTGCAAAGCCCACATGTTCAAATATCATGAGCTAGGCCCCCAAAAGTTCATGGGATTGGCTAAATATCATGAGGTGGGATTTTTTAAATGGTATTTTTTTTATTTGCTTGTTGTGCTATAGGGCACTTGCATCACATTTTCAAACTTTTTCCCACCACTTAGACCTCTAGAAGAGCTAGAATCTTATCTTTTTAAAATTTTACGGACAAAACACACGCACACAGGAAAGCTGAGCTTCTCACCTAGTCACAGAATCCCAGGGGTTGGGGCTGTAAGGTAGTAAAACCAAATTAAATATCATAAGACTCATGATGAAATCACAAATGTTGGTAATACAACAGGCAAGATATTTTGGGCCAGTCTGTGGATTAAGAAATCACTTCTAAAGATCAGAGAAGAAAGAATGTGTGCAGAAAAGAAGTACAAATGTTATGGTGAAAGCTAAATTTGACGCAATGTTATGTATATACAAGAAGGACAGTCTTTCTGTGAAAGTGCATATATATATGAAGGAAATGCAGGAAATTTAACCACCTAGTAGATTTTGTTTAAAACGTAATTTAAGAATATTTCAAGTACTGTTTAAAGGATAACAGCATTCTAGTTCTGGAAACTAATGTTAAAAGGAATGTAAAAGAAACCCTTATGGATATCTATAATCAGGAAACACCATTTTAAGCTTTACCATAGAATATATCAGTGGGTCACAAGACTAGAGAGTTGGTCTTTCTGCCATCAGATGTACATGCACACTGTACAGCTTCTGCAGCTACCTTTATATACACACAGTGAGGGTTTCCAAAGTGTAGGGAGCCATGGAAGGCAGTGAAATTGAGGGTCAGTTTGGTATTAAAGTGGATACAATTCCTAATTCAGGACTTGGCCAGCCTAGAATCCCAGATCCAAACAGTCCTGAACTTTGGATATAGAGCTAGATCTTGTGGCTCAGAGCCATGTCTCATTGCTGCTATAAATGGCCTTACTCCCCCATATTTTCCTGCACAGATCTACCAAGGTTAGGGACAGTCTAACTAATCACACATGGAGCAAATCATTTCCTTTCTTACAATGTAAACTGAAGACACAAGTTACTATTCTCCTCAGCCCCCTTCCCCTGTCTTTTTTATGTATTTATTTATTTTAAAGGTCTGAATAAATATTAAGTCTTCCTGCTTTCGGATTAAGATATATGAATGAACTGAATCCATATCGCTTCTAGTCTTGCCATTTGTTTTGTAGGCTTCATGTGAGTTTATCCTCGTCAGCATAGCAGCCCAGCTCTCTTCCAAATGTAACCTCTTGCTCTTTCCTATTCTCTTATAAGGCTATAAATTGGAAAGCCAAGAATTTAGTTGCACCTTTGTGTGTAGCAAATGCAGATCGAGAGCTACACTAACTTAAATGGCTCCTCTGATTTAGACAAACTGATAATCTGGCCCTGTACATGTATGCATACACACACACACACAAACACATTATAGCTTGGTTAACATTTATGACAATCTGTTTTATTTTTCTTACGACTATTATTGTTATTTTGTAAGAAGTGTTACATTAAGAATAATTTAGGGTATGCAGTGTGGTTGTTGCTGGGTTGGTCCCAGGATATTAGAGACAAGGTGGGTGAGGTAATATCTTTTATTGGACCATCTTTTGTTGGCGCGAGAGACAAACTCTGTAAGTTCGAAAGCTTGTCTCTCTCACCAACAGAAGTTTGTCCAGTAAAAGATATCTCACCCAACTTGCCTCAATAATTTATGGTTACACTGAAATGTATGAAACTATAGTTTTTTGTAATATTTTGGATGAAAGTTTGGCATTATTATACATCCCCTGTGTAATTTAAGCCAAACAGTAAAAATAAAGGGCCTGATTCTGCTGCCCTGTACTTTGTGAAGTCATGTATACCAGTGCAAAGAGAATGCAAAGTGGGCATAGTGATCTAGCAGCATTTCACACCCATTCTCCATTCACTTTACACTGCTGTGCACAAAATATCTTTCCATCTTTTCAAAAATATCCCATCAGTGCCTATGCCCTTGAGAATAGTCTGATCAGTCACTCCTTACCGACCAAGAGGGGGTTTCATTAGATCCACTGAGGACTATAACTGGGTTTCTTGTAGCAATCAGCATTCCTGAGCTGGGATAACTTGTCAAAATTCAAAAAAGACTCAGGCCTAGAAGAGGGTGTAACCTGAGGGTTGGGGGGCGGGGGGCAATTTTTTTACCATCTAACAGAAACTCGTTTAGCAAATGAAAATAGCAAGAGCGGGTACTTCCCGTCCAATCTCTCTCTTTCTCTCTGTGTACTGTATATATACTCAATCTGGAACACAGTACCCTTGATATGTGTTGACCTTGCCAATCTCCTCCACCATTTTTGGTTCGTCACACAAAGCATATATTTTTGTACAGCACATCCTTGCAAGCTTCCCTAGCTGTAAAGCACCTTCTGAAAACAGATGCTCAGGTTAACAGTGTCATGCGGACTGATTGGGGGGAGGCGGGATTTGTGTTATTTGACATTAATATATAAAAATCATAATGATTCATGTAAGACATGCCATGTCAGGTACTGTTAGAAAGGTTATGATATGCTGAATAAGATGGTAATATCTGTGTTCATGTGTAATATATGTGAGGAATGTTATGGAGATCTTTGATATACCTGTATTTCAAACTGTGCTGTAGAAGACACACCCCAGACAGAGAGGCTGCAGCCCATCAATGGCCTCTTAATGGCCTCTTAATGGCCCACCAAGACCTTTACTGAAGCCAAAGGCCTAGGAAGAAACTAAAGGCATACCTGAAGAGTTACCAGGATTGGCCCATGTGACTCTGGACTCCATTTTGGTTCCTGTAAAGTTCCACAAGCCACATGGCCAGAGGCAGAGGGTATAAAAGGTCAAACCACAGAAACCATTTTGTCTTTGTTCCTGTCCAGCTGCGGACACACCTCTGGATCAACACATTTTGCAACTGAACTAAAGGACTTAGACCCATCCAGGTACTGGATGTATACCAGAGGGACTATGCAAGCCTGCAACTCCACAATTGCTCTAGAAACCTGATGTATATGGACTTTTAAATCATTTGTATATATCTGATTGCTTTAAGCTTTTAACACTTCTCTTATTGTTTGTTTTTCTTTTATTAATAAATCTTTAGTTTTAGTTACTAAAAGATTGGCTGGCAGCGTGGTATTTTGGGTAAGATCCAAACTTATAGTGAACTGGTACTGTGGCTGCTCCTTTGGGATCAGAGGGAATCTTTTAGTAAAGAGCCTATAGTTTAAATAACCGGTCTCTTTACTGGACCAAGTGTCAAAGTTTGGGAGCCAGAGACTGAAATGCAATAAAAGGGGCTGTGTGTATTTGCACAGTGGCTTCTTGATAACCAGTGTGGGTGAATCAGAAGCACTGTTTGTGGCTGGTTGGAAAGTCTGACTTCAGTTTCACCCACCAGCGCTGGGAGAATCTGCTCTCTTTTTACAGCCTGCCCTGACCCTGGCATTATCAGTGGGCTACCCTGGGCATGGACGGGTCACAAACAGATTCCATCCAGGCCATTCACAAATGACTCTTGCCCCCTCCCCTCCTTCCATTACAGGATAGAGTTTCTCAGCTTCTCAAAACATATAGGTCTTATCCTGTTTCCACTGAACTGGATGCTCACACATCCCATCAATTTCAAAGGGAGCTGGATCAGAACCATAATGTCCTTCCTTGGTCCGAAGACATTTAAAGCACATCTATGTTTTCAAAAGCAATTATGGCTTTAGCTGAGAGCCTCAGAAAAAATGATGGATGGTATTAATTGTGCTTGCTATAGATGTTGACAATGTGGCCCTATGAAAATCTGCACTGTGGTGTTATCGTTGCTTTGGGTCTCATGCTGGATTATATTTTGTGTTGGTTTGTTTGGTTTCATTTTTATTAATTATTATTATTATGTCTTGTTGGAAATCAGCTATCCATTTGATTCAGGTCGGCACCCGCAAGAACCATGGTTCTGATGCAAACTATCACACACTTTACTTAAACAGTAGACACATGGAGGATTATATAGCATCACCCTCCTATTGTACATGCCCAATTAGTTGCACCATGAGCTCCAGTACAACGGGAATACTTCCTATGTGGTTTCTGCTAAATACCTTTGTGACAGTTTCTTGGCAAGAACAGAGGCAGAGAGGTTAACATATGTTAAGAATATGTACAGCAGGCATTCCTAGTTAGACTGTAAGTAAATAGGAAACATCACAGCAGTAGCATTTCCTGTGCTCTAATCTAGGCAATTTTGCATTAGATATTTCAGGGAAATGTTCATTCTGCCACAGAACCATACTCCCAGTACCACAAAAGGAGAAAATCCAGTTTGAACTAGTACAGCTGAAACCCCCAAGGGGTGGTACCTCTCTGGAGGTGTTACAACCTGAGTGAATTTGCCTAATCACCCCCTACTGTTCTTAGTACCTGGAGGGGATGTGCTTATCCTGCCCCATGGCAATCCCTGGTCCACAGTGATACATAAACTTAATTCAAAGAGATCTCCCAAAGACACTGCAGGAAATTGGCATATCCGTCACAGTTCATTAACAGATAAGGTGCCAAAAAATGGCAGAAGAATATGTAGCATAGTTCCTGGGTTTTGTAGGATCAAAAAAAGAAAAAAAAACTTTCTGAGCATTGCAAATGGCTTCCTCTGTGCAGCTCTTGACATGGTGATGGAGGTTTTAACAACATGCAATTGTTCGCACTACAGTGTCTGCTGAAAACCTTTAATGCTTGCACGAAAGGATGGAACCTGAACAAAAACACGCTCAGTCAAGCATGTAATTATTTGTGGGTTTGTATTTTGTGAGGGTCTCTTTGAGGTAAAAAAGTACAATTTTACTCAGGGGAAAAAAACCCCACACGGTCTTTTACAGAAGAGATGAAATACATTTTTCAGCTATCTTATAATAGGAGTTACTATCCTTGAGCACTCTTAAATAAAACCGATTTCTTGTTCCTCCTAGCTTCCTACCAAAAGCATGATCTACGTAAATTATATTCACTGCATTTTTGTTGATACTTAGCAGTAGCCAGAAAACAATTAAAAGTTCCCAGCCCAAGTTGGGATTCTACAGATCCATTCATAAAACAGCAGGAATATATGAAAAATGTACCATAGTACTCAGAAAACAAGGGTGGGTTTTTTCCTTCAATTTGCCATGATTAATGGATGCTAACACACTGGCATTCTGTGTGGACATTAGTTATTTCCATAGGCTCATTCTATGAAGTAAACATTTGTTTAACTTGTTATTCTGGCTTTCCTTTCCTTTTTGCCATCTGCCTCTCTTTTCCTCATTTTTCTCTCTTGTTATTTTTATAGCTTTTGCAGTGCTCTGGGAAGATCCTTCCATATTCCTGACCAGAGTTTTGGAGCAACCCTATAGAATTAATCCCAGTTTTTGAACCAGATAATGTGCATGGCCTAACTGCAATATGAAATTTTAAAATTTAGTCTACCATGCAGCGTAGGCTCATTCAACAGGGCTCCTGATTGTCAAACTTATATGTCTGCACCAAATGCCCAAAGCCACATACCGGCTTTAGGCAATGGATGTGACAATTTCAGTGCTCAAACCTGGGATTTGAAAATTTGGCTGTTTTATCTTACAGCATTCTTTCAAGAAGCTCCCAGGCCAGATCCTCAGTGGCTGTTACCAGTCACAGCTCTGTAAAAGTCTATGACGCTTTGCCATTATGTACAGGTTGAAGATATAGCTCTCTCTGTCTATCACTCTCCATGACCCTCATCAGCCACCCTCCTTTTTTCTTCACTTCCACATTTTCCCTCTTTCTCTCAAAATTTTGTTTCCTTGTTTTTCTCTTCCTTTTGGAGTCTGTATTTAGCTTATTCTTTTGCTCTTTGTTCCTCTTTCTCCTAATGTCTGAATTAATTTGCTTAATTTCCTCTTTGTATGTCTTGCTACTTGTCTCTCTGTATTTCTCTCACCATTCACTTTTCTTTCTCTCCATTTTACTTTTCCCCTTGCTTCCTGCTTTTGCCGTCGCTTAATCACTATTTTCCTGTAATATCTTCATTTCTCTCTTTCCACCTACTTTTTGATGGTTTTCCTATGCAAGAAATCAGTGACCAGATTGTTCCATGGTATTTCACTGGAAGTGTTTTAAGATCTATCATGGTTACTGGGCTACATTGCAAAAAATGAATTATTATAACCGACTGGTCAAAAAGCCATCCACTGGGGAATTCAGATTTAGACCAAATTCATCACACACAATGGCTCGGATACCTCCCCTGGCTGACACAGCCCTACCCAACGTTGTAAATACAGCTTGAACACTTAGAAAAATTACTCACTTTATGTAGCAAAGCTGTAAAACTCTTCCAGGGACACATTGTTATGGAAAGGATGTTTTGTTTGGTTGGATAATCACATGATATAAAATATATCAGCACGAACAGACCAGAGAGCAATATTTTAATGTCATGTCAAAGATTAGATCGTTCAGTCACAACTGTTGTGCTGCAGTGCTGAATGGGGTAATTTCTCTTTAATTCTTAACTGACTCCACTAATTGGTGTTGTGATTAAATGTGTAAAAATGCTATTAACTATGTTTTCCTGAAAGGCACTTAATAAATACAGCAGTTTTCTATTGTACTTCAAAGTACAACTAAGCAGGTTGTTAACCAGACAAAGGCAACTCTACAGTAACAGATATTCCACGCACAGTTAGCGTTATTGGCTTTCTAGTCTCTCAGCCTCTACACTAAAGCAGCGATAGCTTGGGAGAGTTCCTTACTCACGCAGAATTCCTCATCTCCTCATAATCACTTCACACCGTTCATACCGTGTAACGTTTCTATACGTACATTGTACAATGTCTTAGAAAGATGTGGGGGACTGGATGTGTCAGAAAACGCCACTTTCTCAATTTTCAGTGACTAAAAATCAGGAAGAAAGTTTTGCCTCCAATGATACTTAAAAAATCCAGTAACATGTACCTGCCTCTAATAGAGCAGAGGCAGATTTATAGAAGCTACTGGATTCACATTAGCTGTAATTCCAACAACCCATTTCTGGGACACTTAAAAGGAAAAGACATGAAGTGTCCATCTCGCGTGATTCCAAAGAAAGAAACACGGGCAAAACAAACAGCTGGTTATGGACTGTTATCCAACAAAATAGTTCATGGTGGGACAGGCTGGGTGGTCCTGAGGCCTTGAAACAGGCTTCTCACTCCATTCTTTGGTCCACCACAAACATGCTGGGGGCTTTCAAGTTTATAAACACCCACGTGTGATTTATTGTTCACCAGTCCTACCTTGTGCAGCAACATACAATGGAAAGTAAACTTCTCCCGTAGCCCACTCTATGGGCAGGGAGCGGGCAAGATCTTACCATCTTGAGACCCTGTATCCTCTGGTCCCAGCCAGCCTCCCTGCTTGCACTTCTTTCCTGACCTTTAACTCTTTCCACTTGATGGGTTGGTCAGTGTGCTGTCTAATTAAACAACTGAGCACCCATCCCCCACCCCACGCACTCCCGGGAAGAAATAGCTAATACTTTAGTGACCAGAGGGTCAGCTCTGGGCTGCTGGCACTCTGTCACAGGCCTGTAATCCATGCTGCACACGAAGAGCAGCTTTCCTTCCCAAAACTAGTCCTTCACACTTTATGTGGCAAGAGCTGAGAGCAGCACTATGGAGGTAGCTTGTGTGCAAGAGGGAGGGAAGACCTTGTACTGCCCTTCCACATGCTTTAAAAAAACAGAGCCACAGAGACAAATCTTGGCTTTATCTTGACATCAAATTCAACGTTGACCAACTTGGCTGTTAGAGCAAATACCACCGATAGCAAGTCTCCTAGAATGCACTATGCAACTTGGCTTTGCCTTTCTACACCTCCTTGCCAGGATGATGTAATGCCCCTGTGTTTGTAGTGTAATTTCTGAATGTTCCTCTAGCACTGCGAGGACACAGTGAATCCACATACTCCCTTATCTATCCCCATAAGATCTGTGGACAGGCAAACTGGCATGATCAAAAGCATTTAGTACAGTTTCAGTTTGTGCTATTTGCCCCTTGTTTTGTTTATTTTCCTGATGTCTTGGAGTGTAAAAGCAGATAACAATTAACATATGACCCAGCCTTTTCAATTGATGCTGCAAGAATGTTATATGAGTATTTGAACTAACCACACAAACTCAGTAATTAAATTCCACCGTGACCTAATATAATATTACCACCGAGTTGAATGAGTTAAGATGCCATAAGAAGGAATCCCCATTCCTCTGAGTCCTTAGTACTTCATGTTGCTGTGTGATAAGCCTAAGCCATGTTTTTGAACTAGAGAAAATAACGTAACACTTAATAAAGCAGGAAAACAAACAACTCAGTTCGTCTTTCTGACAAGGGTGTACAAGCCCCTTGAGATTCTCTTAGGGAATGCTCTTGGGCTAAAAGAACCCGGTCCCATTTTGTACATCGGGATAAAACCCCATGAGTTATGTAATCAATGGAGTGCTTTTACAAGCCAACACGCTGGCTTCCCAGGAAGCCAGTTATAGCTACCAGGGTGTCTATACTGAACTGTGATCCAGATACTAATTGGTTTTAATGATTCGTTGGGAGCAGAACTGCTGATGAGCAGGAAGAAATTTCTCTCACTGTTATCTGGCTAAAAGAGAAAAGAGCTAAACCTTAGGCTTGGTTGAACTCGAGAAGACAGCTGGCCTCACTCCATTAAAACAAGATCAGAAGGATAAAAGAGAGGGCGCCAGGAGAGCCTCTCTTGAGAAGCTCCTGTGGTCGAGAAGCCAGGACCCAGAGTTCTGGGAAGCAAGAACTTATATTGTTCACGGGCTCTAGTCTGACTTAGAGACTTTAAATACTGGTAACTATATCAGGAATATGCAAGCAGTGAATCTGGATGCTGCTATTTTAGATTTTGAATCCCTGACAACTGAAAATAAAACTAGAACGCCAAAGTAGTATTTTCAACTTAGACCCCTGGTGAATGTTTTTGACAAGCTGTGCTGACCCGCATGGACCTCCACAGTCCTTTTAAAAACATTAATTAATTAAATTATTCTACCAGATGCTGAGACCAGCAACTCAAACCATAATCCTCCAAACTCACATCAGCCTATTCACAATACATCAAAGCTGAGATCTTTTTTCCTCCTTAAAAGCATTCAAGCAAGTGGAAGAGCTAATACACTCTTTTGTCCATCACAATGCAAAACAATTAAAGAAGACATTTGAATTGTGGGGAGGAAAAATCTGCTTCTTATTGTGTAGTTAACAATTAGACGTGGGAAAAATAAATTCTGAAATGACTACAAATTACTACTGTTGTTTATGCCATTCCAAACATGTCCATTGAGTGGTAGGAACTCACATGGCATTTTATACACATACAACTCCGCAGTTCCCAGTGATCAAACATTTAGTGAGCCGTTTTTCCAATAACTTTCCTGAAGTGTCTGATGCTCTGCAGCTAAAGGTTAACTAGACCTGCAAGGAGCCTCAGGGCAGGAGGTACATATTGCAACAGAAAGGCGGACCCCTAGTCAAACCATCAACAACATGATTGCTACAGTTAACTGGTTTTCATTTAGAAGTGCATCTATTACTTCTCTTCTTCCTACTGCCCTTAAGCAAGTTTGGAGACAGGCTGCTCTTTTCATTGCAATGTGTGATAAAGATCACTTAGTAGTTAACATGACAAAAAATGGGTGGCTTACCTTACTTGACCCTCTTTTAGATCTTTAGGTAACAGTAATACTGGGAATATAGCGCTTGCTACCACTGAAATTGGAGGTTTTGCCCATGCGTGGCTCTGCTGTGAAATAGATCAAAGTAAAGAATTACAAACACACACACATTTCATCAGGACTCACATAAATGCAAAAGTTATATGCTAATTCCAACAGCTTCAACCCAACACCTATGCATCTCACTACTCTGAGACCTGCTTAATCCAAGGTGATATAGCCCCACCTACTGAATATCTTGTTCGTATCTAGCATTGGCATCTTCGACTCGTAAGAAGTATATTCAACCACTGTAATAAAAGGACACAAAAAAATATATGTAGCTTGCATGATGCATGCACCCAAGACATAACTTATCAGGAAGCTACTTTACTCAGCTCATTTTTCAGGTTGCATTGTAGCACCAACATTTATGTAGTTCTGCTATAGTTGGCCACTTACTGTTATTGTAAATTCCCTCCACTCAGAAAGATGGTGGTCTTTTGGACCCTGCAATTTATATAGGCAAAAAAACTATCTGAAAGATATCTATAGCTGATAAGAACAGCCTCTTTGTGAAGGAAAATATATTTTTGGGACATTTTGCGAAATCGCTCTGGCAGAAAAAAATGGCTGCTCCTTGCTAAATGCAATAACCAAGGCAAGGTTCAATAGAGGGATGTGAGCATGGGACAGGTAATGTCTTTTATGGATGCCCAGAGCAGGCAGACGGAGCATGTTCACCACTGATTGCACACAGAAAAATTTGCACTGTATCAGTCAGATCAGCATTAGGGAGACACCAAACGAGTGACAAGGAGGACTTCTACAAGTATCAATCTGCAGATCAGGAACTAAGTGAATGCAGTGCATCTGAAAGGTTCCATATTGACAATCCAGCAAACTTAAGCTCGTTCTTATCTTACCTCTGGTATGGGCAGCAGAAATACCTGTTTCCTCCCACTGGCCCACCAGTGAGCCAAAATCCTATGGCCCCTAGGAACTGGCTCTAGGGGCAATAGGCTCAATTCAGTCTTCACACCCATTCATTATTCAAAGAAGAATAATTTTATTACATATTTCATGACATGTTTCAGGATGGAGTCAACCCCCAGCACCTCACATGATAGGTGCACTTGCGGCATAGGAGATGATAATTTTATGTTCCCATTGGGAGAGCCCCAAGTAGGCCTTCCTAGCCAGGCTAATGGAATAGGTCTCTGGGGTAGGCCCGGTCCTTGAGGCATAGTCAGGCTACAAAGTTGCAGGACTCTCACCCAGTTGCAGCACCAGACTGGCCCAGCTTCTCCTCCTGATGCATAAAATCATGATATTCGGATAAAAATCATGAGGTTGGTTTTTTTTTTAAATTAATTTGGAGTTCTTTTTATTTGCCTTCTGGTTTCTGACTCTTTAAGATGCATTCACTTCAGGGTTTCCAACTTTTCTCCACCCCCGTAAGGGCTAGAAATTTACTTCTTTTTGTTCATGAAAGCTGAGATTCTGATGCGATCCCTGGATTCCAGGAGTTGGGGCTTTAAGAAAAGACGCACGATAAAACTGCAAGACTTGGCAACGCACATTCTAACACATCTTTAATATAAACAATGTCATATCCACAGTCACTAGTCCAATGCCTTGATATTTTCTTGAAAACCTTTGATTCTGTTCACCTCTGAACTCGTCCTTGCTGCCCACCTGAGCCTATATCTCGTCCTGTTAGAGTTAACTCCCAAATTGCCCCCTTCCCACACTCCTGTTCCTTAAGCCTCTTTCAACACAAAAGCATCCAGAGCTAAATCCCTAAACCACCATGGTTTTCCAATGTGTATGAAAACATATCAGGCCAGATTTTCTCCTGGTGTAAACCAGCACTGCTCCATTTTTCTTTAGTAACTAAAGCAAAACACTTGAAGCTAGCAAGGCCACCCGAAAGCCTGTCTCATAATTTGTCTGTTCTCCAAATCACACTCTGCTTTATTTATTTACTAGAAAAATTGTTCATATTCATGACTATAGATTTTAAATACAGATTTCTAATGATAATTACCACACTTCCATATAGTTAACTGGTACTTCATCAGCTCTGAATTTTGTTACTGCTTATTTTCTACACAGCACATGGCCTATATTATAAATACAGGGTGGTTGGTGGTTAATGCCTGGATGATTGTGCTTACCTATCTCACACGTGTTTTGAGGATTAGCCACAGTATTTTTGATCAGGCCAGAAGAGAAGTGCTGTTTCTAGAATTTTCAAGCGAGACACTACAATTACACCCAGCATTAGTGCTGTTTCCATATTCTCAATGTGACATATTTGTGGACAGAAACACCTTCCTACAGTGTAAACTATGGCGTTGACAACATTTCAGCAACAAATATGCCAAAGTCTTTTCTAGTGAAGGGCACTAATTTTCATGTCATACTCTCCAAGGACCTGATCCGGCACATATTTTTAAGGGCATGCTTAACGCTAAGCACAAGAGTAGTCCCACTGACTTAAAATTAAGCACATGTATAAGGATGGGATTCAAAGCCCAGTGAAGTTAGTGGAATGACTCCCGGTGATTTCAATAGGCTTTGGATCAAGCCATAAAAGGGCTGAAAATAAAAAACTCTACCATAAAGTATTTGCTAATTCACACTAGAACTGTAAGCCTTCACCAGGCAGATTCTCCCTCTTCCCCCCATACCAATGAAATTAGCACTGCTATTGCAGTCCTTTCACTATTCTATCTGACCTTTCCAAGAAGGAATGCATCCAATAATTGAATGTTTAATTGTCAAGTGGTACATTTCAATTATCTGCAGGGATCTGAAAGAAAAACCAATGTCTTAATGAATGGACAGCTAGAATTTCAAGGCACAGGTCATTTTTCAATCATCCATGTCTTGACAAGCTGTCCTAATTAGAAACGTGTGGAATTGATGTAGACACATCTAAAAAGTATCTGTACTGTCAGGGGATTGAAAAACAATATTCTATTTCCATAAAGAAATCCCCTCCCCCTTTTCATTTTGTACCCGAAGTGTGTGGCAGAGTCCTGTTTTAAAATTCAGAATGAAGAATCCTGCTAACAGCAGAAATCAGAAGGAAATGCTTTGCCAACGTAGGCAGCAGGTCTTCGGGGATTTTTTTCAGACTGTGCTGAAGAAAGCAAAACATATGCTCATTCGGGACAATTTGTACTTCACAAACATTTAGCAGCTAACAGAGGAATACAAATAGAGACAACACAGTGTACATATTAAACCAGAGCTCACTGTTTTACTCTTATTAAATAGATACCTGCGTCTTTGTTCCCATTATTCAAAATTCTGCACAGTCCTAATGCTTTGGTATCATTTACTTCAGGATCCAGTTTTTTTTTTACTGGGGCTTTTATAAACAGCTATTTTCTTTTTCAGTTACAGGGAAGACAAGAGCTGAAAAGAGAATTCAGTCAAGCTATAAGTGAGTAATAAGATTTATGGATGAAGGATTTCAGTAAAGGACAATTTACAGGAAAAAAGCAAATATTCCTATGTTGGCTAATAACATCTATACACTGAAATCACAGTGAGCTGAAAACATAACATTTATTGAAAGGAAAGGAAAAATAAAAGCAGAATAGAGAAAGATGAACGTGTTCAATAGGTATAAACAAAAGAAATTAAGTTGTTCCTCCTCAGCAGGAGGCTGAGGAGAATCAACATTCCCCTCTCACCCCATACCCCTCCCCTTTGCTAGAAAATTAGACAGTTATGTTTGCTGCGTTTCCCAACAATCCTCATGCTAAGTTTCCCCGCAAAATATCCTCAGGACAGTCCCATGCAAACTGGTGTGATGACAGCAGACAGGGTCGCAGTCAACCCATAAATGCTGAGGTCAGCTGTGCTCATTCATATTCCTAGCCCTCTTGGAGACTGGAACTGGGTCAGCTGTGGCTCACCTCCAACACCTGCCAAGATAGGTGCACTTGCTGCAAAGGAAATAATGTTATGTTCCCACTTGGGAGAGCCCCACACTGCTGGCCATACCAGTGGTGCATCAGGAGGAAAAGCTGGGCCAACCTGGTGTTGCAACTGAGTGAGAGTCCTGTAACAATTGTAGCCTGACTCTGACCCAGTGACCAGGCCTACCCCAGAGGCCTCCTCCATCAGCTAGGGGAGACTGGCAATCGAAGATTCACTCTTTTAGTCAACCCACACAAACCCAAGTTGGAGAGACCCTTCCACTTCAAGAACCAAAAGGATCCGATTTCCCATCCAGACAGCGATGGGCAGCCCCAGATGACTAAGAAGGGGAGCCACGTAGAAGACCCTCCAGGATGGGCTCATGGAAGCATGGTGGATGAAGAGGTGCTGGGTGGCTGGGTTGGGAGAATAAAATATATACAAGGAGGATACAGACCTGATGATTATTTTCAAGTAATACATCTGGTCGCTGGGAATATGATACTGATGGGTACTGGGGGTGGGGTGGGGGGAGACTATTTTACTCAAGGCATGTTGTGTGCTTTGCCTACTGATGTGACACCCTGTGGTTAAAATTTTGGCAGAACATCACTTCCGCCATCTTTTTTATGTCTAGTTCTTATGCCCCCAAAGGATGTGATTGGTCCCTTCTGCCTTGCCCCGTACCACAGCAACACCTTTTTGAGAAGCATTACTTTCATTGGCAGTGCATTTCAGGAGAAGCAAAATTATACTGTCACCCACTGTTCTGAAGGCCAGGAGCACAACAAAATAGCAGATCCATCCCAATTGTTCTGAACCTTTAGTCCCATCAGGACTAGCTGATGTACCTTGAATTCTCTGCTTTTATCCTTTGCCGTTTGGTTATGAACTTCTCAAGTTAAAGCCATAGTAAAAAGAAAAAAGAAAAGAAAGGGAAGGCAGACAAAAAAGCAAACAGTACACGTTCTCATTAAACATCTGCTGGGGAACACAGAATGGGATCTGATTTTTTAGAAGCACCAGAACAGACACTGATTGTGATATCTTCAGGGATAGTCTTCAAGAGCTTAATGTTACTGGTGCCTTGCTTCCCAGAAAAAGCAATTATCCAACTCTTTAAAAACATAAACACCCATGAACAATTATTAAACAAGGAAGTACAAAGGGCTTACCCATATGGGTAACAATGCACATAAAATACACAGATCGCTAATTGGACACAAAGCCTTTCACTCTTAGGTTACTGATGGCAATCCAGCTTCATCCTGACCCTGCCTCATATGGAATGGGCATAAAGAATGAACTTCCCGGCAGCAAGGGAAGATGGTTGCACTGAAAATACCTGTACTGAACTGTTCTGAGGGTGATAGCATCAGACCACAGGGCTGCCACTCAGTCACCTAGCTCTAGGGTTCAATTCATTGAAAGGGAGGAAAAGCACCTAGGAATATTAACACTCTACACAGAGAGGAGGTCAAAGCCAAACAGTTTAGGCAACAGTTACAAGTCAGGGATGAAAGTTTCCTTCAAACATTGTGTGATGTAGGGTGGGGCATGGTTCTTCCACCTGCTCTTTAGCAAGGGTTTGCAACAGTGAGATAGTTTTGTAATTATCCCACAGAAGGGAAATATTGTCTCACTCCCTTTATTTTTCGGTAAATATTGATTAGTTTTGGGTTGCCAAAGTCAAGTGAAACTAAAAATGGCCTCTCAAATGGAAATGCTCAGTTATTTAATAATCTCCCCACTGGTCTGTCCTAAATTAGACGCTCACTCTGAAAGTGCAGGACTTTTGCAAAGCCAAAATTGGGAACCCACTATGCATTCTATTTATCACTTTTCTAAAAGTTTAAGGGTGGGTTGGGGGAAGAATCTGTTGTGTTTGCATGTGAAAAAAAATCAGCCAAGTGTCTCTGGTAGCAAAAGTCCAACAAGTCAAAATCCATACATTGACTAAGGCAGCAAGGCTCAGGAAACATAGACAGCAATGCTTTGAGATCTCTCATTCTCCTGGCAGACCCAACACTCACCCCACCGGGCAGCATTGCTCTTTTGACTGAGGGCTGAACTATTTCTCTGATTAGTTCCAAGAACTACAGCGGTGCAGATCTTCTCCAGCCAAAAACCAAAAGGTGCAAAATTAGCCTTTTAACCATTTTGATTATTAGGTAGGGGAGAAAAAAGTAGTTCTAAGCTTGAGGACAGCTCACCACCATTATCCCTGGAAACTGAAGAAAAGGAGCATGTTTCCCAAGGGACTCTATAAATGTAGGCTTTGATGATCTTAGGTGCATTCACCGCACCACCCTCAATATATTATGGTCTTCTCCACTGGATCCAAAAGTTTGGCTACCTAGCCAAACAATCACCCCCTCCAAACAGGACTGGTTTGTTCCTGCTTCTTCTTGTCTTTTTGGAGGAAGCTAGTGTATAACTTCTGGGACCAGATTTACTCATGCTCTAGGGCCAATGCTGGGCAGAGGGAGATGGTCTGTGCCCCCCATTCAGTGGCTGGTTTAGCTCCTGGCATAGGTCAGGGGAACCTTAAGATTTGCCTGTGTCAGTGGACCTTTGCAGGGACACAGATTGCCTGGAACACACCCCTGCTACCTCAGCTCTACCCTTTGTCTCTTCTGGCCCATACTCAGTACTCCACTCCAGACTCACATCAGAACACTTCCTTCACTGAAGATCCCTGTAGAGGTAGTGCAGAGCCAGCTCTGTGCCAGGCATAAATTGTTCCTGAGCCAGCAAGTGATATTCACTGGTACGGAGGCTGATTCCTGCCCTATGGCCCTTTTCAGCCAGCCTACCTGGGAGGCACCAAAGAACAGAGCCCCTCAGCAGAGTAGCCTGTAGGCCTCTGTGCCCACTAACAACAAGATATTGTGTTGCAGAGACCAGACCCTACGTTTCAAGTCTTCCGGGGCTACACCAGGCTACACCATACCCTATTATGTGTTAGATAATTTAATTAAGTTAAACTCCTATGTGACAAGCAATGAAAGTGTACGTGACCCACCCCAACCCACTGTAGCTCTCCATCGCCCACTAGTGGCTGGATTGGATGGAGGTTTATGAATCTGTACAGCCTTTGAGCGAACAGAGGTGATTCTTTTCACTCAAGCAGTAGAAGCCCCTGGATTTAAATCCAGAGGTCCCAAGTTTGATCCCCACTGCCAACAACCCAGCCGGGAGCATAGCGTTACATGTAAATCACACCACAATAATGATCCAACCTATTATTCATGACCGACGTGTTCATCGTTTCCCATTAGTTGAGGTACACACTCATCATGCTCACATCAGTCAGAAAGCCAGTTGCCCTTGAGTGTCACAAGAAATTATACAAATGACTTAATAAGACATTTTGTATACACACTAGCTTTGCATTTAATGAGTGTCTCTGTTTAAAGAAAGCAAGTGGAGCTCTATAAAGATGTCATTGTATTTGCATGCTGTTCCTAAAGTCAGATTAAGGCTTGTAAAAGATACAGTACTTAAAATAATGCCCATACGATGTTAACATAGTGCTTGGGCACTGGCAACAAAGCATGCTTCACTCCACAACACACACCATGTTGGTTCTGACCAGAAGGGAGAATTATGTTCAACTACCATGACTTTTCATGTCTTAGTTTTAGTGTTAAGAATGCCACTAACGGTGCTAGGTGTAACGGTTTCATGGGATTTCTCTTGATGTTTGAATTTGAAACGAGTCAATTTTCTTCTGGAAGAGCCATCAGATGATACCAGTCAATCCAATGGCTGAACCAGCGATCTAGAGGTGAAAGGCTCAGTACTGCACAACCAAGCCACACAGTCCCCCAAATAGGTTTGTTTTAAACATCCATTCATTTTCTTAGATTTCCACCACTTACTGGGACCATTTCTGCCTATACGGCATTATAGCATCATAATGTGTGGGATATGCTTAGGGAACACATCCCGCTGTAATCTAAAGCACCCCAGGAACCAATGTAACAGATATATTTCAGAACTGACTTGGTTAAGTGAAATAATTTGTTTTAACAAGTTCCCCTAATGATGTGCATAATTTAGTGGCTTTTACTATGCAGATTTCATGCATGCATCACAAAATCCTGTAACTCCCTCTACTATACATTGAATCACACCAAAATGTAAGCCACACTGTTGCACAATACTCTGAGTGATCTATCTAAAGTGCGATTCTCCTCTCAAGACTGAGTTTGTGAAAATGGCATCTTCCTGCTCAATAGCTCTATTTCCCATGTGGACTCAGAGTTGCAAAAGCTTACTCGAGGGCCAACAATACATTTTTACTATGGCTGCAAGCATTGCAGCACCAACACTGCTAAGAAAGTGATCCAGATTCTATTCCTTGCTGTACATTAACTAATTGTTTAGTTCCAGTTGGTTCCATGTATTCCAATTCATTAAGGCAATAGATTCAGACAGGTGTCACTGGGGGAATAAGTGGAAAACAGTGGGGTTCAGAGATCGCACAAGGCTTAATTTGGTCTACAGAGTCTTTATGAAGAGTGATGAGGAGAAAGATGAAAAGGACTGCTTAACTTTCAGATTCCATCCTGAGTTCGCTGGGCTGGCAGTTAAAAAAATAACATCCGTAAACATCCGTAAACTAAATCCATTTGATGCATGAACTCGTACATCAACAGGACACCCAATGCCGTTTTTATAGAATAATTCTTTTCAGCATAAAAATTAAAATATTTCTTAGTTTATTGAAGGTTTTAATGAATGAAACATTATGAATCTTTCATTTTGTAGGTGGCTTCTGTAAGCTAGTATGCACAGACCACCACCCCTAGGTCTTCCCATAGTCTCTCCTCTCTGCTACCCTTGTCTAAGGGACAGGAAATGTACCTGGTTTCCTGCAAGTGCTTGCCCCTGGGACATGTGTCCTGCAACTACAGTTCCTGGTTTTAAAGGATACAAGGGCCGTACCAGCCACACAAAGACACTGATGTGTGTTCCAAAGGTCAGTGCCCAGATATAGCTTGCCTCCAGTTTCACTATCTTGTGCCGCCATACTACAACAAATACCTTCACTCTTTGGAACAAGTGTATATTTCAACAGTAAAATGCTACAGCACGTAAGGGGAAAGTGCTTCAGGTAAGATAATTTTACCGTTTGGTGGTGTTAGACCACATGAAAACTAAAATTTGTCACTGCCTTATTCTTTCAATATACAAATTGTGAATGGCAAGCCTCCGAAATAATATAGGTTCAGTTCCAATAAGCACACACAACCAACCAGACATCTGCAGCTTTGGGAACAAGGTTGGGAACCTTCTGAAAAAAAAGCTTTGAGAAACGTGTGGCATTTTTAACTAAGCTGGAAGTAAGAGGAATTTTCCATTTTGTTGTTAACTGGGACATGAAAATACGGAAGAATCAAACCAAAAAATTATTCACACTTTTTGAACCTCAAGTTCATTTTGGTGAAGGTTCAGGCCAGTTCTTACTTATCTGACTTGCTTTGCCCAGCCCCATATTGAACACAAATTCTTCATGATACCAGAGCAAATCCTCTCCGTAGCTAACTCCATGTAATACTGTCGGGACAGAGCTATCCAACTTTTCCCTTAGAAAAAATACAACAGTATTCCACAGTGGTAGTACAAAATCACAGCTGTGTCATCATTGTAGCCTGTCATTTTTAGGACTATTACTGCAAAATGCCAGTGTATTAACAAAAATTAAGCCTAAACCTTATGTGATATATGAGGAACAAATAGATCCAAATTTGTAGAATCAATGGGAGTGTGATGTGCTACCACCCAGCCAAGCTGAACTGATGCAGGGAGAATGCTTGTTTCTGAAGGATGCCACAACTTGCATATCTGCTGTCTCAGCTTCCGGGCAGTATCCTGGCTGGGTCATCCATGAATGCATACATGAAATCGAACCACACCGTACTAGCTGTGGATTGAAGCCTCAGCACAACCCCGAGGCCTTGGTGCTTCTGCAAGTATCATACAATCACAGAATGGACATTAAGAGGAAGGATAGCGCTAGTACCGGTAGAATGGTGCAAGGAATGTGGACAGCGCCAAGCAAGAACAGTTAAGCTGTTTGTACACCAATGCAAGGAGCCTGGTAACAAAATGAAGGAACTAGAACTACCGCAGCAGGAAGCGAAACCAGACATTACATGAGTAACAGAAACACGGTGGAACAGTAGTCATGACAGGAGGACAGGTATTCAAGGGTGTGTGGTGTTCAGGAAAGAGAGAAATACTAGCAAAGGTGGTGGAGAAGAGTTGTGTATTAATGATGAAGTAGCGGGTAAAGAAATTATAAGTGATGGAATGGCTGAGAGAGAGTCAGTTGGGCCAAAATCACTTTGGGGAAGAAAGCTGCTAGAGGTTCCCCTGATAGAGTGCTTGGGGTGTGCTACAGACCACCAGGAGGATTTAGATCTGGATAGAGACCTCTTTAATGTTTTTAATTAAATAAATAATACTGGGAATTGTGTGGTTATGGGAGACTAACTTCCCAGATATAGATTGGAGGATAAATGCTACAAATAGTAATAGGGCCAAGATTTTCCTGTGATAACTGACATATTCCTTCACTGAACAGTTGCTGAACCAAGAAGAGGTGATGACATTTTAGATTTGGCATTGGTGAATAGTGAGGACCTCATAGAAGAATTAGTTGTAGGTTACAACTTTGGTTCAAGTGATCATGAGCGAATCTAGTTTAACCTAAATGGAAGGATAAATAAAAATAGATCTGCAACGAGGGTCCTTGATTTCAAAAGAGCTAACTTTAAAAAATTAAGGGAATTAGTTAGGGAAGGAGACTGGACTGAAAAAGTGAAGGGTCTGAATGTTGAGGAGGTTTGGAATTACTTTAAATCAAAGTTGCTTCTGATAGCTTTTGCCTGCATCCCAAGCAAGGGGAAAAAATTCATAGGGAAGAGTTGCAAACCAAGCTGGATGAGCAAGCATCTGAAAACAGGTGATTAAGCGAAAGCAGAAAGCCTACAAAGACTCAAAGATGGGAGGGTCTGACACCTTCTGTCTGAAAAGAACATCTCAAAAAAACCATATTCACCAATATCATATAATTGTGATATGTTTTGTACAAGGTATGCCTTGTTTGATATTATTTTAAAAGTCCTGATCTACTAAACATTAATATCCTGTTGGTTTGTATGTGCTACCATAGTATGCAAAGTTATAAAATATCATTGTAAATGCTACTAGAACATGTTGCAAGGCGGGAAACTCCCACAAATAGCCTTTCAGGCACAACAACGGAGTGGCCAGACAACATTAATGGCTCTCTGTCCCCCATTCAAGAACTGATTCCAACTAACAAGAATTGTTTACTGTGAAAGTTTCACTGCAGGAAGCACATTCGCAATGGGGCTGGACTGACCTGACCCCCCCAGGTCATAAGCCCAATTGTTTCAGCTTGCTAGAACAGACTGTAAAAGAGGGAGTGTGACGTCACGCGTTGGCTCCCTTCCCATTCAACTGAACACCTGACAGGTCCTCGGGAAGACAAAAGGACTTCAAAGATGGGAGTCCCAAATCGAGAAGGTTGCCCAGCCTGCATTTAAGAAACTGCTTATGCCAGCTAATGAGGATGAAACGCTGCTAATTCGAGAGCTTGTTAGTGTGTAGAATTTAGACTGCGATCTTATGTTTATTTAATTTGTTAACTACTTTTAATCTCTTTATATTTGCCACTTAGAATCCCTTAAAATCTATTTTTCTGTAGTTAATAAACATGTTTAACGTTTTCTCTTAACCCCTGTGTTTTAAAGTGAAGTGGTTAGACAAACTGCTAAGTAACAGAAGGCTGGTGCACGTTCCTTTCACCTCGAGGGAAGTGAGAATTGGATAATAATCTCCACTGGTCAAGCTTTTTTGACTAGGGTAGAAGGTATAGTCCTGGCCTGAGGAGCCAGCTGAAGTTTCAGCTGAAGTTTCTCTGTTGTTGGTTCATGAGTGGTTGGAAAGCACTCACTGAACTAAGCTGAGCGTGGTCTATGCCTTTGGAGGGCTGTGTAAGTGCAATACCTGTCAAAGGTTTGTGGCTTTTCACAGCATCACAGTGTGAGAGGGAGCCCAAGCTGGTCAGACAGAGGGGTCAGTGGTATCCCAGATACCAAGCGGTACCCAGGGGTCCTGCATATCATCAGAGAGGGCTTAGCAAGGAAAGCTACCACTTGGAAGTCAGAAAGTGTAAGGATAAATGAGAACTGACAGAAGCCAAGCAGAGCTGGACCTTGCAAATGGAACTAAAACCAATAGTAAAAGATTCTTTAGCCATATAAGGGAGAAGAGAACAAGGAAAGAAGAAGTGGGACCACTAAACACTGAGGATGGGGTGGAGATTAAGAATTATCTAGGCATGGCCCAACACCTAAACAAATACTTCGCCTCAGTTTTTAAATGAGGTCATTGAAGAGTTTAGGGGTAGTGGCAGGGTGGCTAATGTTAACGAGGATATGGAGGTAGAAATTACCACATCCGAAGTGGAATTCAAACTCAAACAGTTTAATAGGACTAAATAAGAGGAGGAGAGGGCAGACAGACAGACAATCTCCATCCAAGAATATCAAAGGAACTAGTACATGAAATTTTAAGCCCAATAGCAAGAATTTTGAGTGAATCTGTAAAGTCGGGGGTCTTACCCTATGACTGGAGAATTGCTAATATAATACCTACTTTTAAGAAAGGGAAAAAAGGAATCCAGGAAACTACACACCTGTTAGTTTGACCTCAATTGTATGCAAGGTCGTGGAACAAATTTTGAAAGAAAAAGTAGTTAAGGACATAGAGGTGAATGGCAATCAGGATAAAAGACAATATAGTTTTACAAAAGGTAGGTATCAGACCAACCTGATCTCATTCTTTGAAAAGGCAACTGATTTTTTATACAAAGGAAATGCAGTACATCTAATCTACCTGGATTTCACTGTCAGGGTGGCAGGAGGTTATTAATGGAGGTCTTCAGGGATCAGTTTTGGGACCAATCTTATTTAACATTTTTATTACTGACCTTGGCATAAAAAGTAATAGTGTGCTAATTAAATTTGCGATCACACAAAGTTGGGAGGTATTGCCCATACAGAGGAGGACCAGAATATTATACAAGAAGATATGGATGACCTTGTAAACTGAAGTAACAGAAACAGGATGACATTTAATAGTGCAAAGCTATGCATTTAGGGACTAACAACAAGAATTTTTGCTATAAACTGGGGATTTATCAGTTGGAAGTGACAGAGGAGGAGAAAGACCTGGGTGTATTGGTTGATCACAGGATGCCTATGAGCCATGCATGTGATGCAGCCATGAAAAAGATTAGGATGTATCAGGCGAGGTATTTCCAGTAGTGACAGGAAAATGTTAGTACCATTATACGAGGTATTTATGAGACCTCATCTGGAATACTGTGTGCAGTTCTGGTCTCCCATGTTTAAGAAAGATGAATTCAAACTGGAACAAGTGCAGAGAAGGGCTACTAGGATGACCCGCGGAATGGAAAACCTGCCTTATGAAATGATACTCAAAAGAGTTTGGTTTGTTTAGCCTAACCAAAAGAAGGCTGTGGGGAGATATGATTGCTCTCTATAAATACAGCAGAGAGATAAACACTAAGGAGGGACAGGAATTATTTAAATTAATCGCCAATGTGGACACAAGAACAAATGGAGATAAACTGACCATCAGCAAGTTCAGGCTCGAAATTAGATGAAGGCTTCTAACCATCAGAGGAGTGAAGTTCTGGAACATCCCTCCAAGAGACAAGTGAGGGTCAAAACCTAGCGGTCTTCAAGATTTAGCTTGATATGTTTAGGGAGGGGATGGTAGAACTTGACAGCCTACAATGGTATGTGGCCCATCAGCAACTGCTGGTCACAAAAATCCCCAATGGCCGGAGACGGGACACTAGATGGGGAGGACTCTGATTTACTATAGAGAATTCTCTCTTAGGTGTCTGGCTGCTGGGTCTTGCCCACATGCTTAGGGTTTAACTGATCAACCTATTTGGGGTCAGGAAGGAATTTTCCCTTAGGTCAGATCTTCCTCTGAAACCTGGGGCATGGGTCACTTGCAGGTTTAAACTAGTGTAAATGGTGAATTCTCTGTAACGTGAAGTCTTTAAACCATGATTTGAGGACTTCAGTAACTCAGCCAGAGGTCTATTTCAGAAGTGGCTGGGTTCTGTGGCCTACAACGTGCAGGAGGTCAGACTGGATCATCATGATGGTCCCTACTGACCTTAAAGCCTACGAGAATCCGAATGGTCTTCAACCAGAGTAAATGCACTGGAAAGGTTGTTGAACAGCCTGTTTTCATAATTCAGATGACTTGACTTCAGAGTCTTTTGGTTTGTCCCACTACTTGACAGTAAACCCTCATATGGAATGATGTTGGAAAGCTAAATAGCTATGCCCTTAGGTTTCCTCATCAAGGAGCCATAGTAAGAATTCATTTCCAGAAGGGGGAAAGAAATCCAGTCTGTAATGAATCTAGCACTATTTCAAGGATTCCTTTTTCCACTTAATGTGCATGAGCAAAAAATTCACCACACAATCTGCAGCAGCATCAGTGAAGTGAAGGTGTCTTTTAATCTGCTGTACTGAGACACTTGGAATGAAGAGGAGAATGACTGGAAATAGACATAGGTGCGTATCTAAATAAAACGCTGCATTTCCATGGCATCTTTAACCTGAGGATCTCAAAGCCAGAGGGCCAACGTTTATTCATCAAGCTCACAAGATCTCTATGAGGTAGTTAAATACTATTGTGACACTTCATGGGGAACTCAGGGCAGTCAATTTCTTTGTTATACCTGCCTCCAGCAAAAGGGAGTCTTGCCTGTGCCATCTAGGTGTTAGCTCCCTAAGACAATCAGCCTCTCAACCATTCAAGCCCTCTCATTTGGGCTATGCCATCCCTGTCTTTGCCCCTGGACATTGACAAGAGATGCACCCCAGCCTCCAAATCCCTTTAAAATGCCCCTGCTCACTTGATACCCACAGAGATCCCAGATACTCCATTCCCAGAGTACTTCAATGTACCAATTTTACCTTAGACCATCCCCCTGTATCATGCACAGCACTTGAGTTCAATTATCAAGCAAAAGGGAATTTATTTAAGAAACAATAGAGATTCAAATAAAAACCAGTGAGAGAGATGGGTACAAATGGTTACATATAAAACAGCATCAGAACATGTGTTCTAAAGCCTAAACTTAACTAACAAGTTATCCTCCGGTCTAAAGAAGCCCCTCTCACCCAAAGCGCTTTCCAGTGCTTTCAATCAAGCCTGAGTGAGAGCCCTTTGTCATGAAACAAACCCTCTGTCAATTCACTAACTTGGTGAAGGATACCTGGGTGTAACTCTGCATTCCTATATACACCAGAAGAGACCATTTACGTTCACCTTGAAACAGCGGATTCCCTTTACCTCTTTCTGTTCATTTTCTTCGGAAGTCCCTGCCAGCTCTTTATTAGCATTTGACTTACAATGCTAATAGATTTCTACTGTATGACACACAATACACAATGGGCCATCATTGAGATACGTGCATCTCACCCTCTGTCTGGAGAAGTTTGTCTCAAGCGCTGCTACCTTTGAGTGAGCTGCTTTTAAGTGCAGACCTAGAGAACATAGTTTTGACATGTACTCATACCTCATATTTTCTGTGAATACCTCTCACGGTGATTATGACAACTAGTATGATGCTAGCTTTCGGTATAGACCTTATGTGATGTTCTTTTGGTGAACCCAGAGGATCCCTGCACCCCCTCTATAGCCCTGTGCCTTCTACCAGTTGGCATCAAGAGATTCTTGGGTCACAGTTATAATGCCCATTTGTGACATGCAAGGGAAACTGAGGCACTCAGAGACCACATGAATCATCCGTGGTCATTCAGTAAAATCAATGACAGGGAATATCATGTCCAACTCTTGACTCTCAGTCCTGTGCTATAACCATTAGACTACGTTTCTTCTACAGGGCTCCTGGTGCACATCATATTCAAGCAAAATTCTTCTTATCAGTTCAGAACAAATGGATTTGGCTTTTCCCCCGTCTGTTGTTCCAATTACAATAAGAAAAACTAAATTTATTTCAACAGGGATACTCTGAATCTGCTAAGAGAGATCTGTTTTCATCCAGTTTTTGTTCCTCAAATTTAAATCAAAACCAGCTCTCTCTAAAATTTCCTATTTTCTTTATAACTTTGGATTTATGTGCCCTTATATTTACCTAATTCTGAAGACTTTCATATCTTCTCCTATTTTCTTTCCTATACACAATCCATCTGTTTTGCCCCTAACCTGCTGTCTTGTTCTTGAATGTTTCTTCTGCCTGCAGGCTTAGTAAAGAACAGTAGAAATGCCTCCATAGGCTCAAGATGGTCTAACACTCTCCAGGCTCTGGTCCAATGCCTTTTGAAGTCAATGGAAAGACTCAAATTAACATACTTCCTCTGACACTGACTCGGTTGAGGACCTTGGGCAAGGCACTTAAGGAATCTGATTTTCAGAGGACCTTGGCTCCTCCAAGTCACATTATCTTCAAATAAAGTAATGGGCAATGTTCCCTGGAAACTGTGTGCATGCCTGGCCGTGCTGCAGTCTTGTACCCACTGCACATGCCATATGGCTAGGAGTGTGGCTGGCACCCGGATCACACTCCATGTGCTGGGCTTTCAACCTGCCAGAGCCTACAGCAGAAGGAGAATGACCAGGAACACACTGAGGTGCCTACCTAAATAAAACTGCTTTTCCATGGCACCTGTAACCTGAGGATCTCAAAGCCAGGTGACCTACAACATAATTGGGTTAAGCCAGGTTCTGAGTCCAGTGAGACCAGATAAATCATGTGTGTTTGGGGAACGTTTATCCTAGTAATGTTCCAGTGTATGTGGTTTGCAACAGTTCATTTAAAAAATGTATCTCACTTATTTTCCCTGTCACATTTAATCATGAAGGAGAAAATCTCCTCACAGTGAGGCACCATCAGCTATGAGTGTACTATGCTAACACACTGCAGCCAGGAAAACACTCTTCTCTATTTATCTCCAATCAAGGGTGTTCCTGGGAAAGAGGAAGCTTTCCCCCTAGATCAGCCATGTCCCTTTTCGGCCAACTGATTAAAAGCTAATTCATCCTGACACCTCTGCTAGTGTCAAGAGGAAATAATGCTGTCAGAACCTATCTGAATTAGACTCCTGAAGATGTGTGAGAGATGTGCCTGTTCACTGGTATGGGCAGTATATTTATTGATATCAGTGGCACGGGTACTATGGCAGAACCATACCTCTGCTTGCATGGAAGAGAAGGGGGTGTAGGTTTCATTGCTGCACCAGAATGGACATAGGGCAGGGGGTGGTCGCACCATTAGCCTGTCAGGATATGCGCCGACAGGTAAAATAGCAAAATGCTCTCAATATTTTTCCATATAAGCCGTTGCTATAGAATACTGTGAGACTGCAAACAAGCGTGTGGCTTGGAGGGTGAGAGGGGAAGTCTTCAAGAGATGACCTCTCGCTCTCAAAATGCAATCCATGCTCTAAGATCTCCTGCTGAAAAGGATCATGCAGCTTCTTTCTGCCATTCCCTGTAGCCATCTTCTGGCATCTCAAAACAAGAACTTATTTAAAAAACAGATTTGGCATCCCTAATAAATTCTCTTTCCCCCTCTTTTTTCATTAACCAGCCAGTGTAACTGGTATTTTGACTGAGAAAGATGGCTTCTCTAAAATATGTCAGCATAATGGCTAGCATCCATCAGTAAGCCTTCTAAGTACCTTCCTTACCTTCTAACACTTAAGATAATGATACTTTGTGCTTACAGAATATGGTGCCTTTTATTGAAGAATTTCAATACATTCAGTGTCTGATTCAATTCAGACAATTTACAAGCATTGATTGATGAAGCTTCATCAGATCCTGAGAGGTAATTATATTATGCCTGTATTAAATAGCCAGGGGTAAACTGAGGCACACAGACATTAAGTTCATTTGTCCAAGATCATAGAATCCTAGAATATTAGAGTTGGAAGGGACCTCAGGAGGTCATCTAGTCCAACCCCCTGCTCAAAGCAGGACTAACCTCAGCTAAATCATCCAAGCCAGGATTTTGTCAAGCCAGGCCTTAAAAACCTCTAAAGATGGAGATTCCACCACCTCCCTAGGCAACCCATTCCAGTGCTTCACCACCCTCCTAGTGAAAAACTTTTTCCTTATGTCCAAACTAGACCTCCCCCGCTGTAGCTTGAGACCGTTGCTTCTTGTCTTGTCATCTGCCACCACTGAGAACAGCCTAGCTCCATCTTCCCTGGAACCTCCTTTCAGATAGTTGAAGGCTGCTATCAAATTTCCCCCCTCATTCTTCTCTTCTGCAGACTAAACAAGCCTAGTTCCCTCAGCCTCTCCTCGTAAGTCTTGTGCTCCAGCCCCCGTATCACTTTTCTTGCCCTCCACTGGACTCTCTCCAATTTTTCCACATCCTTTTTGTAGCGAGGGGCCCAAAACTGGACACAACACTCCAAATGCGGCCTCATCAATGCCGAATAGAGGGGAATAATCACTTCCTGCAATCCTATTAATGCCAAGCTAAAGACAGACTCCAGGCATCTTGACTCCCAATCGTCACCCTAACTACTAGCGCACACAGCCAAGCACACAGTACGCACTGAATACCAGCATATGATAAACCTACAACTACTGCCTCAGAGTAAGAGTTTAACACACAGATTTCCTTTTGCAAAAGTGGCAGTTCTCCTCCCCATGAGACATTTGCCAGAAGAACGGCAATTAATTTAGAAGCAGTTTTCAAGATACCATTCAATAGTTACTACCAACACTTTTAAAGAGATGCTCGATGTTGGCTAGCTTGTTAGCCAAATTTTGAGAAGACATGCATCTGCGTATCTTCACGCTCTGATTATCCCATAGCAGTCAAATAGAAGACAGTGTTGCCCAATGGATAGTGCACTAGATAGGACTCAAGGGAGTTGGCTATACTCCAGGCTCAACCACTGGCCTTTTGGGTGACAGTGGGCAAGTCACTTCACCTCTCCGGGCCTCAGTTTCTCCAGCTATAAAATGAGGATAATGATACCGACACTTTGTAAAGTGCTTTAAGATCTACAGATGAAAAAGCATTACATAAAAGCTAGGTGTTATTACACGCAGTGTGTAAAGTTAAGCATTTTGAGTTTTTGCAGGATTGAAGCCTTAAGCTTTGCAATAAATCAAATTTGCAAACCTAACTTGATGAGCCATGAAGGCATTATTTTTCAAATTTAATAAATTGTTTCTTTTTTGGGGGGAAGGGGTATCTGGACCACACAGGGAAGCATTCTGCTGGTTCAGGAGAACCAAGAAGTGAAACTAACTGGAAACTGATCATCATAGCTTTACAGTCCAGTAAAATGCAAAATTGAAATAAATGAAAGAAAGAAGGGACTAGGATAAATGATGAAAAGCAAACAGTAGTTAAAATGTTTTCAGTTTTAATAATATAAGTCATTAGAAATATTTATATGATTTGATCAAGCAAATATTTCCAAAAGAGAAACCTCTCCTAATAACCATAAAATTGTAGGTGTGTGGCAAGAACTATTGGAGCTGAATATCTATCAGCCCGTCCTTATAAACTCTTTTCTTATATAAATCACCTTAAAAGTCACGTTAAGATAAAGCTGGGCATGTAAATTCTCCACTCTGAAGCAAACTTCTCCTGAAAGATTTCATTCAAAAATAGGTTGGAACTTTCTTTTATCTTCCAGTTTACCTATGTTACTCTCAGTTTAACACAGGTAGAATCTATTCCTGAATTAAGACCAATATTTATAGAGGATTCTGGTTCTACAGGCAGAAAGATAGAAAAAAAGATGATCATACAATTTATTTTAGAACTCTCCAAAACATTGTGTATTTAGGGCCAGAACTAGCCTGTATACTGAACAGGACATTAGAAGTGGCATATAAACTGCACCATCCTAAATGCAGGCCAAAGAAGGAACTCGGGCTCCAAGAGTCAGACTTTCCTCCTCGGGACTCCAAGGCAGGGAAGAGTTATTTGTACCAACATACTACTAAGCACTAACTGCTTTTCCCTCACCTGCTCTTCTCTCATGTTGAGTAAGGTGGAGATACGGCTCTGCCCACTCCTCACTCTCCTGTGTTTCAAAGGAAGGAGTTGTTCCCCTAATCCCATGTGCATACGGCAAATCCAGTTCTAACACTTAAAGAATTTGGGTGCTGAAGCATCTTGCTTTTGGCCTTTTGGTTGTGACCAAATGAGTATCGGTTTGATAGGTTATACAAGGACTCTCTCTCTTTCATTGGCAAGAAAAAGGATTAAAACTCATGTGACTGTCTCGAATTTCTGTCATCCTTAAAAAGCAATTAATTTACTTTTCTTGATGCGCAAACACCCAAGTCCCATGGGGTGGGATTTTCTCAAGCGCTTGGCACTGGCACAGCTCCGCTCCTGTTGGAGTCAATGTCAGATTTACTTTGTACCTAGATAGGAGCCGCGTGAGGGTAATGCTGCGTAGGTGCAGAAATGCCAGGAAATGGAAGAGACATGGGGCCAGATTGTCAACCCTGTACTCCTAATGGTGAGCAGCCATGTGCATGACTGGTCCCCACTGAAGACAATGGGAGCACTCTACTCATTAGTAGAACTAAGGAGTTCACAGGTTGGCCCAGTGGGTGTGTGCTGGCATATGCAAAAGTCTAGGATCACCTCCTTTATCTTCTCTGGTCCTACTTTCTAGGACTGTTTAGCAGTGGCTCTGTATCATACAATGCAGGGTATTCAACAGATCAGGTTCAGCTCCACTTATGCACTCTGAGTAACACCTTACTCTACAAGTGGTTTGTTGAAATCAATGGCACTCAAGGAACGAGGTGCCACTCCATGTGAGCAAGGCAGGCAGAACATGGTTTCAGGATGTACTATCTACATCGTGGGGGTGATTTAGTGAAGCACCGTGCAGCAGAAAGGCTCCAGAATGTTACATTAGCCATAATTAAAGGTTCCAAGGAACAGCCATGGTGTTGTGTGCGGGTCTCTGACGTCATCTGATTCACTGACCATCTGCATAGTATGGTCACATATGAACAGTGGGAAAACTTCCTTGCGTCTGTCCTTTATGCTCTTTTAATATGGCATTGGGCAAGAGGAAAAATAACATCATATGATCTGAACACTCAAGGTAGTCATTTAACTAGCCTTTCCAGTTACAAGTCATGGGAGTGAAAGACTTACCACGTATAGCTTTATCCTGCAAGACATTTTTATTTCCCCACTCGCCCCACACCAATCCTGTAGGAATCCAACTGGTCTCACACAACTGCCACATGTTAACCCCATACATCAGAAATTTAAGAAGCCCTGCCTAGCTGAAGGGCAGATGTATCGAACAAGGCTGCATAGCACTTAAAAGCTTGTTCCATTCAGTCCTATTTTATTGTTAGCCTAGCAAAGCTTTTGGCAGAAATAATTATATTTTGTTCCCAACACTGAAGAGATTTTTTTAAAAATTTTTTTAAACACTTCAGAATTGATGTCCAGCCTGTTAGACAATGGCTAACGGTTCTATTGACTTGGGATAGTTTACCTACTGTTTTGTACAGGTGTTTACAAACCAAAATAAGCTTGGGTCACATCTCTTCTCCATGCCCCATATCTTTCAAGCTTCTTGCCTGTGGGAGATGAGACTCCCACTCCATGAATCTGCAGCCAGAGCCGAGTGCCAAAAAATAAATCAGACCTGAAGGCTATGCTTCCCTCTGGTCACACACGCACCGACTTGTACACCAGCAAAATCTATGCAAAAATTGCACTAGAGAAAAGAATAATTTGTTCTAATTTTGCTGAAAACCCTGCAAACCAATAACCATATATATCTAAAACTCAGTCTTATCAGCATACATAATGGGGCCAGCAGTTAGTAACCAACCATAGTACCAAGAGATAACAGAGATGATAACTGGAAACAACTATAATTACAGTGCAGTTTATTTCCCTTACGAGTAATTGCACAGCATATGCAAAGCCTTAGGATGGAGTCTGGGCTACTGGTTCGAACCGGGGACTCTGTCCAGGTTGCTGGATTCCATTCCCTTCTGTGTCATCTATACACTAGTTCCTTGGTGCCATTACTTCATAGCAGAGCTTGCAGTGTCGCTCCTAGCACACAAGCTAGGAAGAGATTCACACCACCTTTTCCCTGCCTCCGAATACAAGAGAGGGATATAGTTCTTACAAGAGACTTTGGACTCTGTTCTTCGATATCTATCAGCTGCCGCTGTCACTTTTGATTTCCTTAAACAAAGACATTGTCACTACAAAATGAGTAAATGGAGAAACACACGGGAATTAATACCAGTCAAGCCTTAAACTCACCATCTTCCTGTGAAATGTATTTTCTGAGCTATCCCTTTGATAATGGACAGGAAAAAAGAAATAGATGTAAGGCGTGCGGAAAGCCTAGCTACACTTTCCTCCTGCACATTCCAGTGGTTCTTCTGATCCTACAGGATGTGATGCTTCTTAGAAAATTGGTCTACTTTCAAAAGGCCTAACGCAATTACAGGTTTAATGCCCTTTGAAGATTTGAAAGTTCAGCTCCGCTTTTTCTGGTATAATGGCTAAGACTTTCAAAAGTGACTAGCAATTTTGAATAGCCACATTATGATGACATTAGGAGCTAATTCCATGCCCAATGAAGCTATGGAATGACTCCCATTGACTTCAGTAGGCCTTGAAACCGTCTTGGAAAAACTAACTATGGGGCCTGATCCATTTTACCCAGAAGGTGGAACATCCGTTTCCAGCAAGAAAACATGTTGGTGGACATAGTGAAAGTATCTCCTGTCATATGGAAACATTCAGAAAGCAGTAATTGATGCTATGAAATACTTCAGGTCTTTTTAGGAAAGGGCATTCAGTTGGGAGGGAGGCAACTGGGGTTCAGTGTTTGTCATTATTTTTCCCAGCCTCAACTCCAGCCCTGCTTTGCAACAGGCTGTACTTACTGTAATCGAGGCCCGATGTGCTAGCATGGGACTAAGATTTGCTGCAACTTTCTTTTCTGCAACATCTCTCTTTTCAATTCAGTTTCACTTCACATAATCCCTCACTGTTTTACTAAAACTAAACCATGTTTTGAGGATTGAAAGATCACCTAAAGCTGTCCGAAAGCTGATGCACGTGTGCATGTTCTTTCCAATCTAGGATCGACAGTAGATTTGGTCTTGAGTTGTTTGTATGATGGATGTGGAAGAAGAAAAAAGAATGAGTCTGCTTAATTGTGGTCTAGTATCCAGATAAAAAGGGAACAGTGTTCCCAATGGATCAGTGCAAATGAAGAGATTCATATCTGTGATATCATCTGAAAGGTTATAATGTGAAATTAATTTACTAGCTCCCAAAGAAATTAGATTGTTTGCCCTCCAATCCCCCTACTTACTCTCAAAAATCTCAAACAGCAAGAGGCGTTAGCAGCAGTCTAGCCATCACTATCATTGTAAACTGATCGCAAGTTTCGTTTAGGGCATCAGAGCTGGATTCTGCATTCCATAGGCAGGGTCAATTTCTGCCCCGACTTACATCCATAATAGTCTCGGTGGCATCAGAATGTAGATCTGGGCAGAATTTGGCCTTTAAAACATAGTTACAAAGGAAACAAACATTGTCATTGATCAAGCCATTTTTTAATAAGCGTAATACTGAAGTCTAACATGGGTGCATGTGACTATTCCTTATGTAAATACAACCCTAGTAAACGCGAGTCTTTGAACATACTGTGCTGATTGACATCAGATTTTTCTCCTGAGCGCAGCATGACTTCACGTTCATGACTGTGCCTTATCTTTAGCTAGCTTTTTCTCAAAAGTGAAAACTCTACAGTCAAATCTGGACTGTGCAGAATTACATTGTGTCGTAATTAATATTGTCAGTGTTTACTCAACATTTTAGCGGCATTGACTTTAACAGAAGCTATGTGGCACAAACCCTCCCAACATCACTTTGAAAACTTAAGGGCAGAGCATCTGCAGCTGAACTCTCTTCCCCACTCAAATATTTTCTAAACACCCATCTAAACACAGATAGGCCAGATCCTCAGCTTGCACCAACAGGCATGGCTCCAAAAGTTTGAATAACTACTTGTGTCTTTTGGCAGGCAGTTCCCTAAAAGTGCAGTGAGGGAAAGGTTGTCAGATTCCAGGGGTTCTTCTAAGCCACAGCATGTTTAAAAAAACATTACAAAAAATTATGAGAAATAATGACTGCCCTACTTTCTGTGCGGTTTTCTTTATTAAGGATAAAGTCACAAGAGAATTAGCCAAGTGGAATTGTACGACATATTCTTCCTGATAATTCAGTGGCCTTTTTCATGTGATAATAATTGATGAGACAGGTGCAGACAATGCATGCAACTGGATTGCAGAGCCACTCATCATTATGTTTCACATCCCTGACTAGAATCACTTTACTGCAGTTGCCATTAAAAGCTAGCAACTCTGCCTCCATTGCCTTGGTGAATGTTGCTCTATGCCTTTTTTGCCAGGAGAGAGCATCAAGATAAAACAATACGTAGCGCTCAGTAAGGTTAAGTGTTAGATATTTGGTGGCTGAAATGAAAGCATTGTAATACCTCTCAAGGCAGTGGCATCCCTCCTGCTATATCATGTATTAGTGGATAATCAAGGGTGTATTTAGAAAATCCATGCCACAGTTTATTAAATCTTCTCCTACAGTAATTCACTCATCTTCCACTTTGGGACCAGATACTCAGCTGGCGTAAACTGGCATCATGCTATTGAGGTCAATGGAGCTATGTCAGTTTGTACTATTAAGGATCTGGCCCTCTAATTTGGCATTTGCAAGACTACGTACACTTTCACTTGTGTGCATATCTTAGAAAAACTGTGCGCTTTTATTTTTTCACTAGAGTCTTTAAATGTGTCCCTTTCTGGGTACCTTTATAAAACTTAAATTCACAAATAATTGACTAGTGTTACCTGAAGAGCCTTGATCCAGAAGTGAGCTAGTGTAACAAATATTGAAGAACTTATTTTGCTGTATTAATACAGTTGTCTTCCATTGTGTGTGTATATATAAAATTTACACTTGTAGATACAGGAGAACCTCAGAGTTACGAACACCTTGGTAATGGAGGTTGTTCGTAACTCTGAAATGTTCGTAACTCTGAACAAAAATGTTATGGTTGTCCTTTTAAATGTTTCAAATTAAACAACTTAATACAGCTTTGAACACTACTATGCAGAAGAAAAATGCTGCTTTTCCTTTTTTAAAAAATAGCTTACAGTACACAGTACTGTACTGTATTTTTTTTTCCTTTTCTCTGTAGCTGCCTGATTGTCTACTTCTGGCTCTAAATGAGGGTGTGAGTAACTGGTCAGTTTGTAACTCTGGTATTTGTAACTCTGAGATTCTACAGTATGTTGTGGCAAACGGC